>JACCHZ010000172.1:0-676943 GCA_018907045.1 Wiebesia pumilae | reverse complement strand
TTCAAATCCAAACATGTAGAATGTATCTATATTTTATGTTAATGTAGATACACATATTTGAAGTATGAAATTTGTTCTGATAATGAAATAGTTTTAATCTTTAATTTGATTAACATTTAAATATTCAGAAAATTAAAATTCATGTTAAATTTTTTTAAACTATTTAACCTCTTTTTGAGTTATAAAATTTAAGTAATAAATTCAGACATTAATTTCATTATATTAATAGTATTCAATACTGTATTTCATTTGTTATCAATAAATTTTATATAGAATGTTTGTTTATCACTCAATTTATACCTAAGAGAAAATTTTAATGAGATAGTATTTCAATAAAAGTACAAATAATATAACAACTAAAAAAGATTAATTGATAATTATAATATGTCAATTATCGTAATAATTAATGTATTTTTGTAACTTTTTGAATTTTCATTAAAAATATTTCATTTAAACAATATAAGCTTTTGATCTGAATTTCTCAATACATTTTCTTATCTTAATTACATAATACTTTTTACTTTTTTACATTTTGCAGCTCGAATTTTATATTCATAAAAATAATACATTTATTTTTGAAATATGTTTTAATAAACTATTGTTTTTTTTTTATTTAGCACATTGAAAACGACTAGTTAGATAATTAAATAGTAGTAATCAAAAATTTTAAGATTGATATTGAAGCTTTTAGTATATAAGTATTATTTTAAGTAATTAATAATGAAAGATATTCAAACTTCATATAGTATGATATTATAAATTTATTATATTTTTATAATAACTATAAATTATAATAAATGGCCTACGCCTCTAAGATTTACCACTTATTCTAACTTACTAAGAAATTAAAATACAGCCCCCTTTCTATCGTAGTTATATTTTATTTTTGACAATACTCAACCGTATGTCACTATGACTTTGATGATTCTTTTGAAGTTTTTCACTTATTTATTCTCTGAAAAAGTTTTGCTTTATAACAGATATAAACTTTTTATAAAGATGTATCCTAATTCCACCTTCTCATTTTCTTACACTCTTTTGTCCATCCCCCCTGTCATTCCGTTCGTCCTCCAGTCCCCCCCAGCTGTCCCTATTTTTTCCTTCTCTGGATCGTGCCCCTCTTCGACTCCCTTGTTTTCCAGCCCCTGTCCCGCTTCCCCTCCCAGCTTACCTTCCACGCCTTCACATTTACCCTTTTCCCCATCCCCTTTTTTGCTTTACTGCCTACGCTTCCCACTCCCGCCCTTGCCGTCTCCGTCTTTTGGTTTCTCAACGTCCAAGTTTTTTGTCGTCTTCTTTTCTTCCATACTTTTCTGTTCCTCTCCTCCTACTTCCCCTTCGCCTCCATTTTAATCATTTCATGTCATTCCTTTATGGGCGTCACGTCGTTTTGGTCCGGACTTGCACTGTTTTCATTCGCAGTCAATATACGCCACCTCCATTACTTTTTGTTTTCCCTATTGCCGTCTTCTCGCCCGTTCCTCGCCCCATCTGTGTTCCTGTTCCCTGGATCTGCCGCCGTCCCCCCCACGCCCCCTCTTCCGCCCCTCCGACCTCTCCCGGCTCTCACCCCCTCGGTCCTCCCCCCCACGCCTTACCTGCTCTGTCGCGTTTTCTTGTCCCCATCCACCGTATTTCCCCCCCTCCACCCTTGCTTTTTACTTCCTTCACTGTCAGTCCCTGCCCCCTCTCCGTCCGCCCCATCATTTCTCGTCGGCGTTTCCCCTCTTTTCCTCACGTCATGCTCTCTGTATCTATTTCATAGAGGATAATTATATATTTTAATTATGACTATAATTTCTCCTTATTCATGATTATTCTCATTCTAATCTTCAGCTTCTCTTCATACACTTCGTATTAATGCTGTTGTGCCGAGCTCCCTTTGGTCAGCCAATTGGTTTATGTCGCAAATCTTTTTCCGTTAAATCTTGGTCTCGGCTCAACTCCGCTCTCATTTTTCCTCTTTCTTCTTTTTAGCCCAACTTATTATTTTTCACCTTTGGAATTGCCCTTTTTTATTGCTCACTTTTACTCACGACCACTATATGCTAGAATATTACTACAAAGATTTAATCAATCGCAGCTTTTCAAGCCTTTTCCACCATCTCCTTTCAACCCTTTTTCTTCCATCCGTTTTCTCTATGTCTGGATCTATTACGCTCACCGCCCTTTTTCTTTTTATACTATCAAGTTCATCAAAATCGTACTCCTGTTAAATTTCTTTTACTGACTTTATTATTAATATTAAAGTTTTAGATTTTAGTATCAATCAAATAATTTCTCAATTCATAGCTTAATAAATAGATAATTATTAAATTGGCGAAATCCTGGATAATAAAAAAACAAACTGAAATATCTTATAGGGAGTAAGTGGTTATTCCCAAAGCAAATAAAAATCTCTAATTATCTCACATTTTAAAAAATATATTGGATAAATATAGTCAACTGTCTCATTTATTGTTTAAAAAAAATAGAAGTGGAGAAAATATGCCTATAGAACATTTGCTGTAGGTGGGCGTGTGGCGAATTTTACTGACGATCTGTTTTTCTGTCGCACGTTCAAGGTTGGCGCTCGTCCGGACAGAGCGATGACTTTTGGAATTTGGCGATCCCGAGTCATCGTCAAGGCAAGAGTTTGTGTAATGTAAACTTACCTGTTGAATGAGAGACGCTCACATTTGAGGGATAGAGCCGCTCCTGTTTGTGGATTTGATCAATTATGTTGCTTTGAAATTAATATGGAATAACAATTCTGTTGCTTAATAAGAATTGTAGAAATTCTCATAACTTAAAAGATTTTAAATGAAGTTCTTTTACGTTATCAATGAGGTTAGCGATCTGGTGTCACATTAAGAAAATTTAGGATAATTTATAGTAATAATAAACAGGATATAAATTATTGGTTGATCATTGTATTGCATTTGAATCGAAGATAAGAAAAAAGGAATAGGAATAGAAAACTCCTACACTTTTTATTACGAAAACATTAATAATATGAATCAATGAATAAAATACATAGTAGATTTTTTAGACATTCTAAATAGAATTACTCAAATGGGATGTTCGTAATATGAATACCTATATTCATTAAGTAGAAATCGATATGTATACATGTATAGTAACATGTATATGTCGATGTGTATAGATGTATAGTAACATGTATATGTCGATGTGTATAAATATATAGTAACATGTATATGTCGATATTTACCGATGTATATAAATAAATTTTCTACTGTTTTTGATAGTGTTATCGTTTTCTCTAATTTTCATAAAAAATTGTAAAAATGTACAAGAGAATAAATTTGAGAATTTAATTTTTGTGTTGAATGATTAATTACTGTAAGATAGTATTTCTTATATAAAATGGGTTTGGTTAATATTTTAATCAAAAACTTCACAAACATTAATTACTATAGAAATAAAAATATAATAAATTATAATAAAATAATTAAAAATAATATTCTAAAAATTGACTAAATTTCAATCTATGTAATAATATGAACAAAAGAAAAATAGTATATTATTCTAATTACTTCATATTTAAATCATAATACAAATGTAAATTTAATACTATAAATATATTTCAAAGTATTCTATAAAAATTACATGTATATAATAAAGCTCTATTTAACTTAAAATATTATAATCAAGACTTACAGTTTAACACAATATTTTTTATTCAAATGAATAAAATAAAAAATGACATATTAGGCTGTTTTCTGTTATAAGACGAGGATTACAAGCAAACTAAGCGGATTAGTTAAAATTATGGATATATAGATAAGACTACATTTTCTTATTCTTCTTAGTTGTATATATCTTATCAGATATATTTTGTGATTAGGTATCGAGGTGAGTCCCCGACACCAAATGATCGTTTTCGCGTGGAGACCCATGGTAACGTGGTAAAGCTGACGCTGCAGCATGCAAGTAGAGGCGATGCGGGTCACTACGCCCTCGTTGCAAAAAAGCAGCCAAACAACAACGAATCCGAGCGACTTTTCTCCAGGCAAGTGTATATGGCTATTGATGAATCCTCTTTTGCCGAGGTGGGTGAGCCGCCTTATTTTCTACGTCGACTCATCGATCTCACCGTGAAGGTCGGCACGAGGACACGCTTCCTTGTCGAGATTCGCAGCGCTACTGATCCTAAGGTCTGTTTCTTCACGAATATTAGCTCTGTTTCTGCCTTCCGTTTATCGAAATACACATTTTTCCCTTTCCACGGTTTTTAATTATGACTATAAATAAGTAGGAGCACGAATTCTTTATTCAAATAAACTTAAAATCATACTTAAATATTTCAAAATATTAATTTTTTGCAAGATTTTTTAGTTTTATGAATACGTATATAAGTGTATTTTAAATATTAAAATATCTTGAAAATATAAATAGTCAAATAATGCATCTCGTATTAATTATATTTTTAATAATAGCCAATCACCCACATATTAAATTATGTTATAGAATATTTTCGATGCAAATAATTTTTTATTTACAATATTTGAGGTAATCCATTAACTCAAAGAAGCTTTACTTTTAAAAATCAGTGTACGAATATTTTCATTAACTTACAAGTATAATAATAGTAACAATATAAATAATAAAAAAGGTAATGCGTTAATATAATAGTGTGTATAAGATAATCTGACTAAACCTGATTTATTCCTGATTTTTTTTTTAAACTTTATATTTTTCTTTCGTTCTTAAACAAAATTTTTAAACTCAATCATTTGAAGAACATTTATTTTTAACAATATTGGAATTTTTTATCATTTTAATTTAAAATAAATTAATTTTCTGAGAAATACAATTTTTCATATCAATATATTGTGTAAAGAATAATTTATCAAATTTGAGTTCTAAAAGATTAATGTCACAAAAATTAATATCTATTTCTTACATTTTATTGCAATGTAAAAAATTAAATTACAATAAAGTTTAATAATATTTAATTTTATTACTTTATATTAGTAATTGTATAAATGTAGATTTTATAAGAGATTGTAATTAAATTAGATATTTATCAATACAATATTATTTTCGAATATATAAATCTGTGTGTTAGTATGTATGGATGTGTATGTACATGCGTGTACGTGAAACATGATTGTTTTCATAAAACATTATATAAAGTTTAGTAATCACTAATTATTTATTGAATTATAAAGAAACCATTTTACACTCTTTTTCTTTAATTTTCTAATATTTTCTTTAAGAAATTGACGCAATATAGTTTTGTGACAAAAAATATATTTATATTAGTAATTGTACGAACATAAACTAACATATTAAAATTAATTTATTTAGAATAATACGAACTTAAGCACGAACGGTACGAAAATTACATCATAACCAACGAATTGGAATTTACGGAAAAGCTTGAAATTTTCACTTTAAGCTTAATCGCTTAAAGGCTCATACAACATTTACGAGATAAAAAAATGTAGATACGGATTTCAAAGCACTTTGATTTATACGTCACCTCTCAAAAAAGTTTGAATTGCTTTCTGCATTTTTTCAAACGGTTCAATGTAATATCTGACCAATGAACTTAGTCGGTAAAGCTCCCAAACGTAGAAGTAAATTCGAGAGGTCCACGACCCCGTGCGCACTATTATTACGTTTGCATCCATCAACTAGACTTCTCTGAGAATGCGCTTTTCCGTACTTTGTGGAATCCATAAAGATTTGCATAGACGTGTGTGCAAGCTTTACGTGCGTAAGAAAGACAAGTTAGCGAGTGCTCAAAATATCGTAGCTCGAGTCCAGTAATTGGTTTAATTTCAGATTTCGAGAGTTTTCTTTAGTATCATTTTCGAAAGAATTGAGTGATTTAGATATTGATTGAATTTGACATAGGTAATGAAAATTGAAATATTATAAACACTTGAACGCTATAGTTTTGGACTAAACACTTATACATTTGTAAATCAATGATATATGATAATAAAATGCGAAGCGCTTTTAGAATAAATAATTTTAAATGATTCGATTTGATATATTGAATTATAGTATAAAATATTTTGCAGTTTTTATATGTATGAGTTATTAAAACTTCAGCAATTATATTAGGTAATTATATAAATATTTTTTTCTAAAAACTAAGGAATTTAAAATTCATCGGTAATCATCTATTAATTGTTTATTTTATTTAAATAATTAAGTCAATAAAGTAAATTTTGTATATGTATATGTGTATGTAGATTTTTTAAGTTTTTATATTTAGCTTTTAAATTATAGTGATTTTATTTAATATAAATGAAATAAAACTATTTTATAATTTTTGTATTCATTAAACACATAAATTCATTTAAATGCACTTAATTTAGCTTTAATTTTGAATTAATTTTTTTAATAGGTTTAGTCATGGTTCATAAATCAGTTGAATAATTATTTAAATAATTTAATATTCATATAAATTTTTGAACTATTTATACAAACTTTAGAATTAGCTAAGATATTCAAAAATTCTCTTAAACGAATATTATAAGTTCCAAAGTTTTATACATTTTAATTTTGTATTTATGATACTTTCTAATATAAAATATAAGAAAAATTATTACATTTTACAAAAAGGTAAATTTAAATAGCCATGCATTTCTAGAATATAATAATAGTGTAATTTATATTATATATTATAATACATATTATCTGTATAAATTATCTGATATAAAACGAACTTATTCAATTATGTAATATTGTAGTTTTTCACGAAGGAATAAATTCTCTATAAAATAAATTTCGATTAAAAAACAGTATTAAACATTTTATGTATAAATATGGCTTTATTTTAACGTTTTTATGATTATATAATATAATATAATTGGTATACTATAAACTTGAATAACAGTTTAGAATATTGATTAAAAAGTGATTGTATTTTATTATCTAAAATTATATTATGTAAAAAAGTTTAAATAGTTTTAAAGAACTGATTGACTATTACAATTCATAAACTTGTATAATTAGTGTGAATTAACTAATTTGACTGTTCAAAAGTGTGTGTATACACTAAACAGCGAGTAGAACCGAAAACGTATGCGCTTTGGCCTAAATGCAATCCGTTATTACTTGAATTGTTAAAATTATGCATTGCCACGTTTCCTGAGTCATTCGCTGCTTGGTCCCAGTCAAAGAAGTCAGATTTATAATCTGTCGACTAGGCGAAGGTCCGAGGAAAGGCTGCGCGACTAGTAAAGTCTATTATGGGGCTTGTGAGTAGAGCTGAACCATTGGTAAATTATGACCCAATTTTAGGTGACTTGGCACAAAAATGATAAGTCAATCCAGGTGGGACCCCGGTTTTCCTTCGTACACGAGGGTAGCTTTTATTGCATCGACGTCGCTCCGGTGACCGTTGAGGATCAAGGCCACTGGACCTGTATGGCGGAAAACCGTTCCGGCCGTTCTTCCTGTACATCTCATCTCAATGTTCTTGGCAAGTATTCCATAGGATTCTGATTTTCATGCGATGGATATTTGCAAATAATCTGTAACATGCAGTTCTTACAATTTAATACGGTTTTTATGCCAAATGATAATTTTTACGATCGGATAGTTTGGTATACTATTCATCATTAAGAGATTTATAATATGAATCATCTAAATCTTGATTTATTTTACTAACCATCTCAGAAATAAAAGGCTGTAAATATACAAATATTTAGATAAATTAAGAAACCAAATATACTGATGCTTTTTAGTTCAATGTATTTTTTAACAGACATATCACAAACAACTTCGCAAAAACAATTTTTTTTTACGAGATTTTAAAAATTAATTATCTTTTGGTAATTTAACTGCTCATTATGTATGACCACCATAACAAGCTATAAAATAAATATCTTGCTTCATTTATCCTTAATGTGATTAATGTTTATTACATTTGAATATATTTGACATAATTTAATATGAAAATATATATACTTATTTTATACATATTTTATATACGTATTCTTATTAAATAACTTTTACATTGCTATAACAAGTATAAGTAAATGTTGGAAAATACTGAAAAGTAATGGATTTAATACATATATGCGTTGATATAGTAAACTTTAAAGTAGAACAAATACTATATGTGGCAAAATAAAATTTGTGTTGTAAGACAATTAAAAACGAGACTAAATGAATTTTGATGAAATAATTATTTTTTATGAAAATTGATTTAATAGTAAAAAATATACTGAGTAAATTATAAGTAAAAGTTAATAATAAAACAAAAATATCCAAACTAACATTATTCGATTGATGTAGTAGTAAGATGTAGTATTTTAAATCATGTCTTTTTAAATACACTAATATAAAATAAATCTAAATTCTGATTAAAAATAAGTATTTTCAGTATATTTAAAGGTATATTTAAATTTTATGTGATATATTGGAGTATTTATATTATTATGTATTTATAAATATTTATAAAATTTAAAGTAAATTAGAATAATATCGAGAAAATTATATTATAAAATGATACAAAATATTGTAATAATAATAAATTTTACTTTACAAATATTAGTCATTAATCATTATAATAGATAATTTGATGTATTAGTGCAAAGATTATTAAATAATACAATCTATAAAAATTGTTTTTTTTCAATTTATCGAATGTGAAGTACACATGAAGTATCATTTAATAAAATTTTTTAGTTAAAAATTTTAATTATATAATCATATTATTATATAAAAATTTCTTCTACGTTTATATTTGGTTGATTTTAAGATAAATATGAAATATAACTTTGAAATAAAATAATTTTATTGGTAACTTTAAGCTTTTACAATTGTTTTTTAGTTATGATAATGAATCCTTATATAAATTTAATGTATTTATATCAAATTTAAATTAATTATTAGTACGATTTATACTTGTATAAAATTGTATGAAAATTTAAATTGTAAAATTGAAATCTCTTTTAATTTTGGTATTTGTATAATATTTTTAGTATATAATTATAATTCTACTTATATAATAATATTCACACGAAATGAACACCAATATTCGATATTTATCAAATAATTAAAAATTGTGTACTTTCGTTGATGAATAATATAACAGTTTCTTAATAGAATATTTATTATTAATTATTTACAATATTAAAATTGTTTGAACGAAAAGTTTTTTATATTAAAATAAATAAATAATGAGTTTATGATTTTGCAAAATCAAATTATGAAATATACTATTTATTTAGAAAACATTTTTTCTATAGATTTTGTATAAATAAACTGGAACATTGATGAGTAAAATTGCTCACAATATTTCCGTGATTGTTATTTAGAAGTTTTTTTATTCACAAGATGAAATTTTTTATATTTGAAATAAAAAAATTTGAAATAATTGGATATTAAGAATTTAAATCAAACAATAAATAGAAATTAAAGTTTTCTTTACAAGAAAATTTTATAATTAAAATTTTTATAATTTTTAAAAATTTTACTGATTTTCTAGTTCCAAAAGCCTATAAAAAACCACAATTTGTGAATGAGCTTTGTGCCTTATTAACGGAAACAGGTACTGTATCTTTAGAATGTAAAGTTGTTGGAGTCCCTACACCGGTTTTAAAATGGTTCAAGGATGACAAAGAAATTAAAGCTGGTGATGTTTTTGCATTAACTGCAAATCCCGATGATCCTACATCCTTAGGAACATACATGTGTGAGGCAGTAAATTGTATGGGTACCACTTATTCATCATCTAGAGTAAATATAGATTTCTTATTTAAAACTTTTTTCAATTATAAATATCAACGTATTTTAGATGATGCAGTTCTTGATTAATAGTTAAATATATTATATAATTAAATATATTAAATATATTATAATATAAATATAAATATAAATATAAATATAAATATTATAATAAATATAAATATAAATATTATAATAAATATAAATATTTATATTATAATAAATATAAATATTTATATTATAAAAATATGAAAATAATAATATATTATTAAATATATAATATATTAAATAAATAATTTAAAATATTCTTTAGGTTCATGTTGTTGGTAAAGGAAGTAGAGAAGGATCTCTAAAACCAGCTGATACATTCATAGTAAATGGAGATCTGCCTATTTTTAAAAAGATTTTAAGAGATGATTCCTGTAAAATCGGAGAAAGTATTTTATTATCTTGTCAGGGTAAGAATTAAATAACTTAAGGTATTTGTTTGATTTATATGAATAAAACGATGCTTTTTTGTAATTTAATTTATCCGAGGGAGAAAAATTGCATTTAAAAATTTCAGGTATCTTTGAATACATATTTAAAAATCTATAAGAAATACAACAAATTGATTATTATAAAATTTTTATGACATTTTAAGCTCTTAGCTAATAGTTGAAATATCTCACTGCTCAAGTTTCGAATTATCATAATATATATATTCCGTAAAATTTATTTTAAACAAAAAATTAAAAATATATTTTATTTGTTCAAACCATTATATTGGAACGAAAAATTTCAGAAAAATGTAAAAATTAAATAAATCTTTGGAGAATGAAATTTAAAAAAAAAGTATTCCAAGTTTTTTGTTTGAAATAATATTAATTATCGATAACTTACATTAATTTAAATCTATTCAATTCTGCTCCTACGTAAAATACATTTTTCCCTATTAATGTATGATTTCTCTAACCCATCGAAGCTTAATTTTTTTTCATAGATAAGTATAGGTTATATATATGGATTTTATCCTTTGTTTTAGTTCAAGTACCACCTTGGCCAAAAGAAATTTCTTGGTACAACAGAGACGGATGTGTGAAGGTAAATGATCGTTATAAAATGATAGAAGATGGACTTGGTAGTTATTCAATTCGAGTGAACCCAGTAGAAGCTGTAGATGAAGGGGAATGGAAATGTGTTGCAACCAGTGCGGATAACGTCAAACAATTTACAACGTGTTTTATTACAATGTCTAGTAAGGAAGCAACGTCACTTTTATTTTAATAAACTAAATATTTTAGTTTTATAATATTATAAAAATGTATGTTTATCAAATTTTCACAATATGAGTAAATTTTGTATACAGTTCCAAAGAATTATAGAAAGCCACGATTTATGGAGAGTTTGAAAGCAGTGTTGACAGAAGAAGGCTTGGTATCATTCGAATGCAAAGTAGTTGGATTTCCAACTCCTTTATTAAGGTGGTTCAAAGACGGACAAGAGCTTAAACCTGGTGATGTTTATCAGTTAACTGGAACTAATTCTTTAGGTAACTTTATAAGAAATAATAATCACAATACAAATAATATTAATTTATTAAGATTTTATATTCATTTTCTAGGATCGTATTGTTGTATCGCAAAAAATTGTATGGGAGAAGCTAAAAGTACAGCAGAACTAACTGTTGAAGATATTCAAAGTCAATTAAATGAAAAAGAAAGATTACAACTTCTGTCTACAAATCAACCACCAAAATTTATAAAAGGTTTAAGAAGTGGTGAAGCAAAAATCAGCGAAAATTTTAAATTTTCTGTGCAAGGTGTTAACTTTAAGAAATTAAAATTTTGAACATGATTTCAATTACTTTACTGTTGTTGATTAGTAATAATATAACATATTTACAAAATTTCAGTCAGTATTATGCCAGAACCTAGTCTTGCATGGTATCGCAATGACCATCGTATAAATAAAGAAGAGAGATATCGAGTAGAAAAAGAAACTCTTGGAATTTGCCATTTAGAAATTCAGAAGCTAGAATTTTGCGATCAGGCTGAGTGGAAGTGTATCGCTAGCAACGAATTTGGTCATAGTGTAACTTCGTGCTTTCTCAAACTTATTATTCCAAAGCATTATAAGATGCCAAAATTTTTAGAAAACTTACGTGCTATTTTGTCTGATAGTGGTGCTGTAAATCTTGAATGCAAAGTTATTGGTGTTCCACAGCCTATATTAAAGTGGTATAAAGATGGAGAAGAACTCAAGCCAGGTGATATTCATAGAATAATTTCTGGACAAGATGGAACATGTTATTTAGGTACTTACACCTGTGAAGCAATAAATTGTATGGGAACTGTAAGTAGTTCTGCATCTCTTCTTGGTTTTGAAGGTAATGTATCCTCTTTTCAGATGATATAAGAATCTATTCTTTTTTTTAATTTACATTTTATTATATACTTAGTAAATTAAAATTTGAGTATATTAAATTTTTTTTTTAAATTTGAATTTTTTTATTATTTGCATATATATACATTGATCGAACAAAATATAATGTATTATTTTTCTTAAATTTAAATATTTACATTTTAATTTAAAAAAGCGATAGTCTATTAATAAACTAATGCTGATATACTTTAGAAAATAAATGTATTAAAAATATGAAGTTATTTTTTATACTATATTTTTATACGTGTTAAAGTTATATTGTGTTAATGAAAAAATTAAAGAGATTAATTTCAATAAATTTTAAAAGAACTTTACATAATAGCAAATTTTAATTTTCAAACACAATTGTTAGATAATTTTATTCTATACAAGATTCTGTCTAAATGGGTAGAATAATTCTTTCTTAAGATTAACCTAAATAATCTATAAGTAAAATATAATTTTATTTACGCATATAGAAAATTAACTGTTAATCGATTTTTTACTTAATAAAAATGTTAGGTGTAAGATTTTTAGAGGAAATTGCATATATATAATTAAATATCAATTTCAAATGCAATAACTGAAATTGCTATATACACGACAAACTTTGTATAAAATATTTGACACGACTGTTTAAATATTTTAATCATGATACTAAAATAAAAAATTGTAGATCGTGTCACTTCAGCTCAAGGATTTGACGCTACTTCTTCAATTTTTGCTCAAACGGAGAATGAACGTGAATTAGCACGAAATCTTTCATTATCAACTATCCATGAAGAAAGAACATCACAACTTTTAGACACTGCTCCAACTGATCATTCCGTGACTCTTGATGATCGAGGTGAAGTTTCCTTTAGTTTTGATGGGAAAGAAGTTTCAGTGAGTCTGTATGAAACTCCCGATCTTACAGAAGATGAAGCATTACAAGTGGTTGAAATGTATGCGGATGAACTTTCTGAACATATTACAGGTAAAAAATACCATTAGTTTTACATTAAGTAGCTTTTATTATCATTAAAGTACAATTTAGTGCTTGATGTTATCGTTTCTCAGAACACAATATTGTGGAATTACCACCAATGCGTTTCGTTAAAGAAACCTCTACATCTGGTAACTTATTAATGGAAGCAGTAGTTATCGATGTTTCATCAGATTATTTTGTTAGTGCTGATGAAGGTGATGATTTACGAACCGAAGCTGATTTTGAAGATATGTCAATAATAGATGGTGTATCCTTTTCGTCTCCTTTAAATGAATCTATAGATGTAGATAATATACCGATACGGCCACCAAGAAGAAAATCAAGAACTGTTTCTTCAATGATCCAAGAACAACAGAAATCAGAAAGTTATCATAGTGCAAAGGAACCATTAATTACATTGAATAAGAAAAATGATGATTTAGATATTGAGATGGATATTGACAGTGAAGCATTTGTAGATGCACTTACTTCAGCTTGTATAAAATCAGAAAGTATTGTAACACCTACTAAAAATGAAAAAAAGCTTAAAAAAAGAACTATACAAGAAGATTTTAGTTTAGAAATTAGTGACACATCACTAGATTATTGTTTGAGCCAATCTTCTGGGACAATCCATAAATATAAAAACAGAGAAAATAAACCTAATAAAAAACAAAAGTTAGAAGAAAAAGATAGCTCTAAAGAATCTTTCGTATCTGCAAAAGATAAAGTATTATGTAAAAATCTATTAAAATCTGAAGTAGTTATGTATGATAAAGAAGAACAACATTATTTAAAAATTCATAAAGATAAACTTTTTGATATGCTTCGAAACATTTCTAAACCTGTTTTAATTGTAAGAGAAGCGTTAATAAATTCAAAATTTTATATAGAAGATGATTTCTTAATTCATGAATTTATTAATGATAATATTGTGAAACCAATTCAAAATATTTGTGAATTAATTACGGATATTGAAACACAGGCCTTAAAACTGGCTGGCGATAGATCGTTAGTTCAAAATGTTCGAATTTCAATACTAGAAAGTATTGGAGGACCAACTGAAGAACTTTTAAGAGGATTAGAATTGATTGGACGACAAGAAAATCAAAACAATGTTCAAATTAATTTATCAATATTGGAATCGTTAGTAGATCCTGTTGATGAGATTATTTTTGGTTTAGCAAAACTTGAATATGAATTATCTGGTCGTAATATAACCAAAACTCCAATTGTTCTTGAACGAACAATACGTATTGCAAATAGATTAAATTCTACTCTTCAAGAAGTAAATAATGAAAAAGGAACTTCAATGAGTGCAGCACTGCATAAAATTCACAAAATATTAAATTCATACTTAAATAGTATAATATTAAATCAAGTAAGTCTTATGTAATAAAATTTCAGCTTTAATAATTTTACGTTATACTTAATATAATTTAGATGTAGCACTATTAAGAATTAATTATATTTCATTATATGTTTATTACTTGTATATAAATAGACATTACATTCATAAATAGATATTTTTAATTAATCTTTTATTTTAATATACAATTTTAGAGTCTATTTTACTTATTATATATATATATATTTATATTATTATTTAAGTAAATTACATTTTTAATATTTTTAGTTTGGTGGTTGGACAGAAAACATTGATGCTGTACTTGTAGAATCACTTGCACGACCATTCGAAGATCTTGAACATTTATCAAAGTATATAAGTCTAGGAAAATTTGTTAAGAATATACCCGAAGTAATGATGAAAATGTCAGTTACATTTAATGATATATTGTCCCGACTAGACGCATTAGTTGTTGCACTCGAAGGGTATGAATGTGACTACAGAACAAACTTTGTTATTAATTTGAAAACATATTTAGTTGCAGCTGCTGAAGAACTTTCAAAATCTGAAGATGAACGAGTTGATGATTTAGATAATATTCACGATAATGTTCAATCTAATTTACCAAGAATGATCCTTGATTCTCTTATCGATGTACAAACAGCTGTTAGTAACATATTACATGAAACAGATCGATGTAGTAAAAAAGACGAAACTAAAATTCTCCTCAGATCTAAAGTAGTACTAAACCTAACAGAATTAAGAAAAGTTTTGTTATATGCAGTTCATAAAATTACTACATTAAAAGAAGAGGAAATAATGAAAGCATTAATAAATTTAAAAGAGCCTTTAATTGATTTACACTTATCACTTTCAATTGAACAATTACCTCAGGAAATATTAATAATTACAAATATTGTTTCACCACTTGACTCATTACAAAAAGTTTTCTGTACAGTAATTCAGCACGTTGAAAAATCAGAATTTAGGAGCGAATTTTCAAATCTTATTGAACCAATATGTACTATAATAGAGGTATTGAAACAGCAAATTCTGCTACTTACAAAAAATGCTAAACAAGAAATAAATAATAAAAAAACAGTTATAACAGAAAATATTGATCTAGATACGAACTATTCGCTACAGCAGATAACTAATAATTTACAAATAGCATCAGAATTAAGTACAGTCCATTTTGAATTGGCAACAATTGTAGAAAGGTATCAAGAAATATATGAAAATATTGACTCTTCAATTTTTTCAAAAATAAGTGAATTAAGACAGAGTATTGGAGATACAGCTGTAGAAATAGATAAAATATTTATAAATATAGAACCAAGCTCGAAAATGTGTATAGAAAAGTTATCGAATTTAAAACATCCATTATTAAATTTACAAAATACATTTGCAAATTCCAACAATAAGATAGAAGAGCAAAGACTAATTATTAAATTATTTGAACCACTTCAAAAGTAAGTAACTAAATTAAACAATTATTTAGGCTTAATTATATTTAAAATTAATCAATTTTATCTTGTGTCTATTGCAGTTTAAATACTATCTTAAAAACTTTTTCTCAAAAAGTTATTCATGTAGAGGATATTAGTTCAGTTATAAATTTAATAGATGACATTCAAAAAGATATCACATTTTATATAAATATGAATGGTACTAAAATAATAGAAGATGACATCAATATAAAATCTAAAAGTTACCTTTGCATTCAATCTGAAAATAAAAATTTACATGAAAATAATAAACATAAATTTTTACAAAATCAAACTGTAGATGAAAATATGTCGATTAAACCTGCCAAAACTACGCCTATTACTGAAATACTGAATTACGATATAATTTCAGAATTCGATCGAATATCTAATATGGCAATACCAAAAGAAGTTAATCAAGATCATAAAAAATTAAGTATATCAACAGAATTATTGTTTACGGAAAGTACTGAAATATCCGTTGCATCTTCAAACCAAATGCATAAAAAGTTACACAAAACTAGAGATATAGACGTGATTTATCCTAAAGAAGAATTTGCTTTAATTATTTCTCAATCATTAGAAGAAATACAACAGCAATTATCAGATATTTTGGAAGAATTTGAACAAGAATTTGTAAGGTCATCTCACCCAGTTACAAGATTAGCAGAAGCTCTTGAAAATCTTCGACGAAAAATTTTGTTAGTTCGTTGTAATTTTTCGAAAATTACTCCTGAAATTGCTAGTGCTAATTCTGAAACATCTCGTTCTGAATCGAATGAAAGTACTGAACGAATCTCATTATCTTTAAAAGAATTATTACAACCTATTTTGGAAATTCGTGAAGCTTTATCGCAAACAAAAGATCATAGAGCACCTGATTTATTACTTTTAAATCGTCTTAATGAGCTTGTTAGGGCTATTGAGTGCAATGTATTACAACTAGCCTTAGAATCTCATAGAGTAGAGAGTAATCAAACATCGAGTCAGTTAAATTTGAATATAATGACGCGTGTATTAGAAGATATTAAATCTCAAATTCCATCTGCTCTAGATCAACTAAATTTGCGTCAAAAAGCTTTATCTATTTTAAAAAATGTTTCACAATCTCTTAAAGTAATTAAAGATAGAATTCACGAAATATCTTTTGATAAATTAATGGAAGATAATTTCGAATTAGATGTTGCAAATGCACTCAATGATCCAATTGATAAATTTGAAGTAGCTTTAAATGAATTATTCTATAAAATGGATACTATACAACATCATTATGATAAGAATAGAGATACACCACTATTACTACAGTTCTTAATCGAACCACTGGTTGAATTACAAAGTTCTTTATCTGTTGTTAGAAGTAGTAGAAAAATATCAGTTGTTGAAGGGGATTTATTCGATGAAAGAAAAAATGTTATTTTGCGAGCATTAGAAGAAGTAAGATTTGGTATTGATAAAATTTGTAATGAAATTAATAAAAAAGAAGAGATGACTTCATTAAAAGAAGAAATAATTTCATTAGTAAATGAATTGGATTTGGGCATGATTATTGCTCACAACCAAATAAGGTAATGAAAATATGAAAAAAAAACATATTTTAGCTACATATTAAGTATTTTTATTTTTAATAAATATACTTATTGAATTATTTTATACTTTCAGTAAAGCAAATTATGTTCATCGACGCAGCTGTTTAGGAATTTTACATGAAAAATTTATTTTACCGTTACGTCAGCTCGGAGACAAAATTATTCTCATTGAAGAAAAATTGAATGAAGCAACATTACAGTATATTCTAGAACCTTTAGAAACGTTATCAAAGCAAGTTCAGTCGGCTCAAATACTTTTAGAGGAATTTGACCAGCCTCTGGACGAAGAAGTAATTATTGAAGGATTTTTATATCCTATAAATCGTCTACTTTCAGCATTAGAATCAATGAAGCAAACCGAAAATTTTGCTATTAGTAGTAATGATATAAGTCTTTTGGAAGAATTCAAAGACTATATTTCAAATTTTGGTTCAGCACTTATAACGTTACGAAATGAATTAATACATGAAGGTGCGAATGAAAAAGCTTCTATTATTGAAACATTAACGGCAGTTCTAATACCACTCAATAATATAAAAGATATTATCAATGCAATTACAGAAAAAATCTATATGCAAAAAGAATCTATAGATAAGGATAAGAATGATATATTTATAAACGAGAATACTAAATCTAAGGAAGAGAAGCATAGTACCAAAATAACGGAAATAGGCAATGAATTTCCAACTATACTAACAACGATTGATACCTTTGTTGATGAATTCATTGAAGTTTCGAAGCGAGAAACAGAAAGTTTAACAACTTTAAAATTTGCTACCATAGAAATGATAGAAGAAAATGAACTACTCGATTTGACTCACGAATTAATATCAAGAAATGCTACTAAAACAAGAGTATTAAATCTTGAGAAATACGATGAAATAATGCCACTTCAAAATTTACTAGAATCATCAATAGCAAATTCAGATAATTCATATCGTATAATAAATAAAGAACTTGATAATTCCATTGTTACTACGTTAGAATCAGCATCAAATTTTGTCACAGAAAAACGAGATAGTATAACAGTTTTATGGTCATCAATTAAAGAACATTTAGATAATTTACAGCAATCTATTTCATTAATTATCGAATCTAATTTGTTGATTGATAAAACAAATGAAAAAGAAGTAGGTAATTCCCAAGATTATATAATTATGGAACACTTAATAGAGTTACAAAAATCAATTATTGTTATGCAGCAAATAGCAAATGAAGATTCGGAACCAATAACAATTACATCTTGGCAAGACAACAGCATACCAGCATTAAAAAATTTAGTTTTATCTTTAGAAGAATTTGGAGAACATTTACCTGTAGCAGCAGGTGACAGTATCTTGACGCAGCATAATATAGTAGATACTCCTGCTAGCACTAGTCTAGTAAATGCATTAATAACATTGATTACTCCATTACATAAATTAAAAGAATGTTTAGGATGCATAACTGAAGAAAAAATACCTTATGAAAATAACTTTATAGAAATAAGAACAGAAAAAGGAGAAGAATTAAGTAATAATGGAGTAAAAATTTCCAAGACTGTACATGAATTAGATAACTGGGTAGATAAAAAAATTATTGCTCAAAATACACTTTCAAAAGCTATTAATCACAACATACAAATAACATTACCTGAAGAATATATACCTATAGACCACTATATTTTAACTCAAGAAATAGTAATTGATAAATCTGACAAAGAAAAGAAAACTTCTTCGTTTGCGTTAGTAGAACAGCAACAGGAAACTATTCCAAAACAATACTTTAATGAAGGACAAATAATACTTCCTCATCAATGTCAAGAAAATCTTGTACAAATTGAGCAGTCATTCTTTAATGGAAATACTAAGAAAATGAAAGATACTGTTTTAATTATAAATGAAGCTGCAGAAGCTAGTCTCTTGGAAGATAAGTTATTAGAAGTATTTGATGAAGAAATAACTGTTGATGACTTAATTGAAGATCCTGTCATTGATCTGCAAAATTTATTATTAGAACAGCAAAAAAAAAGTCAACTAACTAATAAAATTATATGTAATGAGGAAAAATTAAAAAAATTGATAGATGAGTCTACATCATTAGAACTGGTACAAAAACAATTATTGCTACATGAGCAGAATTTCTTAAATGACGTTGTAGTAGAGGAAATAGAAGATACTGATCATAAAATAAATAATATGAAACCTAATTTATTAGAGTGTGAAAGAAAAGATAGTATAAATAATTTTGATGAGTTAAAGAATTTACCTGCAATAAATATTGGGGTAGAGAGTATAAATATTGATCAATATACTCAACAAGACAAAGGTAGTAATACAAAGCTAGTAGATAGAAATAGTGTAGTAATATTCGAACATACCACAGAACAACAACAATCCTTTGAAAATGTAATAATGAGTAATGTAGAAAATTTATCATTATTTGAATTAAATAAAATCCAAGAAATTATAACAGAACCTGATGTCAAATTAAAACTTATAATTGAAGAAGATTGTCAAATGGGAAGTATCTCATCTAATATTCAAATAGCCAATATCCAAAATAAATCTTTCAAAGAAAATGTAGGTATTAAAAAAAAAATTCCTGAAGAAAAGATTCAAGAGCTAAAAGACTTGAATTACATAATAGATGAAAAAAATGAAGTATTTATTATTTGTGATGTACAAAATCAAACTTTAATAGAAAATACAATCACAAGTAGTACAGAAATTTCACCTCATTCAAAATTAGCAATACAATCTGAAATACTTGCAACCGAAAATATAATTAAACAAAGGGATAATTTAAATGATTCCGATTTTTCTGATAATTTAAAAAGTGTAACGTTACAAAATGAAAATGTATGTATAAGTAATATTTGTTTTCTTGTGCCAACTGAAGAAATAGTAAGTTTTGAAAATATAAAAGAATTAAAAGATACAGATGTTATAAAAGAAATGGAAGAATATACGCAGGAAGATTTAACATCGGAAGATAAGTGCAGAGATAATGATTCAATATCTGGTTATAGAACGAAAACTTCCATACTTTCTACAGGTAGCAAGGAAGATAAAGATATTAGTACAGAAAATTTAATAAATCAAAATATAATTGGTATTACTAATAAACTGCAACATAAAGAAGGAGTACTATTAGATGAGATTAAAACATATTCTATTGTACCAATGAATGAATTAGAGAAAATAATAGAATTAGAAAGTACCGAAGAATCAAGAAAATTACAAAAGCAAACGAAATTAGGGTGTCAATCATTATATGATCAAATAACCCTTGATAATACATTAACGAAAGAAGAAAAATTAGAAAAGTATGGATATTTGACTGAAGAAAATAAGTGTGGTAATACAGAGAATACATTAAGGTTAGAGCAAGACAAATCAATAACTAAGGTTCTAGTAGAAGCATCACCCGGTACAAAATTAGATGTATCAAAAGGACAAAATCGTAGTGAACAACAAGAAAAACAAGAATTAAATTCTACAGAAAGGAATATAGTACAATTACAAATTGTAGATAATATACCAAATAATGAAGAAGAGAAACAAGCTATAATAGAGAGTTTAAAAATAAAAGATAAAGTACATAAAAACGTAACCCAAACGCTTCTGCAAATTGCAACATCTGAAAATGTACAAGAATCTAAAAGTATTTCTGAAATGGAAATATGTGAACAGAAAGAAGATGAGAAAAAATATCTACTCGAAAATATGAATGAGGCAGAAAATAAAGAAGAAGTAATAGAGCACATAAAACATGAAGATAAACTAGATGAATTTAAAGAAATTAAAAGTTTCAATACAGCAGAATACACGAAAATATTGGCAAAAATGAATAAACTGGAAAAAGTGCATAATGAGTGTATTAAACTAGTAGATATTTCAAACGTGAATGAAATTAGTCATAAGCAAAATATTGAAATAAAATTAAAAGAAGAGGAAAAATTCTGTACCGAAGAGGAAAAAATAAATAAATTAAATGAACTCGTAATAGATTTTAAAATGAAAGATATTGAAAAATACGAAGAACAAGTTATTAAAAATCTGAAAGATTTAAACAAGTCACAGATTCTACAAGCCGAATATAATTTGAAACGTATTGATCAGCTGAATGTATCTTTAAAAGAAAATAATACTGAAAAATGTAATAAAAATAATAATACTAATGACGAAGTAAATATTGAAAATCTTGAAAAAGTCGAAGGAATAAGGAAAAATGATCAGTCTATATCTCTGGAAGTTTATCAAATGGAAAAAGGAAAAACTATGTTAATTTCAATCAAAGAGCCTTTGAAAAATTTACAGCAAACATTATCGTTTATCTTTGAAACTCGTACACTAGAAAATACAATTAATAAAAGTAACATTATTATAAAATTTTTATATAATTTAGAAGAATCTATTGTAAATATACAGAGTATAAGCAATGATATAGAAAATATAACACGGAAAAGTTGGCAAAATAATAATTTACCAATGCTAAAAACATTCACATTTCTATTAGAAGAATTAATAAAATATGTAAATATATTAGCAGAAAAGAATATCACTTCAAAAGATAATATTGTAGATTCTATAGAATTATCTGATAGAATTAATATTTCAAACATATTAAGTCCACTAAAAATACCTTTATACGATTTACGAGAAAGACTAGCCCTAATAATTGAACAACAAACTTGTTTGGATTATGATACTAAATGTTCTAACTCAGAAAACGCGGAGTATATCAATTTAGAATGTACTAAAGCTTGTAATTCTGTAAACAATAATATGATAAAAGAAGAAAATTATATGCTAACTTTAGATCAGGAACATAAATTATATGATGAATTCAATAATTTTATTATCTACAAAACTTTAGCAACTTCAAGAAAAGAGAATGAAAACGATGAAGGAAAGGATAAAAACTACCTTAATTTGGAGACAAATTTTGAAACAGGTCGTAATGAGATAGAATTACGCAAATATATTAATAAAGAAGAAGTATTAGAAAAAGGAGATGTAGATCTGAGACAATATAAAGAGGTTGAAAATACAAATCAAAGAAACCATATTTATGAAAGTAAAGACCTTGTAAAATTGACAATAGATTTGAAAGAGAATTTAATACAAGAAAAATTACACATTCAAGACAGGGATAGAGAATTAGGAGAAGAAAAAGTGAAAAATAATTTGAAAAATATACAAGAAAAAAATAAGGAATATACAGCAATAAAAAATTCAGAAGAAGAAGATATGGCTAAGGATGAAACTAAAATGTTAAGTACAGAAGAAACTAAATCCAGTACTAAAATTGAAAGACAGAAGGTCAAAGAATCTAACGTATATAAACAAGAATCTGAAAATTTAAAAATATTGAAAGTAAAACAAAAGCAATTAGAAGAAGATAAATTAAAAACAAAAGAAATAGAAAAATATAATACGTATGAAACAGAAAATTTAATAATTCAAAAAAAAGAAGGTGAGAAGGACTTGGAGCTTATAAAGCAGGATATAGAATTAGCAATTCAGGAAGAGGTCTTACCGAAAAAAATTGAATTCATGATAGAAAATACACTAGAGATGGGAAAATTAAAAGAAGAAACACAATTTCCAGATTTGAATGAAGATAACAGATTAGTACTAGGAAGTGAAAGCTGCAGAGAACAAGACGAGGAAGAACAAATAGATAAATTGCAAGTTTGTAATGCCAAGAATACATTTATCAATTATAGCAAAGACAAGGAAGAACGAAAGAGGTTAGTAGGCGATAGAAAATTTAAGACGGAAGAATGCGATAAGCATAAAATTGAAATTTGTAACATAGATGAGACTAAATTCAAAAGTATAGACAATGAAGAGTCAATTAGTCAGCAAAAAGAAGCTAAAAAGTTAAAACAAGAGAAGGAGAATCCAAAGAAGTTAAGCGAAGTTGATATATTTCACAATGTAATGAAAAATATCGAAAAAATAGAAAATGAAAGATTAAAAGTAAAAACTCGACAATTAAGTAAGGAGGCAGACGAAGAAAAATTAAAAAATGAAGAAAAAACAGATTGCACAAAAGAATCTCAAAGTTATATTAAACATATGGAAGAACAGAATAATTTAGAGAAGATTAAAATTTTGAAAGCTTATATGGAAAAAGGAGAGTTAACTATGTCTATGAAACTTGAAACGGAAGTAGCAGATAAAGAAATTATAGTACCTAAAGAAATGATAAAACAGAAACAAAATAATGAAAGACAACAACTAGTTATCAATGAATTTAAAAAAAAAATTGAAGATTTAAGAAAATTATGTGATCAAAGCATAAGAGTCGAAAAACGAGATAACCAAAATGAGCAAGCAGAAGTAGAAAAATTTACTTCAGAAAAACACAATAAAAAAATGCACGTAAATGAACAAATAAGGAAAAAGAAACAAAAATTAAAAGTAAAAGATGTAGCAATCAAATCTCAAAATAAAAAAATAAAGCAAGAAGATGAAAGAAAGATCAAAGAAGAAGAAGGAATTGAAAAACAAGTGGAAGTAAAATATTTCAGTAAAGAAACAGAACAAAAAAGAAAACAAACTATAACTTACAAAACAAAAGAGAAAACAGATAAGATAAAAGAAGTGGAAGCAGAAACACTGAAGACAAAAAAGGAAGATGAAATAAAATTAGAAGCTGAGACAGAGAAGCAAGAACAAATGAAGCTAAAAGCCAATAGACCGAAAATTGAGAAAGAAGAAAAAATGAAACAGACCGAATCAGAAAAAATGAAGAAAGTCAAGGAAGATAAAATAGAAATAGAAGTAGATAAAAAAGAAATGTTAAAATTAGAAGTTATAAGTTTAAAAGAATTAGAAGTTATAAAGCAGAAAGAATTAGAAAAATTAAAGACAGAGAAAGAAAAACAAATAAAACTAGAAACTGAACAGAAGAGACTGGAAAAAGAAAAAGAGATAAAGCAGATGGAAGCAGAAAAATTTAAGAAAGAGAAGGAAGAACAAGTAAAACTGGAAGCCAAAAAAAAGGTAATGGAGAAAGAGGAAGAGAATAAGCAGGTTGAAACCGAAAAATTAAAGAATAAGAAAGAAGAACAAATAAAACTAGAAATTCAAAAGAAGAGAATGGAGAAAGACGAAGAGACGAAAAAAGCAGAATTAGAAAAATCGAAGTCAGTGAAGGAAGAACAAATAAAACTAGAAGTTGAAAAGATGAAAATCGAGAAAGAAGAAGAGATGAAGCAGATCAATTCAAAAAACTGGAAGAAAAATAACGAAGAACAATTAATACATGATTATGAAAAGAAGAAAATTGGGGAAGACGAAGAGACTAAATTAGCCGAATCAAAAAATTTAAAGACAGAGATGGAAGAACAAATAAAATTAGAAGCCAATAGGCAGAGAATTAAGAAAGAGGAAGAGATGAAGCGGGCCGAATCAGAAAAATTGAAAAAAGAGAAGAAAGTACAAAAAAAACATGATGCTGAAAAGAAGGGAATCGACAAAGAAGAAGAGAGGAAGCAGGTGAGAGCAGAAAAGTTGAAGAATGACAAAGAAGTGCAAAAAACAATAAAAGTTGAAAAGAAGGGAATGCAAAATATAAAAGATACGAAGCAGGTAGTATTTGAAAAATTTAAGGCGTTAAAGGAAAAACACATAAAACTAGAAACTGAAAAGAAGAGAATTGAACAAAAAAAAGTGATAAAGCAGGTGGAAGCAGAAACATTGGAAACAAAAGTGGCAAAACAAATTAAGCAGGATTTTGATAATAAAAATTTACAAGATAAATTTGGAAAAAAACAAGTTATAATAGATGAACTAGTTAAAATTAAGGAAGACTTTAAAAAATTGCCCAGCGAAGAGGAAAAAATAAACATGAAAACGACATTACAAAACCTTAAAGAAGAAACGGAATTAAATGAGAACCAAAATAATCAATTAAACATAGAAGGACTTCTGGAAGAGAAAGGGATTCAAAACATTAGAAACTTAGCAGAAGAGCAAAGAAAATTAATGTTTGATGAAGTATTGAAATTTAACAATGTTTCTGAACAATGTAATTTTAAAATTATTATAGGAGGTGATAGTTTGGAAGAGAAAAAGAAATTAAAAAATGATAATGTGGATCTTAATGTAAAAGTATTAAATTATGTTCAAGAAAATCATCAAAAGTACTTGGAGCTAATTAGGCCTGAGGGTTTACTGGAAAATGAAGTGGATGAAGATCAGAGTATTCATAAAACTGTTCGTATGCATTCAAACAACTATATTCCAACGAGTGATCAATACTGCATTTCGGAAAAGCGTGCATCCAATAATCAACGTCCAATTATCAGCTTAGCTTCTTTGTACAATAAACATAAGTTTATGCAAAATAACAGTGCATCACACTTCAGTTATAAGAAAAATTTAGGCAGTCTTTTATCTGAGTTTAAGTCTAATCTTGTTTCAACAAGTAATCGGTTGTATAGTAAAGATAATACAAAACTGTTATCTATATTAAGAGAAGATTTAATGCATTGTAATTATGATATAAGATCATCAAATCCTTCACTTTTTGTCGGTATGAATATTTTAGATCTTACAACAAAGGATAAAAGATTTAATAACTTAAGGAAAAAAAAATATTCAACATCATTATTAAATTTTCAAACAGAACCAAAAAATAAGATGCATACTAAGTGGCTTGAAAATACTAGAAAGAAGTTGGAACATCCAACGCACACATCAACGTTATTTCATTCGAATAATTATTCTATGTCAGTAACAGATTGCTTGACCTTAAGCCGTTCTCGTAGAAGATTTGAGTTAAGAAATCCAACTACTATTTATGAGGGAGATTCGGGGTCAAAATTTTCTGCAAGAAATAAATTCCTAGATGTAAGTTTCTTAGCTAGTTATTGTATAAATT
The DNA here is from genome assembly GCA_018907045.1 of Wiebesia pumilae. Classification (NCBI taxonomy): domain Eukaryota; kingdom Metazoa; phylum Arthropoda; class Insecta; order Hymenoptera; family Agaonidae; genus Wiebesia; species Wiebesia pumilae. Next base: position 650,576 of record JACCHZ010000172.1, on the reverse strand, counting down.
AGTATAGTATAATATTAGTATACTATAGTATATAGTATAGTATAGTGTAGTATAAAATGTATAGTATAAATTAACCAATTATTCATTTCATATTACTATACTATATTTGATATATGAAAAAGAAATATACTCTCAATTTTCTATATAATATGACTCTTAGTTATTAAATATGTTTATCATTTAAATAGAATTTTAAATAATTTTTAAATCAACAATTTTTATTAATATAATAATTAGATATTTGTCCTTAATGTTTGTTTAAAATTTTCTTTCAATATATAAGTGTTTATATTTTAAAAATAAAAGCTTATTATTTATTTTTAAAGAAATATTTTCTTAAGTATTATATTATTATATTAAGAAAAAATTATAGGTTTAAAATGTAGGATTTCAACGAGATGATTGATGTAAACATTATTTTATATTTTTACAAATTAAAAAAAAATTAATACTTTCATTCATTAAACCAGCGACTTTAAAGAGAAAGCTACAGATATTTAGAAATTATAATAATAAATTAAAAAAATTTAATCATTATCTAATGCAAATATAAAATATAATATATTTACTATTAAAATACAATACAAATTAAAGAGTCAAATACTTTAAAATACACACAGAGAAAATGTGAATATTAAAAATATTTGATAGATTTATTAGATTATAGAATTAGGTAATTTAGTTAAATATTGTAAGATCCATAAATCTTACCATTTAAACATTGATCCTAATGTTGTAGATTAACACGTAATAAGGAACATTCATAAAGACAAATATCAAATTCTGTCTATTGTAAAATAAAATATTCAATAGTTAGTAATTAATATTCATAAAAATAACAATTAAATAAGTTATAAATAATTTAAATAATTTAATCAAATTCGAATTTTTTTTAACAATAGATTTGAAATTTAATAAATAAAATTTAAATTAAGTAAATATATAAGATTTCGTATAAATAAAGTAATGATACATTTTTATAATTGTTATAAAAAAAGATATTTTAATATGGCATGACAAACTTCTTGTAATATTCTAACACTAAAAACGTTGTTCCTGTTAGATAGTCAAAATTTCATTTAAAACTAGATCACTATTTTTGTTTAAATTATTGAAGATAGTCTCTTATTTAGTTTACATGCATAAACCTATTTAGTTCTTTCACGGTTCTTTATTTTAAAATAACTTTATTATAATTTTTGAACTATTATTTATTTTTGTTGTATGAATATAAGTATGGATAAATACGTATCAACCAAGAGCTTCATAATTCTGTACTTAATTTAAAATATAAGTATTGATTATATCAATTTTAGCAGCATATAGAATTTTCTAGAAGAAAAATAAAAATATATGAAGAGATAAAAGGGGAAAGAGCAACTAATTGATTTGATGACAAAAGAAAAATTATTAGACGATTGGGCAGCATATTTTTGATCTTTAAACCATACAAATCAATGCGATTAATTTATCTTGATTGTTTGTTTTACATTGAATAAAAATTTAATTAAAATTAATTTAATAAAAAATAATTTTCAAAAATTAGCAATTAAGTATTATTTATTGAACAACAAATATTTAAATGATTATTAATTAATAAAAAGTACTCAGAAAATTTTTTATTTTATTCATAAATCAAAATTATGTTTTATAGCGAGGAAAATGCCCATTATTCTGTACAAAATTGACAAATTGTACAGTTGCTGAAGGGTCTCATATACGACTTATATGCACTACAAATGGACAACCAGAACCGCAAGTTTATTGGACGAAAAATGGAGACCGAGTACGATCAGGTGGACGTGAAAGAACAAAATATGAGAATGGAATGGCAACCTTAGAAATTACTGGTGCAGCACTTGAAGATTCGGGATACTATACTTGTTTAGCGAAAAATCCTTACGGTCAATCGTTGACAGAATCTACTGTAAGAGTTTATCCAATTTATGAAGCATCATCATCTTTAGGACTTTCGTTCACATCGATTAAGAACGGTAAATAAATATTTATATGTATATTTGAGGATAAATATAAATTAACAAATAGAGAAACTCATGTTCGAGGACTAATAATGCCTTTAATTTCATGCCTTAAAAAAGGACAAATTACTCAAAAAAATCGATTATTATAGATCACCTTTCTTTGACGATGGCTTTTTTCTTTTACCGCCATCTGAGTTTACTATAAAATAGTAAAAGATGAATGTACTTATTAGATTCGACACGTTGTTCATTTCAATATTAATAATTTTTTTGTATTAATATATGAGTAAAATATTCTATTACAATTTTTCAGAATATGAAAATAGAAATATTCGAACAAAAAAAGAAATTAGTTTTGATAATCGATCACATTATACTGGAAAAGAAATCGAAAAACTACCTGAAATATCTACTTCTCTTGCTGATTATAAAGTACCTGCTGGAAGTACTATAGCATTACAAGTAAAAATAATAGGTAATAGAATTATTTAAGTAAAATAAATAATATATTTATATAAAAATTCTTTTCAAATCTTGAAATATATTTCAGATTCATCAAAACCTAATGTTACGTGGTTTCGTGATCAAGGAGAAAGGAAAGAACCAATTTTAAGTCCTAAAATCCGTACAATAACTGAATCTGGTGTTTATATGCTGATTATGCCTGAAGCAACAGAATCTGAAGCTGGAACATATGTTTGTAGAGTGAGTAATGATTATGGTCACGTTGATACGAGTACAACTATTGAAGTCATTCCTCTGAACAAATTCGATGATTTGGGGAAGCCAGCAGCATTTGTTTCGCAACCTACTCAAAAAGTAGTACATGCGGTAGATGGAGAAGCTGTATCTGTTTCATTTAGAATTAGCGGCATTCCTAGGCCTAGAGGTATTTAATGTAATTATAATTTAATAAAAATTGATGAACGTGGTCAAAATAAAACATTATCTATGTGTGTTAAGAAATTTTTATTTAATTTAATTTTGTTGTTTTGAATAAAAGGCCGAAGTAATTGTAATAATAGTAAAAAAGTTAATTCATTATATTTCTAACATTTCACTCAATAACAAGCTTTCGATATTTAAAAATATAGTATATTTATCAATTTATATTTAGTTGTTTGGACGAAAGGCATAAAGGATATTTCGGATGGACCACGATCGTATAAAGAGATGATTGACGATTATGTTAGGCTAACTTTGAATAGAGTAAATTCAGAAGATGAAGGAACTTACTGCATACTTGTTAAAAATTGTTATGGCTGTGACAGATCGTTTTTTACGTTAAAGGTTAATTATATAAATAGATATTTCTTAAATTGAAACTATTTTGATGTTTATCTTTATATTTATATAAATATATGTTTTTAAATTTAAGGTACGGCAGAGAGCAAGATCTTTAACTCCTACAGCAGAGAGCTTAAGTTTATCGAATCGTTTATCTGACATACACATGAGAGAACAACAATCTTATCTCAGAAGTAAGCAATATTCAATTTAAAATGCTATCTTAACATACATATCTTTTAATTATATAAAATTTAAGAAATTATTGTAATGTAATTTTATAAGTTTTAATCATTCTAAAACATATATTAAATAACAGTTCGATTCTAACATATTTTAAAGAAAAGTTTTAGTAAATTTTATATTATTAAAATACTTGAATAACGAAGGAGGGAAGAATGTTCATTAAAAATAGGTCAAAATATCTAAAAATTAACTTGACTATTTATACTTTGAATTTGAGGAAAGTCTCTCTCGTACTATTTTCGTCGGATTATCCCCGTCAACGTTTGCTGATCATTAGAGACACGTCTAACCAATTTTAAAATTTAGTTCGTTGTGCAAGTCCAATTACATACGTGATTTCGGTCTGACCAAATGCGACTTTCGATGACTATTTATGTATTATCTTTAATATACTATAAAAAATTGTGCATTTGTTGACAGTACGAAAATATACTAAAATTTACATTATTTTTCAAGTAATGAGTGATGTAAAAATGAATGAGTGTAATGGCTTTAAATTTTATGACGATCAAAGAATTTTTTACTCAAAACAAAAATTGACTAAAAGGTTAAAGTTGTTATGTCACAATAGAAATAATTCAGATTCGGGATTATTCAATTATCAAGGTATTTGATTAAATATTATATAGAGATTTTTTTATAATATTCTTGACATAATTAATAACAAATTAATACAGAAAATAAACTAAAATTTTCCTTAAAAAGTTTATTTAAGATATTCTAGCAAGTTAAGAATTTTCAGAAATATAAAAAATGAAAATTTTCTATAGAAAAAAACTATTCACAATTAATCTTATTTATATTTTACGAAAGTATGTAATATATTTTTAAATTAAGTGTTTTAATTTTAGCTTTATAAAAAGCTTTTGATTTCTTTGATATAATAAATATACTACTATAAAATATTTAGAGCATTTTCATTTTCTAAAATTACAAAATGAAATTATTTATTTTAATATTAAAAATAAAAAAATATAATTTTAGTATTAATTAATGGTTCTTATTATTATGGATAACTTAGATGTTCCGGGACCAATTAGTAGCGAGCCTATCGTTGTAGATGGTGGAAGAAATTGGCTTTCGTTAAGCTGGGGAAAAGCGGATCAGTGTGGGCCTGCTCCAGTTATTGCATATCGAGTTGATGCCTGGCAGATAGGAGGAGATGGAGGAGCACGGTGGATTGAGGTTATAAAATTATTCACTAATAATTAGCAGACATGTACAACAATTTGTACTATTTATCAGTATATTAAAACAAGAAATTTTTGTTTTAATTGAAGTTAATGTTTTCTAGAATAAGCCAATTATATTTAATAAGTTAATTTACACATTGACATTATATTATAATATGTTTAAATTAAACTATATTATAATTAAAATACATTTAAATGATTTTATAAATGGTAAATTATGAATATTTTACAAATATATACATTAATAATTAATAATACTCAATATTTAGTATAATTAAATAGTTACTATTTATCTTGAATATAAATACATAAATTCATAATGTAGAATACTATTTTATTACTTAGATAATCTAAATTTTAAGTGAACAATTTATTTGCAATTATAAAATCTTAAAATAAAATTAGAGTGTACCAACAAATTTCTATTTATAACATAATTAGATAAATTAGAAAATGTCAATGCGTTTTTGTTTAAAACAGCTTGGTATTTCACCACTCAATTCATTTGATGCTTTCAATCTCCGACCTGGTGGTGAATACAAATTTCGCGTGACACCAAAAAATCGTTATGGATGGGGCGAATCCGTTATAATGAATAGTTCGGTATCTGTATGCAATGATGTTAAAATTCCTGAATTTACGAAAATTCTTCCTGGACAACATAAGGCACTTGAAGGTTCAACGGTCGAATTAAAATGCGAAGTAAATTTATCTTTGTTTGCTCTATATATATTCAAAAAAGATTTTATACGTTATATCTGTTATTTTTTTTAAGTAGTTACATATTATACTTATATATGTTAAGGTAATTTAAAATAATGCCATTTATATATTGAATTTATATCAAAATAAGACAACGTTAATTTTAATTGTATAATAAAAATTATCATATGCTATACATATAATATAAATATGTATTGTGTTCAAAATTAATTTGTAATTTACATATTGATGTATTTCTTATCAAAGGTTCGAAGTGATTCAAAATTCAATGTAAAATGGCTTCGAGATACGACAGAAATTGAGTCTGATGTGAAGTCAAAATATGTTATAAAAAATGAGAGATCCCAATGTTCTCTTGTTCTTAACAATATCAATGAATACGATTCTGGTAGGTACATTTGTGAAGTTACAAATAAAGCAGGTAAAGTATCATCGTACGGACGAATTTTGGTTGTCAATGATCCAAAAGTTCTAAGTGCTGATGCTCGTTTAAAAAAAAGGTAAATATTTACTTACAGTCAATTTTATATATTAAAATGAATCTTTTAATTCATTTGGACAATTTATAAAACAAAAAAGCTTCCTTGATGGATTAACAGAAGATGGACCTCCGCAATTCACAATGAGACTTCGAGACAGACGAGTACAAACTTCATATCCTGTAAGATTAACATGTCAAGTCTTTGGTTATCCTGAACCTGTAATAACATGGCTTAAAGACGGCAAAGTACTTACAGAAAGTTGTGAGTAAAATATTAATGAATTCTCATAAAAATATTTACTTTATGCGTAACGATATATATCGTAGATAAAAATTAGAAAGGTTATATTATGTTCGTACTGAGCTTCAAATTAACTCTGATAACATGAACAATATTATGTTTTACTGTGTAATAAACATATTCATATATATAATTTTTCAAAAATATATGTTATTATAATTAATTCTTCTAATATAACTATGTTTTAATTATGTATATATATAAAATATATATAGTAAATAACAAGAACAACAACAAGAACAACAACAACAATAACAATAAATGGAATATAAAATGAAATTTCTGATGATTAAAACTTTATTTTTAATTAAGACTATATGTATAATTTGTATTTTATTGATTTATATTTTCTATACAAAATAAAATTTTAAATAAATGCACTTTGTATTGAATAATTTATAATTTATTAAAGCAGTATAACTGTATATATTATACTAGTTTAAACATTTTATACGTTTACAACGAAAATCTATCGTATGTAAAGTTACTTATTTAAAGTAATATTTTTTTTCGATTTCTTTTTATTAAATTCTAAAATCAATAAAAGGAAATATTCAATTGAGCGATTTAGCAATATTAAAATATTTGAGCCAGCAATAAGATCAAACTTTGTAATTCATTTGCAGTATCACGATCAATTCATAGCGACGAATCTCACTTCCATACGCTGGAAATAGTCAGGGCGAGTTTAGAGGACTCTGGAAGCTATACAGCCTGCGCTAAAAACGCTAATGGATCGGTATCTTGTCGATGTGTTCTAGTAGTGGATAAAGGAATCCGAGCTTACGTTGCTCCGCAAATTCTTTATGAATTAGACGTCGCACATGCTGTGAAAGTAGGTGGTGATCTCAGGTTGACAACGCAGATCGAGGCTTACCCCAGCGTTGGGATCGCTTGGTAAGTATTATAATACCTGTGTATTTTTTCCTTTTAAACACTGTTTCGAATATTCAACGATAGTAAAATAATTAAGAAAATTATTTAATAAGTTATAAAAATGAAATATATAATCATTTTTTTAATACTATAATTAAATCAAAGTATTAAACATATTTTTCGATACCATTAAATTGTAATTGGAAATTTCTAAAGGTTTGTTTCGATTTTGTAATTTAAACTTTTCAAAATGAAAAACATTGAATTATACTTACCTGCTATGACATCATTATAAAATTTAAATATTTTGAGAAGACATAAAATTATTTATTCTTAATAGTATAAAAATTAATTAATTTTATTCACGTTAAACAATAATACTGCGTTATCATAAGTTTCAAGTCGATAATTTTATCTATTTATTGATTTTTCTTAAAACTCGAAAAGCATGAAACAATTAATATATAATATTACGTAATTGTACTATAATAAGAATAACAATAATCTTATAAAAATGACGTTACAAGAATAAATGACTAAACTCTGAACTTTTTCCAATGTAAGATTATTTTCTAAAAGTAATCTAAGAGAGCTAACAGAATTATTAAATCTTTATTAAAGTGCATGACATTAATAATTATTATTACTTGTTTACAGCCTCTGATTCTATGATTCTAATTTATTAAAATTACTTTATTAAAAATTGAACTTCAGGCATCGAGATGGAATTAAACTACGACAACGTAGAATAGCAACGATGACGTTAAGTCACGATGGAATAGCCGAATTATTCCTGGCGAAAGTTAGAAACAGGGATGCTGGTGTTTACACGTGTACAGCAACCAATGAAATTGGTAAAGCAGAAACATCCACCAAAGTATCAGTAATCGGTCCCGATGACAGCATCAATGTCGTTGATGATGATTCTTTGCTCCATGTAATTATCAATCCACCTGATGTTGATATTCCGTAAGTATAATTTTCTAATTTTTATTCATTTAGAACCACACAGTATTATTTAAACACATTTATTTTAATGTTTATTAAACATATATAAATATTATATAAATATATATAAATATTTTATTAAGTGTATATAAAATAATTTAAGTATGGATTTTTTACTTATATATTGAATTTTGAAAAAATTTATTACTAATCGAATTAAAATTTGTTAAAAAAAAGAATTTAAAAAAAACTATTTTAAAAAAAATTTAGTCAAACAAATATTTTCATTGTATTTACATTTATATTGATTTACATAAATAATTAAAAAGATATTTGTCAATATTTAAAACCATGAAAAACAGAGTATCAATGATATGTAAAAAATAGAAATAACAATCGATATAATAAAAATCTCGTTCTGTTTTGATCAACAGTTATTCGAAAGTGCCCCTATTCGTGACGAAACCTTTATCGACAGAAGCGCAGGAGGGCGATTCAGTAATCATCAAATGCGAGGTTGTAGGTGACCCGAAACCTGAGGTCATATGGTTACGCGATTTCATGAAGGTAAGTGATTATGTTTTTCTCTGTTTTTCGCACTGACAGTGTGAACATGTGTTCACTTATGTAAAGTACCTCATTATTGACGTGGACACAGTTAAAAAAGCGAAATTGTGTTTTATTTTGTTGGAGCAAACATCAAGATTGGTAGTTTTAACTAACGGCTCAGCATTAATAGATTTATTTTTCTTGTAGAAGTATTTAGTTAATGTTGTATTTCGGTTAGTTATGTAATTCTTCGTTTGGAAAAGTAATGGAGATGACATGTTGAGGTCGTGAGTGGTGGGCAGATCATCGTAGTGTGGGCAATGTTTTTAATTACATTTTATTTATTTGCATTTTCGTTTCCAAAAATTAGTTAATTTATAATATTGATATAGAAAAACCAAAAAGTAAACATTTTAAATGCATTATCAAATCATTAAGTGAGAAAAAGCAATGATCTGTAAAGTTTTATTAGGATGTATGTAACATATTTAAATATAAGTTTTAAATTATTAAATATGAATTAAAATTAAGTATTATTAAAATTAAATCTTATTGCAATTACTATTTATTAATATATAAAAAATGTATCTATTAATCAATGAAGTATTTAATAACATTAAGCAAAATGAAGTAAATGTTAGTACTTCTTCTAATCGAGGAATATTTCTGATAAAAAATTGATACCTTGAATCGAAAAAATTTAAACAATTGACATTTCATTGATTTAATAATTTATTAATAATTTGTTAATATTAAATTAAATCTGAAAGCATTATATGAGTAAATAATGTAAAAATATTATTTTGAATAGAAATATTATATATATAATAATACAAATTATAAAATTATATTATATTTTACCGTATTGAATATCGAAAATAAAAGATAATTAAGATTCAAGCTGCAATTTTGATATTTGACATAGAACAAAATAAAAATTAGTCGATAAGTAAAAACACACATATAAATTGTTAGCATTTACTTTGTTCTATATTATGTACTGAATTTATATTCAAACAAAGACCTAGTTTCATAAAGTGTTATAAAAGTATAGTGTTCCATTTAATAGATAAATACCTGTTATACATTTTCAATAAAAAATTTTCTTCTGATATCTCTTCTGATGTCTAAATGTGTTTGCTTGCTATTTCCTTTTAATATAATAAATTACAGCTAATAAACTTTGTTGTATATAAGAAAATTACAGATTTAAATATTTGAATGACAAATTCAGATAAAGGAAAAAGGTAACTTGTTTATTACTGAAGTGCTCAATTGCCAAATAGAATTGGTAAAATGAAAACGAATAAAGTAACTATTGAAATATTGAACTTATGTTTTAAAAATTTTGTATGGTATAAAATTTATTGTAATTATTTATCTCTAAAAATGTAAACAAAATATTGATAAATTTATATAAATATTTTATATAAATTTATAATTTTATGTAAAGTAAGGTGTAATCCGACAGTTTTTCATTGGAAACGAAGTTGTCAGTCAATTAGAAGGTGTGATCGCTTTGGCATTCGACCGAGATCACCTACCACTAAGCAATCATGAAATTTTGCATTGAAATCGATAAGTAGTGCTGAGGGAAGCCTAGAACTCCCGGAGCGTTGAATACATTTGCTCTTGCTCTTGCTTGAATGCATTTGCTCTTGCTTATAGAATCAGGATAGAGAAACCTTTGCGTAATGAGCGCGACGCGTGAGGAATGACGTGTACGGCGTACGCTGCTACATTAATGTGGGTCAAGGTACTCTGCGAAAAGAAATGATATTCATTATGCCCGTATTCGGCTCTTCTTGTGTATCGCTGAGTTTGTGTGCGAACTGCTTACTTTTAACTATTCATCATCTGGTTGATAAATGTAATGGCCGCTTGTTACTCTTCTCTCGTTCGGAAGATCCCCCCTACCATCTTTCTTTGGGCGCTTTCTTAAGATGTCCCATCCCTTGATTCTGTTGTTCTACTTTGACCATTGTATTTCATGCGTAATTTTACTTGTCATCATTAATTTTAATACTCTGCTAAAGTCACCAACTATTAAGAACACATCTAAATTTGATATTATCGGTAATCTTTTGCTACAGTTTTTCAAAGTGAGAAACAATTCAGAGGGAAATATAATTTTTTCATTCATTCATATTTTAGAGCAAATTTTTTCGATTTTTCATGATTTTAATTTTTTTAATTTTAATTTTAATTTAATAACAATAATTATACTACAGATTATAAATAGTTAAAAATTAAGGCAAAGAAAAGTAAAATCTGTTTTCATTTATTATATTACGTGCTCCGAAATTTTAAAAATTATAAAATATGAAAATCATTTTAATATATATCTTGAAGAAGTTTTTTATAAAATAATTAAAAATTAATAACTCTTAATATTTAATACTCACATTTTTATAAAAAATTATATTTTAGCAGTCTATATATTTCAAATATTATTCATTAAAAATATTCTGAATTCAATAGAATATATCTTATAAAGAAAAGAGATTTATTTCTCTAATTGAACATATTACGTCTAAACCTAAAAGCTGTTCAAGATTAAATTTTCACATATTATTTATAAAAATATTGAATTAAGATTTCACTATAAAAAACATCTAAAATAATATTGTAAGAATTCAAAAATATATTGCTTAAATATATAAATATCAGTGTTCATTAGTCGATCCTATTCTTTTTCCTATGTGCAGATGAAATTGTACAGCTTTACATTTTTTATTTTATTTTTATATTTATATATATTTATACATATTTTATATTTATATAACAGTCATTTGAAAAATAGAAGAATACAAAAAATAAAATTATTCCTTTTTTTAATAACAATCTTACATCCGACTTGAAGTTCAGAACTTGTTTTATGTAAGTCATATTAAATAAAAACGTAATATTAGAATATGTAAATTCTGTATTTATTTACATACGCATGTCCTACAAATAATACTAATATATCAATTACATATTTGTTAGTCATCTATTGCAAGATTTTAATTTAAATTAAGCGACTTTAATTATAAAATGTTTAATCAAATGTCTATGGAGAAAATATTAGTATATCACTAATGTTAATGATTGATAAATTTTCTGAAATTACATTATTATTCATACATAAATTTATTTTTGTATGATGTATTTTTAACATCAGTACATAAATTAGATTTTACTAATTTGTTCTTTCTTTTAATTATTTAAGCATTATAACATTTTTTAATTTTCCGGAAATTAGTTTCTATACACATTTTTAAGATTCGAATACATTTTTATGATTAAGCTAATTATTTACTATTATTTAAAATTTTTTTAGAAAGTTAAATAACAACTTTAGTAATATTTTAGAAAACATAAAAAATTTAATTATTATCAACACTTGTGTTATGAACTAGATATCGTTTGATTAATAATAGAAATTTGCAGTAGTTTTCTAGTTAAAAGAAAGATTATATAATTTTAAAATACACATTGATGTTATATTACAGGACATACATCTAAATTCAAAAATAAGAGAGACTAAATTTTTTAAAATATTTTAGATCAATTTTTTAAATAATAAAAAAAAATATTTAAAAAATGATGTCAAAGATTTTAGCAAATTTTTGCTTTTAACGTAACATTGAGTCTTTTGTAAATATTATTTATTATTATGTTATAATAAATAATTTCACAAAGTAAAACCAGACTTTATATTTTACATTTTATAAAGTTTTATACTTTATATTTATTTTATATTATGATATAAAATCAATAGCTCTACTGATTTACGTAAAAGTAATATATTTTTTTAATAAATTTTATTAAATATAATATTATTCATCACATAAAATTATGTTTTCCATATATATATATCCCTTTTTCATTTTCTACAACAGTATATTTGAATTTGTCTTAGATGAATAAATTGTAGTTTGTCTAGGACCTTCGACTACTTACAGTGTGATGTAAAGTTTTATTACTGTGCTATGTCGATAAGAGAAGCAATACGTTTTACATACTCGTTTTTTCAATTGCAGTCTTTATATTACTATTTTCAATTAAATCTTGAATTCTACAGTTAAATGCATCTATAAAAAATGACATCGTAACAAGTTCGGTTTTTTTTTCTTTTTATTTGTACCGCCAGGTATCTTGAACATATTTATTTGTTTATAAGTTTTTAGGTGAAGGAGATTTCATTTTCATGAACTGAATTACTCAAATTCTAATAAATTCATTATTTTTAAATATTTTTGCATTAATAATTACTAATAATAAGTTTCTTAGTATGAAATACGCTTTAAAAATATAGTAATAATTAATTTATTTTGAGTAAAGGAGAAGGGCAATAAGTATTACAATATATTTTAATATTTCATTTTTGATATATATGATATATTCTTCCTTTTTATTATAGTATATAGTCGTAATAGTATTAATCTTATAGTAATAGTATTTACCTAAATAGATAGTTTGATGCAATTAAAAGGTTTATTGTTAGATTAATTTTGGATAATATAATATTACATTAAAAATATAATAAAAAATATAATATAAAATAAATATAATATAATATTTAAATAATAAATTTAGAAATTCAGTGTTGCTCTTAATAAATTTATACAAACAGGCATTGGATATTTATTCTATTCTGATTACCATAGTTGGGTTATATACGTACATGAAATGCTTGTTCCACAAAACAACTTCCGTCTTTGTTACTACGATGATCTATAAATATTACTCGAATAAATCAATAAATTTTCTAGATATGCTAGCTCATCATACGGATTATTTGATTCTTTTCAATAGCGAATCATTCCTCGTATATTTTCCTTTTTTTATCACGCTAGATTGTAGAATATGTATCAGCTGAAACTGATTGAAAAAATGAACGATGGGATGAGGACAAAAAACGGAAAACAATGAAAAAGGTTTACATTATACATTCGATGCTTTGCAGAGTTTTAAATATATACATATTATATTTATTGGCTTATCGTCCATCAGTGGCTCAATCAATGATCGTTTTTAATACGTATAATTTCATGTTAGATAGAGAGAATATTTTATAGAATAACAAGAATTATAGTCATTAAAACAAGCTTTTATATATATAATTACTTGTAAGTTTGTCTTTACTTTATAAGATCTATGAGAATGTTGCTTTATAATCTTTTACAAGATAAAGGTGTAAAAGGTCGTATTTGAGAAATTTGAATTACTTGTCGAATTGATGACTCACTCATTTTATAAAATTTTTTTCAACATATAAAAGAAATAGAATTATAATTTTTAGTATAAACTTGAATTTTTATTATTTGTAATAATAAAAAAATTATTATATTCGAATTTATTTATTTAATTTTGAAACAATATTTAAAAAGTATATAATTCACGCTAACAAATTTACTAATCAATGAGTAAAACAGTAAATTCTTTAAAAATCATTATTTCTAAATTTGTTTTTAAATTCAATTTGATTAAATTCAATCAAATTGATTAAATTTTCATAATTATATCTATTTATTAATTTACAATTAATTTGTAATAAGAAAATTGTAGAAAAATTGTATATTTGACGAATTTAGCGATGAAATATAACATATTTAACAACTTATATTTCTAAGATTTTGCAGATAAATAATACAAAAGTAAGATAATAGTCCTCAACCATTTTTACTGTTATTTGTAAAATATAATTAGTAAATTATTTATTATTTAAATTAATTTTGGATATTTAATATCGATGTCATAATATTCTATTATTTTTTATAATTTTAACATTTTTAAATTTAATTATTTAAAAATTTATTGTTAATTTTTTACATATTTTAATCATAAAAATGTGTCGTTTCAAATTTAGCTACGTTTTTTAAGCAACAAATTTTTTTACTATGTATACAGTTGCTTGTTTATATAATGTCAGAAAATTTAATAACTATACTTTTCAAATATAAAGGAAGTTTATTATTATTATTTCTTTTATTATTTCATAATTTTATTTATCCTATAATAACATAATTGCTGATTTTCAAAGTAGTTAATGAAAGTATAAGTATTATGGTTTTCATTTAAATATTGATAAACGAAATTGTAAATAAATGTTCTGTAAAGTAATAAATATAATTATAATTTGGTTATTAATAATTAATCATGGTTAATTTTTTGTGAAATAAAAATAAAAATTCATTTATTAAAGTGACAAACGTTTATTCAACATACAATAATTACGATTTTTATATATTTTAATAAATTTGGAATAAATATTTGTCATACATTATTTCTTTATTTTTTTTTATAAAAGTAAAGAGCTTTTATCGATTTTAAATTTTTAACAATTGTTTAAACTAATTTTGTTAACTAATTTTTTTGTATACTATATTATAGTATACGTTAATAATAATTAAATTTTCGCGGATACTGTAATTAACTCTTTAATGATAATTCATAAAATTACAATTTTTAAGTAATATATTTTTATACAATGTATTTTATCTAGATATTACATATTTTTCTGCTAATTTTGTAATAGTGTTGATTTCGAAACAATTCGTAAAAGTTTTCACAAATGCATTATTATGGAAATATAGAAATATAGAAGTATATAAAACAATAATTCTAACTAACTGATCTTTAGTAATTTAATAAAATTCAAATTTCTAATTATTCGGCAATAGTAAGATTAATTAATGTACATTAATCAAAGTTCAACAATCATGTAGAGCCATTTTTATGATTCCTCAGTGAAATTCCTTTATTGAAATCTAGAAAGATAAGTGGCATAAAAAAGTAATTTTTCTTTCAATGGCATCCTTAAGAAAGCAGCTGTCGAAAAAATCCATTAATCCAACATGTACATTACACGTGTAAGCAAGTATTAAAGTGTTATTTATCTCCCCACCTTCGTCCTATACCTTAGCAATCCTCATTCGGATAGTCGTCGCGTGCCTTATACCTGTTATACTGAGGGAGGATTGGAGAAGGAGAATTTGAGTGACACAGAGCAAAAGAGAGAGAGAGAGAGTGAGTGAGGGACGTTGGTGAGCGATCGAACGTGTACGTAGGACCAGTAATCGCGTGCTTTCCGTCGAATCGGTTAGATGCGCGTGATACTGGATTTATTATCAGTCGTGACTGTGCAACTTTTTACATCGACCTCCCGGGTGTGGCTTGTTGTATGCGGAAGTGGTCGTGCTGCCTCATCTTACGATGGGAGCTCAGTTTCTCGCCACTACGACTCTCGACGACGACGATGAAGACGGTGATGGATTAGGTGCTCGCGGTTAGTCGAGGTGGTACGAATAAGGTAGAATCCTGTGTTGCATGCGAAAGTGATAGTTGAATTTTATCGCCCGTTCCTCGATGGATAGATGCACACGCAATTCTGTCTGGATTTTTGGCATCACTATGTCCAATGCGTCGTGAAATGTGCCGAGAAGTTTAGGTGTCAAGGTCTAAGAAAACATTTCTCAGAATCGTTAGTAGGTTTTTTATTGAATGAGATTAAATAGTTATACAAAAATTATTTTAAGTTTTTATTGCATGATACATATTTGCTATAGATTAAAAGAAATATGGGTGAATATTTGGTAATAATTTGAGGAATTTTTAGGAATTTATAAAAGAATTTTTACGAGTAATTAAAGCATTCTAACAAATACAAAAATATTTTTTACGAAAGTATAAATATGGTATCCACGTAAAAGTAAGTAGATACTGAAATGCGTTTTATATGATTTTTTGATGTTTGGATAATAGCAATTTATTTAGCGGAAAGTTGATTCTTATAATAATGACGGCATCAATAGTTATAAGCATAAAATTAAATTATAAAATAATTACTGTTAACAAATTGATGAAAGACACAATATATAAAATGAAAATTATATTTTTACAGATGAAATTCATTATTCAAAAATATTTATAAACTTCTGAAAAAATTATCTATTTAATAAAATCAATTGAACGATTCTTTCTAAATAGTAACGGTAAGTTATCGTAATTATTAGAATTGTGTTCATATATTAATATAATCAGGTCGAATTAAACGTTAACAGTTCTGAACTAATAATATTATGTAAATTAAAATTTATAATTCTTTGTATACCTAAATAGTATTATTGAGTTCTATTGGTTTATGTGCATTATGATTAGAATGATTAGATTTTAATAGATATCTAATTTATCAATTATTCTGAAATCGCTAATTATAAATACAATAAAAACAATTATTTTTAGGAATATCTTGTATATTTTTTCATAAGTAATAATAATAAATTATTTTCTATAATTAGAAAGTCTAAAAGAATAAAAAATTTATTACGTCAAATAAAAGGTTTATTCCTTCAAATAATTTACAAATATATTTATGTTTTTAAAATTTAAGTAGTATTAGATCAAAGGGATTCATACGGTAAACTGTACTTAAAAACATCTATAAATTTTTTTTTTGCATATTACATTTCATTTAAGCAGATAATTGTTTCATTTGAATAAAATTATGAGTTCAGACTATAATGTACAAAAAGAGAAAAGAATTAGAATTAGAAAACGAATTCAGATCTATAATAAACCTTATTATTTAATCGTTTTATTTATTTTAAAATGGTTAAAAATATTCTAACTATATTCTATTATACTAAATACATGTTTATGCTAATACAACTATATTTAAAATGAAGGATGAATAATCGCACTAAAATAATTGTTTTATTAATCTTCAAAAAGCAGATTTTTATGAAATATTATAAATTAAATATATGTTTAATTTCTTATCTCATTTATTTTATTTTAATAATTGATATTTATGATATGTAAATACTAGTACAAATTTGTTATGAATTAAAATTCATAATTACATTTTTTAAAGGATTACAAATTATTAGTAAAGGAATTTCATCAAAAAAATTTATGCTTTCAATTAAATTGATATAACTTGTGTGTGTTATATAGAAATATGCATATAAAAATACTATATAACAATATTAAGAATCTCAGCCTAAATATGAATAATATATAAATTTAAATCCAGTAAATATTTTTGAATATATTAATATAGACATATCATGATTATTATTTGATGTAAATGATTCATAATAGCATATTATTGATTTATTTATTTTCGAAAATTAGTTTATATTAATAATTATATTAATAAGAATATCACATTTTAGATAAAGAGGTAGCCATGTAATTAAACGCATATAAAATGTTTAGATCTTTTGCTTGTAGTGTAAGGATAATAATTTATTGAATTGAAGGTCAAAATTTTATAAATTTTAGATTTATAATGATTTTTTTTGCTTTAAATATTGTGTATAATTGTAAATAAAAGTACTAATGCTTTTCTAAATATTTCATCGTATATTAAGATCATTTTATCTGTATAGACTGTACCTACTATATTAATTTATGCAAAATGAACAAAACTCTTGACAAAATATAATTATTTATTTGTTTAATTTAATTATAATTAGAAATTGCTTTCATAAGATTTGAAAATTCAGAGTTTATTGTATTACTTATGTAAAAATATTGTTAATTTTTTTAATTTGATATTATTCTAGTTGTTTAAATTTTTGATCAAATTTTTAATTTTTAACAAATTTTAATTGTTTTATAACTTATCAAGACTTTAACAGATTTATATAATTGATATCAAATAAGTTTAATTTGTGAAACTTTAAACAGTTGTAGATTAAAGAATATCATATCATTGTGTAAATCTTATTAAATAGTATATTTCTACATATAAAGATGAGTTACTTCTTAAATAATGTATTTGTTTCTAATATTTTAAAGATTAGAAAATTTATTAATAATAAAATAATAATATAAATAAGAATAAAAATAATGATAAAGAAACAGTGATTAGAATAAAATATTTTGTTTTGTATTTAATGTTACGTCTTATTTTATTATGTATTAGTTTTGTACAAAGAAATTTTTAAATAATGAAAAAATAATACATCGTTTCTAATAATTTCTAATAATTATATTCAGTAAGCATTCAATTAAAGTTTTTGATTTTTATATATTCGCTTCGGTTTTTTTTTTCTTCTATTCGATTATAATATTTATCTGAGTTTGAGCAACATTATTTGCCTTTTTCTTACTTATTCATCTGTTCATTTTTAATAATTTTTAATGATTATTGTATACAATAACTATTATTTTGAATTATTATATCATTTTCAATTGTTCTTTAAGGTATGTAATTTTTATTTCTTATTGGTTACATTTTTACAACAGCTCACACCATTTGAATATCACGATTTAATAACAATATAATTAAATAGTATTAAATTTATAATTGTATTTTAATTATAATTTTATTTACAAAATAACATTAAACAGTGATAAATGTAACTAAAATTAATTAATAAAAAAGTAAAATAAAAATTATGTTAAATTTGAAAAATGTTTCTAAACGTATTCCAAGATATTATATTGCGTATAGTACATTTAACATAACGAAATAAATTATATAAATATTTTGATTCATATAAAATAAAAAATTTAAGGAATAAACCATTAAATAAATTATTTTAAGTTATTTATTAGGATATTTATTTATTTAATCGAGATTTTTATATAATGTTAATTTTAATTGAAATATTTTAAATTAGGTTTAGGGTTGAGTTTTAATTAAGTTAAATTTTATCAATTGATTAAATTATTTCAAAGATTTTTTATAGATATTGATTAATATTAAAGAATATAATAATTAAGTTAGATAATTACCTATGTTTTCATGTAAAACGCTAAAATTTTGAAATTAGTAATTAATATGTAGTTTAACATTTTTATTTTATATACAAATTTATTTAGTTCAGTACTTGGAGAAGAAATAATCTTAATTTTATACAATGTAGTTTGAGATTAAAAATGTTTTTGTTATTGTCTGATCATTATACTAACGATATTATACTTTTTAGATGAAAAATTTCATTTTATTGCAAAATTAATTAATATTAGTACGAAAAGTACACCATATTTAAATAGACTATATGCATCAATTTGTCTTATCCATATCTTAACCATATCTTCGATTATAATTTAAGTCTATTACTATACTTATCTATAAATTTTTAGCTCAGTTTTACTCATCTATTTTTATTATCATAGAAAGCTAACGTGGAAAATAATTACCATGTTAAGAAACACGTTTACGCTCATTAGCGATGTAGATTTCACATTAATTTGTGGTCGCCTTATGCTCCATATTTTGAAAAGTATATTTCGTATTTTGATAACCATGGATTCAATAAACTTCTGTAAGAGCTAATATGTAATAGAGTATTATAGACGATTTGTTCAAAAAGAATTGTTCCTTGATATAGTATTGCTTATATAATATCATATTATATAGATAATAATAATATTAATTTATTTTAGCGTGAACGAATAAATATTTTTGTAGTGATCAATATCTATAAATATTTTATAGTGTATATTTTTCTAATGAAATATTAATCAATTTTATTGAAAAAAAAGTATAGTAAAGTGTTATAAATATAATGCTTACTGTATTTTTATATACTGTCTTTCTTTTTTAAGATAATCTATGTTAATAATCTTATAAGATAATATTAGATTTAAAATTTAGAAATGTTATAAATTATTTTAATAGAGTTTTGTTTAATTTAATTATATTATATTTAATAAATTTTTATAATATTCTTATTTCTTATACATTTATTTATTATTTTAAATATAATTTTAAATATTTAAATCTTCTTAAAAATTAGAGTAAAATAGTATATCTATATTTTCTATATATTTATATATCTATCTATATATCTATATATTTTGTTTTAAAATTTATATTTCTTAATTGTCATGAGTAATTGCAATTATTATTCGTTGAGATTCAAAGTAACTATTTTTATGAAATTGTGTTACCATAAATAGTTATATACCTAGTATGTAATCAATAATAGGATAGAGAAAGAATTTTTATTTCATTAATTATCATTGACTTTGGGCACCATGATTATTTGGTCTGAACTAAATATATGTGCTTTTATTGATAATGGAGTGAGTTATAGCATCCTGTATACAACAGATGTCTAAACAAATATTTTGTGGAACTAGAAACAATTATTCATTTATAATAATACATCAAATATATAAACATTTACTTACATTTGTACATAGAATATATATTTTATATTAACGTCCTTTATTATGTTTTTACGTATTGACGTTTTCTTATATAATTATAAACAAATTAAAGTATTATTCGAATACGTAGAAAATTTTTTATAATAATTTTACCAGAATAAGATAATTTTTATGTACTATAATAAATTTTATTTTATTTAATGAACCAAACATTTAGTAAATTAGTTTATTGTGTAATATGATAATTTAGCGACTTTTTAATATTAACGAAACATAAATAAAAAACATTTTAAATTAGAAGACACGTGGAATTTATTGTATAGCTTCGAGTGTATTTACAAAAATATTATCAGAGTGAATATACATTTTATATCTACGTGTTTAAATAAATTAATGAATATACATATTATTTATACCTAGCCAAGAAATGTGTAGCTTACTAATTTCTTTCTTGTAAGGAGCATTATATAATAAATAATAAATATATATTCGTAAATATTTAGTAAAGGGTTCTAAATTAATTTTTAAGATTCAATTAAGTAAAATTTGGATTTCGGGTATAAAAATATTACTTTATGATTATGAAATGTTTAAAATGGAAATATTATAGTAGTATTTTTATATTGTCTGTATTTATTAATTTTACGAGGTATTTATTATTACATTGTATAATTTGTATCACATTAATAAAATATAGAATTTAAAATTATTTATATGTTTCAGAAGATGTTTTAATATATTTGATTTGCCACTTTGTAGGTGATATTAAATTTTACTTGTGTTACCTTAGTAAATTGGCAATCAAAATGGAAACTATATAAATTTATAAACGATAATTAAAAATGGCGGTGTTTTCATTTTGATATTAACCTTTAATTGACAGAATTTATTGGTAGTTTTGTTGGCTTATTAATTTAAATAATTAAAAGTGAGCGAAACTTAAATACGCTAGAAAATATATATTAGTACGAAAATTAAACTAAGAATATTAAAATGATAATAAATTTTCAATTTAACTTATTATTTTAGACGACAAAAAATTATATCGGAAAAATAAATATCCATATGTGGATTGCTTATGTCACGAGGTGAAAGATTATAATTAAATTAATTGCAATCTTAAAGAGAGCTCGCCTCTCGTTCTCACTCAATCAAATGTTTCTATGTGCAAATATCGTTCAGCAAAAGATAAAAGAATGAGAAAAAATAAAGGTAGATCTTAAGAAGCGCTCTTTAAACATTCTTAGAAACAATCATCCGACTAGATAAGTTGAAAGTATCTGGTAACAGTAGTCGAAGAGAGTAAAAGAGTAGGAGAGCATTAATTGCCTCTGAAAAGTTCATCGTTTTCCGCGACACTCGGTTATGTCACTGAGAAAATCAATAAATTTACTCGATAAGGAACTCGTGGATTTATTGCTCTTTCTTGTTATCTCCTTTGCTCTCGACACAGTGCACCAGGAAAAGAAAAAGTGCCCCGCGGTCGATTTTTATTTTTTGCCCCGTAGCCGCCGCAGCGCTACATCCTAGCGGATCGGTACTCCAAAAAAGCTGGCAAACGTCGCTGGTTCACTTTCGCTCCCTATACGGGCGACGACGCTAACATGAACAAAGGCCGAGGCATCTTTGTTAGGTATCCATTAATGTGTCCTTTTCTTTTTCCTCCTCGTCGTATGTTTCAAACTTTTAGTTTTCTTTAGATTTTTTTATCCTTATCTTTTTTACGTGCGAAGGAATGCGACTATTTCTTCTTGTCGATTGATTGATCGATCGGTCGATCAAATCTTTCTGGTGGATTTCTCGGGGAAGAAGCTCAAGACTTGGCGCATTCATAACTGTCTGGAGCGCGACTATTGAAGTCGAGCCAATGCCAAGCTTTTAAATATTTTCGAAGAAATCTAAATTCTGTTCTTCTTGGACTGCGTTTTGGCAATATTCCTTACTTGTTTAAAGAATAAAAGAGAACTATTATTTACTCTAGTCTATTACTATCGTTTCTGTTACAATATTAAAAGCGTATCATTTTAAGATAACTTATGTGATTATATTTTTCTCTTGTTCAATTTTCATTAACCTATTAATTTTGTCATCCTAAATTATTGTTCATGATTTTAATAACTGATTAAACGATCTTATTCCTTATTAATAAAGATTTCAAGAATTTTCGTTGATTAGTTTAATTGACACTTATAATTATGCTTTAGTTGTTTTGCATTAGAACTTAATTTATAATATACAGTTGAAAGCATCACTTTTTATAAATTTCAAAGTGCTTCTTGTACCGGAAAATTAATTTCTTTTTCTTTTAGTTTTGTACCTAAGTAAGTCAATGTCATTATTTAAAAGTTGATATTTAAATTCAGTTTCTTATATTTTATGCTTAGAAATTTGAACTTAATTTATGTTTATTCAGATTTATATACTATTTTTATATATGATTTAGAAAGATATTTTATAAAAAATTTAGAACACATACAAAAAATATAAAAAGAAATATAAAAAATTTTATATTTACAAAGTAATTCTAAATAATAAGAGAAAAGAACTTAAACAAATAAAAATTTTATTTATCTTTAACAACTTTAGTTAACTTAATTTAAAATTGCAGTAAAAACATAATATTAATGGTTAATTCAATCCTATTATATAATATCAAATGTAGATTTAAGTATAATTTAAATGTATAAAAATTGCAAATTTAGCTAAAGTATAATTATGTTTTTCAGAAAATTTATTCATATTATATATATTAAAAATATCATTAAAAAACCAAACATTACATATCATAATTTTTATTACATAAAAAGCAAATTCGAATTTTATAAAATAGAGAAGACATTTAAGTCAAAATTTAAATTAATATGAAAAAACTTTTTGTTAAAAATGTGTATCTTTTCGAGTGTAAAAATATTTTATTAAATCATGAAACTACTAAAATCTACTAAATACAAACGGTATTCTATTTCTATCTGTATAGTTTGAATAAAATAAATCATATTAAGTTACAACTTCAATATCTATGAATATCTTTCTAGATGTATAATTAAAATATACACTGAATTAAATTTTAGAGATATTAATAAACTATCTATATTTACTAATAGAATGAAAAAATGAATGCGAAATATATAATAAAACAGTACTATTAAAAATAATACAGGTACATGCAACTGAACATTCAAAAAATAAGCCTATAGTGTTATTTACTTCATAAATTACACAAACGCGTTTTTAAAATATTTTGCAAGGTGTAATTGGAATCGTGAAGAACTAGTAAATAGCTTTTATAGTTTATAGAAAATCTCTTTTATATTTAAATCTCATTAAAGAAAATGCGTTACTTTCTCAACACGAATGAGTTTTCATAAAACTTTAATTTTGCTACGCCAATCTTGTTCGCGTGCAATATAGAAAATAAGCGTGTAAAACAATAAAATAATGTAAACTTAAACATTTTTAATTCAAGAAGTCTTTATTTAAATCTATTTTATTTTGTTATTTGAAACTTCTATGTTTTCATTAGTTTAATTATTTTCAATAGAGATCTCATTTTTCGAGAAATATTTAAATAAAAAGTTTAAGTATATTTAAAGCACAACTAAGCTTCAAAAATATTTAATACTTTTATGGAATTATTAACATGAAGCTAATAGAAAATTTTGAAGGTTTCATGTTCTACGTAGCACTTAATCTTAATATAACAGAACTACATTTATTGACATTAGATGGAACCAATTAATATTTTAAGATAATATTTTCTTCATGAACAGTATTTTACTGATAACTTTATAAAAAAAAACAAATAATAAATATTTATAAATTAAACTTAAAAAATATATAATTTTACGTGTATTGTATTCTTTAATCTTATATTGAAAGTAATAATATTTAAAAACTTAATTTTTAAGACTTTTCATTATTGATGTACACCTTTATCATCTACATTTAATGGAATAGCAAATTTTAATTTGTAATTTTAGCCAGATTATTACCGCGACTCAACGCAATTCCGATGCATCGGAGCCGGTCCTCGCTACTACCTAGAAATTCCTCATGCCAAGCTCGACTATACAGGTACATACTCGGTACTCGCTAAGAACGAATATGGTGAGGCAAAGGTCGTGATATCATTGCAGATTTATGCCAAAGGTGCGTATATTGCTTGACTATAATACAAGCATACTCTACCCTAGTCGATTTTTTAAAAAACTGACACTTAAATCACCTTTATTTTTGTATCATGATTTTGTGAAAAATATATAAGAAAGTGAAACTAATCTTTAAATTATTACATATTAATATATTTTTGTTATTTTTAAGATTATGTGTATAAAAGACTTTACTTTCATTAAGAAAGTCCATGATATTTAAATTAATTACAATCAATTTTCAAGTATTTACTCTAATAAATTTGATATTTATGGAATTAAAATTATATTTTAGCTTAGTATATTTTATTTAGTATTAAAAAAACTTCATAATTATATTATTATATTATTATAATATTTAGAATTGATCTTTTTACTTTTAAATATAACATTTATTATTGAAAACATAATATAAAATGTTGAAGGAGAATAAATTTTGTTAATTAAGTTATTAAAAATATGATTTCTTACTTTCTATGAAAAATAGTTAGCCATATAAAAAAGTATAAATTAAATTGTTATTGTAGAAATTATTTGATCTAAAATAAAATATAACAAAAGTTTATTTTCTAAATATTAACGTTTAAAATCTATTTCAGCATATTTTTAACTATTCAAATTTCCTACCTGTAATATACGCCATAAAAGTAAAGATTAAGTCAATTTATTATTAAATATTTTATGTTATGAATATATAGATATAATAAGAATAAAGGTATTATAAGCATATTAAATATGTCTTACAATTTTGAAAGAATATTACAATATAACTGTTACGGTATAAGAATAAATTTTAAAATGTAATAATTAGAAATTACATATATGTTTGCTAAATAAGTGAAGAAACATAACAAAAGCGTTGTATCTCAAATACTTGATTTTATTTTTTCAAATATGTTGTCTTTATAATTACTATATTTTTAGGACAAGAACGAAGTGACAACATGGACCAAATGAGAATCAAACAAGGGTATTGTATAGATAGATTTATGATAAAAAATCACATATATAGTTTAATGTTTCATATGTAACGAATTTAGCAAAGTAGTCAGTGTTCCATCAATCAAAACGGAATTAAAGGATATAAGATGTTGTGATGGGGATGCCATTACTCTTGAATGCAAAGTTTACGCACCATCAGAGGCACCTATAATTCGATGGGAAAAATCCGGAAAAGTATTTCAAATATTTTCAGTAACTTATCTTAGTGTTTAAGCGGTGATTTCTTATGAAAGTGCATTTAAAGATGAATAGTATAAAAATATTATTATAGATAAAAATATTACAATAAAGTAATATCTACAAAATTATGCTTTTACATTATTGAATTATTAATGTAGAAATGATGTTTAATATTTTTAATTATTTGGATTATTGTACGATTTATTCAGTTGTTAATGTATACATTTTAAATAACGTTGTGCATAATTGGTAAAATATATCTATATTAAAGGTAGTTATTTTCGAATTTAAATTGCTGCTACAATACAAGTTTATTCATTGGAAACAAAATTCTACTTTAAAGGAGTAATAGTTTTCTCTTAGAAGGAAGTTATAAATAACATTTTTATTTTTTAAAGCCGCTATCTATGGATGGTGATTTCTCAGCAGAATTTGATGGCGAAATTGCAAGACTTACTATTCATCATGTTTATCCGGAGGACGAAGGCGAATACACGTGTGTTGCCATTAATGAATTAGGAAAAGCTTTCACTTCATCTTGCCTAGTTGTTGATGGTTAGATTACTCCTATTGTCTGATCTATAAATTTATAGAATTTATTAAATTTAATTAAATTGTAATAAATTAATTAAATAAATAATTAAGCATTTGAATTTGATTGATAAATATTTTAAATTTATAGTAGAATTTATGTAATAAATAAATAGAAAAGAAAAAATTAATATTTTTGATTTATAAATTAATTTTTCATATTTTCAAATTTTTAATACTATCTTAATTAGAATTAAATTTTTTTTAAAGAAATTTATATATAAAAATTCTATTAAAACTAGAGTATTTAACAAACATTATTATATAATTTTGTAAGAATATAATTATTTTATATTTTATGTTATTTAATACCACATATTTAATATCAGAGGGAATAAAATTTTATACGTATGCATCATATACATCAGAGTATCTGCATATATATATATGTATATATATAATATTTATGTTTCATGAAGAAAAACTTATTATTTCTAAGATGGAATATTTTAAAGATTTAAAGATGTTTTTAATTATAAAAATTATTTTTTCCATTACTAATATAATCATATGCAAATATAAAAAATTAAAATCTAAATTTAAAACTCTCATTGTGATTTGATACAATATCAGAAGTCTTAATGATCATTATTGTATCTTTATCAACAGGCATTTCCATGAAATGCTCATGGAAAATATACGTGACTAAAATCATGGATTGTACAGAAGTCATGTAGGGCTTAGTATACTGGCTACTAAAATTATATTTATACTAGTGCTTGATGAAACAACCTTGTTTTATTAAATTGAATTACACAAAGAAACTTGCTTCTGCTCGTATATTATTTTTGTTATCTAAAATATTGTTGAGGCTGAGAATGCTTTCAGTTCATTAAAACAATTACCATTAATTAGTAAATAGATATTGTGAATATAATTGTTGTAAATAATTACTTCTGCAGTTTGTATCATTTTATTAGTCTTTATTTTACTTTATTATACAATTATACAAAAAACTAGGTTAAAGAAATGTTTTTAATAGAAAATAATATAAGGATGATTAAAATTTTAGGGAGTGCACAGAAATTAGTGTATGATTGTACTTGAATACAAAAATATATTCATAAATATCTTTTTAAAAAGTAACTATCAAATAAACTAATAATTATCAAATTTTAGTTCCAGAAGGTAAGGAAAATGTTGTTAGTCAACTGCTTCTAACGAAACCTCAAAGTCTTCTTTCGGCTAATTCGACTCCAAGATCTACACCGAGATCTACGCCTGTTAGAAGTTTATCACCTGGTGTTTTGCGTAAGTAAATATAAATTCTAGCTCATAAAAATATAGTTTAATTATATAGTTAAATTTTCATACATTTTTTACTCTTCACTGTGTAATATTCTTTATTGCAAATATTTTATTATATCGTGGCTGGTTAGTGAACCTAGAATTAATTAAATAAAATATATTGATGATAACATTAAGCAAGCTTATAAAGGTTATTAAAATAATGTGTAAATAAATTTAGTATTCTGTTATTTCAAATTGGATGTTATTTTTAGATAATAGGTAATTTTTAATACTAACAAATAAATGTGGTATGATACATTTTTTTATGAAATTTTTATATTATTTACTTAAAGAAAAACTGAATATTTAAAACATATTTGAGTTCATAAAATTTAAGGTACCTTAACGTATTTTTAACATCTCGTGAAATAAACGGACACATTATTGTCAAACTTTTTCAGATTTTGTCATACTTTAATAAAAAGTATAAACTTGTTTCTATTAAAAAAGTTATTAGAGAGAAAATATTAATAAATAAAAGGATTAGACAAATCATTAATAATAATTTGACTTTGTTTTTTATCAAGAAAGAAGAAGTAAATAAGCAAATAATTTATACAGACATTTACAGATTTTTAATAATATTTGCTACAGGAAAATTCAGTTTCTATCCTTATTTTCTAGGTACATTAAAAGCGTAAGTGCAGATATCTAAGTATTTAATTATAAGCGTAAAAAAATTTTTCTGTAGGTGGACGTGAACTTAAAGCGATAAATTTGCCTCGAAGAATAGATTCAAGTTTCAACTTTCGACGCAAATCCAAAATTTGTCCACCAAAATTCTACTCGATACCACACAATCGCGTAGCTGAAGAAGGTGAGACGGTGCGATTCCAGTGTGCTGTGGCAGGCCACCCAATACCCTGGTGTACTTGGGACAAGGATTGTGTTAATGTTATATCGAGCTCGAGGATCAGCTTGAAGGAGAAGGATGATATAAGGATTCTAGAGATAGCAGAGGTGACATTAGAAGATACCGGTCTGTACCGAGTGACGCTAGAAAACGACTTTGGGAGGACTGAAGCGACTGCTCGATTGGAGATCATAAGTAAGTAAACGGTTTTAGCTCCAATGTTATTCTTTTATAATTTTTACAATTTTTTGTAACAATGAAAAGATATGAATTAAAATTTTAAGTTCTACAGATTAAATCTTATTCGCACTTATTTTATAGTCATTTCATAAATTGATAATAGTGTATTTAAATTTATTTTATGCAAGCCTCAAAATTGACTTGTTTTATCTATATTTAAATAAAGTTTGAGAATACAAAGTTTAGAATATAGATCAATAATATAATACAAAATGTAGAATATAGAATATAGATAATATAATTTTTCTCAAATTTATATACATCTATATATGCACACATAAACATTAAGATCAACTTGAATAATGAAATATTAATATATATTCCAAAAAATATAATCAAATTAATAATATTTTTCGAATTTATGATTTCTCTTCATACCTTAAACATAAATACTTTAAATTATCTAAATGTAAATTATTTCTTTTTAATAGATTTCATATTAGTAAACATAGAAATCGTTAATATTTGTATTTTTGTTCTTATAATTATTTATTTTCAATTGCATGAAATCATTATAATGTAAATAATTTTCAATTATTTACGTTATAACAAGATTAGATAGATTATTTTAGTTAATAAAGTTAGTAAATATAATAATAAAAAGGTAGTACTGTATTATCCTTTCGTAGGCGCTGCTCAATCGAAATATATATTATCTGTGCATATTATTAAAAACTCAACAAATTATCCGGGTGTACAGAAAAAATCTCAAGTTATTGTAAGATTAAACTCCATACATTTGAATAATTAACTTTCTTAAATACATTTTTACAGGTATATGCATACAATTAATTATCACATAATTGTGATTTCTACGACCTACGTAATGATAGATTTATAATATTTACTATTTTTATTTGAAAATCGTCAATGAGTAAAGAAGAAGTAGTTTGAGTCAAGATAAATAATGTACAGTCGAGCATGAACATAAATTATAATAAAGTACAATATTCCCTCTCTCTCTCTCATGCATATACAATATTTTCTCTCCCATTCTCATGCACATATAAATATTAAATAAAAAAGTGGAAATAAGTAATAACTTCATGTATAATTACATTCGAAATTAAAAAATCTGTTTAAGAATGTTTTAATATTTTATATTTATATTTATAGAATTATTAAAATAATTTTTTACGTCTTTTTGCTAAGAAAACAGAATTATTTAAATCTATGAAAGTAGTTTTAGAGCAATTGGAAGATGAATATTTATAATGATAAAGTTTTTATAACAAAAGACATGACTACATATGTGCATTAACATTAAATATAGTTACAAGTCCTATTGAATAGTATCTTAATATTTTTCTAATAACATGTATACTTCAAATATGTGATGGCATACTTCATAAGTCAAGAATAACTAACAAACTGATAAAGAATAATTCTGTAACTTTATTAAAATTCGTTGATATTAAGAATATATTTTTACAAATTTTAATTTTTGAATATAATTTATAAAATAGAAAAAAATACGCCAGCATAAAATATTAAGAACAGCAAAATATAATGTATTAAATGCTTATAAATTTGTTTCCATTGCAAAACTTGTTGTATGAATAGTAATATTTCATCTGCATAATTTTAACCTATAAATTGATTCTTTTTAAAATAACAATAGTTTGTATAAATATTACATTTTGTCTATAATTTGCTTGTAGTTTTACCCCTAGACAGATGCTCTTCTAGATTTAATGTACTATTCATACTTAATTTAGTATTAATATTCATATACGACAAATGGGTAGTATTGGTCACGGGTGTCCATTTTTCATTTATTAGCTCAGATATAACTGGTGTCGGATTCCTGTATACACGTAAACTTTATGAAAATTTAATGTGTTATGTGCTTATATTATTAATAGGATGCAAAATTTTTCATAATATTATATTCGTAGAAAAAAATATAAATGAATTATATTGCAATGATTTAGTCAATAATAGATCCGGATTGGTAATCATACATTATATTAAACAAATTATAATCAATCAAAAGCAAATAATAATAATTACTTACCCAGTTTTCGCAAAATTTGTCCACATTTCTGTTATTTTTTCCATTATTCTGTAATTATCTGTACCTTTTTTGATATGATCAATGCCCAATGTATCAAAATAATGCACATAAAATAAATATGGAACTTCGTCAAAGTGAGAAGCACCTAAATTAATTTCGAAATCTTCATAAGAAATTAAAACCATATATTATTTATTATGAATATAAAATTTATTTATTTTCTATTAAAGAAAATTCATTAGTAAACTTTAATATAAATTTACAAATATGCAAAATGCGGATCAAAATTGATTTTATTCTGAATATTAAAAATGCAAAAAAATTCTAATTTAGATAATAAACATTAAAATCTAAAAACTCCAATATAAGTTATAAATTAAATATATATATAATAATATGTATTTAATAATATTTGCATTTAAGATAAATTCTTTTTAATTTAAGTAATTTTTCAAATGTTATATTTTTAGTAAATTGTATTTTAATATTCAGTAAAATTAAATAACTGCTTTATAAACCATTTGTGAACTTTTATTAGAGGTCTGTTGCTTGTGTTTTGCAGACAATACTTTTTAAACTTTTTTCATATTAAAAAATATTTTAATTAATAATATTTAAAATATCTTTAATTTATTTTGAGTTTTTTATGAAATAAAAATATTACTAAATTTTATTTTATAAGGAATATTATATTTTAAATTATTTTTTGCGTTTGTTTTATATTCGAAATGTTTTTATTTCTAATTTTTGAAATTTCTAATATGAAAAATTAAAAGAAATTCTATCTTCGCTTTTGTACTTATTTTAAATTTTGCGTTTAGTAATCTTGAATTGGTGAGAAACTGCACTTAAATAATATTTATGTAAAATATCATTCTAATTTCAAGTACTATTAGACAGACTGCAAGACGTTAAGATAATTGTAAGATTATCTTACAATTATTATGTTAAGATAATTCAAATAAAACATACGCATTGGCTAACTAATTCCTGTTAATTATTCTAATTTTAAATAATTTTTAATTTATTAATATTTAATCCTAAATTTTTTGTGTATATTTAATCCATAAACTTTTTAACTGTTTGTAAATATTTAAATAGTATTTTAAGTAGAGTCCGTGGGGTCCATGTGGAATGAAATATTGTAAAGTATAAAAGTGTAAAAAATTTAAGGTAACCATTTATTTAGGACTTCAAATTTCAGCATTATTTATTTATCACAAATTTCAATGTTAAATGTTTATAAATTACATTTAAATCATTGAATCCCTTTTAAAACAAGAATTTTACGAGCTTGGTAAACAGGAAATCATAGATACTGATTTTTTTCAAACGAATAAAATGTTTGGCTAACTTATAAGAATACATTATAAAATTGCAAACAATGTAAGTTTTAAATACAATACTATTTACATTGTTGTCTTTATTTATCTTATTTTAATATTTATCATAATTGACTTAGACGAGAAGTTTTTATGTCATATTTGCATAATTCGAGAATTAATTAAACACTGTTACTTTTATAATTCAGACACCTTTTAAATTAAATTTAGCTTTATCATTATACAGTACTGGATAGTATTTCATTATGATATTAAAATAATATAAAGTATTAGTTTTAATACTTTTAAAATTATTATAAAATTATAAATCATAAACTAATACTGTAATTACAGTATTACAGTATTCTACAACTATTTAACAATATAAAAAATGTATGTTTATAAGCTGATTTTTTCAGATATATAATTTAATTAGTAAATGAATTCTCTTGATTATAAAATAATTGATTTATACAATGTAGATGAAATGAACAGATATTATTTTCTATAATAAAATTTTTTATTACTACTTATTCTAAGAACAATTAAAGAATTTTTTAACAAGTTTAACATAATTTAACAGAATTATATTATATAGAGTTATGAAATATATGATAATGGACATGCATATAGAACTAAAAAAGAAGTGCAGAATCTTTTCATGAATATTTATGTTAACGTATATTATAAATATTCTTAACGAAATAAAATAATTTTTACTATTCTGGACATGATATAATTTTAAATAGATAATGGATGGATACAAATGATTTAAGATTTTGGAAAAGGTTTCAGATATATTTTTTATAATGTAATATCAACGACATAAAATTGATTACGAAGTCTGCGAATAATTTATTTAGAATTTGAATAAAAATTTGTTATGTAAAGATATATAGAAAATAATAATAATACGGTAATTTTTTATTTAAGATGATGAAATTCATGAGTTATAAGTAATATATCGATTATTAAATTTATTTATTTATACATCTGTAAAAGGAATATGTTACAAAATAGATGATATTTACTGATAATAATATGAGGTTATTAGAAATTATTCATTTGGTTTAAATATTATATGGTTAAAATATTTAATTTAATGTTAGATTTGAAATAATATTAACAAAAATTTTCATAGTAAATATTTAATGAAATTTAAGTTTTCATTAATTATTAATAATTGAAATAATGTAATTATAAAATTTGTATAGAATTTGGATTCTTACTTACCATTAAGTGATGTTTTTGTTGTAAGTTTTGTTAATGAGACGCCTTGATCATAACTGAATATATAAAAATATATAGGTGCCAGATTTTTCTGCATATATTTTTTTATAATTATATGAAATCCTAAATTAATATACATATCTCCCATAAAATCGATTATTCTAGTTGAAGAATCATTTTGTGTTAAATCTATGCAATTGTATCGTTCTCGTAAATTATATGATGTTAAATTATATTTTTGTAATAAGTTCAGAAAATTTGGATGTAAATATTTTTCAAAATCTGAATCAATATCTAATATATCAGCATTTTGTAGAGCTGAAAAATTAAATAAATGAAGCTATTCATTTTACTTATAATTGTGCGATTTAATAAAATATTTACTTGATAAAGAGTATATCCCTTCTCTGTTATTATATCCTAAAAGAATGGGAATATCTATTCCATTTTCAATAGCTACTGATAATGACTTTGGCATGAAAGGACTTGCTGATTTATCATCTATTCCTGGTCCAAACGGATATAACAATTGCATTTTTTCCTTAAATATTTTTTTTCAGATAATTCCCAGAAAAAGATATTGTAACTATAAGGTCGCGTTTTTTGTGTAATATTTATCTCAAAATAGAATGAACATATTATGTAAAACTTATAAAAATTAAGTAATGAAATATAATAATATAAATGTTTGGAATATAAAGTTTAAAAACTTATGATTTGATAATACAGACATATTATATATATATATATATGAATATTCAGTAGTTGAAAATTTAATTCTAAAGTAGATATTGTTAAAATTTTCTGCCATAATAGTATAATAATTTATTTTAATAGATTCTTTCTCTATAATATTTAGTATAATTAAACTTCATAATATATAATTAGTAAATTATTTGATACAAGATTATTAGTAGACATTACCTCTATCTTATTATACCACATGTATTATTGTTTCTCTTGAAACAACGCAAAAAACTTTTTCATTAATCTTGATTATAAGTTTATATTTGAAATTATTATTCATAGAAAACATAAATATTTTACATTTTTAAATTAATAAATTCAGAAATGTTTGAAATAAAAGTATTATATTATCGTTATTACTATTATCTAAAAAAATTTTGAAGATTAAAAAAAATTACTGCATAATTATTTTATACCTCTATTTTCCGCAATTTTTCTTGGAATTTAACAAGTTTTAAATTATTTATTGTTTTTAAAAATTCAACTATATTTTTAGAGTCATATATTTCATTTCCCAATAGTTTGCAAATAGCATATGCATACTGTTTTGGATTTGGCACCGATGCCCATGTATTCAAAACTACACCACTTTCACAGATAACTTTATGTACAAGTCCTAAAATTGAAAGAATACCCAAATTATTTAACATGTTAATTTGAGCTTTTTGAAAGTTTTTGGCGAATCATGTACCTTTTGTCATGGGTGATAGTACCAAATAATGTGCGCATGCTGCTCCCGAGCTTTCACCAAAAACAGTTACATTATTAGGGTCACCTCCAAAACTCGCAATATTAAGATGTATCCACTTTAAAGCCATAACTTGATCTTTTAAACCTTGATTTCCTGGCATTACTTCATCTTCTAAATTCAAGAAACCTGATAAAAATAAATATTGTACTCATATTTCGTTATTAATATACTAAAATAATTTAATTAAAATAAAATTGTAGGTGTTAAAAAAAGCTGATAGATGTAATGAAAGCTAAGGGAAATTAAATCAGTGTGACAAACTACATTAAAGAAATTAAGTCAATACAGGTAATATTAAGTAAAATTAAGATCTATAAATTATGTTATTAACGTATATTTTTTCTCTATTTTCAATTAAGTCCTTATTAAATAAAAAATTCATCAATGCTAACGTATTAAATTTAACTTAAAATATAATAATATATAAATATAAAATTATAAAATATCAAAATTAAATGAATCATTAGAAGAGAATATTTAATTATTATTATTGGTACGATATTTAACAATTAATTGAAATATAAAGTATTTAGATCTAAACATTAATTCAGTTGACAGTAAAAGTATTAATTTTTAGTACTTTAGTTAAGGAAGTAATGTAATAAAAAATTATTAAGGATCTAATATTTTTTTAATTGTATAGTATTTTGAAATATTATTAATTATATTTTAAATATTAGTCTTAAATCATTTATAAAACTAACTTGGTTCAATATGAAATTGATTTGTTAAACGGTTTTCTGAAATATATTTTTATATCAAGAAACATTTTTTAGATTATATTTCATAATCTATGAACAAATTTTGTATAAAATATTATTAATGATATAATTAATTTATTTAAACATGATACTGAAAAAATAAAGAGAAGAAATATGTTAATAATTTTTACTAATTTTTTTAATGAATGAAATTTTATGAATTCTTCTGATTATAAAATAATTGATTTATACAAGGCAGATGAAATGAACAGATATTAATTTCTATAATAAAATTTTTTATTACTACTTATTCTAAGAATAATTAAAGAATTTTTTAACAAGTTAAACATAATTCAACAGAATTATATTGTATTGAGTTATTGAAATATATAATAATGGACATGCATATAGCACTAAAAAAGAAGAGCAGAATCTTTTCATGAATATTTATGTTAACGTATATTGCAAATAATTTATTAACGAAATAAAATAATTTTTACTCTTCTGGACATGATATAATTATAAAATATAAATATCTTATTATATTTTATAATTTTATTATAATTATAATTTTATTATAATTATTAACTGACTAACATTTTTTTATCTAAACATAATGTAACGTAGAAATTAATTTATTTATGTGTTCAATTTTGAAATATTAAAAAACGTACGTTCTTTACATATTATAATTTAATGAAAATGTAAAATATTGAGTTAGACCAAGCAAAAAACTAAAAATATTTTTCTAATAATTTTCTTAAAATTTTTCTTTTTATACGTGCCAAATATCCCAAATCTATAATTAATCGTCACTAAAACAATATCTTTTCTGAGTAAATAATCAGGACCATAAAAAGAATCATCTCCAGAACCAAAACTGAATGCACCTCCGTGAATCCACATCATAACAGGGAGATGTGCTTCAAGGTTAAGAGATTTAACGTAAACGTTTAAGTACAAACAGTCATCAGATCCAACATATGACTGTGTAAATTGATCGAACTGACTGCAAGCAGGTCCAAACTTCGTTGCATCTCTCATATCTAACCATTTTTCTGGTGGTTGTGGATCCTATAATTTATTACACATAATAATACATAACTGAATTTTTTAAATCGCATTCTTTATACAACGAAATTATTATAAAAGAAAAAGTTCTAAATAAAAATTTTTGTTTAGGCTTATGAAGTAATAATTTCTTACTAAATACTACACGATTGACATGTTATATTTGAAATATGTATTGAAATATATATTTATTGAAAGAGTATAACTCGTTTTATTAATAAACTCTAAAGAAAATTATAATAGAAATGAAGTAAATAACATCTTTAGAATAAAGTATAAGAAATGAAACTATGATTTTTAGATATTGATAAATATTTTTATAATTGTATTTACAGATAAATGTAATTACACTAATATCTAATTTTGATTTTTTTTCTAAAAATATCATTACATTAGAAATATTATATCCAAAAAGTACTTTAGGAAGAAACATTTTTTTCATAAATAGATAGAACTTCGTCTAATAGGAAATATTTTACTATCATATTGAGTTAAAATTGAGTAATATTTTTTACACATTATTTTTAAAATTGTCCATGATATTTAACAATTATATAACTTACTCACATTGTATTTGCTTCATTTAAAGAAAATGTTTAAATTTTTATTAAACTCTGTTATTTCTTATAGATTTAAAAATTTTTTTTTAGAATATATTAAATTAAAACTATTTATTCGTAAATCTTTGATTTAATTTTTATTTTTTTCTATTAGATTTAAAAAGTTAGCAACATTATTAAAAAAGCTATTATCATTTTATGTATCATTATTCTACTTAAAAATATTTACTTTTATTCATAATAGATTTTTATTCTTACTTTTAGTATTTTTAGTCAATGATGAAATATGAATCTTATAACTTTTTTATATAATTGTGAAAATTATTTCATATATACATTCAAATAAATTCACATTTTATACTTATATCGTTTAAAAAATTTAGATATTGATTTTTTCAAAATTATTAATATCTTTTTATTTCATCTATTCATTGTAATAGACTTAATTCTTTTTAATTATTAATTTTTTAATGGACATAACCATTTATTTAAATAGTCATTATTAAATTTAATTTGTATACAAAAAGATCGAAATAAGTATTTAATAAAATTGAATAATTTGATAATTTTTTTTTTAATATAATTAATTAGTTGAGATTACTAACTTATGGAAAAATTTGAATCATAAACTGTAGGCTAAATGTTTACTATTATTTCTTCATAATGCTGAACATTAAAATCTTATTATCATGCATAATTCATTATTTAAATATATATTGATTTTGTAGAAAATGTAGAAAAACATTTTGAAATATTTATTTTAATATTATTTAAATTATACACTATAAAATATTGGATTAAATAAATTAATAAATTACCTATTTTATTACATTATATAAAATTTAGCTAAATATATCGAAATAGGGTATATCTTCTCACAATTGACTATAAACTATTAAAAGTAATACATAGAAATACTGCTTATATATACTATTATTTATAAGTTATAAATATTACTCACTTGAAATCTAAGTTCACCAATCGGTGGTTTAGCATAAGGTACGCCCTTGAAGGCACAGTACTGATATCCTTCACTAGTTTTCTGAATTGAACCGCGCAAATGTCCGGTAGAAGTTTTTACAACTGGTTTATCCATTTCAAAGTATATGAATGCACTGATATATACTTTTGATATGTGCAATCTTTTTATGATAAGGAGTAATCTGAATACAATGCATCGTTTGTATTTAAATAGTATTTTATGAAACTCTATGTCTCTCTAATTGTAAAGATTTTTATTTGATTATATAATAATTATAAAATCTTATAGAATATAATATAAACTGTTGTAGCGATATTCTTCAAATTAAAGTATAGGGATAATTTTTATTGAAATACAAATTAATTGAATAAAATTATATCTTAGAAGATTTATTTATTGAGAATCTTTAGAAAATAATTTATATGCATGTATTCTATATTTAAATGTTGATGTTGTTACATATTTATGAACTTAGTTTCAATATAATTATATAATTATTTTACAAGGTTTTCATGAGCCACTTTAAAAATCTCTGTAAAGTTGAAAAATATAAATTCCAGGATAACTGTATAATCTCTTTATTTAAAGTTAATACTTATATTGTATGTGCATATGGAAGTATTATTATAATTGTTATTCATAATTATATTATTTAATATTAAAAAATATATATTGTTAGAGTTCTGTATAGCTAGAGCTAATATACGAATCAGTTGATAATTATATAATTTTTAAGGTAAAAAAATTAAAAGCACATAAAAACTGCCCATATGAGGAAGAAATAAGTTTTAATATCCAAAATTTTACATTATCATTAAAAAATAAAAAATGCTATTTCAAAAAATAGTAATTATGCATACAAATTTTTACGTAAACTAAACAAGACTATCATGGTTTACTTACTAAAGCAGTTTGAATATTTTTATTTATTCAAAGTTAGAAAAAAAATTTACTTTATTATAAAAACGTTAATTAAAAAGAATATTAGTAATAACTATACTATAAAAATCAATTTTACTAATCAAAATACAGTTGAGTACTATAATATTTTACGGTTTATTTGTAAAATCTTTACTTAAAATCGATAACAAATTAATAAAATAATTTAGATAATAAGTTTTTCATAAGTTACCTCAAAATAATCATCAATTTAGAATTTTATTTTTAATTTTATAGAGGAAAATATTATATTGAAGAAATATATATTTATTCAGTACTTCTTGTAGATTTTATCAAACTGTAAAAAAATATATATTTAATTACATTAAATCTATAGCACATTTGAATCAAATGTAATTATATTTGCATGTGTAATAGGTATTCAATAAATATTTTGAACTAGTATTGATTTTCTTTTAATTGAGTTTTTTTACAGAAAACAGAATAGTCTTTTGAATACTAAAATAGTCTGTGTTAAAAAAATTTTTTTTAAGTAATAGAGTTATCAACAAATTGAAATAAAAATTGAAGATTATTTTCATGAAAGAATTTAATGTATAAAACATCCATTTTCAAATTTAATGTATGCATATATATTATAACGTAAGATTTGAATATTATTATGTATGAATCTATAATTAATATTTAGTGTATAATATAATACATAGTAAATAGAAATAAAATACTGATGAGTCTAAAATATGTTTTCGTTCCGATATATTTTAACTTTCTTAATTCAATTTTAGATACACCAGCCTTATTTTCATTATTATTCTGAATTTGATTCAGTCAGAAATAACAAGAAAATTAAATATTAATTGAATTATTATTGGTTACGAAGTCATATTTAACATCTATGTCGTATACTTAATATGCGTATTTAATCAGAGTAAATTATCCTTTGATTCATATACATGAAACAGAAAGAATTACTTATTAGTAAAATACTTAATCTTTTTAGTGAAGTTTAAGAATATGCTTTATTATATTAAAGTTTGTATTACATATGTAGTTCAATACTAACTTCTTTAATTCAGTGTAATTTATAATTGATTATTTTATAAAATCTTAGAATAAATTAATTACATTATGTAAATGTTAGTTTTTAATTTACATTTTGAATATGCTTATATTAAAAATTTTACGTTAAAAAAGATGGAGTTAGGTCACAGAAAAGTTAACGAACAATACTGCTAATAACCAATCTAAAAACGTATAAGTTTTACGTACATATAACATATAATTTTTTAATCATTAAGTATAATGGTTCAAGTTATAGAATTAGCGTTATATAGATTAAGTTATATATATATAATTATATATATAAATATAGAATAAGTTTTACGTACGTATAACATATAATTTTTTAATCATTAAGTATAATGGTTCAAGTTATAGAATTGATGTACGTCATTTATTTTGATAAAATATTTTTTCAATATTGAACGAATTTGCCTTCCATTCATTCTTTTTAATGCTAAATATATAAAATATTATATTGTTTACAATTTATTTTTTAAATATTGTTTTTGAGACAAGCGCTCTTCTATACTTAGAGTATTTTCCATTTTTAATTCTTCATTTATATTTAAAGTATGAAAATTTTTCTCGCAAGTTATTGGCAACCAATTAATAGGTATCAAATTGGATGTTACTGGAGTTGGTTTTCTGCATGTTTTATGAAAATTAAAAAAATTTGATTAATTACATGACATTATTACAAGTCAGTTCTTTTTATTCGTATTTAAGATTATTCATAGGTGTTTAAAAAAAATATTTCTTTTAACATACCCATATTTTGCAAAGTTTACCCACATTTCTGTCATTCGTTCAATTATTCTATAAGCGGTGGTTCCACGTTTTGGATAATTAATATTTAACACATCATATATGCGCATACTAAATAAAAATTGCAATTCATCGAAATGAGCTGTACCTAAAATTCAGATACTTTATTAATAAATATAATTATGATAAGTGAAATGACTATTATTAAACAACAAATTTTTATAATACAAAAGATATACGAGTTTTAACAAAAATGTAATATCGTAAGTATTCCTAAAACTCATTTATTAGATTTCTTTATATTATGTGACTATATTAAATTATGTCAGGCTAACAATACATATAAATACATATTTACCACTGAATAAACAGTTAGAAATATAGTAACTATATTTATAACGTCTCAGAAGATTCATGCGACTTATTTAGTTAGTTATCTAAGCTGTTTTATAAGAACAGAATTGTTTTTTTTTCTAGAATAATATTATAATTTTTGTTCTAAATATTCGTTTTAAGCACTTACTTAATGTAGACGGAAAAGTCCTTTACTTTTGAAAAAATTTAAATTAATAAAAATTACTCATTTTTAACTTACTTTATTAATTTTTATTACTGCAATTCTTTATATAATTTAAAATTTAAATATTAAAATTAAATTTCTGGAAGAATTAAATATATGTAATCAAAGAATAAATAAAATTATTAGTAATATTTTAATGGATTCAATATCATATGCATTAAATATTGTTAGATTATTTAATTTTAATTAATTAGTACTAATTAATATGTTTATTATTAAATATTAAGTATTAATATTATATGGATTAAAAACTTCAAATAGTATAATAAGTAATATTTTCAAATAAACCACTAACCTGGTAGCTTTAAATTGAGAAACGACTTTATGACTGAAAATTCTTTATCATAAGTAAAATGATAAAAGAATGTAGAGGTAGATTTTCTTTTAATTTGAAAGCTTAATACTCTGTGAATACCTTCGAGAAAATGCATATCCGTACAGTAATTCATGAATTTTTCATTAAATTTGGAAGATATCTTGTCATTACCAAAATAAAAATATTTTAAATCGCTTGGTGTTATATTAACTCTTTGTAGAAAATTCTTTAGAACAGGATTTAGATATTTTTCAAAATTACATTCTAATTCATCTACAATATACTTTTTTAATCCTATTAATTAAATAATCATTAAAAAATGCATCAAAAATAGGAAATTTTGTTCTATTATATAATTTTTAACGAGCTTAATATGTACCTGCTAAGTTCATAACTCCTTCATAATCATTATATCCTAACATGAAAGGAACATGAACACCTTCTTCCATAGCTTTTAATGGATGTACTGGTATAAATGGTTGTTTTGACTTAATATCAACTCCTGGACCGAAAGTAATTCTGCAATATAATTTATCCTAAAACATAATTCATTTCTTTTGAATAAAAAAAATAATTTATTTTGCCATATATTAAATTAGTATTTATTGAAAAAATTCATTACATTTTATAAAGTCATATCATTTGTCACTTATTAAAATTATACGTGTAAAATCAGAAGGTTATTAGGTATATTAAAATTCTAAATATTTTTTATTTTCATATAATTAAACGTTATAAAATTAAAAAAAGCAATTATTTAATGTGTATTTTCTTTCTAATTTGTTTTTGATTGACGAATTTAAAGCCTATATTCTTTAAATGTTATTTATATTTATAATCGTAGATACTGTTTTATTTTCATTCTTTTCTTGAATTCAATTCTTTACTTATATTTTTTATTTAAGTAAAGTAAAGAATAAGTAAACAATTGAATTCATTTAAAGAATATAGGCTTAAAAATTCGTCAATCGTCAATCAAAAACAAATTAGAAAGAAAATACACATTAAATAATTGTTTTTTTTAATTTTATAACGTTTAATTATATGAAAATAAAAAATATTTATATACCTCAGGCGACCGTAAACTCTCCTGGGCTTCTATTATCTTTTTACAATCAACTTTTCGTAGAAATTCTACCAATTCTTCGGGATCTGTTAAGTTGCTTCCCAAACTCTTACATAGTGCATATGCATTTTCTATATTTGATGTACAGGCCCAAGAATTACAAGCGACACCACTTTGCGAAATCGCCTTATGAAAAAGACCTTACATTTATTAAGAAAAGGTTACTATTTTGTTTAATATATTTGTATTACTTTAATCATGATACTTTAATTCTTAAAAATTAGTTTCTAATTAAATAGACTGTCAATATTAATTTAAATATGAATTTATTAAAATATATCTGTATTGAAAATCATACCTTTTGCTAACTTAGATAACGTCAAATAATGTACAGATGATCCGCCAGCACTTTCACCAAAAATCGTTATATTATTCGGATTACCACCGAAATATTTAATATTTTCCTGCACCCATTGTAAAAGCATAACTTGATCTTTTAACCCTTGATTTCCTGGTGCAGCTTCATGTCCGAAATTCAGAAAACCTACATTATAAGCATTTTTTTAGTATGATCTTGAGTAAAAACATTGATTATCGCTTTATAAAATTATTTTCTGATTTGTAACAATCTGTTCATTATGTCTTTCTAAAATTGCGTTAAATTTTTGTATATGTACCAAATACTCCCAATCTATAATTAAATGTAACGAGGACGATATCATTTTTTAAAAGGTAATCTGGTCCATAAAATAAATCATCTCCGCTGCCAAAGGTGAAACCGCCCCCATGAATAAATACCATAACAGGCAAAAGCCTATTAGGCTCAATGGATTTCACGTAGACGTTTAAATAAAGACAGTCGTCGCTGCCATGTATATTTCGAGTGATAAAGTCGTTCTGAATACACATTGGCCCAAATTTCGTTGCGTCTTTTACGCCTATCCATGGCTCTGCTGG
This sequence comes from Wiebesia pumilae, assembly GCA_018907045.1. Taxonomy (NCBI): domain Eukaryota; kingdom Metazoa; phylum Arthropoda; class Insecta; order Hymenoptera; family Agaonidae; genus Wiebesia; species Wiebesia pumilae. Next base: position 606,542 of record JACCHZ010000172.1, on the reverse strand, counting down.
AAGTGGATCCTATATAAATAATTGATAATTTATAATGTATTTTATAGTTTTATGTACTTTTATTTTAGATTATTTTAGTTTTAGTCGATATAAAGTTGCTCATAGCACTCCTCGATATTACTTATCCTTAAGATAAATATTTAATGGAAGAAAATAGAGAAACGCTATCTATGAATCTGTTTATAAGCTCAGGATTACGTAAAATTATTGTGATATAATCAACAAGTGCCAAATATAATTTTTAAACACAACAATTTGATGAACATATAAAAAAATATGTTGATATTAATAGACTGTTTCAATTTCATCTAATAAAAATTCACAAAATATTCATGCAGTTTTTAAAAATAAAATCATAATGGTGTGAATCATAGAATTTTAAAAAATTTATAAATTTCAAGAAAAATAATATTTGATTTGAAAGAAAAATCATTCCAAAAAAGGGAGATGATAACATAAGTCTAAAAGAACAAGCAAGTCATATAATAGGCCTGATAATACATTGTTAAGAGTTAAGACACTGATGTGAACAATTTTAATCTAATATAGAAGTTTATATTTATAAAAAAATATCAAGAAAAGCAGTCAAAGCAAGAAAATAAAATATTTCTAAGCTTTTTAATCATTTTAAGCATTATAATTAAATGAATATGTATATTAAAAAGAAAATTAGCTTATTAATAAAGCAGAATGTCTATATAATGATAAAAACTAATTGTGGTTTTTACGTTATAGAAAAAGAATATAAGTTTGAAAATTTATTTTCTTTAACTAGCATAAATTTTTACAAATTAAAATTCGAATAAAACTATTTGTAACAATCTCTTTACGTACCATTGGGAATTAAATTTTCAAATTTTTTTTTAAATTAAATATCTATAAAGATATAAACAATATTTAAACAATTACTACAGTATATTCATGCATAAATTACTGTTAATTTATTAAAATAAACTTATATTTCAGACTAAATGTTGAGTTAGACAACTGAAAAAATTCTATATTAATTAAATAATTGAATCAATAAACATAATAATTTTTATTTAATAAATAATTAGTAATAAAAAAAAATTCTTTTATTCGTTCGAATAAAATAATAAATCTGGAAATTTTTTCGTTTCTATAGAAATATATTAAAATAATAAAATTTTCGTTTTATAAGAACACTTGGAGCATTTAAACTCTTTCTAAGAACTTTTGGAGAATTTAAACTATAAACACAGCGTTACCATCTAATGACGGTTTTTAAACACATCTCTCACTCAAATTCGAACAAACCAGTATACTTACTCTTTCCAGCTTGGCCCTTCCCCTTCCATTCTACCCACAACCGTGACTGAAACTAATTTAATAAAACTAAAAGAAAAGAAATAAAGCTTACTCTAAATCTCAGATGACCGACAGGTGGCTTAGCATATGGAATCCCTTTGAAGGAGTAATAATTATAAGCCTCGAAGCTGCGTTGAATAGCGCCACGTAAACGTCCGCAAGGTATTTGCACGACGATGAATTTACTCATATTAGCTCTCTAGTAACTGGCAAACGACGAGTGCAACCTCACATATCTGACTAGCTGGTAAGGAGGTTGCTATGCCACATATTTCTTTCGTCACCGACACAAATATAGGGATTCAAATGAGTGTTATTAGGCTAACGGTTAGATAGTAAAAATCTCATCAATTAATATTATTTAAAATTTGTTCTTTCACAATTTTATATTTTCTTCTTTATATTTTATAAATGCAGTTTAATAGTTAATAGTTTTGAAACAACAAACTTTTTCTTAGTAATGAAATAAATTTTTTTTTTAAATCTAATGCAAATCTATAAACGCAAAAATATAAAAATTTAGAATCACGTTTCTGAAAATTTTTTAATATTGAATATATATACATACTATTACAGAAATAGAAATTTCATTTCATATAGTTATTCTGTTAAAAATAACCTTATACATTTATTTTATTGTTATAATTAAATATTACGTCCCTTAATGTGTAAATATTAAAATATAATTAAATACAGTTTAACAACTTCATAAATAATTTGACAATTATAAAAATACATAAATTAAAATATGGTATAAGCTTTATTAATTAATTCATTTGAAATTTTTCTATCAAGATAACTGTACTTCAGTATAGGACTCTTTTATAAATTAAAATAATCGAATTTTTAAAATAAAACTCAATAAACATACTTCATATAATGTATAAACTTATACTGTATGGCATATTCAATATTTTTGTCAACAATTATTTAAACAAATGTACGCTTGAAAAATAGGCTCATATATATATAATTGTTGTTACAATATATTTTATTTAACATATTATTGTACTCGAATAAATATTTACCTTTAAACTGAATAATTAATTAAATATCGTTTTGGTAAGGATTTAGTGTGATGTTCTAATTTATATGAAATATATTTTCGGAATTGTTATTTTTTTATGTTTATGTGTTATATTACTTCAAATTTTATAGTAAAAATTCATTTTATTTTTTTCAGTCATATTACAATTATTGCATTAGATATAAATTTTTTTTATTCGATTAGTAATATTCAAGAAATAAATATTTTCAAAAACATAAATATTGTGTTTATAATATAATATTCGTCCTTTTACTTACCATCTTAATTTGGGTTTAATAATTAGAATTTAAAATAATACATTTTCGCATATATCCGTGACAATGTATTAAATTAATAATTTAATTTAATTAATGCTTTAAGTACTATAATCCTATTTATGTATTTACATTCATGAGTGACGTTAAATGTTTGAGTATTGAAATTATTTCAAACTGTTCAGCACATAGTCAGTTGTATACAGAGAAATTGTATAAAATATATTGCAACTTCAATATAATATGCACGAAAAAAACAAAAGAATTATGACTACCTTCGTTAATGATGATAACAAATATTCATGAATTTTTCTATTTTAAAAAGATTTTGATTAGAACATCATTGAACAATGTATTTTATATTTATTTTATCTCTTACTTATTAATTTAAATATATGTATATACATATGTATGACCTTATATATTATATATTATATATATATAATATATATATAATTTATAATGATTTTTTGAAAATAAATATTCTTTTAATCGGTAACGAATATGTAATTGGTGTAATTACAATAGTATATTAACTTATTTTAGTTAAGTTGTTAGTATTTGATATTCATACGATCAAATTGTACTAATGCTACAATCAGTGATTTAGTAGTTCTGGGATACATTATGAATACTTGTAAATCACGGTTACGAAATTTAGCCACTAATAAAGCCAGGAAAGTTGGAATTTACTTTTTTTGACAACTTTTTTAAATTTTAAAAAATCGTAGAAAATCTTTGTCTTTCCTTGCATTGTTTTGGTAGATATTTCTTTCGTTCAGATCTCAATTCTGATCAACATATCATTTCTTATATACTTACCGATGAAAAACTTTGATAAAGTGAAACGTGCGAAGTAAGTTTGAATGAGTACTGTAATTAAAAAATTTTTTTGACATAATTTACATATATAGAATTTTAAAACTTTATAGAATACATGTTAACACATTTCTATAAAAGTTTTAGATTTACATATATTTTTTAAATAATTTATTCGTATTGTTTTAATTATACGATTAAATTAATATTTAAAAAAATATTAAGTGTATGTACAAGATTCTCATGTACATTAAAATCTTCTTATTTTAATTTATAATTGTAGTTTGTTTAAATATTAAAGAAATTTAAGATAAGAGGTTAAGCAATTGTACTGTATTATTAGAATCAAAATCAATTTAACTATTTGAATTTTAAATTTAAAGTATACTAATTTTTAAATGAATGAAATTTACTATTAGCTTTAATTTAAATTATAAAATTTTAAAATTTTAAAAAAGAAAAATGTTCTTTGGATTTTTACACAATGTGATAATGGTATCAATTTGTTGATGTTATCTGACTTGATTTCTTAATATGCATCTAATAAACTCTGTAAGATATTTGTTTTCGAAACTTAATGTAATGATATTAAGAGATAGAGATTTTCCTTGATATATTAGTGTAGCTTTGTATCATGAATTTACAGATAAAAGACGGTAATTTAAAAAAATACGACTTATTGAAGCATAATAATACAAATTACGAATGGTTTCATTTCATTTTTATTTTGTAATTGTTTCAGAATGTATTGTGTCATTTCCCAAATGTAATCTATCGTTATAAAAACATTAGTATATTGAGCAATTTAATGTATGTACATGTATTTAAAAAGACTTCTTAGAATAGGAGTTCTATACATCATATTTGTTTATGTATATTCAAAATATGACAAAATACTTTTCAAATATAATAAGGATATTTTAAACCAAAAATTGTATACCTTACGTATTGGAAAACCAAAAATAAAATTTGTATTTAATACAAAAATAATAATCGTAAATAATAAAAAAATATAATAAGTAAAGAGATGATTCTACATCAATCAACTTGTCAACAGAAAATATAAATTCTATCGAAAATTTTTGAATATACAGTGTCTTAAAGCTTCATGCAATTAAAATATTTTTGAATTAAATCAAATTGTAATTCTAAATGTATTTTAATGAAATCCAACTACAATGTATATAGAAGAAACGATGTTATAAATCTCCATTTTAAGTATTGATGATTAAATATCTGTTTGATAAAGCGTGCACCATTAGATATGCCATTATTTGCTAATTTTATTTTTAGAATGTCTTCACAGAAAAAAGAATATTTTGATTTACTGAACGTTCAATAAAATCTTTTAGAATTAATAATATTTATAATATATAAATTTATAATATAAAAGTATTTACAATATTACCAAATACTTAATGAGCTTTTTCAATTCGAATTAAATAATTTTATTTTAATCATATATGTATATACAGAATTTTGACCATTAACTTTAAGTGAATAAGATTTAGGAACTATTATTTATAGTTTGAATTCAGTTTCTGTTAGTTGTAAAATAAATGTATTTTTAAACAAATATGTTATCAAAAGAAACTGGTAAATTAAAAAATTCATAACATTCTAAATGTTTTTATGTAGAAGCACAATCTGACATAAAAATCGACAGCACAGATCGATTTTTTTATTTTGCAACTCATAGACTTATTATGTTGCAATGGATAAATATTTATCTCGAATTTTAATAAAAAATAGTTTGATGTGGACTCGAATAGTCGGTTATTTCTTGAAATCTTAACATTGAAGCTGATTAAGCCCGTTGAAATATATTTAGTTATCTCATAAATATACATAGTTAAAATTAAATTTCAAGTATTGGCCAAATCTATACAAATAAATCATACTCGTTTTATTATTAGATAATCTGCTGACTTACAGTATAACGGTTGTTAAACGTGGTATCGCCGTTTAAAATATCTACACTTCTTTTGCGAGTATTAATAAGTTGCACACTTTTTGTGCAGAAGTTCGATTAAACATATATTCCTCTCGTATTTCTTACTTTGTACGAGTTATGGAGTTTGCTTATCATAATTAATGTACGATTTCAAAATCATTAATCTGTATCCATGGGAAAGGTTATATTTATGTAACCATGAATTGATATGGACATGTTACATTTATGGTTATTTCTTTGCATCTGTTACGGTAATACTAGTAAGATATTTAAACACCTTAATGCAATAATTATTATTCCTTATTATGATGGTAATGAATAAATAAATATATAAATATACATATATATTACACAAACACATTTATATAATAATAAATAATATATATAAATAATCTAACCTATTAAAACCAAGAGTTAATACTAAAAGTTGTATTAAAAACTTTTGCATTTTCTGTTGTTCCATAATTTATAAAAAATGATAAATTTTATTTTTTAGTATTAAATTTAAATTAATATTGTAGTGAAATTAAGTAAAAATACATTGTTTGTGTATCATGTTAAAAAATTATTCTGTATATATATTACGAAACGCTTTTTTATTTTTTTAACTAGTCATATATTTTACATGTACATTAATTTTTATAACATCAAACTATGCAATTTATAACATAAGAAATATTTTACACTATTAACTTGGAAAAAATCATGAAATTAGTATATTTATATCAAACTGGCCTTTTTTTGTTAAATTCTCTTGTTAAAGTACTTTCTTAATTGAGTTTTATTATATATAATATATAATTATTTAAAATTATGTAATTATATAAAATAATTATATAAAATTAGATTCATTTTTTAAATTATTTAATAGAAGTTTAAAATAATATGTAATACCTTAATTTTTGGTGGTTTAATCAACCAATGTAATTGAGAATTTGATTATAGAGTAAAAAGCTGTGCATCATCGAGGATTGAATAAAATAATAATTTATCTCTTAACAGTTGGTGATTGTTCTGTACGATTGACTCCGCTAATTAATCGAGCGGTTCATCTATAGCGGATCTCACGCTTATTGATTCTAAGTTAAATTTAACATTATTTTAGAATTAATCAGTGAATGAAAAAAAATTACATTTTTATACAATTTTAACTGAATATCAGTATAATCTTTTTGTATTTTAAGAATCATAGAACTGATATAATATATTTTTTGCGTAAAATAAAATATGAATAGAAACATAATTAAAGATTTTAACGTACAATATTTGATATTCAAATTAAAATATAGCATTCGAAATCTTTTAAAGCCTCATTTTTCCATTTTTTTCAAAAGAAAAACGTTGTTCCATGTTTAAAACTGTTTCCATACGTAATTCTTCACCTATGTTTAAATAACGAAAAACTATATTATTTATTACAGGCAATAGTTTATAAAGGGATTAATTTTAAAATAGACGGTGTCGGTCTCCTGATAAAATGTATTAATTATTCGTATTATTTAAAGAAGTATTTATTAAAATTCTTATTATTATAAGATTTAGCGTTTATTTATAGTTTTGAACATTTAACTTTCAAATAATCTTTTAATTCCTTACTATAGAGTATAATTAACATCGGTATAATCAATAGAACATTCTTCTATTAATTAAAATAAACAATTTTTTTAAGTAGACTCAATACAAATTTCCAGTTAATTTCAATTTGATAATAAATTTATGATCACTTGATCCATTTATTATTAAGTCACCAAGTCACTAATAGATCGTGCAATTGACTTACATGAAAGTTTTTAAAGGTGTCATAATTTCTTTATTGAAACATCTTTAAGAGGTTAAATTTTTTTTTTGTATAAAATTATGATTATCATTACTAAATATTTAAGTACTTAAAATATAAAAAAAATTAAATTTTCTATAAGTATTAATCTATCTTAATGTAATTAAAATATATATTATATTTTTAGTTAATTAATTATTGATTTAAATTCTAAATTTCTTAAACTTTTTTAAGAAATCAAGATTAATTAAATTTTTTTACTTTTTAAAAAAAAAATGTTTAGTAGTAGCAGTTTAGCGATAAATAGTAAAATAATGTTAATAATTCTTATTAAAGCTGTATTAATGTATATCAAAATACCAAGTACAATTTTATTATAAAATTATGAAGTCCAGATATAGTACGATCAAATTATGTTAGCTCTAAGGCAGATTTATGTAGTATCCTTTCAGAATATTTTGTCTATACGATATGCCTTTAAAACAATCGTTGGAATTATTTCATTTTCTGATCGAAACGTTAGCACATTATAACATGTGAAACGATTATATATTCATTAGTTTTTCAAAATTATTAAAAGCTATTTTAATAAGCCTATGCTAAAATAATTATAACCGTTTAAACTCCAATTAAATTGATTAAAAATAGTTAAGTTTAAGCTTTATTTCATTACATTGTAATAAAATATTTAAATTAACGTAATTTATTATGTATTATAATTTATATTTTATCATAACAAAAGACAAATTTTCAAATTTTTTAAAATATTTATAAAATTGTATCTTATTATATTTTATGTGTGTAAAGTATATTATAAAATAATAGTAATCCTAAATTCAATTTATATGTAATTTAAACATTATTTACGCAATTTTTGTTGACAGGAAATAAATTAATAGATAATAGTGATTTTGTTTAATAAATACAATACTAATATATTCTTAAAATATTTTTTAATTTAACATAAGTTAATATATTCTTACAAAACTGATAAAAATATTTGTTTAATTTACCAAGTTTTTGTAAAGTTAGTTCACATTTTTGTCATTTGTTCCATGACTCTAATTCGTAGTTCCTTTCTTTACTGGATTTATCGAAAGTGACTCTAATAGTCGTGTACTAAATAGATGAAATAATTCTTCACCATGACAAGTACCTAAAATTAATTTTAGTTAATTATTAATAAAATTTTTTTAAAATAACTATTTTTGTACATTATTATAAATATTAACTTCACCTTTAGCGAAGATATGCATGTTTGTTTTTATGAATGAAAAACCGTCGCCATATGTAAACTGATAAAGATAAATTGGTGCAGAGCTGTGGTCAACTTGTATCTTTATAACTTAAGAATTCCGTCAAGAAAATGCATGTCCTCCAATAAATCAGTGTAGCTTTGATCATTTATTATAATAATTAGTATCATAGTGTCAGAATATATAAACAATTGTATATTACTAAATTTCTAATGTTTTCGGTTCCAAAATATAATCGTTTCATGTCATTCGAACACAAATTGTTGAAGTGATTTGAAAATTCCAGGATGCAGATATATGTCAAAATCATTATGTATTTTATCATAGCCTTCCTATTTAAGCACTTAAGCATATATTCAAATATATATATATATATAATGAACTTCTGTTTTGCATTATTCGTTTTCTACAATTATAAAAACTACATATTTCTAATCAATTTTAACTTATTATTCAAAGAATTCTATTACCTGGTAAAAAAACATCCCTTCTCCGTTGTTATATCCCAAGAGATAAGGTATGTGAACACCTTCTTTAGCGGAATCCGAAGGAGGAATTGGCATAAAAGGTCTCATTGATTTATTATCTACTCCTGGACCAAATGGAAATATGAAACGTATTTTCTCTTAAATAGAATAAGAAGATAAAATAGAAAATAATTATGTAATAAGATATAATTCTTTATAAAATATAATCAATAACATAAAAAGTACAAATTTTGTCAAAATTGAAAAATTTATATCTTAACAAATAATAAAGTTAATAAATATGGTTTCAAAAAAAATAAATAAAAAATTTTAATTAGTGAAATACAATAATATTAATAAAAAATATTTTTAGTCAAATTGAATCGTCATTACATTATAATTTATTGAATTGAAATTTAGAAAAGTTAGTTTTTTGAAACTTAAACTATACAAATATTATTTCATGTTCTTTTAATTAAAGATATTTAAAAACTTTCAATAAAAATTCTTACAATATAATTTCAATATTATAAAGTAAATAGTAAAAGAAAAACATTAAAAAGTAAAATAGTTATCTAATGACATTCCAATTGTAAAAAATAGTGTAAGAAAATAGTGTATGTATTAATTCTAATCAAATTTATCATTTAAAATTAATCACTTGGTTATTATAAATAATTAGAAGGAGTTTCTATTTTTCTTTAATTCTTTTAAGAATTTTGATTCAATGTATCGATATTTTTTCATTTAATATTAAGAGTGCTATTGAATATAATACTTACAATTCTAATCATAAAATAATTGGACATCTTATTTCACATGTAAAAATATGATTATTAAAAAGATGTTATCAAAAGTTTACTTACTTCTAAATTTCGTATTTTTTATTGTACATTAATTAATGTTAAACAATTAATTTTTCGTAGAAATCGTAAAATAGCACGAGAATCATGCAAGTATTTTCCTAGAATTAAACATAATTTATATGCATATTTTTTTGGATTTGGTGACATCGATGCCCAAGTATTTATAGCTACTCATCTCTGAAAAATTGCTTTATGAAAAAGTCCTATATTAAAAATGTATTCTACATTATATAATAAATAGTTAATTGTAGTGTAAAATTATTGTACATTATTGTATGTTTATTGTATTATTATTGTACATTATTGTATGTTTATTGTATTATTATTGTACATTATTGTATGTTTATTGTATTATTATTGTACATTATTGTATGTTTATTGTATTATTATTGTATGTTTATTGTATTATTATTGTATGTTTATTGTATTGTTATTGTACATTATTATATGTTTATTGTATTACTATTGTACATTATTGTATGTTTATTGTATTATTATATGTTTATTATAAGTTATATGTATAATATAGGTATAATAGGTATATATTATAGGTATATTATATGTTAATTTAAGAAAAACATTTATTATAAATTAACCTTTTGCTAGAAGCGATATGGTTAAATAATGTATTGGTGCACGTCCTGCTCTTTCACCGAAAATGGTTATATTATCTGGATCTCCACCAAAATTTTTAATTTTGTACTTTATTCAGTTAAGAGCCATAACTTGATCTTTTAGGCCTTGATTTCCAGGTGCAACTTCGTCTTTTAAATTTAGGAAATTTGCAATATCAATTTTAATAATTTTTTTTATTGAAAATATTAGTTAATTATCCCTAGATAATAAATTTAATATGAAATAGATCAGGTTGACTTTTGAAAATTATGAAATAAATTGATTTTCTGTGCAATATGTATTTTTTTAATATTAATAAATAAATTATAATAATATAAATAAGTATGCTTAAATATGAAAATATATTTTTAAATATTTTTTGGCAAAACATATATCAAATTCAATTGAAATTCATAATAAAAATTCATTTTTTATCAAATGTGGTTTCTACATAATCATTAGAAATTTAATACTGTTTTTACAGCATAACATTAAAAAAAATGTTTAAGAAATATCCTACTTTCAGCTATATTATTATTCTATTTATTATAAATCTGACATGATCAGTAGTTATTATAAATTAACTTTGCGTAATTATAAAATTTTTAATTTTTATAAACTTTGTAGTTAATATTATTTAAACAGTAGTATATTACAGAAATTTATATTTATTTTCATTATAATACTAACTTGAAAAGATTCAGATGAGAAATACGTTTATCAAAAAATTTATTTTAATAAATATATTTTCTAACAATAATTTAAATGGAAAATTTTATTCTTCTCCATTTCTTGTTATATTTAGTACACACAAATTTTTTTGCAGATTACTATATTTAAAAATTTAGGTATAAATTGATTTGGGTAAATATAATTTATGACCGTATATTACAATTACTTTCTTATAACAATAAAATAAATAAAAAAATGATAATATTTGCATTAAATGGATCTTAAACAAAACTTAAATTAAAACTGCAGTAGTTTAAAATTTTAATGATTAAGTTATATTTTATTAACTTAAAGACTTTACGTAGATAAACTTAATCATTATGATTGCAATTCATATCGTACAATTAACAAAATTGTAATACTTATAAAGCATCATACAGAACTATTCTTTAAAATGAATTTATTTAATTTTTATAACAATGAATGATTCATAATTCCTTGTTGGCCCATGTGGTAATTAGAATCTTATGATTTATGTATAATTTGTAATACTAATCTAGATTTAGGTAGCTAAATAATAAATCAAGAAATATAATTTAAAGGAGAGAATTATTTATGAGAATTATTTATTAAATTAATATGAAATTTTATAACTTACCAAGCACACCGATTCTGTAATTAAAAGTAACTAAGATGACGTCATGTTTTACTATATAATCAGGTCTGAAAAACATGTTATTTCTAGAACTATGTAAAAAACCACCGCCGTGAATCTAGACCATTACAGGTCTGTGAGAATTTGGATTAATTGTCTTTGAATGTACATTTAAATAAAGACAGTTATCTGATCCAGACACCATTCGAGTTACGAGATCGCACTGAGCACACATCGGTCCAAACTCAGTTGCATCTCGAAAGCCAGACCATGGCTCCAGTGGTCTAGGATCCTAAACCATATAGTTTGGAAAAATTATACACAAATTGACTTTAAAAATATTTATAATAAATTAAATTATATTTATAAATCAAATATTAATTATGCAAATAAATTATATCGTTTAGAGTTGTAAAATTAAATGTCATTGATACTTTTATTATTTGGTACTATATTTTTTATTAATTATTTTTAATAAAATATGAATTTTTCATTAAAAATTTAATTCCAATAAATTTTTTAAAACTGATTTTCAGCTATAGTATGTAGGGTTCGTTTAAAGATAAAATGATTCGATTTTACTAACAAATTAAATTATCTATCATACTTTAATTTGTTGCATGTTTCAATTTATATTTAAATTTTAAGTTAGAATTCACCAAATCTAAATATGATATGTATTAATTTTACCTATTATATATTTCAATAATAATTAATTAAAACTTTTCAATTAATTTTTTAAAATATTTAGAGTATACTATTTAAGTATATTATTTAAAGTATACTTATACAAAATAGTTCTTTTTTCAAAGTTAATGTTACGATGACAATGCGAGAAAAATCTTACGCATTACGAGCACATTCTTCGAATTCGATGAATAATTGTGATAAGACGAATGAGTTGCGTACATTCTCAAATCTAATAAGTAAAATCCTTAATGAGTAATTAATTACCTATGAAAAAAAATGAAGAAAGAAGAAGGAGAAAAAATAAAGTTATTAAGATCATGTCCATCTGTTTTCATTTTGAACCATTATACCAATTTTGTAGTGATTCATCAAACAGGGCAACAGAATCGAAGGTTGAAACTAAAAGTTCAACCAGAAAAATTATGTTGCCATATTTTTGGCGTTTCAAAATTCTCGATATTACATAAGTATGGAATATACTTGTATATGTACGTCATCCAAAAAAAATGTATAATAAATCGATATGGATATATGAAGTAAATTAACTACATATTAAGAATCATTTTTTACATTATTTTTATAAATCTTGTTCTGCATGTAGATCATAAATAGGAAACATCTGCTTGACTTGAAAAGAATTGTATATATTGATGAAAAGCGTATCTACGCATTTAGAAAATTAATTTTGGATTTAAGAAACATTTTTTTTAATTTTTAAGGAGTCATTAAAATTATTTAAACAATTTTAATGAATATTTCTTATATGAAATGGTAAAATTCTATTTTTTACGTTACAAAAGTCTAATGTTATCCGAGTTTACAACTTCAAAATTTATCAAATAAATGCTGTATACTTTTAATTAGTTTTTAGAATTATATCAAATAAATTCTATATACTTACACGAAATCTTAATTCACTAATGGGTGGTTTCGCATAGGGGATTCCCTTGAATGAGTAAGTCATAACCTTCCGACTACGATCGAGCTTACCACATAACTTACCGCTTCTTATGTTTACGATCTATTTTTTCATATCAAAGACCTAGAACGAACTGAACTACGTGAATGTTCAATTATTTTTAGGTATTCATGATTATTCTATACTTTTCCAGATGGAGGGGTATACCCCATGACATGCAATTTTGATATTGATCTATTCTTGATAATTCATGGCCAAAAGTGGCAGCAATCATATCAACTTTGAATAAATTAATCTATGCATACATTTAGAAATGTATAGAAAGAAAGAACAACTTCTCTTATGAATAAATAATTTACTAAAATAAAAAGTTGAAAACAGTAAGTTTTATTAATAATAATATATTTCATTTTATGAATTTTAATTTTATGTTCTCATATGTAAATAATGTATATATATATAATATGACGTATCAAAGATAAAGGAAAATATGTTGTACAGTTAAAATTAATATAATGATAATATAATATAATTCATATAATTGTTTTAATAAATACTCAATTTTATAATAATTACTAATACGTTTGTAGTATTTTTATATTATTAATGTACTTATTAATATAGATTATTATATAGCTTTTATATCAAGTTTTTTGTATGTCATTTTAAACTGTATTCTTTTGCTTGTATGTGTAAGTATGCATGGGTGTGTATAATCATGTATAATGTAATATACTACACTGATTGCATTTGTGCGTATTCCTCTCATCATATTATTTTATATTTTATTTGTGAGAATTTTATTATTTGCGTATACATGAAGGATTTTTAATTTATTAATAATCTCTGAATTATAATTTTTTATTATGTTGCTAATTAATTTAACTTGTTTATTATATTTTAATTGTACATTTTGCGGCGTCTGTGAGCTGTGGCAAAATAACGTATTCTAGTGTTTATTGTTAAGGGATTTCGTAAGTAAATAAACAACTCGTGACAATTTAATTATATATATATATCTTTATTATAAAATGAACTTTCCTTAAAAAATAATACATAAATATGAATATTCAAATGTTACTCAATGTTGATGATGCAGACATACATGGCTAACTATCTGGCACCTTTGTAGAAATTCACAACTTATACCTGAATATATACCTTTTATTAGTTGCACTTGCCCATATTTATTATGATATTTTTATTTGTTCCTCTGCGTATTAAATTTTCTTTTGGAGTTGATATTTCAATGTTAGTATGATTTAAATGTACACATTTTACGTAAACTATTTTGTCGTAATATATCTTATATAAGTATTGAAAATTTCAATTTAATTCCAAAATTTTTTATCGAGAACCATTCTGTTTTTATATCATTATTTACTATCCTCATAAAAATGACCTTGTGTATTCTTACGGGTATTTTAACTATTTTTTCTAGACAAAGGTAATTATTCATTAATTAAATTTGATATTTAGTTTCTCAGCATTTCCCGAGTCATCATATTTTCTTAAAAGGTCCCATCAATTAGGACTATCCGCTTCTAATGGAAGGTTATATAAAATAATATGTAGAAGGCAGTTGAGGTCCTGTAGGCGTATTGTAAATTGACCTAGTGTGTCGACTTCTCTTTGCATAAAGCTGATAGATTTTGATGTTATTTCCATATTTATATGTATAATAGAGTGAAATTTATTAATTTTTATTATTGATAAGTCCATTTCTGTATCCATGTAGAATTCTGCTTATCCAAAAATTACGACTTGCGACTTATGTCCCGATTCTACAAAATCTTATTTTAACTTTTTTTGTGAACTTTACTCACGTTTCATTAGCGAGTCTTGATGTCTCAAAACCTCAGATTAAGATTGAGAATCTTGGAAGTTGAAATAAAGATTGTCATTGGGTATTACGTTTCATTGCTTCACGCACGTAGGACATATTATTTACAATATAGTTAATGCAATTTTTTCTTATCTCAAACTTCTTGGATGCTTTTATCTCCAATTAAATATTTGAATTTACAAGTTAAACGATTTTTTGTGGGTGAGCATTTGGGTTCCCCAAAAGAATAACAAAAAATAAATTCATAAATGTTTATGTACTTACTAGTAAGAAGCGATGAGTGTGATTTTGTATAGTAATATCTTTTCTTTTATTTCTTATTTTGCAAATAATTAATGTACTTTCTCGGAACTTCGAATAATTCGACTATTGTACTACTAGACAGAGTTAACTTAGGTCTATATAGAGATCGGTTAAATAATAAGACGCGATTTAAGCAGATGACTTTACTTTAATTATTATGAAGGTTTGAGAGGAAAAGACTAAGAGAGAGAGAGAGAGAGAGAGAGAGAGAGAACGTACGGGGTAACATGTTACATATTAAATAAATCGTTTGACACGTAGGTTGATTTTTCTTTTCGTATGATTGTTTACGTTTCTTGAATATTTGTAACTTGGACGATTTCCGTTCTCGCAATTAACGGTAGAAGAGGCTGTTCACTTTGGTGGATCACAAAAATCTCCCTTAGCTCAACTTCTTTCTTTTATATATAGATTTCTGTTTTTATTTTCTAGATGCTGCGTTACCATAATCGCAATATCTCTCTTTGTAGTTTGACGTGCTGATGCTCTAATTTGACATTCTTAATTTTTCAATTGACTCACGTGACTCATTATTAATATTGATTATTAGTTACATATCTGAATCATTGTCGATTCTTATGCTGTAACTAACGTCGTAGGTAGCGCATTTTTGTGTGTTGGTTGAATAATTGCAGTATCAAGTACCTGAGAGACGAATAGCCTTGTTGGCATATGTGACAATATTTATACTTTTCTCAAATATAAATTTATCCTTAAATTTCTGAAAATATTTTTCATTTATTATTGAAAATGATTAAAAGATTATAAACTTATTAACATCATAATATGGTTTAATTCATGACTTGTTAGACTAATTAGATAAATGCTCTAGTTTCATTAATTTTTCATGACTAGATAGCTCTTCAATTAAAAAATACGTTAATGTAATTTGTATTAATAAGAATTAAGTAGATAAAATCGAAAGTTAAATTAAAAAGTAAATTGAATATTTCTTCAAAATTTTAGTAAATCTGATAAAGATATATATGTGATTATAAAATTGTTAACGTAGTTAATTATTTTTCTGGAGTCAATTTCTAACATTTTTGCTTATCAGTCACGTGATATAATACCAGTTGTATATTCAGTTATTTGACAAATCTCAAGTATTGATAATTATTTATTACATCAATTTTTATTTCGTTTTATATTTATTTTATATTTAAAATTGAATATAATTAAATAAACCTATAAAAATATTGTTTTAGTTTTGCACTTTTATAATTGTTAATTTTTTTACAAATGATTTAAATAATTAAATATTATCTTTTTCAATGGATATTTAATTATATTCTTTAATTTTTATTGTTTTGTATAGATCGAAATACATTGATTTCACGACCGATTAGAACAAGGAGTGCATCACCTAGAACGTACCCGTCTATTAGTAGAAGCCTTTTGAGTACGCCTACAAGACTGAATGGACGTTTGCAACTACAATGTGATATACGAGGATTTCCAAGTCCAAGCACAACTTGGTACAGGTAAACTTGCTTTAGTATTTTCACTTTTGAAATTTTATTTTAATTATACATAAAAATATCTGATTAATATTACGACTAAAATTAAAAGATTTTTATAAAATATATGAATGCAACTAGTAATTAATACTTAAACTATTTTTTGCTTATATATTTTATTATCTATGTAGTATTTTTGTTATATTTATAAAATAAAATATTTGTTACTTAACAAAAACAATATGTTCCGAAATAAAACTGTTGACATATATTTTATTCCATTATTTATCATGAGGATAAAACAAGGATAAAAAAGTAGTTTTAAAAATTTTTATTTTTGTAGTATATTTTTGTAAATTAATCTTAAATATTAATTTACTACATAGTATATTACTCAAGTACGTATAAATGGATTTATTACTTGAAAACACTGGAAAATAATATTTCAATTTTAATGATTAATTATTTAATATTATTTAATAATGTTTTCTTATGTTAGTTGAAACATAGTGTTTTTGTGTGGAATTAATTATTTTAATTAATAAATTATTATTAATTTAAATTTTGATAATTCTTAGAAAATACGTAGTTTTCAAAAAATATTGTTATTTTTTATAAAGATAATGTATGTTATGATTAAAAAGAACACACGCATCATTTCTGACGCAAGTAATAATTATTTTTTTAGAAACGGAACAAAACTTGAACGTTCTTCCAGGGTAAAAAAGTCATACGTTGGTAAGAGAGCTGTCCTTGAGATATCAGGTATTAAGTATAGTGATGCCGGAGAATACGTTTGCGAAGCGAAGAATTTGCTTGGCTCAACGAGAAGTTGTTGCAAGGTTTGCTTTCGAGTCTCAATTAAATAATTATAAATTTATGTTAGCATTGTGATTGTATTCTAGAATTATAAGATGATTCATATCACTGTATTTTTATTTTGAAAATAAATTTTTAGTAAAAAATGTTCTCATGTTCAACTATAATCTATCTATGACTTTATATAGGTATATAACTATGGTAATTTTTAGTAATTAATTTAATTATAACTCATATATAGTAATTAAATAACGATACTATAAGTAAATCACAAACAAATTTTAAAACTTGTGAAACTATAAGGACGATAATATTATTTAAAAATTATGTTTTATGATTATATAATATCTAAGTTAAATATTGTTGTTAATCATAATTAATAACCTCAATCTGAATGTGTATAAATGTTTTTTGTATAAATATGTAAACTTTTTTTAATTATTATAGAGTTAAAAAAGAAGTGAGAACTTTCAATAGATTGTGTATTGATATTTTAAAAGAGAAATATATTTTTCGAATACATTTTTTAATTAATGTTTTTTTATTATTCATACTTCGAATACTGTGTAAATTAAGCGAAAATAATATTTTAATTATATTGGAATGTAAATTCTGTTAAGTTAACAAAATTAAATTTTAAAAGTTTTTCGAGGAATTTTGATCACCATTTTTCTATGAGTAATCATTTGAACATTGATTTTTAAAATATATATTATGAGGTATTATAATTAAAAATAAAAAATTATCATATGTACATAAGATTTCAAAAAGAAGAATATAATAATAATAGAAATATTCATAATCACACTAATAGTAAAAATAGAGTTTTTAACCTTAGTTCAATAAAAATTTCATGACGACTAAAATATTCGTGATGATAATATCATAAGAATGAATATTTTTTCAGGCTTGAATAATATTAATGACATTTACATTGTTATGTCCTATAATACGTATAAATATTCATGACTTTTAATTTAGTTATACCAGAAAGTTGAAAATAGTCTTACATTGCAACTGTAGCCCAATGCATTATAACAATAAAAAATTCAATTAATTTAACGATGTTTCATTTATAAAAGCTTGACTATTTTATGAAGAAAGAATAATTTTATTTTTTAAATTGAAGACTAAATATACTTATTTAAAAAAGGAGAAATTGAAAATGCAAGCTAATATATTTGAAAATATATTTTGATTTCTCAGGTAGTAGTGCTGGATATTGATGATCCGTCGACGAAAGATCGTGATGGTCCAAAATTCCTGCAACCTATTCCTTGCAATTCCATTGTGATAGAGGGCTACTCATATGAGTTGCAGGCAAGGCTATCCGGTACACCACCATTCAACGTCTTTTGGCTCAAAGATGGCCATGAGATTGTCGACAGCGACTATTATCAACACATCGTGTACGAGGACGGCGGCGTCGCACTAAGGTTCCTTAATGTTCATCCGCTGGATGCGGGCGATTACACATGCACCATTAGAAACGAATATGGCGAGGTCTCTTGTCACGGGTTGTTTATTGTTCAAGGTATATAGCTCTACTTACATTTGCTTTTTTATCATATTATTAATCAATTGCATTTCTTCAATCACAGTGTTTCGTTACTATAATAAGGCTTTAAATAGAGCCATTTTTTGATGTATGAATAGTAAAATACATCCTCTTCATTTTTTATGTTATTCATTACCTGAGTAGCTAGTTTTAACTATGTTAAAACTGATCATATTGTTTTCAATACATGATAAATTTGATTATAAACGAAATGATTAAATAATGTATTTTTTGATATATATAATATAAGACAGAGCTTGTTTTTTTAATATTAATACAGATATACAATATAAACATTTCTTAGTTTTTTACTAATAATTCAAATATTTTGCTTTATTGAAAGAAATACTGCTTTTTACAGATTATAAGAGTGCATCATCGAATTCGATGCTAAGTTTTGTAAAGACACCTGTGCCAGTTTACGCAGTGCGAGGCGAAACCGCGTGTTTTTGCACACGAATTCAAAGTGATCGTTCAGTCGACATTGATTGGAAGATCAATGAAAAAAGCGCACGAGAAGACTACAGATGTAAGGTAACTACGTTTTGTATAAATGCTAATATAAATATTCTTATATTGTATATTATAACAATAAATATTAATATGAAGTTACTTTTCTCAAATATATAGTTATTTTATTTTATTATAAATGCAATTCTTATTATAAATAAACTAATTTTCTGTAAATTGAAAAATGAGTCGTCTACAATAAATTTATTGAATATTCATTTATAAAATCTAACATTATGAACCATAAGTTAATAAATATTTTCAAAAATTCTAGTTATAAATGGGAAGAAACTTAAAATCTCTTAAGTCATTAATTACTTTGAAGTAACAGTTTTATTTTTATCATTGATATCTATTAAAGTAATTTCTATTAGTTTAACAGGATGGAATAAATTACTGTTAAATTTAAATAATTTAGATTTTAAGTCTCAAGATTTAAAAATTATGATGACTTAAAACATCATTTTTATAAAAAAAACCATAGGAAAAGCACCTCGTGAGTGACTCATAAAAAATTCTACCTTTTTATTATTACACTAATAATTTGTAATTGTAAATCAATTATTAAATATTTTTTAATAATTGTCATTTCGTACATAATTTAAAAGTATCATGTTTCGATATTGTAAGGCCAGAACGAGTTTGATCAGAGTTTTAAAATAATACGCTGGTTAATATATAATTCACTTTTATTATTGATAAACGAAACACATACGTCATCTCGTGCACTCAAGCTAATAAGCATCTCGCTCGCTTTTGGTATTACAGTTTTGTTACGCTATAATCCGCTACCTGTACTGTTTATTGTCCATTTGACCTAAGGATATGGTTGGTTTTTCCCGCCGCACTTAATATTATCCTATTTTTACCTTTAATTCAAAATACCGATTACAATATAACTCTAGGATAATTTTGGTATATTGTCTCCTGCAATAAAATTGATATTATTAAGAATTGACATATGTTAAGAATGAACGAATGAAAAGTTACTAAATATTAAAAAATTATTCAAAATTTTTAAAAAGTTTCTTTTTTATTAATATACTATGAAAATATCTGTAATTAAATGTATACAAATTCAATAATTATAGCAAAAAATAAGTTTTAAAACAAAGTAAATTTCATTCATATTTTTATATAAGAATTTTTTATTGAAATAAAATTATTAACACGTATGAAATGGACGAAGTAATTATAATTGAATACTCTTACACATATAAAGAGTTCATATTGAAAAATATAAACTCCACTAGAAATTTGTAGCTAATATTAAATTAATATTCGTAATATTTTGAAAAAAAATTATCATTTATAAATGTATAAATATATTTTATTAAACTATGCAAATAAATTTAATAGAATTAAATCTTTCAATTCAGATTGAAAGGGATGGCTCCACCAGCATCTTAAGAATATCATCGGTGACACAGCGTGACTGTGGTGAGATACGTTGCATAGCTTCGATTACTCGAGGTCCGTCTATAAGCTCGCATACTCAGTTACGGCTCAAGCCAAGTTCGCTTTATAAACAACGCGATAATACTTTGAAGTGCCTGGAGCCAAGATCGCGTAACTTACCTAGATTGAAGGACAGCTCTGCTCGAAACTCAAATCGACTATCTACACCGAATTTGTATGTGGACAAGAACAGTGTTGACTTAAAGAAACGAGTCTCAAGATTTACACGATTGGCCTCGAAAATGCGAGGGTCCTCTGCTGAAAGCGTGTGCGAAAGATGTACCAAGAATTTGGCCAATGGTCAGCTTCGCTTAAAATCAACTGAAAAAATACTGAAGGAAGAAAGAACAACTCGAAAAAATCTAAGTCACGAGAAAAAACAAACGAAGAAATCTGTTGCGAAAAAATTGGATTCTATGTTGATAGATGTTGTTGAAATTAAAATTGAAGACATTGAGAAGATTCATCCAAATATAGAAGTATTGAAAAGGGGAGTCATTTCTACAAATACATTATTCGATGTAAATGAGATTGATAAAACAATCGTTGAAATTCTTGTGACGGAAAATATCGTTACTCCAATTAAGCGGAATGAATTCGATGAACGAATTAGCGAAATGAAAGATAATAAGTTTCTAAAATTAGTCTCATTTATCAAAGAAGCAAACAAGAGGCGACTATGTATAAAGAGGATTTCAAGTTTCAAAAATTCACGATACAACTCTACTTTAGATATGGTTGATTGTGATGTAGAAACACATAAAAACTATAATAATAATAATGGTAATGAACAGCATAGCGATAAAAAAATTATGATATCTTCGGATAGAAAGCTGCCACATTTACCACGAATAAAAATTCATGAGGCACATCATGATCGGATGATGTCGCTTTTGAAACAACAAAAGGAAATTTTGGTGAATATTAAAGAAGTACCGGCTTTGGTGTTGAGGCCACCCGATGACGTAAATACACTAAGGGGATCAACAATAGTGTTAGAGGTCACCTATCAAGGTCATCCGGATCCGAGCGTCAAGTGGTTGCGGGCGGTAAGTTATTTGTAGATCAAACAAGCATTTAGCTACTTTATCTTCGAATTTATTTATTTGCTTTTATTCTGATACGTTATTGCAATGGAGATAAAATCATTAGAATTTAAAAATTAAATATTTTAATTATAATTAAAATTGTGGCTATTCGAAAGATAAATTCTTATTAGCATATAATTATTAATTTATTTTATGCATCCAAAAATATTTGTATAAAAGAGTATTTAACATTAAGTTTATATAATAAAGAGAAATTAAAGATTATATTATTAAATATTTTATTAAATTATATTTCAGAGATATTATTAAATATATTCTAATGTTCGAAATACTGCATTATGAAAATGAATATTGATCATTTATAAAGTTTTAATGTAAGTACTTTAATCTAAGCATAAAATTAAGTGCGTATATAAAGAAAATAGAATTTCCGCTATGGATATTTATTTTCATAATTCAATTAATTACTCATAAGCAAACATTATAAATTAAGCAAACATATATAATGTATAACTAAATATACATTATATAATAAAAAATGAATGTGTACGAGTTTACCCCTTTTTACATAAAAATAAATTAAAATAAGTAATGTCATTTTATTAATACAATTTTTTAAAGGAAATTCTAATTTATATTAAAATTGTTATTATGCATATATATTAATAAACCTATATAAATTTTTTTCCTATTTTTTAATGTATCCGAAATTTAAAATACTGTTTGTTTCATTCCTGATAATTAATGCAGGATTATCATCAACATATTATAGCAGTGATAAATAAAAAATTTAAAAAATGTGACATTATTAATTAATGTATTTGCAAGTCTATTGTCATTTCATAATGAAAAAATGCATTAAATCATTACACAATATTGAAGAATAATTATTTACAAGCAATTTTCAAATGTTCGAAGAAATATTTGATATTGAACAATTGTTTACACGTGAAAATTCATATAGAGAAAAATTCACTTTCAGCTTAAAAATAACCTGTAATGTTCACATTCAGAAATATCGCTGCATACATGTTTTTATACTTTAATCGATAAAAATGAGGTTGATATAATAAAAATGTTGTTTGTTCTCAATATTAGTTATATTTGAGGTTTCAATCTCAGGTTGAAATTTATAATTATAAAATATACAATTATAAAATAAACATTATTTTTATATATCACATTATCCGTTACTATGAAACAGCTAATTGTATCTAGATTTTAATCATATTCTTGTAGACATTTGTGCAAACTATGGTGAGTATATTATATTAATTATTTCATATTATATTAATATTTTTAGCAATATAAAAACTATACTTATTTAGGATTAAATTTTTTATTATATAATCTGAAACAATATAAGAAAGTTCAAAATCGAAATGAATTCAATAGTGTTTTTCTGGTCTACAATTTAATTCTACGATGTGCTCTATTATTTTAACTAAAAGTTATGCTGAAATAAAATTCAGAATTGAAAAATAAATAATCTATACATTTAGTTTTTATAAATTATAATGATTAATATATTTTAGAAGTTATAAAAATCATTTTTCAGGGTATTACCATTATTATAATTCGTACAGTTAAACAAGGCACAACTTTTCAGAATATTGATTTTTCGTATGATTTTAGAAATTAATTAATAATATAATTAATATATTAATAATAAACAATAAATACATAAGCATGTATTTAAAACAATGAACATAAACTTCAGAATAAATAAAATCTAACGTCAAAATATATACCAAAGTAAATTAAACCTATTTAGTTACTTGCATTAAGCAAATTTGGTAGCTACTATATCAAAATACAGTTAATTTAAAGTGAATTATTTATTTATTCAAATTTTTTTTATATGAAGTATTAATATATTGATAAACTTATGTTTAAAAGATGTACATAAACGATTGAAATGTAATTCTTTAAGCATTAATTTATTCGAAATAGCTAGATTTTCACTATTCATAACAAATTTCAAAACAGTTTGCCTTGACCAACATCAATACAAATAATCTCATACTTATCAATTTAATGTAAAAATAAATAATAGTTAATTTTTCTTAGTTTTTTACATTTTTGATTATAATTTGCTTTTAATATCAGAAATTATTTAGGTAATTTAAAATATATGAATGTGTTATACAACAGTTATAAAATACACTTATATAAATTATTATCAAATAAATAACTTTTTTCATCTTTCTTTCTTTTCTAGTGATTATATTACTACTAGTTTAATATATAAACGAATAAGTTAGATGAGTCATTGATTTAGGAAGAATACTTGATGAATAATTGTTAAAAAAAGTAATGGTATAAAAGCAATTCTTATCAAATCAAGCGGTTAGTTAGATAAATGTAGTTGCTTGATATTGTTCTTAGAATTTGTTAATATTTAAGCGGGTAAGATTAACATTTATTTGAAATTATGTCTTTTAATAAATTGCAATGGAGTTTCTAAAAAAAAAAAAAAATATTTGTAAATAAAATTATATCTGGTTAAGAAATCTTTAATATATACAAAACTGTTAATATTGAGAAACATAGTTTGTTATAAATTTTAAAAATACAAAGAAAGTTATATTTTAATTTATATTATTGAAATAAAATGTTTAAAAGATATATTATGCAAATTTTGAGACTCTTTACTTTTGATTTAGTATGTAAAACTACATAATATAATACATTTAAACGTTGATATTTTATATTTTTTTAAAAATATTAATTACAATTCTAGAGATAATATAGCCTAGTCTTTTTCTTTTTCTATGTTTAGAAATAATTATTTGTATTATATGAAATTATATGAATAAGAAGTTAGTAATGATTATTCAGTTAAAGGATTTCAACGTAATAGACAACAATAAACAGCAATCATATATTTAAAACTTAAGTATCAAACTGGTGTTAAAAATATTTTCTTTGTTTTCTTTTCAATAGATTATAATACGATAATTGTGTAATAAGAATTGAATTAAAAAATAGGAAAATAAAAAACAATTAAAAAATCTTAAAAAATGAATAATAACTGTATTATTTAATAATTGTCCAAATATTTAGAAGAGTGTTATAAATGTACACTTTTATTCCAAATATGAGAGCATGCTTCTAGTGTTTGAAATTAATTTTTAGCATTCTCATGCTTGATTTTCATAATTAATATTTGTTTGAGCAGAAATCAATCAATCAATAAAATGGCTTCACTACGTCTACTCTTTATCGTTTTTCTTGCATCTGTGTATTTCACTGTCATTATGGCCATACCAAATGATTTAACTGTCGGTGCTCGAGAGCCCGGTGATTACTTACTACAACGCGAACATATTGAAAAGGAGGAGAGTTATGTGGGGAAAATAGTTACGATTACAAAAACATTACCAGGAGATGGTGTATCCAGAATTACGCAAATTATAGCTCTTGATCAGCATCAAAATGGTTATGGTGCTCATGCAAGTGTCATTGCTGGTGGAATTGGACAATCATATGTTACTTTGAAATTTGAGAGTGAACGATTCCGTAGCATTGATTTTGTAGTAGAAATCTTTGGAAAATAAGATGAAATAATTATAATAATTGATTTAAAGAAACTTCGTTGTAATTAAGTTTATTGTCAGACAACTTATGATACATAATTTATTCTAAGTTATCTTTCGTCGTCATGTTCATTTAAATCTAACAAAATTGGCTTGCCATACCATAAAAGTAATCAACAAGGTTATCAAATACGTAATTAAAATTTATTAAAATGCATAATAATAATAAAATTAAAGAGATATAGTTTTTTTATAAATTAAATAAATTTATTTCACATAAAAACTTGTTTTCCGTTTTTCTTGGTATTTGCAAGCATTTATAAAATTTTATTGAAAATGTATATAATAAATTAGTAAACTATAATTGTTTCTTCTAGTATAAGTATTCATAGAAAATTTCATACGATTAATTATCCATTTAAAATTATAATACCCATATTAAAAATATTAACTGTCATTCTATTGATCGCTTTAATTAATAAAATACGTAATTTTAAACAAAACTAATATTTTAAATATAAATTTAAATTCATATGAAAAACTGAATTTGTATACTGTTCAAAATTTGTAGTAAAATTTACAATTTAGATACAGTGGAAATTTCTATAATGAAAAACATAATAGCATATACTGATTTAATAAAGATTTGAACATGTATTAATATAATTGTTGATTTATTTCAAATTTTACTTAATTTATGTAGTATATAATTTTTATCTGAGGTAGCTATTCAGAGTAATTTAATACATTGGATGTGAAACTATTTCAAAGGTAACATTCAAAAGGGTACTTTTCAAATTTGTTAAATATAGAATGTTACAATAATGCTTCGACCTTTCTTATTATCAATTTATAAGCTTGATAAAAATATTATATAGAGATATTCGTTTATTCATCTTTACCGCTAAAATTGAAAAGTGTACACAGAAGTGCAAAACATAGGAAGCGTATTTGAACAGTTACATTTTATACTAGAAGAAAATACAGATTTGATTATTTGATTATTTGAAAATAAATTATTTATTTAAGATTTTTTGACAAGTAAGATCTGATATTAGATTACATAGAAATAAAAAATACGATATATTATTTATTTAAGCTAATGCCTAAATCTACATTGAAAACAATCTTGAAGGTTATAGCTTACAAATATTCAGCATATTTAACTCTATTATATTAATGTATTATAGTGTTATAATATATTATAACACTATGAAATTATTTATGTGTAATATTATCTTTTTATTTACTTTACTAAGGTTATTATATTATGATAGGCATTATAATAGACTCTTATAATCTGAACATTTATTAAATAATAAAATTTTTAAAGGTACAGTCAGGTTATTATAATCACAAATTTTTTAAATTATAAGTATTTAGAGTAATAATATATTTCAGATTATTAATTATTTATGCATACATGAATTTAGTTCTAGTATTTCAATAAGTTATATTTTATTATTCAAGAGAGAAATAAATTAAAAGTTTTTAGAATACCATCATAATCATCCAGAAAAGTATTTCAACTTATTCTAATGTTAATGTAATTTTTTTTTAAAATATGTACAGTTTATAATTTGAAACAACTATATTTTTTGCACAATAATAATTCTAACAATAAAATTTCTTATTTAATTTAATCTGAATATCATATTTTACTAAAAATTTATGTATATAAAAATAAATCAACTATATTTCAAATACAACAATAAAATCTTTAAACAAATTTCTAAATTTATTCAATTATTATATCTAACAAAATTAGATGAAAGATTATGGTATTTTAAAAAATAAATATTTCAAGTTATAAAGTACAGCATATTATATATTAAATAGGTATTTAAGTAAATAAAACGTATTCTGTTAATTTTCTTTATATAAGTTGAAAAAAGTTATTAATATAAGTAAGTTTTATATAAATTATGCATTATTAATGATTTTGTTATATTTTAAATTATACTAAACCTTTCTCAGTGTAAAATAATAGTTAATTACTAAAATTCTTCAATTCATAATATTTATTTTAAGCAATTTAAACAACTTTAATTAAGTTAAATAAGAATGTAAAGTGTACTTAACATCAAACAATAAAATTGGGTAAGCATCCTGCTCCCCTTCAGTCAATTGTTGAAAAAATTCAAATGAAAAGGTAAATTAATAAATTTTTATAGCAATACAAAAATAAAAATACAAATTTTAAGAATTAAGTATATAGTTGTTATGATTATCAAAAAATATTACATATATTTAAAAATATATTTTTTATGACTTACATTGTTCAAAGCTTAACTTTTAATTTTAATTATACTTTAGAAGGTAATATTAATTCCATGTATCTATTTTTTTCAATTTCTTTTTATAAGTGCAATACATCAGCAATAAAAGTTTCTGTTAATGTCAATAATAATTATTTAATAATAAGAAATGTCGATTTTTGACTTCTTTGAATTTTATTTTTACATTAAATAATATATTCTTTACATTTATTTCTTAATTCTGATTTATGTTAAGTTCCTATTTTATGTTTACAATTTTACTATCATTACATCATCTATCTTTCAAGGAATAACTTATGATAGAACAAAATTTAGAAATTACATATTTTTTAATTTATAAACAATTACTTCGTTATGATTTTTAAATAATCCAATTTGTTGATAATTTATTTGTTAAAATTATTAAAAACTGATACATATGAAAATATTAAGCATTTTTACTTACTTATCGAACAAGATTAATGATTTAAATAATTATAGATTTATAATATATTTAATACATTTAAAAAATATTATGCTATTTGTAAGATAATGGAATTGTCATCTGGTTTCAACGTAGATAATAATTTTGTATAAAATACATATTTTACCAGATGATAAGATGTTGATATGACAAACGATAAAAATAATATTATTAAAGGCTACTATTTATTTAATAAAAATTGATGATGAGAGCATAATCAGTACCGAAATGTGCTTTTCCGTCCTTGAAATAATTAGTTCATGTTTCGCAAGATATTAATATCAGCAAGTTTGGTAAATTATGATAAAGAAAACGAGAAAGATGTTTAAAAGATTGTGAGAGTCTAAACCACACTATCTTTTTGTTTTGCAACAACTTTTTCTAACTAAAAATAGTATATTTTAATTTATGAAAAACTAAAATTTACATGTATCATTTATAAAATTTTAAGTTAATACTTTAATAGTATTCTATAAAGTAATTAATTTAAATTAGATTTTTTTATTAATTAACATATTTTTATTATATAAAATATTAGTTAGTATACGACTGGTAGGCTATTATATTGTAATAATAAATTTTTATTAGTAAAAAAAGAGCAGATAAAAAAGCAGGATTATCAGTGTTAAAAAAAAAAAAAACAAAACTACAAGATAATTGATTATTTGAAATTCTCATAACACTATATAACACTATTAAAGAGACTTTTAGAAAATACAATATAATTTTGAAATATAATTTAAAGGAAAATATTTGCACTTTATTAAACTAGTTTATATTTCTGAGATTTCTGAAGTAAGTGCAATAATTTGTTTTGATTCAGTATTGTACACTTTTAAATAGCAGTACATTAAAATCGATAATGTTAATGTACATTTGAGTATGTTATCAATACAGAAAATTGAATATAATCAATAGAAAATTGCTTCCAAAAAATTATATTGAACTCTCTCGATACTAATATTTAAATTTCTTTATTTATGCATAAAATCTTTATTCTTGCAATATAACTGCAATTTTCACTTTCTATTTCACTTCATGCGAATTGAACGTGCATGAACTCCTTCCTTGTTTTATCCTTGCGTTACGTAATAATCACCATCATACCCCCTCATATACCATCAATTAATATTGCGCATTATCAGCGAAAAGTAAGAAACAGAGATAGAGGGAGTGAGTGATAGAGAAAAAGAGAGATAAAAGTAGACACTGCGTAAACTGATCGAAGTAGGCCTTGTCGCCACATCATTGTCTCTTCTTTATAAAAGTACCAGCTGTTTGACACAAAACAAGCTACTGTCCATTACATTATAAGGTACTTAATGATATAACTCACACTGATTGACATTGTTATTTGTAAGATATAAAGCTGAAGATAGAGGTTCGAATTAAAACGTATTCATTTGGTTCTTGGAATAGACAAAGCTTGTAAAGCAAATATTTCTTTTAAACAGAAAAAAATGTTATATTACTAATATTTTTCATAAAAATGATACAAAGGCATCCTGTCTAATTCACTGTTACTAACAATTAGATATTTTAATTTATTCAAGCGTATTTTAAAAATTTTATCTTACAATTTTCTTTTATGTAAATATTTTTTGCTATTATTTTATTATCTTATAATTATAAAGATTATTTATGAATTTTGATGTGATTATTTAAGATAATAAAAACAGGTTTAAAAAATATTGTTACATAATTTTATAATCTTAGAACATAACAGACATATTTTATAGTGAAATAATAGTAAATTTGAGCATGAATTAGAATTATAAGGATACTTTTTAAGAATATAAAAATATTTTAAGAATATAAAAATTTAAATAGTAGTATAATTCAAAAAATATGATATATTTATTTATAAACAATTTGTAGAATCTCTTTTGTCTATTATATTTATTATTTAATTTTTCAATTTATTTCAAGTAATTTTAAAGTCACTAAATAATGTATAGACAATCGTTAATAAACATTTAAAATTTTTTTTTCTAAAAATTACAATCTTTAATTAAACTTTATATTTTCATTCAATAATCTAGAGTAATTATAATATTATGTACAAACTTCTTTAAGTAATTATAAGTTTCTGACCTGTAATGTTGTAATAAATAAATAAAATAACAGTTTCGAAAATAATTATATCAATTTTATCATTAATTTTTCTAAAAGAATTTTCATATTTTACGTATAAAATTAGCAAAATGTAGGCATTGCAAAACTTTACTGTTTAACCGGAAATCATAAATTGGTCTTTTCGGCTTTGGTCTTCATACAAACTTTGGGTCAATAGTTCTTTTAGTACATGCAAATATTTTCTAATATACCCTTTAATAATAATAACAATAATATATCTTTTGTAGTTATTACAATTATATAATATGTTTATTTCATGACAGTTTTGAAACATTTAAAATTTAAATAATTCAATTGCTTAAGATAATCGCATACAGAAACAATCATCTGAAAATATTTATACATAGAATAGTATATGATTATAAAACTAATTTAATTATAAAATTAAAATTAATTTTAAACCGTGTTTACTTTGATAATTATATTTATTTCGAACATTTATTGTATTTAATTATCAAGAATGGAAAAAACAAATTTTTTTAAAATCATTCTTAATAACTTTTTTGTTTACTAATATTAATACTATTAACGGATAAAATCAATGTAAAAGCTTATTAAATGGGTTCCAGTATATTCTGTATGATCATTATTTCTAAAGATGCTAAGTTTTCCGAATATTAAAAATCACTTTATCTTTATATCAAATGTACATGAATTCCATCAAGACTGTGCATATAATACGAAAGATCGGTGTTGCTTTCAACCCAAGATTTATATGTATATACACCCGTGGAGCTAACACAGATAG
The DNA here is from genome assembly GCA_018907045.1 of Wiebesia pumilae. Lineage (NCBI taxonomy): Eukaryota > Metazoa > Arthropoda > Insecta > Hymenoptera > Agaonidae > Wiebesia > Wiebesia pumilae. Next base: position 575,053 of record JACCHZ010000172.1, on the reverse strand, counting down.
AGCACCGATTATGATTCGCGTCACCATGGAAGTTCGAAAATATAGCACTAACCATCACAGACGGTTCACGCTTACTGTACTCCTCCGCAAACTTCGCTTCTCCGTAGGTGCTAATGCGCAGTCGGATGCCTGGAGCTTTAGTATCTCGGCATTGCTCGAAGCGTTCGTGTGCATGTTTCGCCATCTTCGCAGGACCTCTTAATTGCAAAACTTTTTCGACACTAGTTCTGCATGTTCAATCGCGGCTAAGATGATGAATTAGATTGGAGGAAGTCTGCGGATCTAAAACTTTTCAAAGGAGAAATTCCTCGTCTGCAAATTACACTGTAAGGTATTGCAAACTGCATTTACACGAGTGTTTTATTTTCTAATCTGACTTTATCTTAGCGATATGATAATAAAAGCCGTTAATGTGTGATTAATTTATTAGGTAGCTCAATTCTCACTGTTACTATTATTTATAAGAATTACAATAAAACTGGAACGTAAAATATTTTAACCATTTATTCGATTATCTAAATAACGATTAAATTTCTTTGAAGGAATTCGTAAGTATTATATATCTATACATGTTTATTTTCATTTCGCTGAACTTATGGATGATAAAGTAGACAAGTCAAAGTCTACAGACTGTTTTTTTATAATAATAATCTTTGTGTATAATCTACCTGAAAGTGGAATGCAATATTAAAATATTATTAAATATCAGCTATTTTATTTTTATTATATAAATGAAAATGAGATAATAATTACGTACAAGTTTTCGGAACAACAGATTTATATTTATTAAGAATATTGAAAAAACGCTGGCTTATGTAAGCAATAAGTTCTGATATTCAAATATTTACATAGTAAAGTTAATAAAAAATAACAAAATTAGTATTACACATTAAAAATTATAACCACATTCATTTAAATTAATAAATTTAATTCATGCAACATAGATGTATTTATTAAAAACGGTTATACAGTAATTAGAATATAATGTATGCTAACATCGTAAATGAAGTACATTTCTAGGTAGTATACAAATTATAAATATATTAAAATTTTGAAGTAATTTAATGTATCAAAATATGTTTCAACTTATAGAATCTTAATATTATAAATTATATATTACTTTTAAAATAAACTATGAAAATTTGAAAAAATTTAATAAAGAAAATTATTCATTATAATTAATAATATTACTGAAATTGTAAATTCAGTTGTAAACAGTAGTATTAGTTCTTATATTCAGATTGAAAGTTATTATCTTTTATCTTGTTTCGGATATAAGAAGTGAACAATTAATTAGAATAAAATACTAAAATATATATTTAAATGAAATAACAATCCAACTTTATTTTAATCATAAAAATTTTTGGCTACAGTGAAATAAATAAAAGAATATAGACCGCTATAATTGATTGAGAAAAATCTTACAGAAGCGTGTAGAAGTTTTTTTATAATTACAGCATTTATAAACACAAAATTATAAATAATATCAGAAGATGCAGAATTCAGAATAACACATGGCGAGTCAACACGCTTCCCGTTATCATTATACAGCCGGCAACCGCGTCGTTGGTCGATGAATCAGCCACGCTCACGAAAGTGAAAACGTCTATTAATATCCGGGAGAGCGACACTACGTATCACTAGTTACCTATTTCCATTTTTTCCGCACTTTCCACATTAGTTGTACTGATTTGCCAACTGATATTTTCAAATATAGAGCACTTATCAGCTAACCGTTCTATATATACTTCATGTAATTGGTCTGGATATAACATTTTTGTAAATCTTTATGAAAGCAGAAATATGTTAGTTGTATTTTATTTGCTGCAATTTTTATTTTTCAAATGTGATTAATTAGTGAATTAAATTTATGTTTTGAAATAATAGATTTGGATGAATTATTTTGTAGTAGTATATTTTTGTTCCTTACAAAATAAGCATTAAATATATCAGTATATTCAATTAAACAGATTATATTGGATAATCGGTCATTTTTAACATAAATAAGAATTTATTTATATTATTAATTAGCGTTTGCATTGATATTAAATTTTGTTTTTAAGTTCTTGCTTATGATTTGCTGATAATTAATTTCTTTTTGGATTTATTGTAAATTATTATTATAACATCTAACTTTATTAGTTATAGTTAGTTTATATATTATTGTATTATAAAAGAAATTTTGCATTTGAATAGATATTTCTTTTTAAATTATTCTATTGATTAGTTTTAAAAAATTATAACAAAGATGCATATTTTAATTCGAAAAATAAAAAATATAGCAATAATTACAGAAATATACATGCAGATACAGTAATGCATTATATCTTCTTAATTTCACAAAAAAAATCGTATAACATTGGTATTTCATATGTGAAAACGGTTATTAAAGAAATATTCTATGCAATATTTATGAAAATCAGTAACTCAATTTTAAACGTACATAAGAATTTTATTATTTTCTTTAATAATAATTCGGGATTAATATATGACAAGATACTATATATTACATTTTTATTCAAGTATAAATAAATTAATTATATAATTCTTGATAATATTATCTGATTTTTATTTAAAATTTTTAAATGCTATACTAACTTATAATATATATTTTTAAACAAAGGCACTAATTTAAATTATTCATTCGGTTTCATTCATTTATAAAAAAATAAATTATTTACAACATGTTTATTATTATTATTATTTTAATATTCAAAGTACAAATATCAATTTGCATGTATTTAAATACCAAAATTAAGCTTGGATTTAAATTCAATGGCAGGGAATTCAAATTTGATTACTTATTATACATAACTTTTTTCTTTTCGAATTAACATATACTGGTGTAAATAAATCTCATATTGTTCCAAAATCCTTATTAGAATATATTTATTTATAATATTTCTTACGTATTATAGGTAATTATTATAAATATATAATCATTTTGAAAATTACATGATTCACTTCTTATATTTCTTTAATTTTCTTGTGGGTTCTGAGTAATTTTTTTTTCTTTATTACTTAAAACTATAATTATAAATACTCATTAATTTAAAAGTATTTTGATATCCAATATTTAAAATATTATCTACTAATAATATAATAATATAGTTAGAAAGAATTACTATTATTATGAGATAAGAATAAGAATTTCTAAAATTTTATACTTGAAAAATTTATGTATTATTAATTTTATAAAGTACAAATTATGAAACTCAAATTTTATAGAATCATTTTTTTTAAAAACTTTGAAAATATTATAAAAATTGTTTATAATGATATATTTATGACTTTGCAAAAATGATTTACTATAACGTTTTGGTACATCGGTTTATTATACCTTAGAAATATATTTTATTATAATATTCTTGATATATGGCTGAAGAAGTATTGATTCAAAAACGTTACAAGGGAATAATTATAAACAAAATAGTTACAAAAAAGTATTGTAACATCTGTAACTATCCATGACTTTTCATATGTCTAAATGAGAAAGCTTCTTCTTCAATAATATAGTTATTGCATAAATACACTTTAATATCAGTTTAACATGTCAAATAGATTCATTTTCGAAATTTAATATTTTAATTTCAATAAAAGAATATTATATTTAGATTCTATATTTAATGCTTGAATAAAAGTTGTAAGTAAAATAAGTCTATTAATAAAATTATCTAGATAAATATACTTTACTCAAAAAGTTATCAAATCAATTTTATATTGTTTGACGAATATTTTCTTATTTTTAGTTATATATAATTTAATAATAAGGAGTTAAGTATTTTTGCATGCAAGCTATATATCCTATAGGAAATTATACATTATTCTTAAGTAAAATTAAAGAAAAAATGTTTATAGAAAATTTCTTTTAAAATGGTTATTAAATTTGTGTAGTTTATACTTTATATGAATTTTAAGATTAATCCTGATGAAACATCAATACAATTATTGTTAATGTTTTTAATATTAATTTGATTTTTTGTTATTTCTTGTTATTGCGAATTTTACCAAAAATTTATTCAAATTTCAAAATTCTACTTATATTTTACTCTACTTTATTACTTATCTAATATTCATATACACTTATTATACAATGTTTAATAGAAATTATTTACAATATAATAAAGCAAGATTTACAAAAAATATAAATTCTTAAGAATTTTATTAATATCTAAAATATAAATAATTTTAAATTTAAATGTACATTAATAGAAAATTGATTTAAAATCTCAAAACATTGGCTTGGTAACTAGCATTATTTCAAACTTGCGCATATCATTTACATTAAAAAATTACATATTTAGTGTAATAATTTATTTTTTCGTTATTCTATATTCTGTGCATATTTTTCATTATTTAAGGAGGAAACGGCATCTAAAAATTTGTGTATAATATACAAAATCTCTTCTATAGATGAGTTAAAAACAAAATATTAACAAGACATTTAATTTACAAATATATATATTTTTTCTACTAAATAAAGTATGATGTAATTATATATGAAAATAGTAATGAATGTTATTATATTTTATATTTATTTTAGAACAATTTCAAGAAATAAATTACATGTTTTTATTTTTGAGAGATTACCAGAATTTTCCTAATGATCGAACCATTATTGTATTTACTTGGGTGTCTCTTTGAATCACTATTTTAAATGAATAAATTATTTATTAACAGATGTAAATTTCAAAAATATTTATTCAAAGATTATTATACATATGATACAATTATAGAAAAATCTGATATTATTATAACTTATTATCTTGAAGAATATTTTAATTTTTAATTAAGGAAAATATATATTTAAGTTATACTGGAAAAGAGATTGTTTAATAGAATTATCCTAATATTAATAATAGTGTAATATAAAAGTAAGATCTATCAGATACTGAAATTTAAAAAATTTATAAAATTTCGATTTGATAAATAAATAAATCATATCTATAAGTATATAAAAGAAATTTTAAATATATTTCTAATGAAATATATTTTTGTAACTTTACAAATTTTCAGATAATTTAGATATTTGTATTGTACAGTGAAAGATTAGAGATTTATTTACTTTAAAACTCGAAGGTTTTTTAATTTTTATTCTTTTTGTTTACATAACGTAAATCTAACTAATGAAAATAAAATTTTTTTTTGGCTAATTTCAAATTTTCTAATTTGAACTTTATTTTATATAAGAAAATTATGAGGGTTACAAGTTTTACTACTATTGGATAGACACGATCAACAAGAAATTGTAATATGCAGTTTAGAGAAGCCAATAAAACTTTTGCTTATACATGATTTAATATTAAAGTGTGACAATAAATTTTTTAATTTTAAAAATCATCCTATGCTAATTAAATTAACTAGTTTAAAACATCATAAGTATATTTTATGTATAATAAATTCTATGAAGTTATGATATGTAATCTGAAATTGTATTATCGATTGACTAACGGATTTTTTTCTAGATCCAATGTTAGAATATTATGACATTAATATAGAACTATCTTACTTATTTAAAATTATTAATAAATATATGTATGTATGATTAAAATATATTTGTATTGTAATTGTAGGAATAATAATAATATAAAATTGTACAATTAAATTCCTAAAGTTTTTTTTAAATCATTTGACCTAAAGCATAAAACATCTCAAGTTTGTCTTAGATTAGCACAATGTTTTCATTATTCTACTATAAAAAAAAAAAAAAAAAAAGACATCATCATAGTTAAAGTAGGCCAAAGAAGAAGAGATTCAAATGAATCCAAGATCCCAAAATAACCTTGCCATTTAAGAATCTAACTAATAGGCGACGGGCTGTAAAAGCTCGCATTGCGTGTCATTGCAGTGCAAAAAAGCGCGAACTAACTCGACACTCGATATTCGACTGAACGAGGCGTGCACAAACACGGCGTTAAATTACACACATGACGCGTCAACTTTAAACTAACCGTGAAGCAGCGTCATTTTGCCTTATGGTGGTGTACTGCTGTCTTCGGTAATTTCCGGAGGTCGACAAGCTGAGTTTCACGGAGTGGAATTACAGCAGTATGTCGAATATTAGACTCCTTAAGAGCGTCCTTCCGTAATATATATTAAAGTAAATTTATAAGGATCATGTGTACCTAACCCATCATCTACTTCTTGACTTTAATTATTTTTAAACTAAAAAGCTGTGTAAGAATTTTTGCGTGTAAGATAAAGTAAAAATGTTGATGTAAGAAATAATTAGAAATCGTTTCAAATTTGTATTAGATTTATTAATAGTTGGAAAATATAAAGAAATAAATTTAATATTTTTTAGATTAATAGACAACAGAATTAACATAAGTAATATAAAGATTACGATATAAAAGATGCTAATTTTGCCTGAAATATATATATTTTTCTTAATAGGTTCCGAGAAACATTTTTATTTAAAATATGTGATAAAAATTCTTTTTTTTTAAAAAGACAAACTGCTCTTATTAAAAAAAGTCAAAATTATGATAATATTTAGAATTACATATTATATGTTAAAATTGTAGTTTTCATTATTTTATTTTATAATATTTATAAAATATTAAATATAAAGTAACGAAAATACAGTTACTGTTACACTTTATAACTGGATTTTCTGATAAGTACTACAAAACTGAAAAAAATTGAACTCTTTTATACCGATCCAGTGAAATCCGGTATACTTTGAGATAATTAGCGTATCACCCGTTGAAATTGGAACGTTTTCACTGGTTTGCACATAATGCTACATGGCTCTCACTGATTCAGATGGAAATTGAATGAAAGGCAGGTTTCATAACTATATGCCCAAGAAATGTCTAAAGTAATGCTTCTTAATGACTGTTGTAGGGCCGGGAGCTGGTGATCGAAGAGAGAACGGAGATTGTCATCGCGGCCGGACTCTCGCAGTTACGGCTCATCGGGATCACCGCAGACCAGGCTGGCAAGTATGCAGTGGTCGTGGAAAACTCCCTCGGGAGTGACTGCAGATTCGCTAGTGTTGCCGTTGAAGGTAAGATTGATTGTCTTCTTTTACGTATTTAAATGACGCACTAATTGAAATATTATTCTTCCTTATCGATTTTTTTATTCCTTGAGTCAAAAGAAATATAAATTTGCACTTACTGTTAACGCCAATTAAATGTATTCAAGTTCAATTTGAGTGTTTCAGCTAAAGCCATTTTTTGTCGATATCTTTTTCATAAGTGTTTTATATTGCTATTGCTTACTCTTTTATTACCTTTAATACTTTTTAATAATTGGCTATTGAATTATTGTACAATAATTCGAATTATTGTAAGTAATTGTTGATTTGTACGCAAATATCTGTAATTCTTTATAGATAAATAAACACTTAAATAAAACAACATAAAAAAATGTAAGCATATTAATAAGTAAAAACATTTTTAGTTTTATTACAACTCTTAATAACGAAAATTAAGGTTGTTTAACGAAGTATACGTAACTAAAAAATCCACGACTATCTATTTCTAGATAATACGTAAATATGATTTCTGCGTTTTTCATAAATGCATATTATCTGCAAAGTAAAAAGTAGTTTCCATTAAAACGCAAGGGAGGTTAAGTTTGTATATGTTTTGTGTATATGTAAAAAAGAAAGAGTGAGAGAGTGTGTGAGAAAGGGAGGAAATCGAAAAAAGAAATAATTAAAACTGAATGCGTCAAGTGCATTTTAATGAGTGAAGTAGATGTGGGTGGGTAGTAAACAAATGCCACAGTCCAGTTCCCGCGCACGTGCGACTTCTCTAGTGACATCTTGTAATTATAATACGGTGATATTGTCGAGAAGTTTTTCTCGTTGTAAGAATCTTTGTTGAAAGTTAAGTGTACATATATCTTGTGATTTTTGCTACGTGTTTTAAAGCGGTTTTAGCTTGCGCTGACTTGTTTTTCAATTAACTTACGACAGTAGTGATCATTCGATTGTTTTTTTGCAAAATCACTATACGTGTATTTAATAACTGATTATTGATACACATAATAAAGTAAATAAAGTAAATATGTGAACAAAGTTGGGATAAGTTTTTATAAAAATTTGTCACGATTATTAACTAGTAAATTGTTAAGGCAATTGATAAATTTTACGAAATACTAAATACATAGTATTATTATTAAATAATTTTATCTCGTGATTAAAATTAACGGTAATCATTAGAGATCAGAAATGTTTCTGACAACTAGACATAATATATATATATACTCATCTTTTGCAATCAAAATCAAGTTTATTTAACATTAAATTTTCGTTCAATGAATAAGAAAATTAAGCTTGAAAAAAAGTAAGGAAAATTATTTTTGACATATAAAATTTATTATATTTAAAATAAAATTATTTTAGACAACATTTGTTAAATCTTACATAAAATGCTTAAAAACGTTTTTCGTATATAATATGCATTTTATATCTGCTCATGTTTATCTGTTAGTGGTTTAAAATATATTTTTGGTACTTGTATAAATACTAGCCTTCAAAAATCACCATAAACAATGAACCAGAGTACCATCCACTGCAAAAATCCGTAATTTCCATTCTTCCTTGAACGGTCGTAAATGCCATTTCTTCATTTTGCATTTTCAAACCAGCTCATCATAAACTTTGGTTAAAACAGAAACAAATGAATTATAAAAAATATTTCAATTTTATAATAGGTAAACATTTATTTTTATTTTTGAAGAAACTATAATTTTTATCAACATTATTCAAATATTTCAGAATGGTTTTTAATTTATTGTCGATAAGTTTTATTGTACAAAGTAATACAGTTTAGCGAACTATCTCGAATTTTAGTGTGGTATAGTTAATAATATTTTAATTCAAAATTTGAATTTGTAATATATTTAAAAATGAAATTGTTAAAATATAAAGCTGTATATATTCCTAAAATCATATCTTAATTGTTTTTCTTTTTAATTTATGTACTCTTATTTTCATTTTATTTTGAGCACATTATTATAATCTAATAAATTACTTATCCAGCATAATACTCGGCTAATTTAACTGGAAACTAATCTATATAAGTTTGATACTTTTAAACATATTTAATTTTTGGATTTTCAATACTTTTATAGAGATATAAATTAAGTATTATAAGAGTATTTTTTAGATCACATATTGTATAGTACCAGTATAATATTCGAAAATGACCATATTTAGTTATATACATTTTTTATAATTATGCTATATAATCTATATTTACCTATTAATTACAATATTTGATGTTGACTGTACTTTTTGTCACTTGACAAATTAATTTAATAATTTCGAAAAGAGAAATTTTGTAATAATTCTTTTCGAACAATGTTATTTTAATTATATTGACATCTTAGACTCTGTAATTAATATGTAACAAGAAGAGAAAATAAATTTTATAATTCTAAGACTTTTCATTAATTTAAATCTCAATGTTAATGTCATTAATAACAGTCTGTGTTGACTTTGTAATGGCTAAATTAGATTAGGTATATAGACACATATTTTACTACTTTAAATAAATTTATCTTTTATATATCATATGTGACATATTTTTTATAAGCAGTAATTTAAATATATTTTTAAAAAGTATTAATTTAAACTTTGTAAAAATAAAAAATCCAAATGTTAAGATATAGAAATAATAATTATAACTCAGTACATGATTTAGTTACTGATCATCATATTTTGAGTTTATTTTTAATTACACAGTCTGAATTAACCATGTATTATGAACTAATCAGAATAATTATAAAATTTTGAAGACATGAAAATTTATCTTATAGTAGTTAATAGTTTCTAATAATTGACATAGGTAGGAAATGTAATAATTTAATCGATAACCAAATTGTAAAGAATTTTTTAATAGTACAAAGCTCTTATAAATAATAGTTTAAGTTAATAAATTGGATGAATATTTGTATTTTTTTTTTAAAGTAAAAACGAATTTAATAGATATTTTTATCTGTACGTGGAGTGTGTGAAAAAATCGTCCATGAAGATTACAGATTTTCATTAAACATAGTTTATGCTATATATTTATTTGATGTGAGGTTGAAGAAAATGTGCCAAAGATATTATACATGTGTATAAAACAATAACGATTTTCATTTCGATTTTTAAATACTAATCGCAGATTAATATTTTATGGGAAACATGTGATATATTAGAAAAAACATAACCTCAAACTTAGTTTGAAGAAAGTTTATTAAGGGAATTAGTTATTTGCGTCCATCACGTAAGTACTTACACAGTTGAAAAAGTGATATAAAAATAAAATACCATTATGTTGCATTGTCCAGGCCCACCGGAGCCGTCGTACGATCCGCCTAGCGTGACTCCGCTACGCCTCGAGTCGGGTGAGTACGGGGCGAATGTCACCTGGTGTTCACCAGCCTACGACGGCGGTTGTGCTCTTAGCGGATACACCCTTGAGTGTCGACGTATCGAAGAATACTTCTGGCGCATCGTCGCCGAGAACTGCCACAGCTTGAGGCACGAGGCCACGGGATTGCACACAGGCGCCACCTACTTATTCCGCGTGCGCGCACTCAATGTCCACGGTCCTAGCGAGCCCAGCCCTGTATCCCGTCCCTTCAAAGTACCCTTCCTAGATATGGATTACGCCGAGGATAAGCTCAAGGTCGAGGAGGATGAGGCCAATATGGAAGATGGTAAGCATACTTCACATATTTTGCGACTTCGCGCCTAATGTATGATTTTCTGCTTTATCGGCTGTCGTTAGTAAACTTTTTCTCTTGTTTTTATCTTCTCTTGTTTTTATCTTTTCTTGTTTTTTCGATCATTGAATGCTTTATTAGAAGTCGATTCACCGACCGATACTAACCAAAACTAAACATTAACATCATTTTTCTCTTTAGTGTTAAACGAAGTCTCTTGAGATTTATTATTAGAATTAATGATGAATTTATGTTTCTGCGTATGTTAATATCGTTTTCAAAAGAAATAAATAGGATATCACTAATATAAATTAAAATAATAATATTGTTTTATTTTTCCATATAAATGCGCCTTAAATTAATAATAATTACAAGAAATTGTAAATTAATAACTTTCAAATTTCTTTTGGAAAAACATATTTTTCAGTACTCACATATTTATTAAGTCATTGAGTTTTAATACGTTTTTTAAATATCTTATAGTATTTGATAACGTAAGAAAGAAAATTAGAATTTTCAAGAATCCAAAAGTTATATGCGAATAAAGAAGATGAAAAAAATCCAATGTATTGTTTCAGAAAATCAAATATTTCTTTTTGTTTTAAAATTTACTGGAAATTTCTTAGATATTATTTCAGCAACAATTTTTAAAGAAGATAAAATATACTTTTTATCATTTACATTTATCTTTAAAGAGATTTATATTGGTTCAAAAGCTTTTCAAAATTCAAATGTATCAAACAGTTCAATATTTCAGGTTCAAAATACCTATTTGAATTTTTAGCTTAACAAGCTAAAATATTATATGTACTTTTTTCTTCATCATATCAAAAGAATAACAAAATATTTTTTTTGATTGAGCATATTATTATAATTTTGTAGGAAATAAATGAACAAAATATTATAAAACTGTAAACTTATTAATTATTCTGTAATTAATCAATAAACAGCACAATTTTTTGTTTTTATTTAATTTATCCTATTTTAGATAACGTTAAAAATTTCAAACGGTAAAGAAAAACTATTAAAATGAATATCTGCTAATTAAAAGTTTAAATATAGTGTCTTGCTCTCTTAGAAAATAATCGGTGATCTTTTATGAGTTTTTTCTAAATATAGTTATGTAATCTGAATTCCATTTGTAAAAAATAAATTAAAATTTTCAAATGTGAATAATATTAAAAGCATCTAATATATATTTAGGCTGATATATAATAATAAAAAAGAAGAAAATTAATATAACTCTTAAAAAATTACATATATTTATTAAACCTATAAGCAATGGAATTATTTTATATAATTAAAACTAAATACTATGTTACAATAATGAACATTTATACTCAGCTCGCTAAATTGTAATCATATAATTTATCGAACATACTGCAGAAAGCATACAATAAAATTTTTCAGAAATTTCAGAAATTTGAAATTCAATTTAGATTAATTAAACGAATCATGTATTTATTTTGTAATTTATATTTTTCCATCAATCATTTTATTAGTCGTGAAATATACAATACAAAAACGAAAAATATTTGAATAAAATGTATACATAACGTACTTATTATGGTTCAGCGAACAAAATAGTGACACCAGAGGAGGGTCATTTCTTTAAAAAACTTTATGAACTGTACGAGGAACTTGGAAAAGGTCGTTATGGTTTAGTTAAGAGAGTCGTGGAGAAAAAATCTGCGAAATCTTTTGCCGCCAAATTCGTTCGAACTGTTAAATCATCAGATCGACAACAAGTGCACGAGGAAATGAAAATTATGAATTTACTTAGGCATCCGAAACTGCTTAGACTGACTGCAGCTTTTGAAAGCCCTAAAGAAATCGTCATGGTAACAGAATAGTAAGTAAAGTTTTACAGTATATTTCCATTAATTATGACAATTAACAATAGATATAAATGTTAACCATTCAAACTTCTTCAATTGTCTGTTCATATTATTATAAATATATAATTAGAATTTATAATAATTATTAACAAATTTTTTTCTTACAAATGCACTTGAGTGTAATTATTCTTATTCGAATCAGTTTAACATAAATTATTTATAAAAATAAAATAGTTCCAAATTACTTAATCGAAAGATTTTTCGATGTAAAATTTACAAATTAAGCGCAAGTTTAACATTATAGTGAAACAATATATATTAAGATTATTTTAATTGTGTTATGTATAGAATAATTAATGTTACAAAATAAATAATAATTTATCTGTATTAAGTAGTCATAAAAATGATAATAAAGTAATGTTAAACACATAAATATGCAATGCCAAGTTGTTTAAACTGTTCATAGTAATTATTTTTAAGTGTCATTAAGTATTATTATATATTCTAAACTAAACGAAAATTCTATTCATCACAATTAAAAATTAGTTAATTATTTAAGTAGTTAAATATCTATTTAGTATATCTGGAGGAGAACTTTTTGAAAGAGTTGTAGCAGATGATTTTACGCTGACTGAAAAGGACAGTATTCTCTTTATGAGGCAAATTTGTGAAGGTGTCAGATATATGCATGAGAACAATGTGGTTCATTTGGATCTAAAGGTATATTTGATATCATTAAATATGTATTCTTTTTTATTTTTTCTGTTTGATTATTTATTAATATTCTATAATCCTCATTACGAAATTTACAAAAAGAAAGTTTCTAATAATTATTATTAATCAAAGCCGGAGAATATTATGTGCCATACACGAACATCACATAGGATAAAACTCATAGACTTTGGCTTGGCTCAAATACTTACTCCAAATAAGCCAGTAAGAGTTCTTTTTGGAACTCCAGAATTCATCCCTCCCGAAATTATAAATTATGAACCCATAGGTACGGAATCTGACATGTGGAGCGTAGGCGTTATTTGTTACGTCTTGTAAGTTATTTTTTTATATCTATCTATAGCTTTTGAAAACTATTTTATTTTAAATAAAGTCATTTAATATAACTGAAAAAAGTGAACTTTCATCATTACAAATTTCATATTTTATGTTATGTACAATTGTATGTAAATGACTCTAATAAACATAGTTATTAGTCGACATTACGTAACTTATAAATTTTAATATTATAATTAAGAACTAAGATTATTTTTACAACTCATTTTTTGATTTTATTAATTAGATTAACTGGATTATCACCATTTATGGGTGACAATGATGCCGAAACTTTTGCGAATATCGTTCGAGCAGATTATGACTTTGAAGACGAAGCTTTTGACGCTATTTCCTCAGATGCTAAAGATTTTATTAGTAATTTACTTCAAAAGAAAAAGGAGTAAGTTTATAAATAATTTATAAAAAAATTAACGAAATGAAAATTAGGGAATAAATATTATTCACTATTACGAATGAAACGGGTTTATTATATAGAATAACATTGATGAATCTTTAAAATAATTCTAAAAGTAATATTCATGTCTTTTTTTGTTATTTGAAAACTGTTTTATCGTAGTAAGTTATTAGTATTTATATTATATAAATACTGTTTAAATAGATACTAAAAAAACTTAAATCTTTTATTAATACTTGACAAAGATAATTAGAAGTTATTGCATATAATGCAAAATAGCAAATTATACTGATTAATTGCTTGTGACATTACAGATTAAGAATGTCCGCAAAACAATGTATTAGTCACTCCTGGTTAGCTCAACACACAGAAAATATGAGTAGTGTAGCACTACCCACGGAAAAATTAAAAAAATTTATTGTTAGAAGAAAGTGGCAGGTTTGTCCATTACTATATATATTACATAACATACAAACTTCTTTGAATTCATTAGTCTTTTATGGTCTTTTCATTTTTCTTTTGTTTATTTTTAATAGTGCAATTATGTTTATTATGCAAATTTATGTTTTATTTTTTTTTAATATTTCATTTTTGAAGGTTAGATAAATTAATGTTGTTATACATATTTTAAGGTGAAATTATACAGTGAAATAATAGTTCAACTTTAAAGGATAGTAAATTAAGAATACATCAATAATTTATTTATTTATTTTCTTAATGTTATCAATCTCATATTTCTTACTAATATTTATTTACAGATAAAATTAAGATATTAATAAATATTATTTTTACTATTCTGTAGACTCCTGAATTTTTTTATATATTTTTTCGTACATTAATTTATATTTTAAAATAAGAAATAATATTGTGCTGAAGTAATTTTTATACTGTAACAGTTTTCTATTTATAATAAAAATATCCTTGGTTATAATTATTTTTTTAAGAAATATTATTGATTCTGTATTTTTAGCAAGATATTTCAGATAGATAAACGTACGATAAAAAAAGAAATTTCATCTTTTAAAAAATTTATTTTAACTTAAAAAATAATAAAGAATTTATTAAAATGCTATTTTATTCAAATTTCACATCAAACTATTGTACATAAAATTTTATCTCATTATAAAGCAATTAATATGAATCATTCTGATATAATATAATTTCACCTTGGTATAATTAAATTATTTCCAGCATGTGTTTGTTTTTCTAACCTTTTGAGTGTGTAAGTGTGCGCGCTTGCTTTTCTTAATATACAGAAAACAGGTAACGCGTTGCGTGCTCTCGGACGTATGGCGATGCTGTCAGCGAATCGACGCAGTCCTTCGCTTTCGCCTACCTCTACCCGATCGTTCAGTGAAGTGGCAAAATCAGAATCTTTGGATTTTGAAGAGCATCACGAGTACGACAATTGCGCGAGGAAGGCAGAGGACAAATCTCTTGAACGTTCTATTACTGACAGTGAAATAATAAAGATGGGAAATGAAGTTTTGTGTGAAGAACAAAACTGTGAGGGTGCAATGAAGCAAAATAGTACAATTGAAAATTATTTAACCATATCGAATAAAGAACTTGCTAGCAAAGAGACAGACAAGGACATTGATGAGGTATTCGATGAAGAGAATTACGACGGTAATTTTGATATGTTAAATGAGTCAAGACAGCAAAAAAATGATTCAAATGAATCAGAAATATGTAACAAAAGTGATGAGATTCAAACAATTAATAATGATCATGAAAAAGAAAATTTTACTATCAACAAAAGTTTAGATGACGATATTGATGATATCAACGTCTTAAAGACAGAGTTGGAGACTGAAGAAAAAAAGGCTGTCATTAGGGGGAGTACAGAAAAGAATAATGAACATGGTGATTGGATTAAAAACATTAAGGCTGATGAAGTATCAAACGTAGATTACAATGATTATAAGTCAGAGAACATGAAAATAAAAAATATGATGTGTTCCAATATTGAGAAAATTTCTGAACTGAAAGATAATCTTTCCGATAAAATGCATAGTTCAAAATCTATCCAGAAAAGCACGTTCTTGATTGAAATTGGTAACCATCATTCTGAAGAATCAATAAAAAAGGACAAATTAGATATTAAAGAATTTGATAGTAAAGCTGCTATTATGTCAACAAATTTCAAAGCTAACAAAAACATTATTTTTGATCGCGATCTGACCAGACGTAGTTTTCGCAAGTTTAATGCTCAGTTTGAAGGTTTGTATGTTTCTGTATATATTAGTTAACCAAATATAAAAACATCTCATGTAAGTCTGAGTATATTTCTGCATGTTTCTTATCCTTGTTATTCAGAGTTATTTTTTTAAGTTAATAAATGCATGATTCTAGAAGAACAAATTCCCAAATAATATATATTATTTTTACAATATTATAGATACATTTAGTCTAGATACTTGTTTCGTCAGTAATTATAGACGTTTAATAAAAGTTTATTTTATGATTAAAATTGAGTAAATTGATAATAGTCATAAAGTAAAGATAGAAAACTGAATGAGTTTCATATTATTCTTAATTAGTTTCTTTTATATAATTATAAAAATTTATTTACTAATTAGGAAGAAAGTTATACTTCTGTATTAACTGTAAAAATATTAAAATTATTAAAATAATATGTCAACACTTATTAATATTAATAAAATATTGTAAATAATTGCTTAATAACTTTTTTTGATCATATTTGTAATAATGTTAATAATACCTTATCATATTTTATTAAAAATATTTTATCTAATACATTTCAAATATTTTATAAATTATTTCTTTCCTATTTATTTGAATGGTAAAGTATATTCTTTTATAATATAAAATATATTAATTTAGTAAGTATTGAAACATTTATTTTATTTACTTTTTAACACTTATTTGAAAATTTAAAACATTAAAATTAAATACGGAGGTAGGATTATTATTAAAATTTAATTTTAAATTTTCTTTATATTGATTATAAAAAATATTTTATAATAAGAATTGTCCATAATTAATGTAGATTTAACTAATCTTTATTATTAATTTGACCATTATTATTGTATAATAAAATATCCACAATGAAAATTTTATAAATTATTATTTTTTGTTAAATCAAATGTATGTAATTAAAAATTTATCATTGTTGGGATAAATATATCGTTAGATATATTATAAGCTGTAAAGATGAGATTTTTTGTATTATTTAAAAATAAGAGATTTACTAAAAGTTTTTACTTATAAGTTGTCTATAATAATATATAAAGCAAAAAATTGACTGTTTTTTCCGAATTAATTTTGTATTATAAGCTATTTGTTTTTTATATGCCATTATAGCCAATTCGGATGAGGACTCAAGGCTAGAGGGATCATCGAAACAGAGTCGGCTGTACATATCGACGGGCAACGTCAGCCGGACGGCCAAGTTGTTCGAGAAGCTGGAAACTGAACAGGGTGCCACCGTCCTCGGCAACAGTAACGGCAAAAACGGAGTCATGATTCCGGCAAGGGATGCAGCGATTAATTCCACGACACTGAATGGAAAACCGCGCAGTGAACGCATTCAACGAGCTTTCGCTTTCTGGAACAAGTAGTTTCATGCTAAACGAGGAATGAAATTTAGAGCACTCGAGAAATCTTTCTTCTCACTTTTTCATTTGTAAAAGAGTGAATAGATAAACGTGCTTTTGATCTTTTCTGAAATTGAAAGTAAACCGATCGAGTTTCATCGTAGCTCACTTTTATTCAATGTTTTTTTTATCAATTTTAATTATGTATCATGATTTCCACTTTTGGAAAGTTTCATTTACGAGTCGCTAAAGTGGAAAGTTTTGTTTTGATTTTATTTCAACTCCATCGTGAATTTATGGAAATGAGAACACTACTGATATCGCCTATAGAGTAGGAAAATAAATGATTTTATCGAATAACGATATTTAAATAGATAATGAAGGAAGATAATTTTTAACCTTTGAGAATAGAAATATTTTTTCTTTAGTTTGCTTTTTTTTAATAGATGAACGATACTATTTTGAACACTTTTTTGAATATTCAACGTCGTACAATAATTTTGTTTTAATTTAGGATCGCCCATACCTTCAAAATTAAAAATTATTCATTCAAATAATACGTAATATGTATCATAGATTTTATTTTATTGAAATAAAGCAGTTATCCGTATTTCTCTTGCCTCTAATTATAAAATGAATCATATCTCCTTAAAAAATTACAGTCTACAGTTCTATAAGCATATAGTTATTAAATGTTACTTGGAAAGACATAACATAAATGAAAGTAATTTTCATTTATGTCAAATGAAAAAAATCAAATTCATTTTACATTACTTTTTTAGTTAAAGTGGTTTAATTAGAATAAATACTTACACATCTTTAAATTTTATTTAAAATTAAAATTAAGACAAAGAATAAAAAATGTAGTATATAATTCAAAATAAATTTTTCAAAATAACTAAATGACGATATAGAAAATTCACTTTATCCATTTTTATGAATCGAGTGAACTTAAATTTACTTTGTTTAAAAATAATATGAATTTAAATCCTAAAAAATATAAATTTTTACAATAAAAATTGTTGTCTGTTTGAATCATTATGCATCACAGATATGTAAAATAATATAGGGAATCAATTATAATATATATAATAATAATCAATAATAATATAGGAAATCACTAATAAAATTTATAATGCAAATTTTAAAAAATTAAACCATTGAATGCAAATTTATTTTGAGTAATTTTACTAGCATAAAAATATGTCTATATATTATCAAAATTCATAACCAACGGAATATATTGAATTTCACAAAAAGTTACATGAATAATGCTTCTATATAAAAAGTGTAAGGTGTGAATGCTACTATTTATTTTACTAAGAACTACCCGTATTACATATATTCACTAAGGCCGTTTTTTTATGATTAACGGTAGTTTTTCATAGAACTACAGAACGTGTTTCGAAAGCTAGACTTTTCCGATCAACGTCTCTTCGCTTTGTATGTATATTTGCATGACCTTATAAAATAAACCTCCGAGTGAGTTGTCGAAAATCGGTTACACGTAGCGATTTCACGACATACTGTGACACGCAATTAATTTTTCGCAGCGATGGTAATTAGCAACGAACGTCACAGTTAATACTGTTGTAATACACGTGCAACACGTATCTCTGACAAATTTGTACCTAGAAACTTAGCTGCGCTTTGCTACGTCGCATTTGCTTTCTAACCATTAAAGCCTTAAGTACTTTTGGTTCAACTTAGTCATTTGCAAGGTTTAAGTGCTGCTCGAAGATATTTGCTTGCTTTGCTCTTCTTCCTCCTCTGAATTTTCATCTTAATATATTGGCTTGCAACGGGAAGAGAAAAGGAGAGAAAGAGAGAGAGGTGAAGTACTCGTCGTTATTCTCTCGTTCCTTCGCTCATTTTCTCTTCGTTTGGTCATCACCGGTCACTGAACTTCCTCTCTTCCCCGGGACTTTGTAGCCGCATAGCCGTGTGACTTCGCAGGAGTGCAGTTCTGTTCCATGCTGCCCCGAATCTTATAACCCCAATTTTTTTCATTTTTGTTTGCATAATAATGTGTATCATTGTTTATTATGAAGAAATTGACTGGTTTTTTTTAAAATCTGTTTCATATTTTAAGTGTTTGAATAAAAGTGTTGTGTTTCTAACACATCCTGAATTCTAAAAATTCTACTACTTCTAACATATAATAGACGTATAAAAATATTTTGCGTTTATGTCTCTATAAAAAGTGTGAATACGTTATAATTTGATAAAGTTAAAAATTATAAAAAAGAAATAGAAAATACCTGTAACAAATTTAATTTACTTTAATATTATAACCACTAAATAACACTTAAATTTAAATGAAATATATAAAGTATTTTTACCTACGCATACCATTAAAAAACGTGAAGGTTAACTTTAAAGTATTAGAGGCTCAAACATGAGTATTTTTTGAAAATATTTATATTAAAAAAGGTAAATGTGAAAATAACTGACTTGGTATAAAATAAAAAAAAACATAAAACTTTAATTATAAATAGGATCACATTAAGTTGCATTTATATAATAATGATGAATTTTTTCCATAAGCCATAAGGAAAAGTACTTTTAAATTAATTAATGTTTTGAAATTATTTGAATTTAATGTTTGAAATTAATGTAAACTTCATACTTCCTATTTATTCTGTATTATTTTTTATTTCAAACACTAATAATTTTTTTAAATGTATTACGCGTATATTTTAAGAGATTTTGGAAATTATCTTACTTATATTCTTCTATACTACTTTATATTTGGAATATAAAATTTATTATCATTTTTATAGTTAAGAATTAGTTTATAGATAAACTAAAATTTCATATGAATTTTTAAAAGGTGTTCGCTGTACTTTGAATTATTAATAAGAATTAATTAATAATTAGAAATTATCATTAATTTTCTTTCAGCGATAATTAATCACATTAATTTCAGAGA
The DNA here is from genome assembly GCA_018907045.1 of Wiebesia pumilae. Classification (NCBI taxonomy): domain Eukaryota; kingdom Metazoa; phylum Arthropoda; class Insecta; order Hymenoptera; family Agaonidae; genus Wiebesia; species Wiebesia pumilae. The sequence continues at coordinate 554,590 of JACCHZ010000172.1, read as the reverse complement.
CGTACTTAAATAAATTTGTCATTTATTTAGTTATGTGATAAAATCAATGCATTGGAGTAATCATAATACCCTTAATAGGTTTCCAATGTAAATAAAAGTGCTGACAACTGCGATCAATTTGCCATGACAGTTGCGAAATTATTTTTAAGATTACTTACGAAATATCTTATCTTAATGCTTTACAGGTAAAAATCGATGGCTTGCGATAGTTACATCAGAAGAATCTAAAATTTGATTCTTTATAATTAAATAAATCTTTATCATTGATATTAGTTTTACATAAAAACGTTAACGTAAAGATTAAGATTTATCTTAAAATAATATTAAAATTTATACATTTAGAAATACGTTCATTTGTTTTCTTTTATATTAAATATTCAACTATCATTTTAAATTGTAATAATCAAGCGTATATAATTATTGAAAAGAAATCAATCAAAATTTATTTTCTTTTTTTAAATAAAAAATACATCATTCCTTGTCAGTCGCAGCTACGATAATACGATCTTGCTACACATAAATGCGGACCCAATCGAAGGTGTATCTTCCAAAACAGCAAGAAAAATAGAAACACGTAGTGATAAAAATATAACATAAAAAAGAACGTTAAAGAGAAACGTCCGGCAAGAGATAAGAAAATTGACGAAGAAATAAAGTAGCATTAGGTTCAGAAAAGAAGAGCGAAGAACGAAGAGAGTATAATAAAGAAAAGAAGTTATGTAATAAAGTTGAAAGAATTGGATGAATTATTGTTACGATCTTACATTCAATGAATTAAAAGGTAAATGATTTGATTATTAAATTTGGTAAGATATTAGGAATTTACGATTCTGCAATTCAAATTGAAGAGTAATAAACGTCATTTATTAAGAAAATATTTATTTCCTTTTGTGTTCGGAACTAATTTTATAATAATTAGTTTTATAATATAATTACTAACAAAATAAGACGTTTTCAACGTAGACGAAATTTATAATCCAGTAACAATTTTTTTTATTTTCTATTCTCAAATATTATTTTATTTTTAAACTGGTTTAAAAAATAAGAATTATATAAAAATATTTATTCCCTCATTATTCATTTTTTAAAATACCATTTGTATTCAAAAGAAGTGGATTTAATTAACTTTATTTATTAAGATTATTATTTATCACTACTCTAATTTCAAAGATTGATATTTAACAAATTATTCAATTTTATTATATACCACTCACCCACACACACACATATTGTGTATCAACTAAAAAGCTGATTTATTATTTCTTTTTTAAAAACTAATATATATCATATTTCATATTATAATGACAATTTTCAGTTCCTTAAAATGTACGTAAAAAAGATAAAATAAATTGATTAGAAATATTAACATTATGAAAATCCAATTTCATATTTAAAAATTTGGATTTTTGAATATTTAATTTCAGTTTCATATTTTTCAATGAAATGATCTCTAATATTTACAGAGATCCAATTTAGAAAAGTTATATTAATTCATTAATTACATAAAATGTGAAGTATGAATATATATATATATATATATATATATATATTATGTTTCGATTATACTATTATAATAAATAAAATTTTATATTAATTTGATTTAAGTTCAATAGTTAAAAGAATAGCTATAATTTGTTACAGTTTTTCGGTATAAATATAGCTTCTTATTATTATTATTCGAATAGTCCGAGTGAAATTTAAATTTAATTGTCTTATTTAACTAAAATAAAACTTTTATAATCTATTAACAGTACAGTTAATTAGTATTTATAAAAAGTATCACAATCCATAATACGATATTTAACTTTTTATCATTTTCAAAAATAAATTATAAATCTTGGTAATTATAGAAAAATTATCAACAAATGATGAAATATATTTTAATAAAATATATATTTTTTTAAAAATTCCAAGGTATTATTTAGGTATTTCGGGTAATTTCGGTAATTAAATTTCGGGTATAAAATAAGTAGTTCTGAATCCTTTTACTCCAAGAAAATACAAATATTAAATCCTCTATATATGTCTGTACCACAACAGTCATATTTACTTATAGGAAATGTCGATAATTTTGTATTAAGTATATAATTAAGTATATAATTTAAAAATTTAAATTTATTGGGATGAATATTAAATATTAATAAATAATTATTGAAATTAATTTTATTTAATTGTTATATATATATATATATATATATATATATATATAGTGAGAAATATCGACCTATATAAGTCATTGGACTCATGATCCAAAAATATTTAATTGAAATATTAAATTTTTTCTATTTCAAGATAGATTAAAATAAATTATTAGACTCATAATCTGAAGATAATCGATAGATTTCTTTGAATTAAAATTTAAGTTTAAATATAATATTTTTTTTACAAAAAGAAGATAAAATTTAATTTTTAAATTTTATATAAATTTTAATTTGTTTTATTATTAATTGGAATTTTATATATTTATAAATTTTAGGGAAAATATAAATTTAAATAATTTATTAATAATTAATATCATAAATTAATTAAAATAATTAATATATAAAATTATTACTATAATAATTTTCATATTAGAAATATTTATAGTATTGATAAATGTTTGTGCCAGCAATAGCGGTTAAACAAATAATACAAATTAATATGATTATATTTATAATAATTAGAATTTAAATATATAATAAAAATTAAAATTAGAAGATAGAATTTATTAATTTTATAAATTATTATATTATTTGTGTAATTTATATTAAAAAATTTTATATAAAGACTAGGATTAGATAACATATTATTAAAATTAAAAGATTTAATAAGTAGTAAAATTATATGAAATTTAAAAATTATGGCGGTACATTATCTGTATAGAGGAATTTGTCTCGTAATTGATAATCCACGATAGGAGAAACTTAAATTTTAAGCTTATGTATGTTCATGTAAAAAATGTTCTTTAAAGAATAATATTTAAAATTTATATTTATTTGTAAGATATTTATAAAAATTTAATAAAATAATTTAGATCAATATGTAGTTATATTTAAGAGGTAAGATGAATTACTTTTTTTTTATTTGATGATTAATTTTAATATTAATTGAATATAGAATTTATAAGTAAAATTTATAAATTGAAAAAGCATAGAATAAGTCGTAACAAAGTAAATGTACTGGAAAGTGTAATTAGAATTATATATATATATATATGATTTTTTATATTTATAAATAAATAAAATAATAATTTAAATTATGGGTTTTAGTATAAAGTTAAAAAAGATAATTTATTTTGATAATAATATTATTGTAAAAGAAATTTTTAATTAAGAAAAAGTAGATAATAATATTATGTACCTTTTGTATCAGGGTTTATTAAAATTAATAAATGGATTTTTATTTCTCGAAACAAATTGAGTTGATAATTAATTATGAGTTTTAATGTGTTAATATTATTGATAATAGTTAATTAGAGACTAAATGTTAGTCGAAATTTGTATATCTCGTTATTTTATAAATAAATTTAATTTAAGAAATAATTTTTATATTAATTAATTGTAAAAATTAATATATGATTTTTTTTTTAAATTTAAGGGATAAGCTTTAAATTTATTTTAATATATTTTATTAAAAAATTATTTTATTTAAATTATATTTTAATTTTTAATTAATCTATATTTATAAATATAAAGGTAAAAATTAAAAAAAAATAATTTAAGATTTAATATTATTATTTAATTATTTATAAAATTATAAATTTTAATTTGTAAAATTTAGTAATAATGATAAAATTAGTAGAAGTAATATTATATTGAATATTTGAATATATATATATATATATATATATATATTAATTTTGAAAGATTAAGTTAAGGAATTCGGCAAAAATTTTATTCCCCTGTTTAATAAAAACATGGTTTATTGATAATAATTTTAAATTAAATCTGCCCAATGAAATATTTAAATGTCTGCAGTACTTTGACTGTACAAAGGTAGCATAATTATTTGGCTTTTAATTAGAGTCTAGAATGAAGGATTTAACGAGATAAAATCTGTCTCAATTTAATTAATAATTGAATTGTATTTTAAGTAAAAATTCTTAAATAGGATTCAAAGGCGAGAAGATCCTATAGAATTTTATAATATAAATAATTTTATATATCTATAAATTTATAAATTTAGTTAATTTGTCATTTGATTGGGGATAATTGGAAAATTTGATTAATTTTTTTTTATATAAATTTACATATATATATATATATATATAACCATTAATTTATTACTAAATAAATTGATAGAATCCATTATTAATGAATAAAAAATAAATTACCTTAGGCATAACAGCGTAAATTTTTTTGGAGAGTTAATTGATAAAAAAGTTTGCGACCTCGATGTTGAATTAAGTTTAATAGTTATTTGAGTAAATAGCTTAATTAAGTCAGTTCAACTTTTAAAAACTTACATGATTTGAGTTTAAAACGGTGTGAGCCAGTTTGGATTCTATCTTTAATGTATTTAAATAAATTTGTACGAAAGGACTTTTTATTTATACTATAGTATTTAAATTATTTGAATAAAAATAAATATTATCTTAGCATAATAGTGCTAATAAATTTAGAATTTATTTATAAATAATTCATGATTATTTAGATAATAATATCATTATTAATAATAATTTTCATAAGATTAGATGTGATAATTTTAATATTAATTTCAATTAGGTTTTTAATTTTATTAGAACGAAAGGTCTTAGGGCATATTCATATACGAAAGGGGCCTAATAAAGTAAGATTTTTTGGAATGATACAACCTTTAAGGGATAGATTAAAGCTTATATTAAAAGAATCAATTTTTATTCATAATATTAATTACTAATATTATATTTTTAGTCCTGTTTTAAGAATGACTTTAATGTTAATATTATGGTTAATATTGCCTTTTTACGAAAATTATTTACATATAAATATACATATTTTATTAATTTTGTGTATTATAAGATTAGGTGTTTATGATTTAATATTATTTGGTTGGGTTTCTAATTCAACTTATGCGATATTAGGCAGATTATGGAGAATTGCTCAGACAATTTCATATGAAACTTCAATGATATTTATTATTTATAGGATTTTAATAATAATAGAAAGATTTAGGTTAATAATGTATCAAGAAATACAGTATTATTGTTCACTTATTATGTTTTTATATCCTGTGGGATTTATATTATACGTAAGATTTTTAGCAGACTTAAATCGAACGCCTTTTGATTTTTGAGAAGGGGAATCAGAATTAGTATCTGGGTTCAATGTAAAGTATGTAGGGGGGCCATTTGCTTTATTTATAATTGCTGAATATGGGATAATTTTATTTGTTATATATTTATTTAGAATATTATTATTAGGAGGGAATATTAATAGAATTTAATTTAATTTAATTTATTTATTTATAGTTTTTAGAGTGTTATGAGTACGTGGGACTATACCACACATACGATATGATGAAATAATATATTTAACCTGAAAAAGGTTTTTACCTAGAATTATAAGAATTTTAATTTTTTATTTATAGTAAAGAGAATTATATTTTATATTTAATTAAAATTAGAAGATTTTACTTCTGTAAATGTAATTTCAAGTTACATGCTAATACAGCTTAATAATTAGTATAAAAATGGATAATTTAATATCTATAATTAAATCGAAACTAATTTTTAATTCATTTTTATATTTTATTTATAAATTAAATTAGTAAATATTGGATTAATTAAATAGTATAAAAAGTAAAGAATTGAGGCAATTTGTCTGATAATAATATATGGATTTTTAATAGGTTTAGCACCTCTTCAAGTAAGAATAATAAATAATGAAATACATCATCAAAATAAAATTTGATTAATAGGTTAAAATTTAAATCTTTTAATATTATATTTTGACATAAAAGGAACAAATAGTAAAATTAAAATTCAAAATAGTAAAGCGATAACTCCTCCTAATTTATTAGGAATCTATCGAAGGATTGCATAAGCAAAAAGAAAATAGCATTCTGGTTGAATATGCATAGGAGTAATTATTGGATTAGCTTTATTAAAATTTTCTGGGTCACCTAGATTATAAGGAAAAATGAAACAAATTAATATTAATATAGTTAAAATTATAATAAATCCAATTGAATCTTTAATAGTGAAATAAGAATTAAATGGAATTTTATTAAAGTTTCTGTTAATCCCTGATGGATTAGAAGAACCAGTTTCATGAAGTATAATTAGATGTAAAATTACTAAAATTAAAACAATAAAAGGCATAATAAAATGAAATGTATAAAATCGATTAAGTATAGCATTATTCACTGAAAATCCTTCTCATAATGATGAGATTATTGAACTTCCAATGTATGGAATAGTGGATAATAAGTTAGTAATTACTGTAGCGCCTCAGAATGATATTTGCCCTCATGAAAGGACGTATCTTATAAATGCAGTTATTATTGTAATTAGAAAAATAATTACTCCAATGTTTCAGGGTTTGACAGATTTAAAAGTTCTATAATACAGATTTCGACCAATATGAATAAATGTGCAAGTAAAAAATATTGAAGCTCCATTTGTGTGTATTAGTCGTAATAATCAACCATAACTAACATCTTCAATAATATGAATGACTTTATTGAAAGCTAGATTAATATTTGCAGTGTAATGTATAGATAAAAATAACCCGGTGGTAATTTGTAGTATTAAACATAATCCTAAAAGTGATCCAAAGTCTCATCAAATTGAAATATTGATAGGAGTTGGTAAATTAATTAATGAATTATTAATAATTGATAGAATATTGTTAGTTTTTATAATTGAGTTTTTCATTATCTTATTTTTTGCATGGTTTTTCCTCTTGATTTACATAATTTAATAATTACACAAAGCCTATATAGTAGAAAAAATAAAATAAATATAATAGATAGCCCGTTATTAATTGAATATATATTTAATAACCTATCATTTAAATTTTTTGATGAATCTAAGTAAGTGTTATTTAAAGATGTAATTCGTTTTGTATTACTTATTTTGTATTTGGAAAATATGTATACATTTTATATGAAAAATACATAAAAATTAAAAATATTATAATATTAAAATACGTTAAGATTGAGTTTTTAGTATTAATTGGATTAAATTTACCAATAAATCTAGTAAAATAAAGAAAAATAATTATTAATCCACCAATTAAAATTAAAAATATAATTATTGGTATTATATGATTATAAGCTATAAATCTTAAATTAAATATAGAAATAAAGATAAAAATAATTAAAATAATTTTTGCGTGTATAGGATTTATGAATTTTCTTGGTTTAATAATTATTAATAAAATAATTAATAAATAGTTTTAAATAAATGTTAAATCGATAGAAGTTATTATTTTCATTATTATTATATTCAAGAAATAGTTTAATTAAAAAATTTAATTAATTTTAGAGATTAATAATATAAATTATTATTTATTTTTTTAAGATTATATTAGTTATAAATTTATAATTTATTTTTAATTTACAAAATTAATATTTTAATTTAAATGAATAACTATCTTTTAATAATAATAAATAAATTAACTATTTATTCATTTAAGTATTTATATATATGTATTTATGTTTATATATTCAATAAATTTAGCATTTAAAATATGAAAAGTAGTGTTGTTAACTTTAATTATAATAGAAATTATAATAGTTAGAATATTATTGTTATTATGGATAATTGTTTAAAAAATTATGATTATTTGACTATATATTATTTAATTGTTTGTGTATGTGAGAGAGTTATGGGATTGACTTTACTAATGTTATTAATTCAAAGTAATGGGAATGATAATATAAAACTTATAAATTTAATTTTATGATAAGATTATTAATAATATTAATGTTTTTATTCTGAAGTTCTATTTATTTAACTTCAAAGTTTAAAATAATAATTATATCAAATTTATTATTTATTATAAGATTTATAATGATAATTAAATATAATTATACTAATAATTAAAGTATAACTTATTACTTTGTAGGATTAGATAATTACAGATTTATTTTATTATTATTATGATTTTGAAATTTAGCTTTGATATTTATAATTAGTAAGATAAATAATGTAAATTTATATACAAATTTATTACTTTTATTATTAGTAAGTTTATTTGTATCATTTTCTTCGATGAATTTTTTTATTTTTTATGTTTTTTTTTAGTAAGATTATTACCTATTTTATTAATTATAGGATGAGGACATCATTCAGAACGTATTAGTGCTAGAATATATTTATTTCTTTATTGTTTATTTGCATCATTACCTTTAATAATTATTATTTATCATTTATACTATTTATATTATTCATTAAATTATGAAATTTTAATATGAAATTTATTAGAAAATAATATATTATATTATTTTTTAATTTTTGCATTTTTAGTAAAAATTCTTATATTTATATTTCATATATGATTACCTAAAGCTCATGTTGAAGCTCCCATACAGGTTCAATAATTTTAGCAGGGGTACTATTAAAATTAGGAGGGTATGGGTTATGTCGTTCAATAATAATAATAATAATAAGAGGAGTAAGAATAAATTATTTATTTTTATTAGTTAGTTTAATTGGGGTAATTTATTTAAGAACTGTATATTTACGATCCTTAGACATAAAAATATTAGTTGCCTATTCTTCTGTGGTACATATGGGTATAATATTAACTAGTATAATAACAATAAGTTATTGAGGATATATTAGTGGATTATTAATAATAATTGGTTATGGGTTATGTTCTTCTGGTTTATTTGTGATTGTAAATTATTTTTATGAACGGTCAGGCAGTCGTAATATTATATTAAATAAAGGGATAATTTATTTTATTCCTTTAATATGTTTGTGATGATTTATTTTTTGTTCAATTATTATATCTGCACCTATTTCATTAAATATATTAAGAGAGGTTATAATAGTGGGTGTTATTATACAATGATCTTTTAATTTAATTTTTATTTTAATTATTGGGATATTTTTAAGGGCTACTTATAGTTTATATTTATTTTCATATAGATTTCATGGAAAATGAAGTAGAATATTAGTAAAAATTACTCCTAATAGTATTAATGACTATATAATTATTATTCTTCATTGAGTGCCATTAAATTTTATTATTTTAAAAATAGATATAATTATATATATAAATAATTTAATTAAAATATTGATTTGTGGGATCAAAAATATGTTAGCTTACATTTTAAATAATATATATATATATATATATATAAATTATTTATTTTTATTTAAGAAGATTTATATTTTTATTAGTTAGTATTATGTTTTTTATGTTAAGATTTATAACATTAATATTAAAGAATTCATTATTTATGGAATGAAGAATTTTGATAATTAATAGAGTTAATATTCATATATATATTTATGTGGATTGGATAAGATTGTTATATATAGCAGTAGTTATATTAATTTCTTCAAGAATTATGTTATATTGTAATGAATATATGAAGAGGGATATGTCTAAAATTCGATTTTTTTTTTAATTTTTTTTTTACTTTCAATAATATTAATAATTATTAGTCCTAACATAGTTAGTATTTTAATTGGATGGGATGGGTTAAGATTAATTTCTTATTTATTAGTGATTTATTATAATAGTTATTCAAGGTATAATTCAGGTATATTGACAGTATTAATAAATCGAAATTATTAATAAATTTTGTTAATTTGAATATATTTTTTTTATACTTATTAAAAAATGAATCATTTTTAATGTTTCGTATAAAGAATGCAAGAGTAGGTATAAATAAATCAAATGTTATTGAAACTTAAAATATTGAAAGAAAAAGCATCAATAAATAATTTACTTTAATTTTCAATAATTTAAAAAAAATTAATATTTATACACATAATTTAATATTTCTGTACATCAGACGTACAACATATTTAATTATAGCAGATAACGCTTACACGCCGTGTATAATAATATCATGATTTATGAAAATAATAGAAGAATACCTGTAAAATAGATCATTATTGGTAATATTCTTAAATACTATTTACTTAAATATAACATTAAAGTATTTAGTCAATATTTATAAAAACAGTTGTACGTGACATTTACTCTATTTAATATTCAAGTAACATATTCAATTTTTAATTATTTCTTTAAAAATAAAAAAATGTAATTATTAAGTTATTAATTAATAATAAATATATTAAGTTATTTTTGAAAATTTATTTTAGAAAAGTGACTTATTCTTATAATCTAAAGATATTTTTCATTATTAATGAAATAATAACACATACATTGTTAAAAATCAATTGATTATTTTCAAAGTTAACGTCATAATTAAACCTTTATGCTAATCATAATTTTTTTAAAGTAACATAAAAAGATAGAAAACTGTCTTTTATCATAATTTAAAATTTGAATTTCAAATAATAGACAATGTACTATCAATGCACTCATCGAAAATTATGGATTTGACAAAAAAGATTGATTATTGACTATTTACTTAAATCAATATTTCTAGATTAGTTGTCAATAATTAATATTATAATAAAACTATTTTAGAAAAAATCTCGAAATTGATTGATAATAAATGTTAATGTCAATTTGTATACAGATTACATATGGTAAATTCAAAGTCATAACAGTAGATGCTAATTGTGTTTACTAGAATGCAATTATATTTTTTAAAAAGTATAATAAGCTGTCTTCTCAATAAGATATAATACGTGTTTTTACATCTTATTATTTATTACAAAATATTACAAATTATTTAATTCACTTTCATATAATTATCTGTAATGATCATCAAACATTTTTGCTTTTTACAGATTATGTACGAAAAAGTATTTTCTATAAATGGTTTAGCGTGAAAATGAATTTTTTTACTATGATGTAGTCTTAATCTAATAAGTGATTGCTTAAGTGATTTAATGTTTTATATAATAAAACAATAAAGTAAAAACATGTTTAAATTAAAAAGATTAATATTATAGTATTTAAAAAAAAATAATTTTCGTAAGATAATGGGAACAAATAATATATAATTTAATAAAATTAACTATTTAATCATATATACTAAACAACGTAAACCTATAATATATAGAAGAAAATGTTTTAATACAAAATATTACAATACAAAATAATATGTTTGTATATCGTTTATCACGTATATTGTAGCTGCAACTTACGGATGATACACTAGAAAAAATTCTCAAAGAAACGCTATAAAATACGAATCGATGAAAAGTAAACTGAAAAAACTTCAAAGCTCGTGTATAATCCCATATACATATTTGTACATGTACACGTTATAATAAAGAGAAAAAGATATCCAGCGGCGCTGAGACAGAACTTCTCCGAAGAATAAAACTCAAAAATAGGTTAAAAGAGCGAGAGAACGAATGAAAAAGAGAGGTAAAGAAGGGAGTTGAGAAGGATTGGTCGCATGTTGCGGGAAATAATTGGTGCTAAGATACCGTTGCGCCTGAATGGAGTATAATTTTTCTTTCTGCTTACATATTGAATACTTTATTTATTTTTGTCATTCCTGGCACTTACTTTTATTCCATTCGCGTTATTATCCGCCAGTCATAATTAGTTGAGCGTGATATCGTTGGCACTAGCAAGAATATACGTATCAGTTTGTAAGCGATCTAAGGTTAATCGAGTGTTGCTTAATAAGTACCCAAAAACTTCGTAAGTTATACAGACAATTATTCCAATCGCGTGGACTCGTCGATTGAATACCATAAATATGTAGTTTTGAAACGAATGGATAAACACTGTGTTTGAAGGGTGGGTTACAAATAGATGTTCATAATCATAATGATTTAAATGTTATGCTAATAATAATGCTAATTTAATGCTAATAAGTTATTATATTGTTGTTTGCATGGAGAATTGAGTTTACAACTGAAATTCGATAACATGATCTGGTTTTGCAAACGATGGTTATTACAGATATAATACTATAATGTAACACAATTTTATGGAAGAATTATCTTTAATGAATAATAATTCTTATTTTTAGGTGGTAGTATTATAAATTTTTTAAATGTTATTATAAATGAAGATTTCGTTGATGAGTGAGTTTATGAATATATAGAATCTAAGAAATTTACAGAAAGAAAATATGTATGCGTTGCTAGATAGAAAATAGTGATATTTGTCTAACATGCATGATTAATTTTCTGAACAAGCTAGTTTGTAACACTGATGGTTATCACGCAGAAACATTATTTTCTTAATTTCATTTTATCTGATTCTGAATACCATTTTAAATTTTTATAAAATAAAACAATGATGATTTTTAAATGTATTATACCTCATTTAAGAATACGAGATAGAGTTTAAAGGAATTATTGACAATATTATTGTCATTTGAGTTTTTAATACATGCTAATACAATATTAAGTTAAGTCTTGTAGATGTTTTCTAGAATTCTATTCTATTAATCGAAAAGATTAAATCTACGGAAAATAAAATATGTACTTTCACAATCATTCCCAAAATATTTTTTCACTTTATGTTACTGTAATTCTGGGTAAATAAATTTTCGATTCTGCAATATGGTTGTAACTGTTATCTGTATTAATCACACAATTTGTTCATAAATTATTATATGTAGAAAAAAAAATAGCATGTTTTTTACAGTACAAATATACCCGCATTTTATTTATGAACAGATATTGTTAAAATAAAACATTCTCTATTAAGCCATCTGATATAAATTGTAGCTATGATTGTTAAAATACAACATTCTCTTTCAAGCCATCAGATATAAATTGTAGCTATGTAATCAACCAGACATACTTTTATTAAATACTATTACTGCTTATTTAATAATGATTTGATAACTAAATATCTTTATACAAAATAATAATAAATTATACATTAAAGGAATTTATTTTAATTCTAGATAAATGTTTGTAGCAAATTTAATTTTATATTAAATTTTTAATGCATAAGTTTATATTTATTAAATTAAAATAAAAGATAATATAAATAGTGATAGTTGTAAATTTCGAAAAGAATTATGGAGAACAAAAATTCAGAAAACATTTTGTGATATAATACATTAATCGTAGTATGATTTTGTTTTCGAAAATTGCACAAGTTTATTCACCTTTAAGATATAGCTTCGTGTATATTTTATGATGTACTTACATTATGATTTATATATATATATATACTTATATACATATTATACATATTATATATATACTTATATATACTTAATTATATATATTAAATTATATATATACTTATATATACTTAATTATATATATATTTAAATTATATATACTTAAATTATAAATTATATATACTTAATACATAATTTTGTTTAAATAAATGAATTTAAAAAAATATTAGAATCACTTAGGTAATTAATAGACTAGTTTTTTAAATTAGAAAATTATGGTATTTTAATATATAATTGTTATTTATTAGATGTAATAGTAGATAAACTTTGCATGCAAGAAAAAATTGTAAATATAATGAAAAGTTAATTTTTGGAATAAATCTGAACTATGCAAATGCACATTTTAATTCAAATATAAAATTTATATTATGAATTATAGTTATTTGTACGATATACTCAATAAAATATAATAGATAGTATACTAAATACGAGCAATTAATAAAAAAGATTATAAAAAGATTTTATTTCATACTATATATATATAATAGATGCAATAAAATATCATAAAAGTAACTAATTGAGTCCAAATATATTCTATTTAAAATGATTATTTAAATTTCTATATATTTCGATTGGTAGTTAGTATAAGAATTTCAAGGAGTTAGTTTAAGTCAATTATTAGTAATTACATTTTATACACATAACTTAGTTTATTGCTTATGTATTTTTATAATGCATAGACTAATTTATATTATATACTTTACATTGCATGGTTATGTCGTAATAAAAGACAGTATATTTTTGTAATTTTAAATATTTAAGGTCTAATTGAGTATGTGATTCATTATATACTAACTAATACTAAATATAGTATACTATGTTATAATGTGTTATAATATGTTAGTATACTAAATATACTAACAAGAAAAACATTTCTATACATGTCAATTATAATCTTGTTATGTTTTTGAAATAACGTAAATACGTATCTATATTTCTTTTATATATTTATATTAAAAATTTATTAGTTGGATTATTGCACATTTTCTTTTATCTCTTACTTATTTTCTAAAAAGTATAACACTCAACGTTAAAAGGAGTTAAAAATTGACATTATATGCCATTTTCTTTATAAATTAACAAATGTCATTTAGATTATTTAATTAAATAAATCCAGATGTTCAATAATTTTAATATATTTATAATAGTATTATTTTGAACAATATGATTTGTGAAAAGATCAACACAGTTGGAAATATAAGTCTGTTTTAAATTGTTGATCGAAAACTTGTAAGTATTTATAAAACATATCAAGATTGTTTATAAAACATATCAAGATTGTTTATAAAACATATCAAGATTTATTTTAATTCTTTTTTATTTTATGTGGACACTTAGTTTCGGATCCAAATAAAGATAAGATGTAGAAAGTAACTCTATTTATATATTGTGGTGCAGTAATATATAAATACAAAAAAATATGGCCTTGTATTCTGGCATATTACTGTCTTGTAATAATTCACAAAAATTTATAAAAAGTAAGTAAGCATACGACATGAAACTTCCAAGTAAATCTCCGAGTGCGTACTTAGAATTCTAAATACAGGAATTGGTTGCATACAAAAAGAATTGAGTACGAAGCCACTTATAGTCCTGGAGAAAAGAGATGTAGTAAGAAAAGCATGGAAGAAACGGAAGCAAGAAGGATAGACAAAGAGTGAGAGAGAAAGGCAAGCAGTGAAAGAGAGAAGGGGCCTCTCCCGCAGGTTCGCAGGTAGAAACGCGGTCACATGAGCGAGCAGTTGCCGTAGTTGCCGCAGTAGTCTCGTATGATCCACGCGGCAGATGCACGTGTTCAGTTTGTTACCTGACGACCGACGATCGACGATGTCGGATAGATGCTTCGTCGAGGGTCGAATCGTTGTCAGCTGATCGAGAGTTGTACTCCCTTAATATTCGCTGGTCGTCTGGACCTGGCGGCATCTGCATTGCGTGCGTCTGTCTTCAGCTACGTGGATGTTGCCTAGAGATAAGTGCATCCTACGGAGAGGTATCATTTTCCATGTGTCAAAAGCATACGTGCGTGTAATTTTGTTTGCTAAATGCTCTTTATAATCCTGAACTAAGATAAAATGGACTTGAAAATGTGTAGGATGAGAGTCTAAGAATCAAAATTTGTGATAATTATTGGATCGAGTAATTTCAGTTAACTGTTGATACAAATTTATCGAAACCCCCTTTAAAATGTAGTCGTGCATTGAAATATATAACTATAAGAACATGTAATATTAGTGCTGAACATTCAATTAAAATATTACTAAAAAATTGAATATTTTAATTTACTTTAAAGATTTTTATACTAACTATATAATGAATTTGTAATTTAACTTCGAAATGGTACAAAGTATATAATAATTTTTAATACTATAATATTTAGAGTGATTTATAAATTTTTTCTAATACTTTGTGATTTTGAGAGTTTAATTAAGCACCAAAGGTTTTACAATAATTGCTAATAATAACAACATTTTAAAGGGAGTTATAAAATATTTTATATATAAATATTTTATATATTTAAGTTATATTTGTTACAAAACAGTTTGCAAAATGTTGCTTCTACAATTCATCAAAAACTATATTTTCTTCAATATTTATAATTTTTATATATATTAAATTTAATAAGGTATTATTAAATTCTGCACCCTTAAAAAATGTAAAAATTTCAACATAATATGGTTAAAGCATCTTTATAGATTATACAAATTTAAATGCTAATCATTTCGTTATAAACTATTCATTGCAAGTGTAAGTATTTATATTAAAAATTACTATTATCACAACTTGGTATAGTTTCATGATACTTATCACCAATTAAATTTTTGAAGAAATTTAATCTGTAAACTCATTTATAGTACTAAAACACAGTTAACGTATTTTCTAAGACGTGTAGACTTGATTGATGCAACTTTATTTTAATTTAATTTAATTTAAGTTTAATATTTCAATTATATTATAGGTTTACCTATACTCTAATAAATAGTAAACAATAAATACTCAAAATTTATTTCAAGTAATTATTATTCTACAAGTATGAAGATATACTTTATATTATATTTTTAAAAATGATTTTGGAAATTTGATTTTGAAAATGTATCTGAAATAAAAAACTTATAACATCTTTTAAAACAAAATTGCTGTTAAGTTTGAAAAACCTGAGCTCATATCTAAAATTAATATTCAATCCTCATAGATCTCTTAAACCTAAAATCATGATAAAATCAACATTTGAATCATTGTGTTAATTCAATTTAATGTTATTATTAATAACAACATTTTTTAATATCATTGATATTTCAAATAGAAAAAAAAATTTAAAATACATCAAATCAAGTAAAAAGGACGAATAAGTTGTATAAAGTTTCATATGCATAATTGCACATGAAATAATGTGCAATTTAAGAATTAATATAGACAAAAAGAATAAAAAATTAAATTGAAAATCTAATAGATTCCAAATTTAATGAAACTTATATTTATTGTAATACTTTTTAACATAAATTTTTAATAGCTATTTATGAAATATAATTAAATCCATCTAGTATATAATCGTTGCCTCTATAATTTACAACTTCGAAATAAAAATCGATTATTTATTTTGTAGATTTCAAAATTGTACACTTTCAATTTCTCTAACCGTTAGTATCAATTAGGTAGAATTTATTTATATTAATTTATACAATATATCTTTTGTAATTTTTATTTTATTACGTAACTTAATAAAAATTAGTAATTCTACATTTCATAATTAGTACTCTGTAAAATAAAGTAATATAATATATATTAAAATTATACATCATTGTAAAAGAACAAAAAGCGAGTAAGTATTTCTATATGTTGATTTATTTATTTTGCTAATATAAATAAAAGAACTTTATATTTTTTAAACATTATTTTTTAAAAATTTGATAAATATTACAAGTTCACAAATTATTTATGTATTTTTAACGCTAGTTATAAATTGTAGATAGATTATAAACACTTTTTTCGATAAAAATGAAATATTAAATCATAAAAATGAATTTATTTTAAGTGCTAAATGATCTTTTTTTAAGAAAACAAATAAAGATATAGTTATTCTCTATAAACTACATTTTATGTTGTTGATTATATACTTTTTTAATTTAAAGATACTATATTAATTTATAAGATTTTAAAATCTTCGTATGAATAAATCACATTCTTTTCATTTTACTAAAAGCTAGAAACTTGGATTACAATATCATGAGAGTAAGATATAGAAAGCTTTTTAATTACAGTAAAAGCTTTTGTTTTGCAGCAAATTTTATTACACATTTCGTACAAGTAAAATTCTCTCACTACATTTGAAACTCAATTAAATTTATTTATTAAAATTATAATTCTTGTATATATTTTTATTGTAAGTAACCTGAAAAACAATGTACTTAATTTAGTCTTATTAAATTTTATTTTCATAAAATTTTTCTTAAAGTATTAGAACTGGTGTTATTAAAGTAAGAGAAATAATAAATTATAAATAATAGTATTTTGAATATTTGAATATTAAATATATAATGTCAGAAATGAAAATAAAAAAATAAATAATTTAAAAATATTAGATCTTTTATAATACAAAAATCTCATAGTATTTTAATCTTTAGAACAATAGATTTTCAATCTTAATTCTTTTGAAGTTTTATATGAAAGAATTTGTATTTTTAAATATTCTTAGAAAAATATTATTTATATTTCAAGAGTTCTCTCAATTATAAGTAGTTGTACATACGTGTAAAGATTAGAACGAAACGCGTAGCGGTTTAACCCTCGAACGTTTTACTTGGCGATCATTGTATCAGATTACGAATTTTGCAAAGTCGACGGCGAAATCAGAAAACAGCATTCGCGTAAAGTGTTCATTTTATGTGTTTGCATTACACTATACTTTCAATGTTGGCCTACTAACACAAACTTTGCTTTTTTGTTTTTCATTTGATTTACAAGTCTTTTGTTGATTTCTTTATTCATCCATTGGATAATTCAGGATAAAATGACACTTTCAATGTATCACTATGATTCTTCCAATTTTCAAAAAAATATCAATGCTGATTATGTGCACTTGAATTATAAATTTAAAACCATTTATTTAAACAAGAAAATTTGTACATTTATTTATTTGTTCACAGTGTTATACATTATATATTCCATATCAAGTATTTAAAATTCATTTTTGCTACAATTTTTACTTCAAAAGAAATTGTTTAAATTAATTACTATTGCTTTAACATAAGACATATTTTAAAACGTTTTTAGTGACTATACAAACAATATATCAAATTTAATTACTTACACTATCTTTTAATAATTATTTTAATATATTAAAAATTAAAACACAGTTTATTAGAAAAAACACAATTTTTACATTATTTAATCATTATAAATTAGTATCTTGTGATATAATGATAAACATAATTTATATTAGATTGCATAGAAGTGAGCCTCTATATCATATTTTAACTAATTTATTCTTATATCTTCTCTATATCATAATTTAACTTATTTTATTCTTTATTAAAATACGGAGAAAAAATTTGTTTTTGAATCATTATTAGACCTTAAAATTATTTATCATTAAAATAATTTGTATTTTTTATAGGACTCCAAGAATATATTTTGAGGTTCTATAATGACATAACTGATTTAGTGGGAAATCTCACTTAAATATAAATTGTATATAAACTTTTGAAAAATTAATTTTTTCTTGATAAGTAACATAAATTGTAGAACAATTATTTTTAAAATCAAGTAGTTTGATATCTGAAAAAATTAATAAGAATAAATATTGATCTTTTTAAAATAAGTGCTATACTTTTTAAGAAATGAAATCTGAGAAATAAATATCTGCATACAACTTTTGCATTTTGAATTTATATTTGTCTGTGAAACACGTTTTTCTTATAACGCTATAGATGAGTTCACCCAAAAATTAAATATCATTTTAGCACAGCGAAATTTCATTTCTTTGGAAGAGTAGGCATTTATGTTGATTTAACTGACATTTATTTATTTATTATATATTATATATTATATATTATAATTTATTAACTGACATTCAACATTGGTGGCGACTAGTCTTATAAACTTATTTTATGAATTAAAAATAGAATCATTAATTCTTGTTTTCATATTTAAATTCTATATTTTAATCATTCATTGATTTTTAATGAGTTATGAAATAACAAATTTTGTATAAGATATTACATACTTCGAATAAATAAAAAAGATTATAAAAAAGATAAAGGATTCACAAGTTCAATGAGTTGAGAATCAGCACAAGATGTTTTAGATTCTGTACAGCCTTATTGATTTCTGTACAAACTTATTGATTTCATAGAACAGAAGCAGGTATTCTTTATGATAGTTGCATATGACTTAAATATATTTGTCCTTAGTATATAATTTATAAGAATGAATATTCAATAAAGTTACTGATAGGATATTCTTATAATAATTATTAAATGATTTTATAAGATAAAATTACTCTTTTAAGAAATATTTATTTTTTTGTTTGTACTCTTATAAATATATACTTTCAAATATTACGAAATATATAAAACGGATTAAATCCTACGCGTAAATTTGAACTTAATACAATTTATCATTTAGAATTCTGCAACTTTTGAAGTACTTAAATTTTGTTTGAAAACTAGAATATATTAAAACTATATTCAAATATTTTATGTGGTAGTATTTTATTGTAGATATTGAGTAAATTCATACAATTATTGATTTTTAATATTTATATTCAAATGTTAAATTTTAAACTTTTTAAATTAAATTTCAGATCATTACACGACAGTAATTCCGTTTAATTTCTCCAAATTTACTCTCGTTATCAATATTCTTGAATTTGAATTCAAACGAAATCATAAATATTTTGTTACAAATAATATTGAATTTGTAAATAAATTAAAAAGATTTAATAGAACATATGTTTCATTTTTTTATTATTTTTATACATACTATGAAGATATTTTATCTTCATATAAATAAAATCTACAATAAATTTTATCTATAATTTTATTTTAGAAAGTAGGTTTCTTGTTTTCAAATTAAATTATTTATGTTGTAGTCAACAATTTGTAAGCAACTCAATAAACTAAATAAACTTAATACAGTTAATTAAATTGAGAAATCATTTCCATCATAAAATAATTTAAATTATTATATAGATATATTATTATTCTATATTATTCTGTATTATTATTCTATTATTATTATCTATATATTATTATTATATAGATCGTTTATGAAAGAAAAAGCAATACCTAATATTTCTCTCTGCTTATCATCCCGTACATAGAAAAACAAGAATTAATTTTGGTAGAAAAAAATTATTTATTTATTCTTTAAAGAACTATAGATATATTTAAGTTTTCGTGCACCTATAATATTAGTTCTATATTAACTAACTAATATTAGTAATATTAGTTTAGACTTTTATATTTTAATTTTTTTATAGAACTTAGAAATATATTCTTCAGATTTTATTATTAAAAGTTATTTAAAAAAAATTTTCTGTATATATATGTATGTACTTTTATTATAAGTTATATATTTAAAAAAATTGAACTCTTTAGATTACATTATACATCAATAAATTAGTGATAAAAAAAATATCTGGAATTTTGGAAATTTTTATATAATTATATAATTATTTTTAATTTAAAAAATATTTAGCAATAATAATCTAACCATTAAAAATAAATGAATTTTATTACTCTAAGGTAGAAATTGAAAAAGCTTGGATAAGCATGGAAAAAAATATGGACATATTGAAGGAAATAGATAATTTAGAAGAAGGGGTTGCTAGTGTAACGAATTGGATTTTAGGTCCAGCTGATACTATGTTGAATACTTACTACCAAATAGGTTTTGACGTAGCTTCATCAGAGGAACTAAGACGAGAACATGAGCAACTCGAACTAGAATGTAGAGTAAGATTGTAATTTTATACTTTGATATATAATCGATTCATAATCGATATATAATTCGATTCTAAATTCAAAAGTTCATAATGTTATTGAATTACGTATATTTTTAATAAAAATATTAATTATTATCGATTTTGTATTTGATAAAACAATTAATTATTTTATATTCAATTAATTTTTTATAATAAAGTAATTTTATAGTTTTATGCTTAAATGATATTATCTAAGAATCAAAAACAAGTTCATAAATAAATGAATATTAATTTCCATCTATGATAATTTTTAAACACCAGGAAACGTATGGAAAATATGCAGAAATTTTACATAAAATAGATAGTACATCCTGCAATTATCTGTCTGAAGATTTAAAGTCCCAAAGAGATTTTATGGATTTTGTATGTAGAAGTTTTGCTACAAGACTTGAACGACGTAGAAATTTGCTTATTACTTCGCAAAGATTTTTTCGACTTGTTT
This sequence comes from Wiebesia pumilae, assembly GCA_018907045.1. Taxonomy (NCBI): domain Eukaryota; kingdom Metazoa; phylum Arthropoda; class Insecta; order Hymenoptera; family Agaonidae; genus Wiebesia; species Wiebesia pumilae. The sequence continues at coordinate 532,949 of JACCHZ010000172.1, read as the reverse complement.
CTGAGGTAATTTAATTATACTATAATTTATAATATATTTATTTTTGATAAAAGAATTTTTTCTTTTTAGTACTTTGATAAAACAAGCGAAGTTTTTGATAAATTAATAATGGGCAGCCGAACATGCAATATTTCAGATGCTGGAGTGAAATTATTGAAGCTGGAACGAAGTCAACATAAACTTGGTAAAATAAAGAAGCTCAGTTTAACAATATATATTTTTAAAATTAATATATACTTCGATAAACCAGAAATAATAATACTATCGAAACTTTTATAAATATTTTATAGAAGGTTTAGAACAAGAATTAGTTAAAGAGGGTGAAAAACTTTCCGATGTTCTTTCGATGCCTGTAAAAGATGCTTTATGTCGAGATGTTCAAATCGATTACGGTGAAGATATCATAAATATTCAAGATATTTTGGATGCTACAAATGCGAGAAGAAACATTTTTAATGATAGTGTTGAACTTCAAAAGCTTACATTGAAGCAAATTGCACTTGTGTATACGTACGAATGTGATGCCGAACAGGTTAAATATATATTTTCATAAAATTTAATAAAAATTTTCTCATTTTTCTATACTTACTTTAGGCTATTCGGTGGTTAAATGATCTCTTTGATGTACTCGTCGGTAATCACGTTGAAATCGGCTGTACTTTAACAGAAATACAAGTACAGAAACAAGAACATCAATCGTTTCAAGATACTGCGAGGGTAACAAAATTTATCATTTTTATCTTATATACATTAATATTTGGTAGTATGATTTCCATGAATACTGTTTTTCACTACAATTTGAAAAATGTACCAATAATTCTTTATTCATTTTTTAAAATTTATTCTTTTATAAATAGAGATAATTATCTAATTTTTATTTTAGTTAATGAAAATGAATATAATTGTTTTATTTTAATGAAATACATTTTAATACCGATCAATTTAGAACTTATTTAATTCCTTAATTTTCTTTCTAGAATAGCAAAATTGACATATAAACTTCTTCTGATAAACTACGCATTGTTTCGTTTCAAAAAAAAAAAAAAAATGTGCAATGATAATTTCACTTCTTATTAAATGTAATAAAAATAAAGGAAGACAAAAATATTAACTTTTATGAGAAAATATTTTAGAATTAATTATTTGTACACTTAATATAATGTAAGCACTAAAAATTAAAAGTATCGATAGTATTAGTTGATTGATATTTAAAAAAAAATTAATTAGTCGAATTACAAATCGAAAAATATCAAATATACCATTACAATATTTAAACTTGTTTACTAAAAATGTATTAATTCGTGGAATAGAAAGTAGCTAAATACTTTGCAAACATGCGTTACTAAAATAGCTTATTCAGTTCTTATATCGATAATTTTGATATTCGAAATTGTGTTTACTATTATAAAAAAGTACAAATTTAATAAAATTTTTTTAACTTCAATTGAATTCATATAAATGAAAAGTTATACGAAAATGTAATAAGATATATTTACTTAAAGGGAACATACGAGTATGGCTGTCAGTTAGTAAGTGGCGCAAAAGTTTTGCGGATCTCATGCAAGTTAGACCTCCTGAGCAATACAGCATTATCGTCAAGATTACGGCAGGTTTGGCGGCAACTCCGATCGGTTACTCAGGAGCAACTGACCCGGTTAAGAGTTTGTGCTGTGTTTCATCGTAACGTTGTCGATGTAAGTTATTACTGATAAATAACGATAACTCTGGCGTACTCTAACTAATATTTTAGAAATAAATGTTAATTTTATTATCTATCGTGGTTACATCTATTTAATTTTTGTATACCATTAGTATATAATTATTAGTTTGCGATTGACTGCAAAAATAAATAATTTATTGCATAAGAAAGAATAAGCTATTTTACAATAAAAATTGTAAATAGAATAATACAATTATTAATAAGTGCAAATTTTATTAATAAAATATACATACATATACATTTTTATAAATTCTTATTCATTAATTTAAATAAAAAATTGAAAGAGGTTATTATTACTAAAACTTTCTCTGTAAATTTAACTATTACTGTTATGAGTTATTAATATTAAATATATTTTTTTTTAATAAATATTATGCATGGATAGAAAATATGTTGTATTAAGTTTTTATTTTATTTACACTTCTTCTACATTGCAACTATGTACTTGTGCATCTTAAATTTCTTTTTTCAAGAGACTTTTACCAAATTTAATAAGATATGCTTTTCATAAAAACTTTTTTATTTTAAAAAAGGTTTTGTAATCTCATTTTTATATCGACCGTATATATAATTAAGGTAATTAACACTTATGAGTCATTTAAAGTGTGATATAATAATGTCATACGAATTGCATTTGTTTTTAGCCTGCCCAATTAAACATATATTGAAAAAATTTTATAATAATAATATTAATACTAAATTACGTGTTTTATTATAAATACATTATTTCTGGATATTTTATTTTTGAACCAGATGTATATGAGTATAAAAAATATAATTAGAGAAAAATCTAGTATTTTAATTTCTTTTTAATTTATATAAAAATTGAATCGATAAGTTGGACGTATTTGCCTTTTTTTCTTTATATACGTTATTTCTAGATAAATATGTAATATTATACACCATTAAAATTATCAAATATTTTTAATTTGCATTTCAATGAAAATTCTATTATCTCTATATAAACATTATAAGACTATATTACTTAAATATGTATTTTCATTTTACAATTCTATGTGGTACATGATTTTTTATATTTGTTTATTTAATATTTTCATTTAATAAATTCATGGGTTTCATTGTTTATTTTGTCATTATTTGTAGGATACATATTCATAGCATTTAGGTGAAGATTTCTATAAAAAAATTAAGTTATGCATAAATTTTAACTTATAAGATAGAAAAATTATTCGGTTTACTTAGAAATTCCTTGTATTATAATTTTAATGTAGAAAACACACAATTTTTTTATCTTTTATCGACAAGTTTTAAAAAATTTATTATTTATTTGATTGCAAAGAATAGCGGGCATAATACAATTTTATTTGTGATTGAATACAATTTTTTAAGAATGTTTAACTTACGTGCAGCATTGCACAAAACTGTGCGAAATGATCGATACTGTAAGTTCGTTCTCAACGAAGAGAAGCAGGTTGGCCACACCTTCAACATCGCCAGAAGTAGCGGATGCTCCAACCTCGACCTTGCGTCCAAAATTGGAGATCAGAGATGTGTTAGTAAAGCGAGAGAAGCTGCTCCCGGAAGTTGGACGTATGGTACGTCTTGGTAAACTTTTAAGGTCGCGACTGAAGGAGCCAGTAGCATATCAAAAGTAAGTTAACCACTTTTCCAAAGATTAAACGGATTTTTTCACGAAATTAACTTTCTATTCATAGATATCCTTTATAAAATTATTGAGGTTAAACTACACAGTTTATCTTCGAAATTTGTAAAGATCAAATTTTACATTTACAACACATTTATGGAAAGATGAAATTTTATAATATTGGAAATAAATTAGTTTTTTATTATTAAAATATTTTATTCTGAAATTAAGTTAATCAATAACAAAGAATTAAAGCATGTCACGTTAATAAATTGATACAAATATTAAAAGGTTTATAGACTAAATATTTATGTATATTAACTCTATTGATTTGTATAAAGAATTTATATTAACTTTATTAAATCAAGAAACTGATTTTTTATTAGTAATTGAAAATTTAAGTAAAATAAAGAATATGGTTCTCAGTTTAATTATTTAATAAAAAATTGTGATGAAAGGTGCATACATAAAAAAACTAATTTTTTAAATAAATTTTTCATACAATCACATTTATGATTAGAATTTGCAGAATTTTAACTTTTTAAATAGAAAATATTTTTCTAACTAAAATTACAATTATTTCTATAATTTTTATACTTATATAATAGAAATAAGTAAATATACTACTACAAGTTGAAAAAAATTATCTAACATTTTATCTTTTTAATTATAAGAATAAAAGAAATATGATACTAATCTAAATTATTTAAAAGCAAACTATGTTAATATATTTTGTTTTTGTAATACTATTTTCTACAACAAAAATATAATATAAAAAATTTGAATTCAGATACTTTATTAGCTGGAAAAGTTTGTTACATATTAATAAAATTAAAATAAAAATATTTAGTAATTATTTAGTATTTATACTTATGTTCTTTTGATGAACTATTTTCTATATGAACATTGTGCTTTGTTACATAAAATTTTTTCCATTCATATCATTTGTAACATATCTAAAGCAAATAAAATCAACACAAATTTCTTTTTATGCATATGTATCTAAGTAAAACTATATATTCTAAATTAATAATGTGATTATAATTTTCGATAAATATATTACTTTTTCCGAAGAATAAATTTATAAAAGAAACTGTAATTATTACGGCTCAAAATAAAACGTCAATTACCATTATACGCTGAGTAAAAGCACGAATTTCAGTGATTTCACTAATGCACGAATCGGCAATCAAGTAATTAATTTACCAATAGTTAATTAATGTTCTTCATCGAGTGCTGACGGTGATGTATGTCTCTTAAAATCAATACCAATAGCACCAATCAAGTCATACCATCTAGGTACAAGAACCGCGTGCAAATGCGTTCTCGATAAGTCGTGGAGTGGGTGGTTAATGGAATTAGAGCGGTTGCGACCCTATGCTTTTTTCTCCTACTTAAGCAATTTAACTATTTTATTCTCTTGTGGTTCTCTGTTGATTACACGGCTTGTTATTTTATATTTTTCTTCATATATTTACTTTTTATCTCTACTCTTATGATATTTGTTTATACGATTTGCCTCTTTATTTATTTTCTTTACTTCTACTCTATATTTATTTTTCTCTTTTAATTCTAGAGTCTTCTATTTTAAAAAACTCAAATGTCTTAAAATTTATATTAAGGAATTTTTCTTGCGTTTGTTTTTATTTTTTGATATATAAAAGTAACTTTGACGATTAATCGAAGAAAAAAGTAAGGAAAAAATAAAAAGAAATGTTTACTTATTTTTGATATTTAAACATTTCAAAATGTAAGTCAATTAATATTTCTTGATAACTGAATAATAGTTATGTTTTTTATCTTATATTCTTCGAAAAACGATTTTCAATTAAATTTTGCACTGCTTAAAATAGATCAATTTGTTGCAGTTATATTCAGTTTATTCTTAATATAACTTATTTTCGTAAATGACTTCATCCAGTACTTTGAAAGAGATTTAAATAATTTCAAAGTATTTCAAATTAATCAATTATGATACGATATATTTCAATCATAAAACTGCTTAAACCAATGATAGATTGATCTTGGAAATATTAAAATAGTAAATTTTTCTATAATTTAAGGTAGTCTTATATGAAGTCTAGAACTGTTCGATATTAAACCATATAAAAAAAGATGAATTTTGTACGAGTCATCTAATGATACTAAGATTCGTTTTTAATTCGTGAACTAATTTTGATCTAACATGGTCTAATTTGTTTGAAGTTTGTGTCGTTTCAATTAATTTTATTAAAACTAGAATATTGTTGGAGTAAACTTTTTTTGTTATATATAACAAATAAACGAATATTCCAAATATTTTTCTTATGCAAGTTGTTATAAAAACTTTGTTATAGATTATTTTATACCCAAGTCAATGGCCAAAATAAAATATATAAAATTTGGATAAATAGTTTTATTATAAAATGTAAAAAATATTAAAAATTAGTGAATTTTCCCAAAGCATAATAATTTAAAAGTATTTAAAAATATAATTATTAAATTTGCTTATGTAATTATAAAATTTCAAGTAGAACAGTAATTTTTTATGTCGAGATATTTTTTAATATGTTAACTTGGTTTAATTTATAATACCGTTAAATTATAATTATAAGTATAATTTGAACTAACTACAAAAATTAATATTTCTTTTATACAGTTACAAAATAGTTGGCAAAATTTAAACTTTCTAATAAAATCCATTCTTCAAAGAATGATCATCTTCCAGTAGTATATATACATACGTTTTAGTGCGAACAAATATGATTCGTTCTCAGAAGTGAAAGAATAGATCCTCTTAAAAACTGTAAGCAAACGTGAAATCTCTTAGAATCTCTATTTGTACTGACCCTTACATTACTAAACTATTTATAACATTTTAATATCTGCATTCTGCTATTATCGATGTACTTCAATCTTCCCTTTACTTCTTGTTCTTTCTTATTCGTACAGTTTGCGTTGGCAAACTAACTTTTCTCGACTCTAACAGTCTCACTCGCATCCACGACTGCGTGAGCACTTTGAAAATTTGCGCTCCCGGCGCTTTCTATTGCGTAATTCTGGGAGAAACGAAAGAGACGAAACCGAAACATCGACTTTTATTTCTAGTCGACGGCTTCTTGAGCGTGCGAAAGATTGTCCATTCGACACCACTGCTTTTTTACTTTTTTTTAAAGAATATATCTCCAATCGTTATTCAACGACATACCAATCTTTGACCATTTTGTAACTTTTATATTATGCTCGATTTCCGTGGACCTTGAAACGGAAACAGAATGCCGAAGCTACCGAAGGCAAGTGACGCCAGTGGTAACCTGTCAGCCGTCCAATCCATCTCGGCGAGACTACTTGAGGTGACGAGGCTTGCAGAGATGCTAGATGCTAGGCTGTGCGAAGCAGGTGCTAGGACTCGGACTCTGAATCCCTCTGGGGATGAGGTGATAAAATCGGAAATAGCTCTATCAACGGAAAAAAGAAACGATACTCCACAGGTTGTAATATCATTCCTAACTTGAGCACTTTGGTTTAATTTCAAAATAGTTTATGCTTCGGCGTTGGCAGTTTCTAGAAAAGCAACTTTGATTATTAATAATTTCTATACTATCACAAAAATCGAATATTTGACAGTAAATGCAATTATGACTTTAAATGATAATATTTTTAGTATGCGTGATATCTTTCAACTCAGTAAAATAAAAAGAATCCAATTTATAAGTATTACATCTACATATGTAAGAATGTTTTTATGATTTTTCTATAAACGTCTAAAAGATTTTAAAATATATATTTGTTTTAAAATATAATATTCTGTTGCACCTAGCAACAGAATACGAATTTTTAGAATTACGAAATTATTATCTGAACAATAGATAAAATAAACATTGGAAAAACTACATAATTTTGAAAGTTTGTAAATTGTATTTGATGAAATCAAGAAGTTTTGTGGTTGATAAGTTTGATTATTCGATCAAAAATTTTGATAAAGTATCAGATTCCAGGACTTAAAATTCCTTACAAAATAATCTTAAAAATATTTTGAATATGACTGAAAAAAATATACTTCAAACATTTTGTGCTATCTAATTTTCAAATAGTTCTTGTTTAAAAATATTTAGTTAAAAAATAAAATAAATTGAATGAAAACTAAATAGATTATTATTGCATCGAATATCGAAAACTTGTATTTTTTAAAAAGATTATTCTATTATTACCATTATTATATTAGAATTTTATTGATGTTTGAATAGTTTCATCAAAACTTTAAGTATGATTTAGAAGTTTATCTTTTCCATCATATTATATACTTTTTGTTTGCAAAATTTTGAATATTAAGATTTAATTACATACATCCTTATTCATAAAAATTTAAATCAATTTAATTATATTATTTTGTGTAAAAGTATTGAAGCCTGATTATAAGGGCCTTTAAGAGAATATTTATTTATACAATAAAAAATGAATAAACAAACTAGTTTAATGTTTAATAATAATAGTTTAAAAGACTTTTAAGATTTTAATATATTTTTATTATACTTTATATGAAATTATTATAAGAATAATTATTAATTTGGTAAGAAAAATTTGTTTATGCAAGTAAAGTTTCTTAACTTTAAGAGATACATGTTCAATTTGAAATATATCTTAAATAGGTATTTTTATTCACAGATGACGATATTTCAAATACTAGATTAATAACTTCAGATTATTTGCAAAGTTTAGTAAATATTATATCATGTATAATAAACATTCAAATTTTCGTACCATATAATATGTAAAAGAACTAAATATAATACTTATTAACTACTATAAATTTAACATCACTATATTTGTAATTTATATAGAAATAAACTGATAATAATATATTTATGTTATCAATTATATAAAAAAATATTAAAATATTTATTAAGTTTTATAAAAATTTTTATAAAATAGAATGTGGATTCATATTAACATAATGAAAGTAACTTTTTTCTACATATACATATTTTTAGGTCAAAACTTAACTATACGTAATAATCACTTATTTACTCTATTGGTTAATTAATTTCGAGTATGAATTATGTACATATTAACTTAAAAATATATTAATTAATAACATTATTATTTACGTAAGCAGGAATATAAACGTAACAAAATTCAAAAATATATTTAAATGTAGTATTTAAATATAGTATTTAATTATAGACTGAGCTTACTAATAAGTCAAATGTACCAAATTCGATAATTATCTATTCTTATTTAATATTCTCACGTGAAATTTCTCCATATGCACATTATATTTAGCTATTATTTGTTTTTATAAGTCGTTATAATAAATGTGTCAAATATGATTCACAAAGTAAAACTTTATTGGATGCTATTTTAAAACGGTGGTTAAAATTGCATTACACAAATCAGACGATTAAAGAATCTACTCTTAAAACCTTTTAAGACGATAAGAAACTGTTCAATTGATTTATAATCCTTAAAATAAACTCACAAGATAAATAACATAAAAATTTCAAAGTTTCTCAACATTTGTATTTCATCTACATTATGAATAAAAATTGTCTTCAAATATTCTAAGTTAATCACTTTCAGATTAAGCTTCAATAATCTAAAAATAATAAAATATATAATGTAAGTGATTTTCACTTATTTACTAGAAAATATACAAGTTTCTAATATAAGTAGATACTAATATTTAATTTATTTTTATGCTGTCAGTTAAATCATTAAATATTTGAATTTAACATAATTGTGTTCATTGAAGCTTATTAATAGAAATTGTTACAGTTTTTACTTTTATACAATGATGCGTATCCTTTAAAAAAATAATCATTTTATGAATAATAATTTTATTATTTTTTAATATTTATTATTATACTTGAATTTGTTTGGATTATTATATATCTTGAATTGAATTATTATATTAATATATAAATAGTTAATATATTAATAATATATTAATAATTAATATATTAATATTAATTATTATATTAATAGTTTCAGTCTTCTTTCGAAATAATGATTAATCTTCTTTTAAAGAAATATGAAAAAGTACAGTATGCTGTACTATAGTTAAGATAAATTAGTTACATTAAATTAATGTTGATTTGATATTATACTATAAATATAAATATTCTTAAAGAAACAGTTCCGAAATTTATAAGGTCATAGTATAATGCATGTGCAGAACATGTATTACATAGAAAATTTCAGAAACTACATAAAGCTCTATTACCAACGCATATAACAGATTTTCGAAGCAAGCTTGATAGTCTTGAGTTGAGAAAGTTATAAGCGATTCAAATGTTTGATCTATCTAAAGGAGGCTACTGTCAAGAAAACAGTTCAAACGATTCTGGAGAACGATCGCAGTCCCGTTGACGATTCGAACGTCGAGGAATACACAACTGCAACCGAATGCTCAAACACACCTGTACCAAGGTCACGCAGCGAATCGTTCCTCTCCTCCGAGTACGAGGATGTCCTCGTTAAATCGACCTGGTAAGTTAGAACAGACGTTCCCTGCGCGTGCTTTGACAGAATTCACATGCAGATTTATTCTTGGAGCGGCGAAATCGGGCTCATTCACTTTTATTTAGATCATTCGTTTTGAGCTGTATGTCGCCCTGAATGCTATAAAACGATATAGCATCTTGGAGGAAATATCGAAATATGCCACTAGAATGGGCAATTCTTTTAATTTATCTTTTTTTTTAAATTGCACGATCCATTGTATGCCGAAGAGCATAAAAAAGTAAAACAACAATGATGTCACTAGTTTATCATTTTTATTACTATTATAAATTATTTATTGACATAATTAGTGTGTCATCTAATAATAGTATGATAATCCAACGGAAGTAAAATATGATTTGAAAATTGAAACTGTTTTTAATTAATTCTGTAACAAAGGTTTAGTTTGAATCAAGTGAAATTGAAGTATTACATATTTTTAGACAGGCTTTAAAAAATTAGTTTTTTTGAAAAAGTACATTTATTCGTATTCAATAAACGTTAAAATGTTAATATAATTTCCATTTTGATGTTTAAATTTGATTTTACTATAAAAAGTTTACTATAGCTATATCAACTATTACTTACTTTACATAAAATTGTGTAAATTTATAAAATTGATTAATATTTATTGTGTGTACTGTATAAACATGACTTATAAAACTATTTTATAGCCGGAAAATTGAAAATGAGCCAACAAAAAAAAACGACGTATATCTGGTAGCCAAATTCAAAACGACATTACCAATGAATCCCAATGATAAGGAAGTTATTGAATACAATCCAGATGGAGCGACTATAATTCAACGAACAATTCAGGTACGTATACAATCAATTTCCGAAAATTAAAAATACATGCTATAAATCGATAATTATTTTGATAATTAATCATATCATAAATCAGTTTTCAATATAGTTGTTTAAAGTTACGGATTAAGAATTCGAAAATGTTAAAAAATATTTATTTTACATATGAGCAAATTTTTATTAATGAATTGACTATTCTATTTTTTAAAAAATATTAAATATAGATTTCTAGTTTATTAAAGTATACATATATTATGTGAAATATATGATACAGTTTAAATATCTGGATCTAATTATGTCTAATAATACTTTACTCGTGTTTGAAAAAAATAAATCTTTTACCGGGAAAAAAATAGTTCTTGAAAAGAAAAGATCTGAACATGTGGTGACGTATGAGCAGATCGTGTATGATTTTTAGGATAGAAAATTTCGCTTTTAATACAAATTTGGGGAAAGTTATTATATTGATACTTCATTATGTAATTGAACATATTTAACAACTAATTTTTAACTATATTTAAAGAACACTGACATAAAATTATCGCTTATTCATTTTATAATTTTATAATAGCTAAAATACTACATAAATATTTTAAAGTAATATATATTCCGTTTGATACTGTAATAGAGAATTTTGAAAATACTTGAATTTACAGAGTATATTTATATCAAATTATTTTAGCCTCTTTAAATTTATAATTGTCTTTATAATTGGACAAACATTTTAGTATATACTTATTTGAATTAAGTTCCCTTTGATTTCTTTGGATATATAAAATATGATATATGATATCGAAATATGAAACATGATAATAGTAATGATACATAGCAAAATATGATATAAATAAACGGCCAGCAAAGTTGAGGTGTTACATTTTTATTAGCCTAGAAAACAATTATATCTTTACATTTATGAAATAATATTTCGTTTAAATATAATTTATTATTAATCATAAATTTTCTAATACTATGACTATTAATTATGCATTTAGAATAAGTAATAAAAATTTGTAATACGATAGATTATTACATACATTAAAAAAATGATCAGTCATTTGGACAAAGTTACTACTTTACTATTTCAAATTAACAGAGTTTAAGAAATTAACTGTAAAGATTTTATCCAAAACTTATCATACTTCAATTAAAAAAGTATAATTTTTTCATTTTAAATAATTTTGCAGTAAATTTTTTATCCTTTAAAGTTACATTATGAATAAGATAATAAAATAATTATAACTGGAGATCTTTACATTAATAAAAATAAATTTGAAAAGTTTACATTAACTTATTCTACACATTCATAAAGATTTTTTCTTAGTTTGTTATAAAATGTATTTTTTTGAAAATAATCTTAGTATAAGTTAAGAAAATATTTTCAGAGTGAATATTAAACAATCCTAAAAGTAACAAGCAAATAATTAAAGATTATTCTTATTTTTAATGAAAGATAACTATAACAATTATTCAATAAAATAATTATTGAATAATTTACGTTTAGAAAAAAGTCAACTTGAAGTTAAATAATTATCTCTTATTGATGATTAAAGTACAGTAAGAAAGCATAATAAATTTTTGAGAAACTGTTGTTAAACATTTGAATATTAAAAATAAAAGAACTCCGTAAAATAATATCTTAGCCAATGTAATAATTAAAATATTGTATTCGCAGGAAAAGGAAGGAAAAATCGTGAAAGAGGTGACGGAGACTACGACGCTTAGAGTATTACAAGACACGCGCATGGGTGTTTCCTCGTACAAGCTCGTGTCGAATACGCTAAATGACCGAAACGAAAATGTCGATCTCCACGAAATCGAAAACTTTAATCGTACTCTCGTCAGTGGCGAAGCTGCGCCAACGGCAGCCTTGCAGACAAATCGTGAAGAACATACATATGTCAGCGCCAACGATTGCCATGAGAACTGCTTCAAATCCTCTGCAGTAACAGCATCCGCAGATGAAAGTAGCCAGTGCTACAATCAGAAACTGCTGGCGGTAGGACGAACGGTAAGTGAGGATGCGGGGCAAGAGAAAAAGAAGGTATCTGCAGCTATATTACCAGAGTCAGAAGCAGATGCAGCTACATCAGAATTCCTCGGTCGCTGATAAGTTAATCGATTGATGATTGTCAATGCATTCGCATCCATAGTGCCAACTCGATTAACCAAGCTAATATGCATACAAAGATAGCGAGAAGCGAAAAACTTGTAATGTTTTGCTTTTTGAAAATTCGTGATAACAAATGGAATCAAATTATCTAGAAATAGCCTGTAGTTGAATTTTTTAAATTATAATGTTTTTGGTTTTATAGAAGATAACATACTTATTATAAAACCTTTTAAAGGATATATATTTTGAGAGCGCAGTAATTTGATTAAAGTATATTAAATGCATGCAGCTATCTTATTTATTTATAATAAAAAATGAAATGCAAATTTGAGCGCATTTAAGTTTATTTATTCCAGTGTTTGTCTAATAAAGACACAAAATGTGTATATTGCAATGTAAAATCACAAATGTTAAATAAAAAAAGAATAATATGCAATATAATAATTAATGGTATTCAACAATTGTTTATTTTTTATAGATAATAAAAAGTAAACTTTGCACTTCCTAGTATAGCTATATTTTCGAAAGTAATTTGATTAAAACTTTTTAAAATAAAATGAAATATTAGTAGTACCATTATCAATTAATTATAATAATTATTACGTAAATTTCTATTAATATTAATAAAAATTAATAACTATTATTATTACATATTTGTCTACAAATTTTATATAACAAGTATATACCTCATTTAACTTGTTTATTAAGAAAATTTCAAGTTTCAATTAAATTTAATATACATTTATTTAATTTCAAATATTTATATGTCAATATGATTTAGTATATTTTGATTTTAATAGTTTTTCATAAGTGAAACAACAAAGTTTTATTGAAGAGTGAATGTTTCTACAAATCGATAAAATATCATTTTAACGCTTACGCATTATGAACATTAGCAGTAACCTTTGTGCATATATTAATTGTTATGACATTTAAAATTTTTATATTTTTTATGTTTACATTTTTGTTAATAAATTAATATACTTCATCTTATGAAATACTTATTGCAAGTGCATTCTTGTAACTGTTGTGTTAATGGTTGTAGAATAGTTTTTAGAAAAAAGTTACGTTCAGTATTTGTTAATGTAGTAAATGAAAACCGAATAAAAACTTATTTTATATTGAAATTATATATTTTAATTTATTTGAATCTAAATTTCAACAATTTTAACTAAAAGAAATATGGATACATTGAGAAAGACGGAAGAAAATATTTTCCCGGTATCACAATCCGTCCTTGTTTCCTTCATTTATAAACAGTCATCCTGAGATTTGGCTTTTGCCATGTCATAAAGTTCGTTGAGTCTATATTCTAAATTTCTTATTGAATTATATTTCTTATTAAATTATATAAATTTTAATCTTATTGGTCTGCAGAAAGCGAAATTGAACTAACTTACGACAGGGCTCTTTAACCGGCACATGTCAACTTTTGTTTATACGAACGTTTATTATTATACAAATTTGAGATCTACTAACGCTTATACTAACAGTATTAGAATATTTTAAATGGTTCGTTATTATTATGAAAACGTATAACAATATTGGTAAAGTAGAAAAATAAATAGTATTCATGTTGTTTACTTAAATATATAAAATATATTTCTAAATTCATAAAATGTAAGGAAAATAAACACAATATCTAGGAACTTTTCATTTTCCTCATATTATACAAGACATTTTACTTAAATTTAAAATATAATTTTTAATGAATTTGTATTATGTAGATAGTGTAACGAGACATAGGAACAAAATTTGAACTATATTTAAAGTTATATTTATGAATCAAGATTAAATTTGAGCCAAAAGAAATTTGAAAAATAATTATCGATAAGAAGTATCAAAGCAAAAATTGATAAGGATAGTGCTATGAAGTGTTTATATACAATTTTTATTGTCTTACTAAAAACATCTTAAAATAGAAACACTTTTACTTTTTTTGTATATCTTTGTTTTAATCTTTTTAAATCCCTTGTTTAGGATAGCTTCCGTCATTTTTCACTTTTTCTTATATTTCAATAACTAATTTTGACACTGTTCCTTTATTTAACCATATTTTCGTTTTTTAATGATTTTTTGTTATTTATATATTTTCTTTTGAATTAAAAAAAATTCTGTTAATTGAATTACATAAATTATTCTTAATTTATTCTAATTCAAAGCTTGGTTTATAATTGAACTATAGATATAATCACAGGTCAATCAAAATATATCATTTTTAAAAACTGTTAATAAAATAGAAGTGTTGAGTTTAATTATTTAATTCGAAAAATCAGTATAATTTATATAAACCATTATAATTAAATTTCAATTCCAAAATATCCAGACACAATTATTTATTTATAAGGTATATGATTTAAACTCTTAATTCATGATGGTAAAGAAAAGTTCAAAATTCATATTAATTTTTAAGATATTTTAATAAATAAGTACAAAAATTATTTTACAAAATTAGGTAATTTCATTCAAAAATATGTGAAATAGCTTTTACATACGAAAATACCAGAAAAAATTTGTTGAAAAAAATATTTTCTGCTCTTTCCATTTGATATATTTCTACTTTTAACATTTAGAAATAAGGATACGCTTTTTTAATAAGTCTGCTCACATTTTACATTAAATCATTGATGCTTTCAATTGATTTTTGTCCTTACGTATAAATTAATATGATTATATAGCATTTTTACATTTTTTTACAAAATCAAGTACTTGCTTATTGCAATATATAAAATGAAAGATAGTAACAATTTTTGTTAACTTAATTTTTATAATAATAAAGAAATATTATGAAATCTTATTTGCTTGTTATAAAATTTGTAACATTGGATAATGTAAAATTACATACGAAATATTTTTACATTATTAAATATCATGATATAAGATTTCAGAAAATCTACAATATTAAATCCTATATAAAAATATATAGAGTTTTTGAAAACTAGATGTCAATAATAAATTAATAACAAATTTTTTACAATAAATATTTATATTTAAAAATAAAGAAGTAAATTGATAAAATCAAATAATTAGCATTTGATTTTTGTCAATTAAAAAAATTTTAAAGAGGTTCAAATTCTTGCAATTATTTTTAAAATAAACTTGTTAAAATTGGAATCACGAATTAAAAATGTATTTGAATTAATTATGATTCGTTGAAGATCGAACATTCTATTAAAATCTGTAATGATCTATTCTTGTAAAAGAATTGATTATTTCAAAACAGTAAAATTACATTGTTTCACAAAACATTTCTTACTAGTGACATCTTATTAGTTAGCTATGAGAAATTATATCATAGAAATAGAATAATAGAATCTAATCGTTAGAAACTCTATAATGAGTTTTCATATCGCTGCACGTATTCAAATGGCAAGATTACAACCGAGATGCCGAATTTTTTTTCTTTATCCGTTTTTGTTTTCATTATTCGTTTTCACGGATAGAATAATAAATTAGGCAATTCGTACAAGGGACGCTAAACTTCCTTGTGATCTACTTTTCTACTGTCGTTTTCGGGTTTCCTTACGCTTTCTTAGTCAGCTGGTGAACTCAAAGCAAGGATTACCCAAGAGATCTGCGAGAGTAAATCGGCATGCTAAGAGTTCGCTCCCTGACGGAGCGCACGCACATTTTCTAAATTTAGGTGAGCAAATAGTTTACCTCAGAATTCCGCGACCAGGCCCTAAGACCCACGTTGTTTCTCCTCCTCACTGCCATCTCTATCTTTATCCGGTCGGCTCGCATGTAACGTGCGTTATGCGCGTGTATAACCAAGAGCCTCCTTGTTGGTGGTGGTGATAGTTCTAGCGGCATCAGCGGCGCCTCAATCTGCGAGAATACAGTCGGTAGTTCCCTGTGAACCGATAGGCCAGTGCCGGCTTGGGCGCCGAATGCGCCGGACTATTGTATACGCGTGTTATTCTACTTGATGTGCATGTTTATGTATACATGTTGCATGCATGTACGTATATATATGCGTGTGAGGACAAAATAAATAAATACATATATATGTACATGTGTATACATGTATACGTGTGTAAAGAACATCGTGGCGATAATCGTGCTGTGTCCGAGCGCGAGTGACGTTATGTCGCTGGCAGCCCTTGACTGGTGCACGTGAACAACTTGATTGCTCGGTAATCTTTGGAAAAGATCACTTCGTACATAATTTTCAATATTTTAATTTTTTAATTTTAATATACAAATAATAAATAAATAAATAAAATAACCTTCGTTGTATCGAAGGTTATTATTGTAACCGGTGTGTTCGTGTTGTACTCTGATTACGGAGGAGTTTATAGCTATTGTAAGAGCTATTGTAAGGAATTTCAATTAACTTGACTTTTATACTATCATACTTTTCTCATAGAAATTTTCAATTATTGTACATATTCTTTCATGCACATATACTTGCTATCGTTAAAAATTAAACATTACATTCAAATTCGCTAGTTTTTCTAATTCGCTAAAAAACGGCAATAACATTGGATTTTAATTTAATAAAAAAATAAACTATTTTAATGGAACTACTTTTGTATAATACTACATATATTGTATAATATATATAATAATTGTATAATACTACAGTACGAATAATAATATTAATATGTTGTAATTAATATATGCATATAGATTCATATATTTATTATTCTATCATTTCATTTAAATTTAACATTTCATAAAAAGTATAAGTAATTTATTGCTTAATTTCAAATAGTTATCTAATAATTATATTTGATTATTATAAACATATAAAAAACATATTTTTTAACAATGATTAATATTTTTAATTAAGAGTAATTAGCTAATAATAAATTATATTCTCACACATAACTTAATAAACTATAAAAAATTCAGTAATTATCAGATAACTATTTATAAATTGTTTTAAAAAATAACTTTATTAATTTTGTACAAATTTATTCAACTTTTTATTTCAAAATTCATATGAACTTAGTTTCTTCTAACAATATTAATTCAAAGTATATGTAAAAATTTTCTTATAAATTATTTTAACATTTTAAGATTTTTATCTGTATTAAAATAAATAATAATTATCTTGTGAGTTCTCGAACATTGTCAACTATAAAAAATGAAAAATTTCTTTAGCAAATCATTATTTAAATTAGTATGATATAATTAATTTTCAAATAAAATGCTTTAATAAATAAATCAATGGAAAATCTTAAATCTTCACATCAAAATTGCAAGCTTGTTGTCAAAAAAGTCATCCTGTTTAAATTTAACCTTGATATCAATAAAATCTAACTATCAGAAATGAACAATGCACAAAAATCTGTAATCAGAATTTATATATCTGAGAAAGAAGCGAAGAATATTTTTTTCTGCATTGCTTTTTAAAATAAAGAGACTGCTCACTAGAGAAATATTATGCCTACTCTAATGAAATTCAACGAAATGTAAGAATATCTTACTGTAGGCCTGGCTTAAATTCAACTCTACTTTAAGATGGTATTGTCAATTATGCCATTTCATTCTACAGCATACAAAACTATTGTATAATGCAGTTGTAGTCACCTTAAAAAAGCACAGTAATAATAAGAAAGAATAACAGAGCGAATAATGTAATGACGGATAAGATATTGGCTGTTTATCTCAATGCACTCTTTGATACAAGAAATATAGAAAACGTATCTCATACGCACATTTAATTCAAAATAAAGATGCACCATAGTTTAATATTCTTTAACGAGATGCGCGAGCGCATCCGTGATATGGAATATAATCAACTGGTTTTCTGCTTTTTTTTGAAACAGGGGAGACACGAAGAGAGAGAGAAAAAGAGTGTACGAGAACCAGGAGAGATCGAAACTTGCCCGCTTTCGACGCAATATTTCTCATTCGAAGAAGGCCACCAGTCAAGCCGGTTTTATCCTCCTGTGAGCTAGCTTCTATCTTTCTTTCTCTCTCACATTCTTTCTTTTTTCTCTTATTAGTTCACTACTCCCTATAGATTATGAGGGTATACATATAGATGCATGTGTAAGTAGCAGAACACTGAACGAATGCATATGTTACATGTGCCGATTTATACACACGAAAAAACTTCTGGTGATCTACAAGAAATTTTTGCGAGTCATCCGTGAACGCAACATAGAGCTTTCATTTTTTGAGATATATTTACAAATTTTTATGTACTAATTTTCTTCGTTATAAATATCTTCCTTTGATCAATAGAAAATATTAAAGTCAATATCTAATATTCAATTTAATAATTTAATTAATTCATAGTAATTTTTGTTATTTAGTATCTAACTTAAAAAAAATTTTGTCATTTTTTTCAAACAACATTTTAAATAGTTTTCTAAAACTAATTTTTAATCGTAACAAAGTATTAGTGAGTGTATAATATAGCTATAAATGAGGCAGAGGTACTACATATTCTGTATGTAGTAGCGATTAATACAAATATAAAGTAATATTTTAAGATTTGATATTATTTAATATAATATGTACTGTAGTTTATAATCTACTCTAAAACTAAATAAATATATATATATGAATAAAATGTCTGAATTACGTATTATGTAATATTACGTATTATTTAATTGTTATTCACTTTGAGCTTTCTTTGCATAAATTTTATGCAAAAACTATATAATATTTATTATAAAACTGTACAAAACTATATTTATATTCTTTTAATATATATAATATATATAATATTTAAATTTTTAAATATTAATATTTAATTTTAAATATAATACGTAAGAATAAAATTATTATAATTTTATAAGGAGCGTAAATATAAAAATAATACTGAAAATATTAAAAAAAATATATTTGCGTTTAATTAAATACATTTCACAAAATTTAATTAAAAACACGTTTTTATATTTACTACCTATTTAAAAAACACTATAATTTCATTTATATCATTTATATAATTTATATCTTTTTACATTTGAATCGTTTTAACTTTAAAACATTTAAAACTATTATATTATTTTTAAGAATATTTTTTTACTATTATTGATCATGTGTCAATTTTAATTATACGTATAAATGCGTCCGCGCATTTATACACATAGATGATCACAAAATAGAAGCATAGAAGTATATTGTGTGCATAAAGAAGCACCTGTAACGATAATCAAGGGCCGAGGAAGCCACAGTAACGTTAATTAAGACACAACGCATGATTTTCGCTGCTCGTCGAGGAAGTTAAAAGAAGTTATACCATTGACTGAATAAATGTTTATATCCATTAATACAAGTAATGCAATCGACAGTGCATTCGTTCGAATTTAATAATGTTTTTAAGCTGCATAGAGTAGTAAGAAATAAAAATAAAAGAAGCCAGGTTAATCTGAGTGAAAAGTTCTATTTTCGTTAAATCAAGTCTCACGAGTGCTTGATTTTATATTACCGGAGTGAGCGTAATGCATGAATATATATATGCGACCGCGGATTGGTCTCCGGCTAAGAATAATCTTTCCTCGAAGGTTTCACAGCGCGTGCATAATACACGTTTTACAGTGAGGCAAAATTTATCTATTTTGTCAAGCGTGAATTTTAAAAATGATGGCAGATATTACAACGTAATGTTTTTTCAAAATTTTTACTATCTAAAAACTGTAAATAGTTTGGGAGTTAGAATAAAATCGTAACATAAATTCATTAATTTTGTAATGTTTGAATTATAAAGTCATTTCAATCAGAAAATTTTCAAGAATAAGAAATTTTATTTTAAATCTTCTATCATGCAATTGTTTTATGAAGGCATGAATAATTGTTAGATTAAGCAATACATGAAAGGTATAAGAATTATGTATAGTATTAGCAATTTTATGATCACACTTAAAATATTATTACTTACGAAAAGTGTTGTTTGAACCATAAACTTTTCATTAATTGATATTAGATCATAATCTTTGTATTTCATAAATTTATTAAAAATTAGCTAGGTACTCATTGATAATTAACTAGAAAAATGCTTTTCATATAATTCTTATAAATCTATTTATAATTGTCTAGAGTTAATCGGTTATATATCATTGACAAAACAATAAACATTAATCTAGTACTAGTCTTAGTTTAATTAAGTCTACTTATTTAGTGAATGAAAAATCTTAAATATTATAAATAATATTCAGTTTGAACTATTTATAACACTTCAATTAAATTTTATATGGATTTAGATACTATGTTAATATTGGTTATGAATAGGTTCAAGTAAATAAAATGATATATATAATATACCTTGAAATTTCATTTTAAATCATTACCAATAGTTGATAACTCCTGTATTTGAGGTATATAGAACTTAAGCCACATTCCAACATAAAATTACTCCATCTTATATTCAGTATAACACTTTCATAAGTTTACGCGTGATACGAATCATTAATTTACAAACGCTTTTAACAAGATCTTTACTGACTTTGGTATTTACTTAATTTCTAGTATTATGTAAGAGTATAAAATTGATTACTTGACGAATTAAATTTACGTTTGTTAACAAGATTATGAAAATGGTAAAAAGATTGTTAAGAACGGATCGATGTAAAATTTAACAAATATCCCGATATTACAGTGTTATTTACTTAAATTTACAAACAAGTTTAAAAGACTTTTTATCGAGCACGAGTAACTAGATAATTGTTCGAAATAGACAAATCATTTTTAGTAATATATTTGGTTTATTCTGCAATAGATTGAAGATATTTTAAAGTTATTAATTTGAATTAACATTTCGTTGATTTAAAATAATTTATTTTTATAATAGTAATAACAATAAAATTTCTTTTAATGTTACTTTTAACAATTTTTAAAATAAATAAATCATGTATTATTTTGTTTATTGAAATATTCCATTAAAAATATTTTATTTTATTACATTAAAATTTAAGAAACAAATACAATCCATATCAATTTATATAAAGGTAATAGGTATTAAAAAGAAAAATATCATATTAAGAGAATTACTCTGAACATTGTTAATTTTTTAAATGGCCGTGTTTTTATTATCTATGAATGCTTCTAAATTATAACACCTTCGCTGAATAAGTTATCAAAGAAAATAAGAAAAAGTAAAACAGATTATTAAACATACTCAAACCAAAGCTCTTCATACCCTTTATATAAACAATGGATTAATTTTCATCATTTTAATTCAATTTAAATATAATACTAAATATAACTCATTTATAATAATGATTATAATTGTATGAACATTTTTTACTTAAATATTCCTAAAATTTTCCTCTATTAATAAAATATTTAATAAATTATATAATAAAAAATTAATTAGTCACTTAAATATTTAGGCAAATAATATTTATACATTTACAAATTTAAAAGAAATAGTTAATTCATGAAAACTAGTCATGTAGAAATAAAAATGAAAAAAGTTATTTTTTAAAAGTCAACCAAAATAATAGTTCATAATTAATTTTTTATTCTGCAAAAGTTAAAGTACAGTATTTATTGCAAACAATATTATTCTCGTAAGAAAAAAATAAAAGTATTAGATTTAAAAAAATAATAATAAAGAAAAAATAGAGTAAATTTATTTGTTTGCTTTATGAGTAAATAGATAAGTAACTAAGACAGAAATGAAAAATGAAAAACAGAAAACTGTGTAGTGCACACCCTTGAAGGCGTTCGGCACGAGAATGGTGAACGGATGCGAGAAACTGGGCCGAACGCGACAGGAAAACGGTGATGTGGATGATACGTCGACGGAGGCACAGGGCGTTACGCGGGTTCAAGATCAGTCTCTTATGTTGGACATCGTTGAGGAAAGTAATAAAACGACAATGAACGTAAAGGGCAGTCCAAAATCAACCACCATAGGCACCATAGCGCTACAGAGTGGAAGTACGAGGCTCGTCATCGCCCTTCTTGAAGTATGTTGTGTGAATTTTTTACTTTTATATTATACAGACATTATATTAAGAAGATCTAGAAGTTTTTAGTTTATATTCTCCATTGTTTTCAAGCCAGAGTTATTAATATTAATTTTTTAAATCATAATTTTTTAATGTACATATTCTATGATTTAAAGTATGAAGTCTTTAAAATACTTCATTAAAAGTTTACGGTTCTACGTAAATTAAATTGGTATTGAATTTTAAATTATTACTTATATATTATCGTATTTTTTAAAAATATAAATATAAATTTATATATTTTTCAAATATTTCAAATTTTTAAAAACATAACTTTAATCCCAGTTAATATTTTTTTACTACTTTGTGTAAATATTTATTTAAATATTGAGTTTATTTTTTTATATAAAAAACAAAAGCAACTGTTCTAAAAATTATTTATACTAACTTTACATCAAATTTAAAGTATATTAGTTAATGCATATAAATATCGGTAGTTTGATTCCTAAACCACAGTTTATTTGAATACTTTAAAGTGGTA
This sequence comes from Wiebesia pumilae, assembly GCA_018907045.1. Lineage (NCBI taxonomy): Eukaryota > Metazoa > Arthropoda > Insecta > Hymenoptera > Agaonidae > Wiebesia > Wiebesia pumilae. The sequence continues at coordinate 509,831 of JACCHZ010000172.1, read as the reverse complement.
AACTACAAAAAGTAAAATACCTCAAGTAAAATAAAATATAAAAACATCTTCTGTACTAGATAAAAACTTTAATTTATACTCCTATACAAAGATAAATTTTTAATGAATATTCATGAAATATTTTATAAGATTGTAATCAAGCAAATATTTATAATAAAAGAAATAAATACAAATTCAATTTTCATAGAATAATCTATTTCATTTAAATGAATCACTAAATTAATGAATACCTTTTAAGTAATATAAAAATTTTTAAGATATTTTCATGCTTTTTATAGATATGCATTTAAGGATTTTTGTATTAGAAAGCGATTGAAATATTAAAATTTTAATTATAGTCATATTTATGTTTTAGAATATACATTTTATTTATTACATTATATACTATACTTATCAGTCCCATATTATATTTATAACTTGTACTATATAATATTTCAGAATGCTATATTAGACAGAAAAAGAATATGACATAAATTCAATTCCTGTTGAATTGTAATAAACTTTTTTCATCATGTAAATTTAATAGTACATAGAATTTTTAAAAAAGTAAGAATGTAAACATTTATGTTTGCAGAAATTAAATTTACCCTTAAGGATTATCTTTAGATTCACGAAAATGAGATAGAAAATGTAATCATATGCATTATAAATAATATGTTTAATAATATTAAAGATTTTGAAACTAAAACATTGATGATTATTTTAATTTTCGTTAAAGCCAAGCGAAATTACAAATCTATTTTTCAAGAAAGAATATATTTAATTAATTATCTACATTGCGATAAAATTTAAACTGAAATTTTAAATACTAATTTAAAACATATATTGTTATGTATATACAACATAAAATTACACAGAAACATATAATCTAAATTATTTTTATACTTCTATACTAAAAATTCTTTTAAATCATAAATATAAAAAGTGTATTTTTATTTTTAATTAGATATCTGTATATATATAAATTTAATAATATTCATTATTCAGAGAAAATTATTATTTCATATTTGTAAAGGTATTCGGAAATTATAGAAAATGAATAAATATTAATTATTGTTTAAAATAATAGATTGTAGGATGAAAACATAATGAAATAGCATATAATGACGTTTTTCAGGTATACATTATGAAATTGTTTATTATATCATTTTATAACATGTGTATGTATATTTACATTGATATTTCTCAAATTTTATTTTTATTTTAATTATATTCTATTAACATATTAAAATTCGTCTTATTATTAAATGCTTAAATTATATTAGATAATATTTTTACAATAATTAACAGTTATTAGTAAATGTTATGCATAATTTTATGTATAAAGCTAATTCAAGATTCATTAATCATTTTATAATATAACTTCATGTTTGATAATGTTCTTTTAAAAATACCTTTATTACCTATTTCTTTATCCTAATATTATTAGGATATTATTATAATAATAATAATATTATTATAATTAAATAGCTGAAAACAACTTATAAATCAACAACGCAGCAGCATCGTTTTCGGTCTACCAGAGTTAAATGTACACCATAACTCTAATCAAAAAACATCTGAAGTATACTTATAAATTTTCAAACAATCTTCAGTCATGCTATACAATATTATAATACAATATTATAATATACAGAATCGTATAAAGGATAAAAGAAAAAGAAGTATAAAACAAAGAAAGAAATTAGTCATACGCTCGCTATTTATCATTGGTGATCTTGCGTATGTACCAGACGTTAAAGTTGCGTTTTGGGATTTTTTCTGCGTAAAGCAAAGATGTTATAGAGGCAGAAAAACCAACAAGGGAAAGACCTTTTTATATAACTCAACTTGAGAAGATGAAAAAGAGTAAAAAAATAAAGGAATAGATTGGTAGAGGAAAAAAGAGGCAGAGATAAAGAGAGAGAGAGAGAAATAGAGGAAGAGAGATCGCGCAATACTGGTTTCTTAAGCACGTAAGAGTAGATATAATATTTAACTTCTTGAGATTATACAACTTTGCATATAAATTAAAAGTTTTTTTTCTTTTATACTTCATAGGAATGCTATACTAATAGAATATATAATGAAACAAAATTAAAAAGATCACTAATGAATGTACCAACAAACTTTTCAAATTAAATTCACGTAAACGTATACATAGTTAATATCCTGATTTTAAGATAAGATTATTTATATAATTAGTATTATATAAATAATTAGTATAAACAATAACATTATTATAAAATATTAACTTCTGAATAAGATAATAAGTTTGCGCATATACTAGGCAATTGAAGCTATATCTAAAGGAGAGTACATTTTTTAAAAATATTTGCAGTTAGAAGTGTAATTATTCGTGTATTATAATACATTTTTTGTTTTAAATAGGTTAATTTGTTATATTTTTTCGTGCATCAACTATAGAAGAGAAATAAAAATATTTCAATGTATGTTAGAAAATTAACATATTAATTTAATTACATTGACTAAAGCCATGTTATATTTATATGATTATATATCATTATTTGATTATATCATTTTCTGTCTATTATCGGAAGATGCTATTTTGTGCGTCACTGTCTTATAATGTAAAAAATACAGAAATGAAATGATTTTTATAAAACTAAACAAATATAATGTTTTATAAGATTTGTAGATTATTGTAATAACAAAATCTGTGTAGTAATTAACAAACGAGTCTATTTAAAACTTTCTTTTTGGAGAATATTTTTCATTAATGATTGTTATGAAAATTAAAAATATCTTCTGAAAATCAACTGCTCAATGAAATAATTATAATTCCAACAAATACGTATTTTTTAATCTAATCCTACAAAATTTATTTTATAAATTTATAAATTTTATATATATTATTGAAGATAATCTAAGTATAGTTTAAAAAAAATTACTAATTTCAATATACTTGTTGAAATTTCGTTTGAGAACATTAGTTTAAAAATTTTGGTTTAGATGAAGATGCTAAATATTACGTATTAAATCGCTTTGATTGAGATAACACTTATAATAGAATTTTATTTAAAGAAAAATATGAATATATTTTTCCATATAAATTGAAAAGATGCTTTAAATATTTCTTTTTGGCAATTAACTTTGATTGTATTAACAATACATTTTAACTATTTAACGTTCTGATTTTGCATATTTATTATTGGATATTTACAAAAAATAATGTTTAAAAAAGACATTACTTTGTTATATAAAAAAAACTTTTTACAGCAATAGTGCCAACTTTATAATTATAGAGTAATAACTAATTGCAATAATTATTTAATTTGCAGAATATTAAAATGTTTGGTAACCTAAAAAATAACGAGTATAATTTATTTGTAGAATAGAACTACTATAATCTAGAATTTGTGTGCTTAATTTTTTCTATTACATATATATATATAATATTTACAAAATTTCAATTTAATTTCTGAACAATTGTAAATTTCATAATTAGTATCTCGATTTTCACTGCGGTATCTTCTGATTATATTTTGAAACTATCATTTTCGAAAAAATGCAAAAAATAAATTCGAAATAATTTGAAAAAAAGTAAAAAATAAAAAATAAACAAAAATATCTATTTCCAAGTAAAGAAAACTATCCATGTATAGAAAAATCTTGTGTTATACATATATATATTGGGGTAGCGACTATCTTCCTTCAAGCAGTTGCAGTCAGCAAAAGGTAAGAGATAGAGAAGCAGATAAAAATGCGATGTAATGGGATTGACAGAGAGAGACAGAGAGAGAAAGAGAGAGAACCGTGTTGAAAAATGCTTGAGGAAAACGAGGCTAAAGAAGAAAGGTATATTCGCTGTTAACAGTACATATGATAAAAAGATTTATAAAAAAGAAAAGAAAAATACATGAAGTAATCGGACTTTTTAATTTTTATTACTAATATGTTTCATAGAATATTAATTATTATAATGTTAAAGCCAGTATGTAAATTGTGCATAAATTGTAGATGAATTGTAGATGTTACTGTATCTAAATATTTAATAAGATTCTATACGTTATTGAGTACAAGGAAACCATGATAATTAAGGATTTGGCTTGCGGATAACGTACCTTAAGGATGATTAAGTTAATATTAATTAAATATTTCTTTAAACTTTTTTATAAACGATTTTTATTGTTTATAATAATACTTTCGTTTTTGAAATCATAATGATAAGAACATTTATTTCCGTTTATTTAATACTTTTGTTTTAAAGAAAGGGCAATAAAAATTTAAAAAATTAATAAAATAGTATATTAAAAATACAATGGCTGAATACAACGTGAAAAATTGATATTTCATATTAATTTAACTATTATAACTTGATATAACTTTAAAATTCAAGTAAATATAAAATATCAGAAATTTAACAATAATAAAATTTTATTCAAAAATAATTACACTAAGTACACAAATAAAATGAATTTTCAGAAATGTATTACGTATTTTATATGTATAAGTATAGATATATTTTATGTAATCAGTAAATATTTTTAATTTCATATTAAATATTTATATGTTTAATATTACTAATATTTAAATAGACTAAAACATTAACAAATGTAATATAATATAGAAATTAAAAAAAGCAATTATTTTCTTTATTAAGAAAATAAGTATGAAATAACATCTACTTATTCTGAAATAATCAAATAAAATATTCTTAAATAAAATATATATCATTTGATTTTCAAAATAAAATTTTTTTTTAATTCTTTTATAATTAAATAAGTAGTAAAAATAAGCATAGAATAAAATATAATAATACTCTATAGAAAAAAATAAAAACATATAAATATAAACAGAAAAGTAATTCGTATGTACTCGTAGCATTTCATTTCATCAGTCGTTTTTACATTTACCTGTATCATGTTGCGACGCGCCTCGACATTAAATGATGCGAAGAAAAAAAGAATAGTTGAGGAAGCAAAAAAATGCTATGCAGAGGTTCAGATGATGAATATCTTCAAAGATATAATGAAATGAGACCGTTTTCTATATTTCTTTTTTTTTATTTTTTCTTAAGTTTCTTAATGTGTAAAAATGGATGATTTATTTTTAAAGGTTGTTACCATGGAGAAACTTATAAAAGACTTTTTAACTCATTTACTAATAAGCATTTATATAAAAAATTAAAAATAATAGCCAAGTGTTATGTAGACTAGAAAAAAGTATTATACTTGCTAACAATATTTACAAAAATATTGTTGAATAAAGCAAAAAATTATGAAATATTGTAAAGTCTTTATTCATGACAAATTTTCTAAACTTGAACATTATGCACTTAAAATAACCGTTCACAATTTAAATTATTTATTTAACAAGTGAACGAAGCAAAAATATCTTATTTTTATAATAGAAAATCTTCAAGGAAATTTCTTTGCAAAAAATACAATATATGTTAATGAGTCTGAAATTATATATCATCTAACTGTGTTGTAAAAAGCATTACCTTTTTATCTTAGTTCTAATATTTTTAGATTATAACTTAATATAATACATTTAAAAATATTATTATAGCATAATTATAGCATAATAATAGCATAACAAAATATATAATTGTAATAAAATGAGGAACAAGTAGTTTAATGAAAAAAGTAACATTTACAAAAACAAAATTTTTAATTTTTAAAAATAACTTATTTACAAGTCATACATTATAAATTAGAATATTATAAAATATGCGAATAATTATTTATTTAAAATAATTTTTGCCATATTGAATGAATAGAAATATTTTAAAAGTAAAAAGTAAAAAGGGATTTTTACTGCGATCTTAACCACAAACTTCTTTTACACAAAAGTCAAGAGTTTTAAAAGTATTCTTTCTGATTTCATCTAATAAAATATAAACAAATTAAAGTATTATTGACTTCAAAAAATTTTAATTATATGAGCAAGTGCTTAACGCTATTGAATTTTCAAAATATTTATATTTTCTTAAGTATTCCTATTTATAATTCAAATAAAATTTGTTGAAAAGATGTAATTTTTAGCTATATTTAATATAATAATAGAATTTGTTTTTTCACGTGATGGTTTCAAAATAGTTTTTTTTAAATATTTTACATTTTTTATTTTAATGGTATTTATATTTACAGATTTAAAGTAATAGTATAAAATAAAACCCAATCTATCAATTGCAATTCAAAAAATTTTCAACGTGATAACGAAACAAGTGTTTCTATATTTTAAAGTAATTATTGCTAACAGTATATATTACAGTTGTAATTTATGATCATATCAAGATTTACCTTTTCACGTGACTTGTATACGACTTTCTTTAAAATAGAATGAAATCGAACATATTTCGATTTGAGTCATGTTCATTATTCAAGGTGATAGATTTAATATTTTTAATTTATGCTCAACGCACTCAGGAAAATCATTTTTAAAAAATCATAAATGAATTATTTTGAAAAATTACTTACATAATTTTCTTGATTATGTATAATTATCAAAGCAATAATTTAGCAGATATTAGCATTAAATAATTACTTTATTAATTTATAGAATGTTACTTACTTCTGTACTGTTACACGATATTATATGAAATAATTAAAAATATTTCGAATGATAAATAAAATAGTGTACGTATCTTATTCAGAAAGATTTTGAGTGCTTATTTCTAAATAATTTAAATTCTAAAATATTCTAACGACACATCAAAATTAGCTTTCGTCAATAGTTTTCTGTAATACCTAAATTCTACTACTTATTAGATTTTTCAAGAATTTCCCTACAAAAGTAATTTAATATGATTAAAGAAAAATTATTTTTTAGAAGCATCTGAAATTTTGCTAATCGTACAATTATATTGAAAATAATTTAGTAATATTTACGAATATAAGTTATGAAAGTTGTTTTACGTACACAAAGCCGTAATGAAATTAGAATTAATGAAAATAATAGCGAAAATACATGGTGCCTGGTTTTTATCTGAAAAATATACGAAATGTGTTCGAATAACCGCATGAATCTCGATTATAATGAGCTGGTACATTTCTGAGTATTAGATGGAGAACACTTTCAACGTCATCGTTCATGTGTCGCGTGAATTTTACTACGCGTACTCCGCATGCTATGACGGACGCCCATGTTTTCCCTACCGAATGAATTCTCGTATGTCCTCTCGCCACCGAAATAAATAACCGTCCAGAAGCAGTGCGTGTAGCGCGACTGAAGCAAGTCAAATTTATCCACGTCGAAATCTTTCTCAGAACTTATCCGATTTTATCTTTTCATCTATATATTTCATTTATTCAGTCTATTTTTTCTCTTTTTGATTTTTTTATTAATAAAATTATTTAATTTATCAGTCACTGTATTAACATAGAAGAAAATTAAATTAAAATTAAATTATTATATTTAGATAACATTATTTTTAAATCATAATTTTATAAATGTATATTTTCTAACAATTAACCGGAAATAAGATTATACAATGTACAGTTCATTGAATCTTTGCATTATATCGAATATTTAATAATGTCAAATCGATGTTTATTTGAATAAAGAAAATTAATTTTCTTTTTTTTATTATTGTTTATGGTGTTTCACACCTAATTTCATCTATAATCTATAATTTCATACCCAATATTAGAATAATATGTAAAAAATAAGAACATTTCTATAAACAATTATTCATCCAATATAAATAGTTTTTTAACTATCAGTATTTGAAAGTGGCTTTTTTATTAAAAAACGATAATTTTAAGCTATTCATTTCTGTAGCTTTCGGTTTTATATCAGTATAGTAATAACGACACTGACACGTATTGTTTCAAATTGCTGTCTAGCAATGATTAATGTATTTAATTTTAGTAATAAATACAATGTAATTAATTATAAACATATATAAGTCGGTAGTCAGCTGTAAAACTGCATTCACATTATTTTATAACTATTTATATTAAGTATGTATTTATATACTTGATAAATAAAAAAGAATTTTAACTTATTGAAAATAGTATAAAGTATACAATACAGTTGTGTAAAAAAAAATTAACGATAACTTTTTGAACTCAAAAAATATATTAAATAATTTACTGTAGTTTTAAAAAGTTTTAGAAGTATAATATAAATTGTTCATAACTAAAATATTCAAAAAGACATATTAAATAAAACAAAAATACTTCACAGCTTCAAAACTATGTAGTTTCATTTTTTTAATACATGATGCTCTATCACTATATTTCAATACACGGTGATTAAAATTTAAGAACATTTTTTGATTATTTCTTTTTATTTTTATAAAAATAAATAATCAATAAATTCAAATTTAAGATAAAAATAAAATTATTTTATACTTGTATACTATATTTTTATACTTTGCAATAAAATTGTTTACTGATTTGTTTTTTCTTTCAGATACAGAATAGTTTGTACTTATATATGTATGTTAAACGAACAACATAAATAGTATAAAATACGGAATATAAAATATGTAAGACATAAATTATATTAATTTTCAAAAACATGTTTAAGAAAAAAGAGTATAAAATTATGTAGAATGTATGATTCCGGAAGTAATTTATTTTAAAATGTTAAAATATTATTTTCAGTTATTTATAACAGAAAATTAAAGTGAAAAGAAGATACAGTTTTTACATTTGCAAATTTTTCTATACTTTCTCTCTCAGCTTTCCTTACGCCTTTTCGATAGATGAAAAAAAGTTTTAGTTTGAAAGTGTATGAACGAGTGATAGAGAAAGAGAGAAAGAAAAAGAGCAATAGAAAATCCCAAAGTAAATTTTGAAATAGCAGCTGAGACAATGCCTCAAAATAACAGACTTACGCATAATTAAACTGCATTTAAAAAAAAATTATTGTTAATACGCTGAAAGATCTGGTCGTTAATTATATCATACGCTTGACGGAGCGATGCTTTTGAGATGAAAACTTTTTGATATATTTTTGACATCGAAATCGAGTAGACATCGCAGTTTTAAATTTACAACTTTATTGTAACAGAAGATATACGATTTTTGGATAATTTCACTTACTAACTAAAGCTATAAATTATAATTTATAATCTTTGACTTAATGCTTATTATTAAAATACGAATTTTGAAATCACAACATTATTTTGTATTTCATAACTTTTTTTATAGATTTCATTACAATTTATTTTAAATTTTACCCTCTCTCTGTTATAACTGTAGATTATGGTTTATGAGTTTATCTATTATATATATTTCTTTTATCTGATGTAAATTCTGTGATAAATAAAGTTTTAATACATTTTATATATTTTGATTTTATCATTTTAACTAAATAACATACAGGTTATTTATAGATTCAAAAGTATAAATTGAGAGTATTTTGGTATATAATATTTTACCAATAGTAAAGCACTGGACGTTGAAAACAAAACTATAAATTATTCTTAAAATTTATAGACTAAAATATCACATAAATAATTTTTCTTTTTTAAATGTAAATTTTGTCAATCTTTTCTTGGTGAATAATTTCAAATGCGATTTAATGTACGCAATTCACCAGTTTATTTGATTGATTTTATTTTAATTTCAGCGTTTCTTATATTTTCGTAAATATGAACGGATTGGATGAATTATATATAAATTAAAGAATATTGAATTTTTCATTTATAAAAATTAAAAAACATGACCAGTAACACGAAGTAATTAAAAGCTTTTATGCGAAGACAATAAGTACATGTTAAAATAATGATCTCCGAAATTATTGAATATTAATATAACAATAAAACACGTGTGGTAAAAATGTTTTAAATCGTGAATTGGTTACGTTTAAAATAAATTGAGATAAAGAATTTATGCAACTTTTTTATGAAGTTATTTATATTATTTTTGTACATATAATATTAGATTTTATTTTTTCGAATAATTACATTGTTAAATATATTTTTTATATGTTTGAGTATTTTTAATTTTATTATTTATATTTTATTAACAGTAATGATCCTAACTAAGTATTTTTGAACAACGTAACTTTACATTGTAGTTATTATTGATTTCTATATTAACAGCTTTTATCTAGCATCATAACATTATGGATAATTTATGTAACTATATAAATGAGTGAATTCAAGAAAATAAAAATATCTCTTTTCGAACTAGATAAATTGTTGAATTATGTAAATAATGATAGAATAAGCTATCGCCTGAAAAAGCTTTGAATATATTAAATTTATTGATATTTATGTTATTCATAACAGAATATTAGAAATATATTATAAACTTAATTATATTAATAGATTATCTTTTGTATAACAATCTTATTAGACTAAAATATCATGTAAGAAACAAAATTTAAAATATAAATTTTTTTCTTTGCATGTTTAGTATCTCTATAATAGATTATTTTCGCAGTACTTTTTGTAAATTGTAATTATAATTATAAAATGCTTTACAACATTTAGTTATTAGATGTAAAGTTTAATTTATATTCAATCAACGATTAGTGATCAAGTTAAATCTTATATAAGATATTAATTAGTAAAAATTGTTAGCTTATTTTATGTTATAATTATTAATATTTATTTGAAAGATTAAAATATTGTAATAGTATACGAATATAATGAAATTAGTGTTTTGTTTATGAATTTTTATTATTTAAGATATACAAAATGAACATTATTTTTGTAAGCAAAAAATAATTTATATGTAAAAGCAAAGGGACAAGTACAATACAATTATCTTAAAATAAGTATTTTTATATATTTAACATAGTATATGTACACATAAAAATAGTGATATCCTATTATATATACTATTTATATTATAAAGTTTTAATGCATTTTTTATATTATTTTTTTATATTATTTACAAAAAATTTGTAAAAATTTCACTTTTCAACAATAAGATGATTAAGATTCGTTTACATGGCACGTTTATAGCATCGATTTATTTCAATTACTCGAAATTTTTTTACCTAAAACTTTTTATAACAATATTTAAATGTATTTATATAGTTAAAATCTCATTTTTAGAGGGAAATAATTTTTTGTATTATAATTCATTATGTATTTTATAATAATATTATATAGGAAAGTGCTTGTTAATAAAAAATATTCTTAGCAAGATTTTTATCAAGGCTTAATCATAATTTTAAGAAAACTAATATAATTGAGGTATTATCTGTAACTATCAACATATAAAAAGTCTGTCTAATCATCCGAATTTTAATGTACTTCAATAACTAAATGAAATTGAAATAAGCAATATAAATGAACAAATTTTTTCAAACGGTTTTAGAGGCTTTAAAAGCTTAATGTTGAATAGAGTAGCAAGTCGTGTCTTTTGACGTGACATAAACTTCAGTCGCTCGTTTTCTAATCATATTAGTAATTGAACATTCATCAATTGAAGTATGACAAAGATTATGGATAATGTTAAGTCCTTTTGAATCTATCGTATGCTCCTCCATGACCGCTAAGGAAGAACTTTCGAAAGTACTTTCAAGCTCCAAAGGATTTCGAAAAGGCCACTAGAGGAGATGTTTGCCTTTGGGAGCGCTCGAGAAAAATGTAGTTTTACAGGCACATAGGCAGACGTTTCGTTGGCCTCGTTACCGCTTATGAGAATTCCTGCCGAATATGTATAAGATCGACTTGGATCGCGATACCTCTTGGCTATTAAATTCCGATGTTTCAGCACGTATCGTAAGAAAAATAATTGCTTGAAGGTTACGATGCGTACGATCTTTCGATTAGCGATACGGGTGCTTACTCTTGTATAGAGGTACGATAAAGAGAGGAAATGTGATATATTGGGTTTAGTTATTGATCTATAATGGGAGTAATGTTTACTGGCTTGTATATATTTGTAGTTAATTATACCATTTTAGCAATGCAATAGTATTTTATTATTGCATAGTATTTTATTATTGCATAGTATTTTATTATTGCATAGTATTTTATTATTGCATAGTATTTTATTATTGCATAGTATTTTATTATTGCATAGTATTTTATTATTGCATAGTATTTTATTATTGCATAGTATTTTATTATTGCATAGTATTTTATTATTGCATAGTATTTTATTATTGCATAGTATTTTATTATTGCATAGTATTTTATTATTGCATAGTATTTTATTATTGCATAGTATTTTATTATTGCATAGTATTTTATTATTGCATAGTATTTTATTATTGCATAGTATTTTATTATTGCATAGTATTTTATTATTGCATAGTATTTTATTATTGCATAGTATTTTATTATTGCATAGTATTTTATTATTGCATAGTATTTTATTATTGCATAGTATTTTATTATTGCATAGTATTTTATTATTGCATAGTATTTTATTATTGCATAGTATTTTATTATTGCATAGTATTTTATCAATTGCAATAGTTATTAAGTTATTTATTATATTTGCAAAATACTGAATGCTCTAATTCATAGTTGTTTCAAATTTCAGTTTTATAACTCTCTTATTCCTTATTGAAAAGCTGTTAAGTATACCAAAAATCAAGATAGAAAGATAATATTAAATTCAGGAAGAGTAGGGTATGATTGTAATTGATATTCTACATGTATTTTGAGCGAAATAAAAAAAAAGAGTTTTCAGGGGTGAACTATAAGGGTATTTTTTATCCTCAAATGGTCGTATAATTGCGTACAAATTGTTTATATTTTTTATATTTTTTTATATATTATAATATTTTTTATCATAGAATAATTTTGTATGAGATTTGTTTAATTAAAATATTTTCAGAAGAAGAAGAAAAAAAAAGTCAAATTTCCTTTTATAAAAAATAGGTGATGCAACTCTTTGGAGTTAAAGCAATTTTCTCAAAAGCGATTTTTCAAATTAAATAAATTGGTGTTTTTCACCCATTAAATCCCTGAGTTTGCACATAAAAGAACACCTGTCTAAAATTTTTTAATATGCTACAATATATCACAATATGAAGAAAATCGGTGATGTATACTTCGGATAGATTCCTTGTAAGTGATTTTCGTGAAACATTTCAACGATATAGTGTTGGATGATTAATTATTGCATTTCTATCCTCGTCGAAGCTCAAAAATTAATTATAAGATTTAAACAAAATTATTGAATTTTTAAAACATTGTATTGTAATAATTATAATTCAAGTACTGTAATTTTATATTGTATAAGTATATAGTAATTTCAAGTAAAAATTTCCATTTTTTACAACATTGTCAAATTTTATTCAGCATAAAATACTTTATTTACTATTATATTAAATTGAATTAAATTTTAAAATATGTGAATATCTGATACTATATAATTATTAAAACAAAATGTAATCAATTAACAGGGTATGTAATATTCATCCATACCACGCTATCTGATATTCTAACCGTACTTATATAAATAGCTATGTCTTCATCAGACACATTAATTGAATTATTTATTTAATTATGTTAATTTAAAAATCCTGTGATAAATAGTAGAATTAATGTTTCTAATTTATATTAAAAATACGTACTGTATAAATAAATTATTATGAGTAATCTATTTAGTAAAATGTATGATTTTATTAAATGACTTTAATTGAATAGTTCATTCAATTTTTTAAAATAGCATCAAGAAGAAAATCGTTACTTGTAGAATTTATAACATACAATCTGCTTATTATAAATGAAAGTAAAAAAGGTTCATCTTTGATTTTATTAAAAAATTATTATTCCTATTATTGTGATTAGTTAAAATAGTATTGTATGTCATAATTTAAGAAACATTTTTATCTATTTAAATAAATATCATAACATATGTAGAAATAAAATATTAAAATAAAATTAATGTAAAATTTTTATTAAACATAGTAGAATTGATTGAATTGAAAATCATAAATGAGCCACAAACATTAATATTAAAAAAATACATAATTATATATTCAAAAATAAAATAATTAAATCAGGTACGATAAGGTAATTCATAAAAAAATCATGTGATAAAATATATATTTTTAATCTGGAAAACTTAAATCTCTTCCATATATAGAGTATAGTTAGAGTATAGATACATTGAGTAGTAGTTTTCTATCTAGAAAAATTAGCTTACATTATTCATTCAATTAAATATACTTGTTAATTAGAGCTGTTTAAGAGAATAGAAAAAATCTCAGTTAAAGAAACCGTCAATAATATATATGCCTTTTCGTACAGGCATCTCTCCTTGTATTTAATATAATAGAATCATTAGAATGTAAATTTACGTTAATAGTATATTTTAATTTTACTTATATGAAATTAATGCCATTTATGCACATATCTTTAAATATAGTAAAACGAACATAGATACAGGAAATGTAATATGTAACAGAAGTAAATTTTTTGTTGTATAATTATTTTTTTATAACATAATATTATAAAGGATTACCTTAATATTACACTTTTTTACTTTTATATATATTATATAAAACATTTCGGATTACACTTTAAACTAACACCATTATTCTCGACATACGATACTAGAATCTAAAATTTGCATACAATGGGTTTATCTAATCTTAAAATTTTAAGTAAATGCATACATTTATTTGTAGATTTCTTTTAGCTGTAAGTAATTCATAAATAAAATCTTAATCTTCAACCACTTAAATTTATTATTTGATCACTTACCTTTTGTATTGAATAATATAGAGTCAATAATTAAAGGAATTAAACTAATTTATTTTTTGACTAAATTATGTCGAAATTAGTTATCTACTATATTAGCATAAAATCAAATATACAAAATTGTCAATTATATTTCAAGTTATAAAAAGAAATGTAGAAATGATCTTAAGAATTTTTTCATTATTATAAAATTATATAAAAATATATTATAAATATAAATTACTTGTATTTACTAAATTAAACGCAATAATCATGGAATTAATTGTAACGATTTTATGTTCAGGATGTATTAGTATATCTGATAAGATTAAAAAAAAAATTGAAAATGTAAGAATAAAATAACTGTAATATTTACGAATTTTATTAAAGGTATATTTATAGTTTTTAAATATGATTAGTGAAACCGCCATAATGTTGCCATTAGGCCACAAGACAACACGTGCAAGAGTCATAAAACTACTAATCGGGAAATCCGACTTTAAGATTGACCAAATTTTCTTAATGAGGCGTTGAAAATGTGCGGGTGGTCCTTCGACAGGGTAAAAAAGGGAAGGATGAAGCAAGTGAGCGGAGTAATAGGCAAGAGGATGGTCGAATAGTATACCGTCAGAATTGTCCCATTAGTAAAAATTGGCAACGTGCCAAAATTAAAAATGGAAGCATATGTGTGAATTTTCTTTCGCTTTTTTGTTGTAATGTTCACTTTGATCAACTTTCATATTATATGACTAATTTTCATTCAAGTTTACATGTATTAAATAAACATGTAGCAATGCAATCTCGGGTACTGAAGCAACTTCATAGATACACGTACAAGAATATATATAATATAAATCACTTTCGACTATACAGAAAAATATGCAGATACGCACGAGCGTTCAAGAACAATTAAAAAAACACACGCTTGGGAACATATGTACAATCGATTTTACTTGATTATAAGTTTTCGAAAGTGTGGAAAAATGCTGAGTTCAACATACGCAACAAAATTAATTTCTCTCTTCTTTGGACCGAAGCAACGTACTCGTTCTTTATCTTTTTCAGACGTTCGATTTTGAACGCATCCGGAATCAAGTGTTGTCGCAGCCGTTATTTAAGAAAAAATTGTGGGAATCATAAAAAATAAATAACATGATAAATTGTTGAGAAAATATGTTTCAGACGCTGTTTTTATTTTCTTATTCAATTTCTTTGAAATGTATTTAATTTTCTATATATTTTTTATTTTTTCGACTTTTTACGCTTAAAATCTGTTTTTTCAATTTAAGTTTCTGTCTATATTTATATATAAATTGAGCAAACTTGTGTATATAAAGAAGTGCATTTAAAATTACAATGTGCGCTATAAGTACAAAAAATAAGTTAAAATATAACTTTTTCAATTATATTATTCAAAAAATCATTAATAAATTAAAGATAGGATATGGTAAATTCTCGATAATGTGTTAAAATTTAGTTGCTTTCTGAAGTTTTTGATAAATATTATGTGAAAATAATACATTCACACAACTTCTCTAAAAGTATTTATAAAATATAGTAATATTTCATTTAGTTTTATTCATCAATAATGTACCGTAATATAAGGACAATAAACCTTTAAAATGTTTCAAATAACAAAAGTTTCAATTAATGAACTTAAAAATGTTATTATACTTATATGTAATTCTATTAAAAGCAATTTTACTCTGAATTCGAATCTTATTTTTCTAAAAGTACAGTAATTTGGAATAATTATAACATAAATTACATTTTTCCTAAGTATTAAAAATTAGAAGTTTCGTTTTTAACTTAAAAATTCCAGTTCTCTTTTATTCTTTGAAAATTATATATTGTCGATTTTTTATTTTTTCGTGATATATGTAAAAAGTGTAAAGAGATTAATGCAAAAAAATGAAAATTCTTATCTCTTTTTGCTATGAAGTCTTATTTACGTACATAAAATATGTTCAACTTATTAATTTTTGTACTTTCATAATATTAAAAAGAAACATTGGAACTATAATTATATTTGAAAATTATGTGTTGAATTTGAATAATTTCTTTATTCGTTATTTTAGTTATTAATAACTATGAAAATAAATATACTATTAAATGAAATTTATGAACGTACTGAATGATTCGTTAATGCAATAACTTATAAGCAAACCAAGTATTTAAATATAAAAATTCAATTAACGACTTTCAATTATGTTATTTTTTTTAAAATTACGGTAGCATAAAAATGATGAACAGAGCCACGACAACAATAACTGAAATATTTGGCCTAATATATAGTAGAAAAATAAAATCTATAGAACTGGACATATGAACATTTCGTAATGTTAGAATATGCGTCTAATCATTAGCAAAAGTTATGTTCAAATCTATGATGCGACCATAATTTCAGTGACGAATAAAGGCAATACGTGCGAGACCGTCAAGTGTACAGAAATACAAAGCGTGCCAAAGATAATGATATCATTAGAAAGACATAGCATTGTCGGGAGTTGTATTGCAACAGATACCCATCTAGAGAACGCGAAGTACTTAGTACTTTATGTCTCGTTATTTTGTGATATGTACTCGCAAGCTCTGGTAATTTAGGTAATTTCAGGCATTTCACTCAAAAATGTGAAAATTCCATGATTTTAAATATCGTATCTATTTTATAATGAAAGGGGTGTTCGCGTTCCATGGAAGGGCCAGCCACTTACGTATGTTTTTAAACTCGATCATTTTATATTTTGAGAACAGTATTTATGAATGATTATTAAAGATGACATGTCTTTATAAATATAACTTGCGTACTTCATATTTATTTTAACTTATTTGTTTTAACGTACTTGATTTAACCCTATTTTATAGTATTTCTAAAGGTGAACTATTATTATTATTTATTAAAATTATTATTTATTGTATTATTTATTGAAAATTATTATTTATTGTATTATTTATTGAAAATTATTATTTATTGTATTATTTATTGAAAATTATTATTTATTGTATTATTTATTGAAAATTATTATTTATTGTATTATTTATTGAAAATTATTATTTATTGTATTATTTATTGAAAATTATTATTTATTGTATTATTTATTGAAAATTATTATTTATTGTATTATTTATTGAAAATTACTATTTATTGTATTATTTATTGAAAATTATTATTTATTGTATTATTTATTGAAAATTATTATTTATCGTAAAATACTAGAAATACATGAGAAATATAAGTATTCTATATTCTTAATTTCATTTTTAAATAACATTTGTAAATTTTTAAGTAAAAGTTTAAGATTGTTAAAAGTACATTCTAAATTAATGATTATTTAATTTGGAATGATGGATGATGATAATTAATGAAGGATGGAATGATGGAATAAATACGTATTTATTATATTCAGTTAACTCGCCTCATTCTTAATTGCGATGATAGATATATTTTTCGTAATGTATGTATAGTATTGAATAAAGTTAGTGTTAAATAAAAGTTACTAATTTTTCTATACTTTGATAATATTTTGTTATAATAATAAAAAGGATTATTGAATGTCATTTAAACGTAATTGAAATACAGCTTCTGACTTCAGAATATAAATTTTAATGCATTTAACCTTAGCTATAAATAAATAAAATTATAACTATAAATTTATAACTATTTTTATTCTAATAAAAGAAATCATACTCATACATAGTACATTAAACAATGAAACAATATATTTTATTAAATTATTTATTAAGAATATAAATTTTTAGGTATTTAATTGAGCTAAATTTACTTTTTAAAAATATATAAAGTAAGAAGTATAACTTCTAATTCTTTAAGGATAACTAGTTTCCAAATAAAATTTCATTTTATGTTATTTTTTAACTTTACATAATATTTTTAAAAAATAATAATAACATATTATTTTATACGCTAATTATTTTATAAATTAATCTATTTTATTATAAGTAATTGGATATAATTCATATATTTTTATTATAATAAGGAATTTTTCTAATTAAATCATTTTAATTCCTTAAAACTGATTAAGTTTAATTTTTTTATTATTTACATATGAAAGTATATTTCTTAACATTTAATATTAAGCTTAAAATTAAGAATATAAAAAACAGTTTGTATATTCAAATAATAATATAATTTATAATAATCATCAAATACTAAGATAAATTCATTATATGTTTTGAAATATATGAATCGCTAATACATAGATTTTCTTTTAATTATTTATTTACTAAAAATTGGTATTACATAGGTATGAAATTGCAACAAAAATTATTCAAATACCGCTTTTGAGAAGACTAGAAAATTGTTATGCTAAATTAATGCATAATGTTTTTATTTTTGTTATATTCTTAAATATAAAATATAGTATAAATAATTTAGTTTAGTATAAAATATTATAAACAAATATTCAAATTTTAGAAAACAAGAATAATTCCTTCACAAAAAAAATTTTTCTTTTAAATTTTATTGATATTGAAGATTATTATGTATATAAGATTCTATAATGTAGAAAATATTAATCAAATTAGTTTTTAATTATATTTATCTTATATTAGTCGATTTTAATTGAAATATTTTCGATTTGATTCAAAGTTCTTTATTTGTAATAGTTAAAAACAAAACTTAATTTTTTTCTTATAACATTGATGATCGATATAGATAAGCAAATAATTCATACAGCATAGTCATAGTACGTTAAAAGTTCACTCGACGCTCATGTGAGAATGATAGATTTTTCGGTCTGAAAATAAATATTTTATACTTAATTTCAAGACCATATCTATGCATATATGTATACTTTTATCCATGAAGTGAATTTATTTATTATGTACGTTTTAATTCGTGCAAATTTCTTTAAAGTATGTTTATAAGGACACTTTTTATTACATTTCTTTATGAATCAATACTACACATTAAAATAAGTACATATATACGAGACTTTGTACATAATTAAACGTATATTTAATTTAATTATTAATTATTAATTAACGTATATTTATTAAGTAAATTTAATTCAACAAATAACATTATTCTACGAAATATGTAATGAATAACATTCAATTCTAATGATGCATCATAGAAACTTTATAATAAAACATGTAGGAAATTAAAAACAAATAAAAAGATAAATAATAATATTTATATTTATTCAAATATTGACAATTAGAAACATAATTTTTCTTAATATAAGTCATTTTATTAAATTTACTGTATTTGTCAAATTGGTAGAAGAATTATGAAACAAGGTTCTATCAGTCTATTTTCTTGTATGATTATGTATAATAATTCCTCTAAATCATTAATTTGTGTTAACCTATAAAAAGCTAAAGAATATTGTAAATAGATGTATTTGAAAAATAAGTAAAATAATATATATAATTAATACTGCATAAAAATTAATATTGCATAAAAATTGGTAATGCTAGAAAATTGAAGCTAAAAATTTAGTGATTTGATTTTGTATTGAAATAAGTGTAAAGTAGTTTGTAATTCTCAAATAATAATGTATATGGTTTCAGATAGTTTAAAATTTAGTATTAATTTGAACAATTTGAAAATATTTATAAATAGGAAACAATACTGAAAAATCTATTATTATTTTGTTTCGAAAAAAGAATAATATTACAAATAAATACATATTTGTAAATATCATTCGATATAAACTAATACAATTTATTAGAGTCTTTACTGAACATTAGCTTTAAGTACTGTGTTCATAATAAAAATTCGAAAACATAATTTCTTTTATAAATTATTGCAACAATACATAAGATTTTTTTTAGAAGTCTAAAATTTTGGTGTTAAAGTCATTATATTATATAATTGTTTGAAATCTAATTCAAATTCAATTTTACGCCGTTCGTTTAATTAAGAAATTTATTATTCATAAAATCTTTCAGCTATACATTTTATGAAAAAACAATTTATAGATAAATATTTTGAGATACGAAATCGTATTTGTACGAAGAAAGATTCTATTTATACGAAAAGGACTATATAAAAAAATTGATCTTAATTTAATAATTTTGTCAGTGGAGTTTCTGTAAAAATATTTTTTAAATTTCAGTAATTTATCAATAAATGAAAAGCAAATGTTTTTTTAATTTTGTTATTTTCAGAAGAATGAATGTGAAAAAGAGATAGTAAAGTTATAAAAGATTAAAGCAAAGCACTGAAAGTCGGTGCAGAGGAAAGAGTAATAAAAATATAAAGAAACACTCAGAGAGAGAGAGAGAGAGAGAGAGATACTTAATATGAAAATATATATTTCAAATTACTTATTAAAAGTGGTAAACTTTTTTGCATAATTAAATATTTATTTTTAAGAAGTTAAAAATGAAATTATAAATTCGACTTAAGTATTTATTACAAAATTTAACAAAAATATTATTTTCTTAACATTGTAAATATGTGAAATTTCTAATTACAATAAAGTATTTTAAGTTAATAAATGCTACAAGTACAATATAAAATTTAAAGTTTTTTAAATAATAAAAACTATTTCAATATTATAACCATATTTCTTGTTAAGTTTATGATTTCTAGCTTGTACGTGTTTTTCTTTCATCTTATCTTGCTTAAAATCTTAGCTACATATTATTAAACTTTTTAGACTTTCTGTCATTACATAAATAAAACATAGAGGAAAGCGCATATAGGAACTAAAGATAATATAGTAGAAGCATGAACCAGATCAAGTATTATGTCAAGTAATAGCAAGTGGACTTGATAAATAAACGTAGGTTCCTTGAAAATGATATTCGTTTTGTCAAAATATACGCAAAGGCGAGGCGCGTTGCAGCAAACTTGTCTCCGACGTTAGTTGACTGTATGTTCCGTTTGCACGACGAAAAGGTATTCTGGAAATATAGAAATTCTTTGATTATTTAAGCTAAGTAAGTGAACTACGTATATTGGGCACAAGTATTTGTTGACACAAGGGTTTGCTATTTTCAAAGCTGCCTGGAGCTCCAAATGTCATAAAATTCGTAATTATCCACCAACGTTTTCTCTTCATAGATCTAGTTTCTCATATTCAATATGATTAAATAAAAAATGAAAAAAAATTAGCTGCCACAGATGATTATTTAGCATTATACATTATACATTATACATTGCAATTAGACATATATTATGCTATATATTATATGCATTATATGTATTAATAATTCGCAAGCGTCTTTATTTATGTCACATTGAAGAGAACAATATTACGTTGTGTGAGTCGATGCATACTATAACGCAATACTCGATTTCATAGAAATAGTTTTGACAGGTATTTCGTATTAAGTTCCCTAAATACTATACAATTGAGGAAATTTAGTATTTAATTACTACACCAGCAATTTATTTTCAACAAGAGTATATTTTCATAAATACATTTTTAAAAAAGTAAAAAAATTTTTAAATAAAATACCATTTTGTCAAACTTTTGATGAATGAGTAATAATAATACAATTTATTGATTTTAAAATTAATTTAATAACACTAAGTAGAATTTCTCGATAATATGATTAATTATAATATATTTAATAGTATACTTATTATCAGGAATTCATTACATTAAACAAATATTGTGATTTTAGAAAAGTTTCACATTTTATTCATACATCGAACTACATTCAAAAGTTTTCAATCGATTCGTAGAATATGAATATTATATATCTTAAATTCATATGCATTTGATAAATTTTTCGTTTTCCTTTTCTTTACTTAGAGCGGAGAAAACTTGAGACTAAAAGTTTTGGATGTGCAGCCGGAACTAACAAAGCTCGGTGTTTCACCGGAGGAAACCAAAGAACTGTTAAATGACCACAAAGAAGTACTGCTTCGACTACAGGTAAATTTATAAGAATAGCCTATCTTTTGTAATCATAGTACTGACAGGGTAATTGTTTCAAATTTCATCCAGCTGAATAATACATATGCCATATAAACGTAACTTGGTGTAACTAGAAAAATATTTAGATAATAATTTACACACAAAAATATTCTTCTAAAAAAGCTTATTATATTTAAGTGCTCAAATCAAATAAGTATAAAATATTAAAGAAAAATATGTTAATTTCATACATATAAGTTACACTTAAAATTTAATTTTTCTAAAATGTTTTTTAAAATAATATTTATTAAATTAAATACAAATTTAAAAATGTAATTAAACAAATTTTCACTAAGAATTAAAAGATTTATAATCACAGTTATAAATTGAAGTTTAAATCATGTTTATTGTTATCTTATTATTCATTTAAATCATATTATTTAAAGCATATTTCAGCCAATTAATATAGTTTTAAAATATATATTTTTCTTTCATTATTGTTTAGAGTAAACAAAGTCCAGTGGAAGAATTATTAAGAAAGGTCGACCGAATTATATCGACAAAAAAACCGAAAGCACAATTATATAAAACAATGGCTGAAACACTAGCTAATGCTTGGAAAGATGTGAATGAACTTTTAGAACGAAGAAAGGAAATTTTAGAGAGGAACGTACTGTTCCATTGGTAATATTCCATATTCTAAATACTTAACTAAGTAAAATAGGTTAAAAATGAAATCTTAGAAATAAAAATGTAACTAGTACAAAAAGAAGATTAATAAATATATTCATGTAAAGAATGTTTCTTTACTCAGAATATTAAAACTGATAAATATGCAAATAATGTAATGTTTTAGGTAACTTATCTTATTAAACTTATATACTTATATAAATAATAAAATTATTATTAAAGTTTAACTTCAGAAAATTTTATTTTAACTAACTTCATTTTTAATTCTCAAAGTTTTTAATATGGATGAATATTTTTTATAATTAAAAAATATTTATTTCATTTTTTCAAAAACTTAAGATAAATCAAACGAAACAAACAAATATATTATAATAGTTTATAAATCTGTATTCATTCCGTTTATAGTTTTTATACATAAATTCGAATTTAATTTAAAGATTATTATATTCAAAGTATGTTATATTCGAAAAGTTATTTACAATTATTTGAGATTGTTTATTATTTAATATAAGTCAATAACATATTCATATTTTAATAGAATTTTGAAAATAATAAATAGAAACTTAAATATTGCATTAATTTAATTGACAGTCGAGCCGAAGAATGCAGGGGAAGTATGAGTGCTTTAGAAACAGCTTGTAACGATACAATTTTACCCATAGAAATTGAATCAGTGAAAAACTTTTTAAAGAAAATTCACGAATTAAGGAAAACTATGTTAGAAACATTGATGGGTGCTTTGAAAGATGGAAAGTCATTATTAGACAGACTTCGTGAAATTGCAAATGAAGGAACTCTTGATTCAAGACCCGATAGAATAAAAGTGGATGTAGAAAATGGTAATAAAAATATATTGATATGAATATTTTTATTATAAACTGAACAGTTTATTTTTATTAAATACGATAAAATAATTTACTCATTATAATTGAGGCACTTGTTCATACTAATAATAGTTTCATAATAAATTACATGATTTAATTTATATTAATGATACTTAATAGTTTTATATTATAACATTAATAATATTATTAATTAATTATTTTTAAGATAAAATGTTTATATAAGTTCTGATTAATTAAAAATAATAAAATAGTATAATTAACAGGAAGAATGGAAGAAAATATTTAATATATATGTTTTTATTTTTATTGCTTTTATAAGAGTTACATAAGTTTTGAAAAATAAATTGCAATTACTATCACAAGTAGATAAAATCTTCTTTTCTAATCTCCTTTTACCTACCCATTCTATATTTTATGAAAAATTAAGAAAAAATAATTTTGATAGTTAAGTTGATATGTTCTAATAAGCAAGTCAAGCTGATGTACATTTTCATCAGAAAGAATCTTAAATATTTAATGTCGTTTTTAATTTTGTCACATAAAGCAATGCACAAGGTGGAAGGTTGGTTGGAAGCACTACATGACAAAAGGCGCAAAATTGAGCTATATTTTCGTAGCAGGAAAGCAGAGCTCGAACAATGTCTTGCCCTTGCGCTTCTCGCCTCGGATCTGCATGACCTTGACGATGCGCTCAACACCAGGGTAAGAGCGTTGTCCAGTAGCAGTGCTAACCTTGGTGATTCTTCGGCCAGCGCTGAAATCTTGCTCTTCGAGCTAAGGAAACTGCAAGCTGAAGCCAAGGTGCATTCGTTTTTATTGATAGATTTATGTATTTGATATTTTTCTTTCTTCTAATGAAAATATTAAGAAGTGAAATTTGTGTCAAATATTTGTATTTGGGAGACAAATACTGCTTTTATATAATATATTACTATATTATAAATAAGATTAAAGGTTAAAGTATTTAAGTATATGAGGTTGAATATAAATAAAAATACGTATTTTTTATTATTGTATAATAATTACAAAAATAAATGCGAGTCTTACATTGTAATAGAAATCGAAAAATGCTTTTTTTCCGAATCATTCATAATTTCAGAATACAAAATTAAATATCTATTCTGCATGTCCAAATTATAAATTGGTTTTACTGGTAAAATAAAATGTTTTACGTTTTGTTTTTATTTCCATAATAAAATCTTTAATTTAATTAGTATTCACTATTATTTATAATAGTATCGATTTTTTAAATTTTATTTATGCTTTTGAATTATCTTTAATTTATTTTTTTATTTAATTTTTCGTTGAGATTTATGTATACCTATTTTGATGAGATTTTTTTGAAACGTTACGATTTCTATTCAGTATACCTAAACTTTATAATTAACTTTACAATTCATATTGTAGTATTGTCAATAATTTTTACTTCTGAGCTTTTTTTGATTTAGTTATTATTAAATTAAAGTAACTTCGATAGTTTGATAAAATTTTGTTTTTTTTTCATTAATTTATGTTCTGATACATAACATTACTTTCTAACACCATTTAAGTTAAGATATTTTCATTAATATAATCTATCAATTAGTGCATTGTAAAAAAAAACCTGAAAAACTTTGTAATTTAATATTATAAATACATTTAATGTATAGTTGTTAGCAAGATATAATTTAATAATGTAGACTTGCTTGTAACTTTAAAATTATATTAGTAGTTATATTGTAAAATTATGAAATCATAAAAATCTTCTAGTTGAATATTTATACTTTACAATTTTTGAAACGTGAAATCTTAGGAAAATTTTAAATTATTTGATATATTAAATTTCCTTATCAATAAAGATATTCATTTGTTAAAATTACAATAATTTAAATCATACACTTAAATATTGTTTATTGAAATATAATGAATACATTATAATATAAAATAAATATAATATAAAAAAAAATTATTATACATTACCAATCATATAATTATTTACTAGTAGATTAATGATATACTTATATATTACTAAAAAAATATTGTTGTTTTTGTAGGATTTACAAGACAGAGCTATCAAAATAACGAAGTCAACGGAACATTTAGTATCCTCCGGACACTTTGCTGGTGAGCAGGCAACCGCACAAGCCTACGCAATACTCGGAGTTGCAGCCGATTACATAAATGATCTTGATCAATATGAGCTGATGCTAAATCGGGCAATTGCATTTTTTGAATCCGCTCGATCGGTAAGTCTTATTGTTAACATCGTATCACTTAAAAAAACATTCCGAAGTGCACATCACCGATTTTATTGATATTGTGATCTATTGTAGCATAACAATTAAATTGTAGATAATCGAATTAAAATTTTGGAATGAAACCAACGCCAATATATTTCTTTTGAAAAACCGCTTTTTTGGAAATTACTTTTACTCCAAGGGGTTTCATCTCCTATTTTTTATAAAAATAAATTTGACTTTTATTTCCCCAGAAATTTTTAAATTAAACTAATTTCAGGAAAAATAATTATTCTATGATAAACAATATTGAGATATAAACTTGATATATCTTGGGATTTTTGGAATAAAAATATATTCAAAGGGGTAACTACCCCTAACAAGTGATGTACCTTTCTAATATGTACCTTAATATAAAAATATATAAGAAAAATACATTAAAAAATATAATAAATTTATTTATATTTAATTATACGACCATTTGAAGGGTAAAGAACAATCTTATAGCTCACTCCTGAAAAATCATTTTTTGGGTAAACTTTAAGGGTGCTTTTCACCTCTTAAATCGACGAATTATGGTGTAAAAAAATATGTGTCTGATATTTTTTGATATACTACAACAAATCAAAATATCAAGAAGATCGGTGAGGTACACCTCAGTTTGCTTGTTAATAACAAGCACTTATATTTTATAAATCGAATGGGTTTGAAATTATTATTAAGAAAATTGGTTGTCCACTATAGTTTATAATTCGTTCAATTTATTTATAAAATTATTCATATGTCTTCTTTGGCATTAGAAATAAGAGAAATTTTATGTAAATTATATTACATCAAATATTTGCAAATGGTCATGTGCTATTATTTTAATTAACTTTTTTATGTTTTTTATTATTTATTATTTAATATGTATCAAAGTATTTCTTATTGACTGGAATTGAAAATACTATTTAATATATAAATTATATAATATTTATATTTTGTAGATTTTACTAATAATTTCAGTAATTATAATTAATTTAATAAATAAATAATATAAAAATATAATTGTTTTTAAATGTGAAAAAGATTGTTTATTGATTATTTATTTTGGTAAGAAAACATTTGTATACAAGGAAAAATCCGTAATGCAAGTATTTTGGTTATATTATTAGAAATAAAGTTAAAAATTCATTTGTCAGATATTTAATAAATATTACTATATTTTATATTTTTACTCATTTGATTTTGATGATTAAGTAGCACCTTTGAGTTTGATAGAATTTCAAAGTGTTATGAAGGTGTTGATAAATAAATAAAAAGAAGTTATTACTCTAGGTCTATACTAAATTGGATCAATTGGAGATTCAGCTAGCTACAACAGAGCATGCCCCACATTCTTCGGGACTCGCTCGACTGCACTCACAGTCGATTATGACCTTGGAAGATATTACGGTCTCACCACTAGCCGAAGGCCATGCCCTGTTAGAAATTACTGGAAGAGAAACGACTGGTGCCGAGGTAAAGTTTATATATTCTCTCTCTCTCTTTCTGTCTGTCTCTTCATCCCTTGTTATATGTTCGATAGTGCGTACAAAAAGTCCATATACAAAGTTTTATTTCTAATGTGATTGTTTTGCTGCCAGCCTGCATTATGATTACTATGCACACGAATTACTCATACCTCTTATTATTATGGACTACCTAAGTTGTTTATTCGGATCTTGATCTGTTGACATTATATTTTGTATTTCCTGTATAAGATATTTTAATTTCACATGTGATTTAACATATTTTTCAAATATTTAAAGTATATTTCATGAATTCAGTGATTTTAAGAAAACATATTGCTGAAAACATAAAGTCAAAGAAATTATATTCTATTTATAATATATAAGAATTCATTTACCATTTGACTCTTATATCATATTTAAAATATTACAATAAAACGTAAATCAAAATAAGTTCAAACAAAGAAAAATAAATGCAATTATCCTGAAATAATAAAGTTCACATACTATTCTTATGTTAATTTAAATTTGTTTTCTGCATATTTTATTTTTAATCAATTTTAATAAATCAATAACAAAAATAATTAATATTTTTCAGTAATACCTAGCATTTAAGTAGTGATATTTGATTTAGAAAGAAGCATAATTGATTTGTTGAGACAATTCCAAATTTTAGCATTTTATGCTACATACTTCCAATAAAATCTGAATTAATATAAATTTTATATTGAAAAAGAATCTCGATGAATTTTTTTTTCATTACCAATTTTTATAAAGATATTAATAATATTTATAAATTATATATTTTTAAAATATCTTTGTCAGGATCATTAATTGCTAAATATGCTAAAGAACTAGAAAATTTTTTACTAAAAATTTAATTAAATATTACTATTTATCTTTTTAAGTAGAAAATGAAACAAAAATTGAACTAAAAAATAAACGTTTGAAGTTTTTTTTTAAAACTTTTTATTGTTTATGAAATTTTTAAATTTATTTCCAATATATGTGTAACTTATAATGATCAGAGATAATGGACAATAATTTAATGGCGATTTTCTAATAGCACTTATTGATGCCTTCCTGCTTCAATCCACTTAATTCTTTTTTTCTACCGTGGCTATATTTATAATCGAGCGATTACCTCCATTACAATTGGAATAGAACTTATAACATATATTAATAAATATACATATATAACGAACACAAATTTATATTTTTCAGTTATTCCAATTATTTTCATGCGTAGTTCTTTTATAAGCAGTTAAATATTATTACATAATTAATAGCTATATAATTGTTTCTATTAGGGTGTGAAACGTATAGTAGAAGAGATAAAGGAACGCAAAATCAAATTGCTTGGACGTTGTTCAGCTCATCGAGAGGAAAATGTTCGTATCTCACGTTGTCTTGGTAGTTTCCTTGAGAAATACGAAGAGCTATCAATTTGGCTCTCTAGTATTGTTGAAGCTTTCCTCCGAGGTCATCAAGACATGGGCAGTAATTTACCGATGGCTCACGATTTTTACAAGGTGATCCAAAACTTTTAATGAATTTATTAAATGAAGAAATCATTAATTTAATTTGTTAAACCATCATTCAATGTTTGTTTAACTGTCATTGATATAATATTGTTAAAACATCAATTATATTAAAAAATAATTGTTATTCCTTTTAATAAACTATTTTTCCTATCTTAAATATATATAATACTTACACATTTTTCCTTATAAATAATAAATTCTTGTAATATGAACTAAAATCCTGTGTAAGATGATTGTATCTTATAGAAATTAGTTAAAGTATTGCGAAAAAATTAACAATCGATTACTTAGAACAAGTATTAATTTAACTTAGAAATTACACGATGATGAATATGAATAAAAATTAACAACATTTTTATTAACTAACTAATCTACACCATTAAATGAGAGTGAAGTACACATATTACGAATCTACTTATAAACATGAAATGAAATTATCTATTGTAAACGTAAAGTAAAAGTTATCAATATAAGACTGACCAAGGAGATCAAATAAAATGAAACTAATAATGATATAAGTACTAAAATTTAAAAATATTAGAAGGCATTAAATTATGATACGATAAAAGTTTATAACAATTCGTTTTATGAAGATTGTACTTAAGAATTATTAAAATATATTATGCAAAATTAGAATTTCAAATTCTGTTTTCGAATTAGAATATTAATTGAATAGTAAGAACTTTATTTTTTAATTTATTTATAAGCAAAGTTTTTCTAGAAAATTCGGATTTTGTATTATTATTAATATTTGACTTTCTCTCATAAAAACTTTATTTTTATAGTTTTGTAAAAATCACTACACATATATTTTATATATACATAATAATTATTAGATTAATTCTACTAGTTGAGAAATAAAATTGTAAAAAATTGTAGCAAATTATTAAAATATGTACCGTAAACATTTTGTATCTTATTGAATTTATATTTTCTTGAAATAAAAAAATTTAGTAAATAAATAATAAATTTATCTTCGATAGCTTCATGTACAACTCTTAGAGGATCTTAATAAACGTGCTGAGGAAGTATATCAACTCGATCGCGAAGCTGTACCCGGTAACGTGTTGGAATACTTACAAGAGTCTGAACGTGTTGATATTTTCGATAAGGTTGATACTCTTAGAAGTACCTGGAGTATGTCTCGAAGAACTTTAGAGGCTAGACTACAGTTGGCCTCAATATATGTAGATTTTCATCAATCAGCATCAGATCTGGAAAGAGAATTGGATAAAATCGAAGAATTTCTGAAAGAATATGCGGATAATATGAGTGATGAACATATGAATAATTTAGAGATAAATTGGACCAATCTAGAGCCTCTTTACGTTCATCTTACTATCACTGGCAAGAAATTCTTAGATGAAAGTACAAAGGTAAATAAAGTAAAATTATAATTCTTGCACAATCAGGGTTATTATTAATAACCTTTATTTCGTTATTCGCCGAAAAAATTACTAAGAGAATACTAAAAGGTATTTATTTGAGTTAAAACTTAAATTTTTATTTTACTACTTATTTTTACTATTAAGACAAACATGAATTATAGTTTAGTCAAATTTTCTTTAGTTTAGAAAGTACATAATTATTATTGTATTCGTTATAGGAAATACATAATTTTTAACATACAATTATTTATCTTTAAAAATACATAATTTTCATAAAGTAAAAATACAATATAATATTATTACCTGCATATAATACATAGATAAAATTTGGCGTGCATAAATTAGAAAAAGTTTATCCAAGAAGAATTATTTTCGTTAACTTACAAACTAAATATTACATAACATATTATATATATATATATATAATAAAAGAAATACTATAGTACATAATTACATCAACATGAAAATATATAATTATTATAGTATTCCTATATAATAATAATATATTGTTTTGATTTCCTATGTTCTACAAAGAAAGTAATATAATTAGAGATTATTCTCTTTATAGAACATTATTTAAAATTTTTTTTTACTATAAAATGTTTTATTTTTTATTTGCTATATTGTCTTAAACAGATGTTTAATTCATAAATAATAAAATCTTGTATTTTTATTTAAAAAATACAAATTTTAAATTATTGAAAATTCTATGAAAGTATTTGATACAAAATTTCTACATAATACAAAATAAATACCATGTTATAGAATAAAATAAATAATAAATATCTAATTACTAAAAAGAAACTAACTTTTTAAATTATCTTAAAATATTACTTATAAGTAATAAAAAATTTTACATCAGTTAAAATATATAAATTATTATACAGAATGCAATATTTCAGTTTTTAAATTCAAAATTTATACACTTTTTATGTTTTTATAGATTTTTGATTCTTATTTGGATATACCTCGATCGTGTTTGTGTATCGAATCAATGTTAGAAAAGTTTGCAAATCGGCAATTTAATGTAACACAAAAGTACGAAACTTTAGTAACGACCATAACAATACAGAAGGAACTTCGAATAGAACGACAAAAGCGTTTAGAAGAAACTACAAAAGTAACTATAACATTATTGATAAAATAAAATACGTACATGTTTAGTATAATATTCTTATCTTATTTTTTTATTCTAGACTATACAATGGATCTCCAAATTTCGAGAGGATCTTTATCCAATAATAACTTGTAAATCTACAGAATTATTAGAAATTATAAAAAATCTTAAAAATTCAAAAATAAAAAATCTTCCTGAATTAAATAACGCCGTAGCTGAATTAGATTCTCGTGTTAAGAACATTGAAGGATTCGGAATTAAAAGTATATATACTTTTTTACTATTTATAATATAAATAGAAGTCTTTTTACAATCTATTTATAGCATTATTTGAATATTAGCATTATTTGAATAAGTTCTATATATATTTAAGAATTAAAACTAAAACACTTTAGCAAGTCAAATAGATTATAGCTATAGGAATATTTTTAATATGAATCAATTGTATCATAAAATTTTGATAAACTCAATTTAACAATTTAATTTATTTATTAAGCAGATGATGATTTTAATATTGAAATAAAGAAAAAATTGTCTGAGGTTTCTGAAAATCTTCGATCAACCTCAACAGATTATAAAAGTCTCCTCGATGATCTCATTTCTGTTTTTGAGAAGCTTTTGCAGGTATTATAAATTTGAAGAGTAAATAATAAATTCTATTACATAATATAACATAATATATAACATTTTTTTATTAATATAAAAATAATATAAAATAACAAAAAATAAAGTACAATAATTTGTGTCCATAGTTTAGAAAACAAATATCAATAACTCTTTAAAATAGTTTTTTGTACGATAATATTCCATGAAATCATTTAAGGTGGACCAAGAAATCGATACTGAGCGTAAATGTGCCGAATCCTCGTCAACTCTTAATAAAGAGTCTCTTCACGAGGTGCGCGTACTTTTAGAGCGTCTCGATTCTTTTACTAGATCGACGACAGAAATATTCAAACGGGCAAAACAAGAATCCGAGAAAATCATCGTTAAAGTAAAAAATTTGGAGCCATCAGAAGCGGCTAATCAAGATATTGACAAGCTTAATCGATCGTTCAAGTTAGTTGTAGATATTTGGAATGCTTATTCAAATTCAACAAAGATACGTTTACAAGACAGATTAGACTTTTGTCTTTTTGGAGATGATCTTGATAAAATTAATGCAGAACTACGTGATCTTGCTGATCAGTTGGGAACGATTACTGAATGGCTTGGGGAAAGTCTTTCAGCTTCAGCAGGAGCCTCTGAGGCTTTCTCGCAATTTGAGAAGACATTAGATGTAAGATAAATAATGATATTTTCGTATATATATAGTATAACAGAAAATGTCGTAACTTATTAAAATTTAACTATTATTTAGTTTTTATAGATTAAGTAAATTTTTGATAAGTATTTCTTAAAAATACTAATTTAATTGCTTAAATATTCATTGAATTTTGAGAAATCAAAATCACAATTACTATATGTTATTAAGACATTTATTTCAAATGTAAAAATCCTATTTTTTATATTCACGCGATTTTAGAAAACTCTATAAAAATTGAACTAAATATTTTAACATCTGCTATATTTGGATGTAGCTGGAAAAAATTTTTACACTCATTTTATTTTTACTCTTATTTTCTAAAAACAATACAAAGTTTATTAAAATTTATTAGATACGTAATTTAATTAATATTATGCATGATTATAAAAATATAAACAAATGTTAATCGCTAATAAATCTACTTTTAATTATTTTATAAGAAATTTCATTGAATTATTTTTCTGATTTGTAAAATATAATTAATTTAAAGATTATTTTATGAATGTTATAATATGAATTAAAATATTACTAAATATAATTTATTTATAGATTTTATCGCACAGAATAGAAGAATTTGTAAGAAATACTGAAATATCAGCTGGTAGACATTTACCTAAAATTCAAAAAGAATTAACAGGCTTGCAAGATAAATTAAAAACTTTAAAGAATCTTACTGAAAATACAAGACAAAAAATAAACTCAAGTATCGAATATTTTGAGTTATTAGAAAAAGCAAAAGAGTGGTTTAAAGAAGGAAGTAAACTTTTAATTGTTATAGCAAGAAAAGCAACATCCGTGAAAATTCCAGAAGACGCTACAAACCTGCTTCGTGATATTGATACTTTTCTAAAACCTGGCGAAGAATTACAAGAAAAAAGGATACAAGGAATTAAAGAATTATCCACAGAAATATTCGGTAAGAAATAATAAAAAAATTATAAATTAAATTATCTATTCTTCAATATTATTTCAATTATAGAGCTATATAATGATTTAAAATGAAAGATAAATTTTAACATTTATAAAAAAATTTATTAATTCCATTTTGTTATTATAATAACAAAATTCGAATTAGTTTTCAAACACAGAATTTCAAGAAAAAAATGTCCTGATTAACTTTCACGCAAAAATAATTTTTATCAAGAATAATATTGACTTATGAACAATTCATTTAAGTGCAAATAATTTAGATTTACTTAATATCTAAATTTCAACGAATGTGTTTTAAAATATTATTAAATGTACATTTTTAAGATCAAAATTTATTTTCTTATTGTTACCTGTAAAAACTATAATTTTTCTTCTTCAATGTTTTGAATTAAAAGAAATGTGATTAAAATATCGCAAAAAATTATTTATTATTTATTAAAATCTTTATTATATTATTAAAAATTAACTATAGCATTATGTCAAATTCACGTCAAATAGTTACTTTAAATATATATTCATAATATGTATATTTTATAATATACTCATCATACAGGAAGTTTTTGTATAAAAAATACACAGTAAAATATTGTTGAATTTAGTTTTAGAAATAGATAAGTAAATACTATATTCTAATAAATAGTATTTTCATTTATTCATAGTTAAACACTTAATTGTCGCATGAATACTCCACTTTCGTTAGACAGGAGCTTTTTGGCTACAAGGGAGCATCCTTCCTCCCACCCATAGAAAACCCATTTCTCTCTTTTACAATCTGTCATACGGTTATAGAGTATATTATTGAGGACATTTTATTATATCCAATATTATTATATTATTATATCCGTATTTATTGATGAATATATAAAATTTTAAAACATTTCTTTATAGTTTTTTATTAGTCAAATGT
The DNA here is from genome assembly GCA_018907045.1 of Wiebesia pumilae. NCBI lineage: Eukaryota > Metazoa > Arthropoda > Insecta > Hymenoptera > Agaonidae > Wiebesia > Wiebesia pumilae. The sequence continues at coordinate 475,006 of JACCHZ010000172.1, read as the reverse complement.
TATATATTAATTTTTTTACAAAACCACTTACGTTTTTTAATTTAATCGAACTCTTTTAAAATAAATTTTATAAATAGTCATTTATATTATTAGATGTTCTGAATCCAACTACTTAAATGAAATTTAAGATCGTGATTTCACGATATACATAAAACAAATGAAACTTGACTATATAAAATTTTAACATTTCATTTTCTAACTAAATATAAGTATTCTTTTTATTGAAATCTTATTTTTATCTAAATGCATAAAGGCAATTAATTTGTTCAAAAAATCATAGTAATTTCAACATACTAAATACGAATTTTATTTTGGGAAACATTAAACATTGTCAGAAAATTCTTGACTCTAAACTATTAAAAAAGACCGTAAGATGATTCTAAAAAGAGAATAAATTATTTCACATACCGAATAACTATAAAAATAAATAATTAAATCTAGATTTTTATTGTTATTTATAAACAAAGGTGAATTGGAAGCTTTTTTCAAATTCGATTATTAAAAATATATCGTTTCGCGAATCAATAGACTTTTACAGATTGTACAAGAGATATCATAAAAGAATGATGGAACAAAAATTCTAAAAAATCAACAAAGTAGCAAAGCATATTCATAAATTGTAGGAACGAATCGACTACCACAATTCAATGATGTGGTGGTAGAGAACCGCGAGATGTTAGATTCGTTCGTTGTGATTTCGTCGGAGTTACGTATACTTGTGGAGAATCTACATAACGCTGAGGATGTGCGCGAAAAGATACGTTCTGAACGCGAGGAGGCGGAGGCGAAAATAAGGGAAGCGCGGGCGGAGCTCAGCGCCGCCCAAACTGCTGCTGCGGAGGCAGAAACTGCCCGAAGAGTCGCTGAGCTTGTTGCCGCGGAAACGCTCGAAAGAGCAGCTGAGGAGGCGCGCAGGATTGCTCTTTTAGAGGCAGAGAAGATTCATGAAGTAAAGAAGATTCGTCAGGAAAAGGCAAAAAGAATTTGCCAAGAACAGGCCATCAGCCAAACGGACTCCATCAAGAACCTTGTGCACGAAACTATCACCAAAGAGGTTCACATCATGCAGAAGGTTCAATATTAATTATATGTTAATTTAATTTTCCTATTATAGATAATTTAAAGTAACGGAAATTTATATTTCTAAAGAATAAATTTGATAAATATTGGATTAATACCAAAGAGAATCGGGAATTCGTAATAAATTTGTTGCTATAATTTAATTATATATTTTATGTGCAAAATTTCTCTTTCATTAAAAATGATTTGACCATGCAATGAATTTTGAAGTAATGTACGATGTTATAAAATATATTACATAAATTTTTTAAGTTTATATACTATGAGTTACTGCTACACAACTTAAATAATTTACATATATATTTTTATTAACTTTTAGAGAACCCTTTATAAACAGATGAAAAAAACATAAAATAAAATAATTATCTTTAAACAAAATGTTTTGTTTTATATAAATTATACCTTTACTCTATATTTTTCTTATAAGTAAAAGTATAATTTACATTTCATTTGAAATTGTATGACAAATGTCTAAAAATATTTTTCAAAAAACCTTTTGATATAAAATTTAAATTGTGAAATGAAATAAAAATATATTTATATAACAAGAGAAATTTTCCATAATTTTTAAATAAATGTGTATAATGAAAACCTTCATTATGTGAACTAAATTTTAGTTTTATGCATCGATTTCTAATATAAATTTCTAAAGTATTTAATTTCATCAAAACATTTTAATAAAAAATTTTACAACTATGGTATAAAAAGCCTAATTTGTAGTCAATTTTAAAATAGAACAAGTATAAGTTTGATCATTTTTATCTAAATTAATATATTAAATCAATCATAAAATATAGCGTCTGAATATATTATTTTCCAAGTGTTAATACATAACATAAATGCTCGATTGAGACGATTGCAGACAGAAATAGCGGAAGAGCACGTTTCTACTATCAAACAAGAACAGAAGCCAATAATAGAACCATTTGAGATTGTAAAAGATGAGGCAATAATTCCTCAAAAGCAGCCGGAGATCTCACCAATTACTGCCGAAGTTTTGGTCAAACCCAAATTTACAGTTCCACTTCACGACGCGACGATACAGGAAGGCGAAAAATTCACCTTCGAATGTCGCATAATTGGTCATCCGAGACCGGAGATTAGTTGGCACAAAGATGGAATTCCAATTGTAAATAATCCAGATTATTTAACAAAATACGAAGATAATGGCTTGTGTACCTTAGTGATCGAGGAAAGTTTCATCGAAGATTCAGCAAAATTCATTTGTAAAGCAAGCAATGAAATGGGATCAGCTGATTCAGAAGCTGTTTTACAAGTTAAAGGTACAAGCTTAATGTTATGTTTCAAAGATTTGTAACAAAAATTATTCAATTTCAAATTTGCTAATAAATTTAGTATCATCGCTTATAAAAGATATTATGAATATTAAATATACACTTATCTAATCCGTCTGTTTCTCTATACTATATTTGCATATTTAAATTTATTTATTACATGACAGCAATATCATTAATAAATATTTGAAATATATTAAGTTAATATTATAATATTAATTAAGTTTAATACTTCGATTAAAAAATGTAAGGTTAAAAATCAAAATTTATATTGTTCATACGTATTAATATTATAAATCCTAAGATGTCATAAGTTCCAGATAATAATACTAAAATATATATTTCGAAAAGTAGCTTCTAACTGGTTCAAATTTTCTTCAAATCCTAATTGTAAGAAATAAAGTAAATATAGTATCTTGTATTTAATTTGTAGATATTAGAAAAATTAATTCCATTTATTAAATTAATAGTTCTCTCCTAAAATCAAATGAATATTGTATTAAAAGTAAACTATATTTAAATATAATAAATTTTAAAGTAAAATTATTAATTTTCATAAACTTTTTATAATATTTTGCATAGAAAATACAACATTAAATATAAACTAAATCTTTAAAACAGTTCGAAAGAAATCTTTAAAAATACACATATCTTAAAAATTTATGAACTAAATGAACTGCAAGAGAAACGTGATTAATAGATGTAAACATGCCAACAAAAATTATATAGACAGTTCTAATTTTATTCGAATTTTTCCACAAATAACTTCGATTTATATTTAAGAATTACCTTAATAACTTATTACGGTAAACACATAAGTTTCACGGTTTTTTTAATATATATTTAATTTATGAACCCTGTTTTCTTATAATGAAAATATAATAAATTAAAAGAATGACAACTTGAAAATGTTTTTAAAATAATTTTCAGTATATTTATTTAATATTTGCATATAATATTAAAAAAGAATTCTTTAATATCGTGACTAATAATCATATTACATCTACCAATTTTTGTTTTAACATTTTTATAAATAGAATTAATTATTTGTTATAGAGACTTCACCAGATGAACAATTAAATCCTCCAGTATTTGTGAAAGAGCTAAGTCCTTCTGTGACAAATGAAAGGTCTACGCATCAGTTTAAATGTAAAGTACAGGGAAATCCATTACCTACAGTTCAGTGGTATAAGAACAATGTTAACGTCGACAACTCGCCCGATTATATCACAACCTTCAACAATGGGGAGGCAATTTTAAAGTTCGAAGAGATACGCCTCGATGATCAAGGCTTATACACGTGTAAAGCCGCTAATCGAATCGGACAAGCTGCTACATCAGCGACCCTCACGGTGAAAGGTTAATTATAAAGCTTTTGTTTGATTTACAAATACACTTATGTCATTCAATATCTTTTTATTTTAATTAAGAATAAAATTTCTACCTTTGTAATTCGAGAAAAGTTGAAAATATTTTTAATTAATTAACAGAATTACATTTCTTACATAGTTTCTATGTTAAAATTAATTTATAAAATTATCTAATTAAAAAATACTGTACTGAAAAATAGCAGATAAGTAAAAAACTTAATAATATTTGAATACAAAAATATCAAATTTATATTTCTAGTTATTTTTCAAAATAACTCTATTATACTAAAAATGATATATCCTAGTGTAGTTACCTCCTAATTGTCTTTCTACTTATATGTAATGAAACTTTAAAGTTTTGCAAAATAGTTAATTTCTTTTATTCACTTAATAAATAATTATAAACATTTAAAATATAGATTTACATAAATATTACAATATCTTACATTAAGTAATTTTTCAATGGTATATTAATTTTTTGTTTTAGCAACAAATCTAATAGAAGAAGCTATTATTATCGAAGCTCCAAACATTACTGTAGCTCCATCGAATGTTACAAAGGTGACGGGAGAAGGATTTATATTAGAATGTGTAACATCAGGAACTCCACCTTTCGAATTTGTTTGGACACACGAAGGAAAATCTTTAAATGAAGATGACCATGTTAAGGTACAAGATGTTATAATACATTTTTCTAAATTACTTGAATATAATACTTTTAATCCATAATGGCGAAATAAACATCTGCTCTATTTACATTTTGGTTTCGTAAAACTTAAGAGTAACTTAACAAATATTTTAGTACATAAAAAGACTTATAAATATACAAAATAACAAAGAAAATATCTACATTGTCAACAATATTTGTTCATAAGACCATGGTTATATCATGTTAGAAAACTATATAATGCTTATTAATTCCTTCTAGTTATGTATTAATATTTTCAATTTTTGATTCTCTATTTAATAATCAACTAAAGAGAAAAAGCTAAAATTGATTTATCGAATTAATAAACATTATAAAATATCAATGAAAAATCGTAAATATTAAGATTAAATAATCAGGAATCATTCTAGTTAATGTTCAAAAACATATTTTTTAATATGTTTTTACTATTTTTATTATTAGATTTTTTATTGTTCGCAACAAAAGTTATAAATATTAATGTAATAAATAAATAGATATTTGTTTATAAATTTCTAAAGAAAATAAAAAATTCATAAATAAATCTAAAAACATTGTATATTTAAATGAAATCATAATAATGGAAATGAAAATAAAATGAATGCAATTATATTATATTTCAAACTATCGTCAATAATTATTAAAAAGTACAATATTTAGCATTCTTACGAATCAAGTTATTATTTGACATCTTCAATCACATGTTAAAAAAATCACTAAAGCAAATTCGCTTAATCAAAATATTTATTCGTGAGGATAGACTTAGGGCCGCAGTTCTTTAGCTTACCCAGGCAATAGCTCTTGAAAGGTCGCCGTGCAGCCCTTAATCCAAATCCTATAGTTCAGAAGGCCCGCTTGTCTAAATTGGTCGGTGCGCTGCCTATGTCTCTTTGTCTCGCATACACGCTTCCTCAGAGCTTACTCGCTATTTTTGGTCCCGTCCGCTTGCGCTTACTCGTTCTCACCTTCGCTAAGCGAATTCAAGCAACAAAAGTCTGCGGCCAAGAGGCGAGAAAAGAGTGGAAGCAAAAAAGGAGAAAAAACGAGGAAATGACCCCGGGGTGAGATGATGTGTTTGCCGGTAGATCCATACCGACGTAGAAGCTGGGAGGTGCAGCCTCGTCGTGCTGGAAGCTTATTCTAAGGACGAGGGTAAATACGAGGTGACGGTGCGTAACGCGACCGGTGAGACTAAGGCTGGCTGTGACGTTGCCATCAAGGTCAGACCCTTGATCAAAGAATCGAGGGACTCGGAGTTGCCGTCCGTTCGAAATATGGAATCAAAGGCGCCGAGAATACAGCTGCCTCTAAAGGATCTGGCCATAATTGAGGGCGCATGCACTAGATTGGACTGCGTCATTGTTGGACAACCCGAGCCAGAGGTAAAAACTGTTTACACTCATATTTTTTTGATGATAATGAATTCTCTTACTTTTTATTATTATAGACCTCATTTTGATGTTGATTGGAATCAAAATAAAATAATCCAAATATCACAGGTTTCTCGAAAAATATGAATTTCTGTTCGTATTTTTCAGTTTGAAAAATATGAACATTAATATTATAAATATTAAAGATTTAATATAATAATTTAAAAAAGTATAATAAATAGTATTATAAATATTATAAATTTTCATTAATTATAACATTATAAATATGAACATAATGGACATTCAATTCATAAAATGTCCAAATATTTCTTTATCCGAAGAATTTTTAGAGATATTATTTCATATCAGTAAATTAAACGTGCTTCATACTGGAATAATGAATGCTTATAAGTTTTTGTTACTTACTATTTGAAATACTTTTCAATGCAATAATTTTTCTTTTAATATAATACTATATGTATATATACAGTAAAATAAATTAATGTATATATTTTAATATATTGTTCATTCACATGTTTTAAAAAATACAAAATTTAAACACTTTTATTTAAAATATTAAATTTGTTGCAATGTTTAATAATGAAATATTAATCAATTATAAATTCAATAAAATGTTAAGGTTTCTTCTACAATTATAGTGTTGTATATAAGATTTCAAGATAAAACTGTTTGATAGATATTCGACTAGCTAAAAAATAATTCTGTCTGTATTATTCTTAATCAAAGAAACTCAACATTATAACTATTTACGATGCTATAAAAATTATCTTTATTGTATTAACAGTCGTGTAAAATTATATGTTTTATGTAAAAAATTAGTCAACTTTAATATAAAACATGTAACTAGCTACATAAGTTTTTTACATTGTTGTAAAATTGTACTCAATCCATTACGGTGTACAAATATAACATTTGTTGTTTCGTTCTTTATCTGATGCTAATCACGGACTATTATGTAAATGTGATCACGTATCTCAACAATCTTTTTTTTAGTAATTTAAATTATTTTTATACCTAACATGCAATAATATTTATCTACATATTTTGAGATTAAATAAGAAGAGTGAACATTTGTTTGTTAATAATAAATATATAAAATTTCAAATATTAAAAAGTTACAAACAAGAAATAATTAACCATCATGATAGAAAATTTTAGAGTGAAAAAATATATTTTATTAGGTACAAAACTTTATATTTATTATAAAATTAATAAAAAAGCAATACCAACATTAATCCACGAAAATACAAATGTATTTAGTTGTGATCTATAAACCACAAATAATTTAATACCGACGGGAATATATATAAATTTATTATTAATTTTTTTAAATAAAACTGTAAATATTTTAGATTAGAAGAATATTTTATTCTTTATTAATTCCTTTTAATTAGACATGTGTGTGTATTTTAAATTTTTATGTCTTATTTAATAATATTTTGAGTAATAAAATAATGTTGTTGATATTTCTGAAAAATAAGTGTGTATGTTTGTGATATTTATTGTCTTACGTAACTGTTAGTTAATAATCGGTGATATAACAATTAAATAAATTAATCATTTTACTTAATGTTGTATCTTTATTTATAAATTTATAAATTAATTAAACGATGAATTTCAGGTAATTTGGTATCACGATGATAGACCAGTTAAGGAATCAGCAGATTTTCAACTACTTTTTCAAGGTGACAGATGTTCATTAGTAATCCATGAAGCTTTTCTTGACGATGCTGGTATTTACAAGGTTGTTGCGATTAATGATGGCGGAGAAGCGTCAAGTAACTGCACCCTAACTGTAAAACGTGAGCCTTAAGTTTTGCGTATTTTTTATTTATACATAGCAAAATAAAAAAATAACATGGCGCATAATAGATATGATGTATTTGAATATTGTTTCTAATGGAAACATCATATAAAATAACTGAAAAAATAAAAATACATACAAATATATTCCTTACATGTGTATGTATATACAAGTATAAAAGAATGTGTGTGAAAACAGAATATTTTATATTAGTCTTTTAAAAATTTTATTTTCAATCTAGTTTTTTTTAATATGGTATTTTATACAGAGCTATGCATATAAATAAAAGGAGTAAATAAAATTTTCTAACTAAATTCATTTTTAATTGGAAACATGAAAATTCTGTTTTTTAGAAAAATATGAACTGTACCAATTTTGATGAGCTGTAAAGAGTATAATATTGGTTATTCAATTTTACCTTCTATTATTAATCTTATATCATGAATGTATTAGTTAAAAAATATGTTTTAACTTTATTTCTCCTTAAAATTTTAAATATATTGAAAAAAATATTCATTAAGATAAAATAAATAATTTACTTTACATTAACTATAAGAAAATATTATTTAAAAATACGTATTATATTTCATGCTTCATTTTCATGTTAAAAATATGATAACAGGGAGTACTGAGGCTGTTGAAAGTTCGCCGAAGTTTGTAAAACTATTAACCGACTTACTGATTGCTGAAAGCGAGGAAACTGTATTCGAGTGCATAGTAAGTGGCGAGCCTAAACCTACAGTCATCTGGCAATTGAATGGCGAGGCACTCATCGAAAGCGAACGGGTTAAGATTCTCGCTTATGAAAATGGCCGCAATATTCTCAAAATATCACCGACAACCCCTGAAGATAAGGGTAATTACACTGCCAAGGCGACAAATCGAGTAGGTGAGGCTAAGTCATTTGCCAAGCTTGTTGTCAAGGTGCTAGGCGATTTTCAGCGCAAAGATGACGTCGTTCAGATGGAGGAAAAATTCGTGTCGCCATACTTTAAGGAAAAGTTTGAGAGTAGAACTGTACGAGAAGGAATTACAACTAAATTCGAATGTATAGCAATTGGCAAGCCATCACCCAAGGTTAGTACATTTTATACTTATATTTTGGTTGAGCTAAGATTATGAAATTGCAACTCAAGAATATCAGAAAATGCAAAATATAGAACTAAAATTAGTTGATATAAAGTTTAGAATATTATTCTCTTTTTTCTTTTAATATAAATATAATAATATTATTTGTGATATTACAAATTTTACTTTGTAAATCATAGTGGCTATAAAAGTGTCATCATTAATATTCTATATTAATCAATATTCTATTATGATTATGGAATAATTTTACTCAAAAAGAAAAAAAAAGCAATTCGTATTATTTTAAGAGTCAGCCCTTTATTTATGTTTGAATTTTCAATTTCCAAACTTAAATATCATTAGTGATAGAAATCATATTTTATAAAAAAAAATTTACTGTATTAATAAATTAATAAATTTCATTATTTATAAATCTACTTAATTGAAGAGATATATTACAGTATTTCAAACAGCATTTTATATTTTATTTAATATATAATATCTACTGTACGATAATATATATATATATATATATTTAATTGATTACCACTTTCCTTGTTTTTAATGTATTTATGTAATTTCTTATTGAAAACATCAAAATTATTAAAGAACGTCTTAATATTAATTTTTGTGAGATTTATAGGTCTTTTAATTAAAAATTAATTTCAAATCCAAAATAAATTTATTTATTGATTAATGTTTTACACATCAAGAATTATTACTTTATAGTACTGGTACAATGACAGAAAATTTTTTATTTATAAACAAAGTTACAACTGATTAATTTTGAAAATTATGAATATGATTTCAGGCAATATTTAATAAAATCTTTATTTAAGAATATATAGAGAGATATACAGAAATATTTGTACAAAAATTATTGTACAAAATTCTTTACGTTAATAAACTTTCTGAATATTATTTGTATATTATTCTTTCATTATACTATTAGATTGATAATTTATTTTATTTATAAAGAACTTTCTTTAATAATATAATAATAACATGAATAAATAATAATAAAATTGATACATAATACAAACAAAATATACGAATATAACGTTTAAAACATTATTTTAAACATTGCAGATATAGAATCGACAGTATGAATTTTCAGAACTTTTAAATATAAACTTATTTTAATACATATATTTAAATAATATGTAATATCATTATATGATCTCAATTTAGCACATAATTTTCTTCGTATGAACGAAAAATTATTTTACTGATGAATATAGTTTTTCTAAATCGATTTATAAAATTTTAATAGTCATGTATAATCTTAAATATCAAATTGTGTACATACGTAAGAATTACTTTTTAAATTAAATTAAATTTCGAATAATAATTTTTTTAATAAATCCAATAATGCATGGATGGATGCATGGAAATCCATATATATTTTAAAGAAAGCTTTTATTATAACATTATAACAATTTTCTGTTATGTAATCTCAAATTCAATTTTTATTTTTCATTTATATTTTATCATTTATTGCGTTAATCTATTAATCTGTAAATAATTGGAACTGAAAAAATATAATTTGAATAGATTTAGAGATAATTAAATAAAAAAATTAATTGCAAGTCAAAAATACTGTTATACGAAGTATTTTAGATAAATGTTTATGTATTTTGAATATAAGTTAATTTCAGTTAAAATTAAAGTCATTACCTTATTTGATATTATTATAATATTCAGAAATGTAGTTGATTCTCGATTATCAATAATATGTATTTTACAGATGCAATTGTCAGATAAATAAATAGAAAATAATATTCAACAATTCAATAATTTTAAATATTCAACAATTTTAAATTGCTTTATTTTATATTTGAAGCAAAAGAAATGTATTCGTAACTAATACAATCACAAAATTAAAAAATTTATAATTCATGAAATTTATAGTAAATGCTGTATCAATTACTTTTGATGTACAATTTTTTGAAGTGAGAAGGATTTATTAATTCAAATTACAAAATTGATTCGATCTTCTTTTATATCTTAATGAGTTTGATTAATTTATATTTGACTTATAAATCTTTTAAGACGTTCAAATATTTTAAATATATTCTGAGAGTATACGGGAACTTTAGTATATAGTTATATCAAGTATACACTTAATTTAAATTTCATTTATTTCTTTTTAAAGATTATTATTAAATTGAAGTTATATTTATTTTGTCTATAATTATAATTAATAAAACATATAAGATAACTATAATTATAGAAAAAGTCATAAAAAGTTATTACGAAATTTGAAAGTGACACACACGCACACAAAGTTAAATTATATTCGATATATAAACGTAAACAATATTGTAAATTTTTTAAATTAAAATAAAATTTCAATATATATTACGAATTGTAGTTATAAATTTTCTAGTTTTTATAATTTTGCTTTTACTTGTGTGAATTATCTGGATCGATTATAATATTCACTATTATTTTAAAAATCTGAATTAAAACTGTAAATATAAATAACACTTTAAAATTAATAAATGAATATTTCCATTTCATTGTTAAAAGAAATAACTTATATAAAAATATATAATATCAATTCTATACGTTTTTACTTGAAGTTGCTTTTTAAAAATAATTAAACTGCACTTTTAAATTATATTAGATGATAATTCAATTAAATGATGCATTTAATATAGATCCTATGGTTTTTCAACGAACGACCGGTTCATGGAAAAGATTTTCTTGTTTCTGTCAGTGGTGATCGACAGGTGTTAACCATTCCAGAAGTAGGCAATTCTCATGAAGGCAATATTTCATGCGTTGCAGAAAATATATCTGGCAAAGCCATTTGCGAGGCAAAAATTAAAATTGGTAAGTCAAATTTAATTTAATGTTTTTGAATCTTAAGTTTCAGTAGCTTATGTGTGCATTAAAATATATGTTTCATGGCTAAAAATAATTTTTTAAAATAATCTTAATTTCTTTCATTTGATTCATAATAAAAGATTTTTAGTCTAATATTTAATTATAATAATACTATATATATATAAGTATTGACAATCACTTAATTTGTAAAATTAAAGTTATAAATAAAATGTAATTTCATCATATCATTTAATGCTAAAATTTCAATTGCTCATAAGTGAAAAAGAAAAAAGAGATAATAACAAACCAATTTTTACACTACATGGGTGTATCTATTATTTATGTATATTTAAAAGTATTTAAATTAGCATGAGATACTTAGCGTACTTTCATTGATTCGTAGAGCTGTGCAATTATGTAATAAATTATATTACAATACTACAAATACGAATATAAAAGTGCTATTTTCAATGCAGTTTATTTAATAGTTTTTTAAATGTTTTTCTAAAAGCTACAATGGTAGAAATGATATTTATAGCCTTAAATTCTATCGTGTTTTTAATTTATACAAGAGGTAATAATTTATATAATAGTATAACAAAATTTGTATATATAAATGCATGTCAGTAAAAAGTTGTGTGTACAATAATATTAAAACATTTTAAATTAAGTGAATTGAATATAATTATTCAGAATAAATAAATTAGTAAAATAGAGAATCTTTACTATAAACTTTCTACAAGAAGTGTTTTAATACATAATAACTTTACACTATAGAATATATCAGTTTCGTTTAAAAATATAATATTATGAAAAAGAAACATTTTTAATATTGGCATGAAAAATACAAGTAACCGAATTCACATTAAACGAAATTGCGTTGGCCTTTACAGTTGAAATGAAAAAAAATCTATCACGCACATCAAATCTCTTTTCTGATACCCGAAAGAAAAGGAATAGAATAAAACTCATGTGCTGTGTCTTTTACTACTTTTACTAGCAACGGACGAATCGGGGTTGCGGGCATCTGAGGTAAAAATAACGTCGAAGCTCGTACAACGGTGCCACGAGTTATTAATACTTGAATTTCCCTGCTCTTCATTCACGACCATGTCGATTTTCTCTCCACGATTACGAAATTATTGATTTACAACGGAATAATTTGAAGACTATACAAACATAAAGTAATTCATGAAAATATTCATGTGCATTTTTTAAGCACTTATTATGCTCTTTAATTGATTTCGATTTTTAATAGAGATTAAGATACAATCTATATATTGGATTTAATTTTTTAAACTCTTATAGATATCTCTTAAATCATCAAAAAAAATCTGCATTAAAGCCTTATTAATAATTTGGAAACTATATGTAGCTCTTATTTACGTGCTTGAATGAGATTTTTTTATAAATTATTTACACAAACGTTATTCTTTGGAATTTCAAATTAAAAATAGATTACAAAAATTGGTATATAAAATTAATAATTATATTTAAATTTATTAAAAGACTGTAAAATATAATGTTTCGAATAAATATAGTATTTAACTGTATTTAATTAAAATATATATATTAATATAAAATTTATTATAATATATATAAGCAGCACTATAAGCTGTATTTAAGAATTAACCATTCAATATTTTTGAGAACTGCTGTTTTAATTAGAATTTCCTATTGACCTTAAAGTAAATATAGTAATATATTTTCTAGCGGTTTTCATGTAATAATAATTAAAAAACTATTTATATAAATAAAACATATGTATGATTAATAAGCTGTTATCATATGTTTCACTTTTTAATAATTTCATTAAAAACTGTGATGTTTTAGTAATATATCAAATTTTACTATCAATTCAAAAAGAATATAAAAAAATTAGTATGAGATTCATTTGAATATTTGAAAACAAATAATATTCTAATTTTATAGGAAATATAAAGAATGTAAATTAAAATAAGATATCAATTTTCTGACATATTTTTATAGAAGAAAAAACAATATACAATAGCAGAATCATTTTCGTCATTTTTCTAGAATCTTCTTTTTGTTTTATTTATAAAAATGTTTAATTATACCTAAATTTAGCTGTCATACTTTGAAAGATCTGATTCAATATTGAATCATCCTCAAAATTATTAAAAACATAACTGATCAATAAATACAAATATCGGCTAGATAAGGAATATAGAATTATTAATTCTAAAAAATGTCAATAATTATACATACGTAAGTGAACTGAGTAAAATAAATGAAAAGTTAAAAGTGTTACATTACAAGACGTTCGAGAATCTCGACCGTCTAAGATAAAAAAAGTAAGTAAAACCTGAATATGTGGAAGAAAGAGAAAGAGAAATAAACAGAGAAAGAGAGAGTAGACAGAGTAATGGAAAAGAAGAGTATGTGAGTGGAGCATTGGAGAAAAAGAAAGGGCAACTGTTGCAACGGAACGCGTGTACGTACGACACGCTCAGATATACGTTATTTTTGTCAGCACAAATACTAACTACGGTGAGTCGTAATCGTCTCCGTCGTAGCCGTCGTGATCGTCGACGTCGTTGTCAACGTGATTATCCTCTCCATACGTCGGTTCGTCAGCCGCTGCCACCGCAGCAGCTGCAGCTACCAGGTAACACGAGTGTGTAGTGGTAGCTTCTCTACAAGTCGATCCATCTGAAACTGGGAAACATCACGATATCGACAAGTAAATCCTCCATTCGAACGACCGATTTGAAAACTTTCTTCTTCTTTTTCGAAGCGTGTCACTATCCACGACTTCATTTCGACCTTCAGAGACTGCTTTAAACGTTTGAAACTATCAAATAGAAACCAAGTCAGTAAAGTATTAAATAAAGTCAATGTAAATATTAAAAAAGATATCAAAGTGAAAAAAATAAAGTATAAATCGTACAGAGGCACGAAAGTGTTTAAGAACGAAGGTTGACATAAACAAAAACTACCAGAAGTCGGAAGGAAAGATACACGTTCCAGGTAAAAATACGTATTATATACGTAGTAATATTGACAGATCTTAATTTTTTCTGTCTGTTTTGGAATAAACTGGTTTGTCTCTCAATTGATACATTGATGGATCAAACACGCGGATATATAACTCCTGTATGATGTTTGCTGCTAATTTTATCGGTATCACGTCTGGGCATTTATAATTTTTCAGAGAAGGGCTCCGTTGACCGGGTTGAAATAGCAAATGGTCTAAAAAAATTAAAGCTTAATTTTCGTGAGTGAAAGAACTCTCAACTTAACGAAGTTTATCTTACATAATGCATACGTTTTGATTTAGTACAAAAACATGCTTATTTTAATGTGATATAGATAGATAACTAGGTATCATAACTTGATAAAGCTCTGGATACATGAGTTTCACAAAGTGTTGTGTTTGGAATTGTGTTCAAGTTTTCTTCAGATTTTGTTTTTTCTTTTCAAAAAGAGGTTACAAGAAAATACTGTTTTTTTGAATGATAGTGTTATTTGATCGATATCAAGATTTTTTAAGATTTTTAATGACAAATACATTTTTGTGTTTAGAATTATATTTTTATTAAATATGGGAGCATAATACAAAACGTATTAAGATTCGATTATTCGTAGATCCATTTACTTAATTTCTTAAAAATATCAATTAAATTTTTTTTAATAAATCTTGAATATAAAAGATATAATTTTATATGAAAATATATTAATTCTTTCTTCTAAATATTTCTTATAATCTTAATAAAAAAATTAGAATAAATATATTTAAAATCTTGTACAGATTTATCATTTATTTTTACTATAAAAGTTTAAGATATTCAATAAGATTTTTAATGAATTAATTTCAGAATATAAAGAATCATAAAAAATAATAATAATACAGTATTGACTATCTTGATATTTTTGCATTCAACATGAAATAAAAAATTTAAATTATGAATCTATACGTATTACAATGACCTATAAAATAACATTTTTAATTAAAGATATCAAAATTATTTTAAAAAATAAATCACGTTCTATTCATACGTTATAGTATTATAAGCATAATTATCATTTTATTATAATTTAAAGGCAGATATCAGTCTTCTATTACAGATATTTACGTATTTATTATGTTTTCAATTTTCTATTTTACTAGTCATTCAATGTCAGGGTGATCTCGTGCATATTTTACAGCATACAACACATTATTCTTAAATGATCTGATGAATGCTAACCATCAAAATTTAATTATCTAAATTTGTCATATGTGCAACAGCATTAATACTTCATTAATATGTTTAAATAAAATAGTTTCATGTTATTATAAATTAAGAAGATTATAGGATTTACATCTATATTTATATTTGGAGGACGAATTATAATTTAAATAATACTGGTGAAATTTATACATTGCTATATTTTTATTTTTAATTGTATAATAAATACTTTAAAATTATACTTTGCTTTTTAAACTATTTTCAAATTTATTATTATCTATCTAAACATTAATTTTGCCTCAATTAACTGTACGCAATATGTTAGGAAGTCTTATGCTATTAGAAAATTTGCCTTTTTAGAATAACCAATCACAATCTCGTTCTTTTTTCAAATTTATTATCCACGTTATCTCTATTACATTATATTACATTCGTGTTATAATATAATTTATTGAATTTTCTATATACGTTCAAATAAGTGCACATAATAATTTTAATCTGTATTTTTTAAATAATTATTAATTGTTAATTTGAAATATAAAATTTATTATTCTTATTATTATTATTAAATTTGAAAAGAATTTAAAAATTAGTTCACTTATTTTCTGTATATGATTAATTTTTTGATTAGCTAAAAATTTTTAAGGAGAAAATTACCACTATATACTGAACTATAAGTACTATATTAATTTATATTGAATACTATGAAAAATAATTGCATATAGAATTAATTTCTAATGTAATAATGTAAGAAAATTTCAACAAACTTTTGAGAAAATTTAATAATCAATTAGGGATGTATGGGTATTTGCAAATTCTACACGTAAACGTAGGCATCTTGTAAAACTTTAAGAAATCCGAGTAGCTGGTTTAAATGTCTTATGAGTTTTTAGTTTGGCAAGAGATCCGGGACAGAAGTCAGCTTGAATTTCTCGCTCCAGATAGTTGCGCATTCTCGAATCTGAATTTATCTGGATTTATTTGCACGATATTTTGGAGAGCTGCCAATGACAGGCTTTGAAAGTTTGGATATAGTGTGTTTCTCTCTCTTTATCCGTATACGCATATATGTGCACATTTATGAACATGGTTAAAACGTGACGAAAGTGCTGAAGAAATTGATGAAGAAATGGTGGCAAAATATTTCGAATAGTCATGAATCTTTCTAAACTTCTTAGAAAAGTCATCTTTTTTGAAAGTCGGCTTTTGTAATTACTGGTTACTTCAACTGGCTTATAACAGAAGTATTTTTTCTTACCTTATTTAATTTATATTTTCTCTAATTAGAAAATAGACAATTTATATTAGAATGTCGAATTTATATGCCTTTATGATTCTTCCATAATATCTTATTTACAAATGAAAAAGAACTGGCAAAAGATCTTGAAATTAGCTTGAATTATAGCACTTATTAGATAGTATTTTGGATTTTTGTACTAAATATATATGTTTAAATAATTTATTATTTCCAAAAATTTTAAGAAAATATTAAAATTTTTATTGAATTATTATTTTTGCATCATTTATAAGCTTTTTTAAATAGACATTAAAAGAAAATTTAAGTTTTAAAAGAATTCATTATTAATAAAAGTATTTATTCACATATTAAATAAAAAATTATCGCAATAAAATTGATATATGTACATGCTTTATTTCTATATAAATATTGAGTTTAAATTGTAATTATCTGTCTAAGAAAATTTATATTTGGTTTTATTATATTAAAATTATAAAATAAATTTAAATTATCTAAAATTCACACACGCGCACATAATATTTGTCAAAATTTTAAAAATACGAAGTTTGATTTTAGTATATTTCAGTATTTTTTAATAATATCTGCCTTATTTTAAACAAGATTTAAAACAAGTATAATATGTAATGTATAAGAGCATCTATGTATTATATCTTTTGACTTTAATAGTTTAATGTATGTGACAAAAACTTGTCTTTAAATTTTTAGATATTTTACGACAAGACGAAATTCCTTCTAATGAGGTGATTCAAAGTACTAAAATTATTTCTTTTAAATATCTTTGAAGTTTAGTATATTTGTTTTTTAGTTATGTTTCTTTTGATTTTCTTAATAAAATGCATAACCATGGCCAATATGATTAATATTCAGTATTGAACAATTAAATAATGCTATAACTAATGTGTATTTTCTTATGATAAATAAAGATATAACACAATTTTAAAAATAAAACATTAAAACTTTAAAGTAATTAAAATTATATTTAATTATTCTTTAAAAATTTTCATATATTTTATGTAATTTTTTTCATTAATGAACAATTTAAAAATAAAATTTGGTATAGAACAAAATGAATATTTTAGATCAATTTTGACCTCTTTTTAATTCAGAAATATATTCGATTTATTATATTCCGAAAATAAGATGATATTCTGAAAAAATTATGTAGATACGTAAAACACACGTCATCATACAATAAGAAGAAACGAGGATGAAGAATCCAAATGTACATCTTTAATATCTTGCTTACACAATTATCGAATTCCATTTGATAAATTATAATAGACCTGATTAGTATCGACTACCGTAGAATGTAGCAGCAGGTGTGATTGCGTATCTCTTGCTTTCATCATTTATTGAATCAGGCCGTCTATTTTCGCCTTTCCTACCACTCGGCTCAAGGGAAAATCACTGCCAGAGAGAAATGGTATAAGTAAACTTAGGTTAATCGCAATGACCCCAAAGATAGTAAATGTAATCGATCAGTTATAGGTAGATCTATATTAACTATTGATCTTTTTATCAATAATCGTAGGGAAAACGAAGAAAGGAGGAAGAAGAGAAATGGAGAAACATTAAATGAAACACTAAGTTATAAATACCAAGAAACCGACGATTGAACAGGAGCATAAAAAGTGGATCGTTAGGTGGATCACAACCTTCACTATAAGAAAAATAAGCCTTTTAATATTCTTATTGATGCTTCCTTTTTTTTATTCATTGTATCACTTAGAAACCTAGAGATTTCTAAGAATATAAACATTTGAGAATATAATTGACTCGAAATGTAGTAACTAGAAATTTTTTTTAAAATATTCGATTGATAAACAAAGAAAAATTAATACATTAGATCTTTTAAACAATTAAAATTAAATGTCGCTTAGAATATCAAAGAAATTTAAATATAAAGATGAAAAATTAACATTAAGGAAGTACAAGATAATTTTGTTCTGAATGATGACATTGATTTCTGCATATATAATTGCTATTTCAAATGTAGTCGTTCAAGTTCATTAGTCATTAAGGCAACAGCATCATCTCATAGTATCTGAACCTTCAGTATTAAACGTAATAATACTCGTATTTTACTGTACATCTACATTAGTAACCATTTATAGAAAGATAACATTATATAAAGTGTATATTTCACATTATTTTATAATACTCAATAACTTTTCTTATCACTATCTAATTATGGACAGTTAACTTTATTTAAAATATATATACACTTATAAAATGTTGATTTTTATAACTATATTATAAAACTAAATTACATTCAACTAAATCATTTTCAAAAGAATTATATCTAAATTATGAAAGTTACTTAAAAATTAAAAAAATTTAATTTTAAATCATTAAATAAGTGATTAGGAAAATATAATTGTTTATTTATTTAGCATTGCATCATATATATATGATGGATTTCTTTTATATTATATGTATATTTTGTTATGTATTTCTGAACTAAAACTAAAAGTAAAAAATATTATATATATGTATAATGATTAAAAAAGTCATATATCTAAAATAATAATATATTCAAATGCTACAATGTGTATTATTGTTGTTAATTCAAATTTCTTCCATCATCACGTAAAATAAAAAATGAACTAAACAATTAGCTACATGTATGAATTATAAATATAATCTATTCTAATTACTGTACGTATTTATCAATTAAAATTTCATCAGAGTCAATGAAACAAATTGAAAAAATATATTAAATAAAAGAAAATTAAATATATATTGCTTAAATGTAAATTACTTATTTTGTATTATTATTGCACTAAATTTATAATGATATTTAGTTCTTAATATAACTAAACTTATTAGACATTAGGTAATAATTTTATACAATACTTTTAGTATTATAATATATACATAATAGTTATTTATTAAACTATAAGCTATTTTATTAATAATAAAATATCATAAATTGACATTTTCAAATTATTTGAAAAATCCGAATAGATGAATAAAACTATTACATACAATAGTA
The DNA here is from genome assembly GCA_018907045.1 of Wiebesia pumilae. NCBI lineage: Eukaryota > Metazoa > Arthropoda > Insecta > Hymenoptera > Agaonidae > Wiebesia > Wiebesia pumilae. Next base: position 455,035 of record JACCHZ010000172.1, on the reverse strand, counting down.
TTTGTCGTTATTTTTAAATTGATGACAAAGCACTATCGACAAGGATAGAATGCGTGGTCTTTTAAAGAAATGATTACTGTGACAAGGACAATTTCGTTGTCAATCTTGTGCCAAAATTTGCGTGTATTTATTTGTCGTTATCAAGTGTCTATATTCATCTATTCATTAATTGACAAATGATTATAATATATAATGTATACATAGATAGTGGAATCACGATAGGGGAGGGAAATATCGAAACAATCCAAGTGCCTGACGGAATCATCGAAATGCAGGCTTCAAATAGTAGCGACAAGTTCTTCACGACCGAAAGGACGACGGGTGAGGATGGTCTGAGCGACAGTCAGACGATGACAAAAACTTCCTCATCTATAATGGAATCTTCTACAATGCGTAAATTTATGAAAAAAGAATTCGTAACAACTACAAGCTCCTCGACACTTTCAAGTTCTTCATTACATCCAATACAAAAATCCTCACAGATTTCTGATCAGTGCAATATATATAATGGAACATCACCTGTCATCAATGTAAGTTTTAATAGTTTTCATGCTAATCTTTTTTATTTCATTCAGATGCTGATATATTCATAGAGAATGTAATTATAAATATTTTCTATTAAAAAATATAAAGATAATTATTTCGGAGCTACACATAAAAAATATTTAAAGTAGATAAATTTATTATATATCCAATCAACGTTAGAGCAATGATTTTATGTAAATATGATTATAATAAAATTATTTCATGAAATTTGAAAAATAATTTTGATAATGAAATTTGATTATTTTAATTTTAAAAACTCGTAATTTTTTAAATTAATATATTATTATAAATGATAGTCACAGAAAATAGAAGAATACGAACAAATAGTACAAGATACACCAGGTGAAATTCGCCAAGAGAAAACGGTTATTGTAACTCATGATTCAGGAGGTACACATCAAAAGGAAAGCAAACATCAAATTCAAATTCAAAAGCCTTGTAGGAAACAGATGGCTCCACGGTTTGTTACTCCTGTTACTGGAATGATAGTTGATCAAGGATCAAATATTGTACTTGAAGGAGTTGTTGATGGTAATATTTTTGTTATTGTATAAGGAAGATTAACTTTAAAAAGTTGTATTATATAATATAAATTCTTGTAAATGATATAGGATTTCCACAACCTATAATAACGTGGACTAAAAATGGACAGGAACTATTAACAAAAAATCATTTAAAACTAAGTTATGATCACAATCACGTGAAGCTAGAAATAAAAGACGTCAATGTCAAGGATGCTGGTAGATATACATGTTCAGCTAGAAATGAAGTGGGAAACTCGAGCAGTACCGCTGATCTAGTTGTCAAAAGTAATTGACTTTAATAATTATCTAGATTGGTATTATATAAAAGAATTCTTTTTTAATATGTTTTTAATTAAAAAAATATAGAGACTATCTTTCCACCGGTATTTGGTAGAAGGCTTCAAGCACAAGTAGTGAAAAAAGGTGATAGAGTAATCATGGAAGTTGAAATCACAGGTACACCTGAACCAACTGTCACGTGGTATAAAGATGATGAGCCTCTTATTGAATCAGAGTGTAGAATGAAACAACAAGGAAACTGTTACCTGTTGTTAATTGATAAAGGTATCAAATTTGATTTTTTTATTACGTTGATAATAATTTTGAAGAAAATGTTTATATAAAATTAATTCATAGCGGAGAAGGATCATGTAGGAAAATATATGGTTCGAGCGATAAATGCTGGTGGAGAAGCACAAAGCATTGCAGACTTTGCAGTATTTGAGCCAACACCCGATACAATGGTTGAAATGCATAAAACTTTAGTCTATGAAAATGTTCAAGAAAAAAATGCTAGAAAGGTGAGAATAAATAAATAAATAAAAAATATATATAAGTTATATATGTATATATATAATTAACAAATGTAATTATAAATTCTATTTAACTATATTTTATTAGTAAAAAGAATTTCATACGTATTCAACTAAATGATTTAAATAATAGCCTTGTTGCGGACAATCAACTGCGATACCTGGTGCAAATCTGACTACGGAACAAATTACCACCACAACGATTCAGCCAAGTGCTGCAATAAAAACTCCATTCCCTCCAACATCCTCATCTTCCACGATTCGAACTATTAAATCCGAAATAATAGATGAGTGTCAAAAAGCATCACGTACAGAAATGATATCATCCTCTGTTGAGTCTCACAGAAACGAAACAAAATCTGAACAAAAATTCCACATGAAACTTGAACATAAACCTGCACCGTTTGATGCTTCAAAAAGGGAAGAACAAACAGAAACTACCATGTCTGATCAGAATAATGTAGAGAAGTCAGAAATAATTGAAAATGACAATATTGAAATATCAAGTATGGCGCGTAAGGATGCTCTCAGTTTTTTTGAATCAATGTCAAAAAGAAGCGATAATTTCCCTAAAGGATCCAGAGAAATGGTCAAGTTAACGGATGAAGATAATGGAAAAGGGTCAGGTTGTGATGTTAGAGTAGATCAGTTAACAAAAAATTACGAGCGTTCTACTAAATTTGAAAAAGCTACTCATGAATTATCAAAGTCAGACATTGAACCTACTACAAAAGTTGTGCAAGAAATGTTTAATAAATTCGAAAAAGGGGTACCATCACGTGGTATAGATAATACTATGTTTGACTTTCCATATGAAGAACATAAATTAGCACCTTTACAATGTACACGAACAATATTAGAAGATGTTACAGCATCTGGATCACCTATACATGGTACATTGACTATTTCTAAGTTAAAAGCACAATCAGAAAGTGCTGAAGCAATGTTAAAAGGATTTAATCTGGTTCCTGAGCCACCTCCAGAAATTGGATATGCGCCGAAACCTGAAGAACTAATGAAAAAACGTCCAGACGTTTCATCAAAAGCCAAACAATTGCAAGAATCATTTGCTAACAATTCCCCGGTTGATGCCCCTATTGGAGGTGTTAAGATATTTCCATCTACAATTTCACCAAAAATGCAACCTAAAACATCGGAAAAAGAATGCACTAATCCACTTTCTATTCCTCCACCCTTCGAACTTAGTAAAAATGAGGTCATCGAAGAAAAATGTATTAAAAGTAATGCTCACAAAAAAGAATACGATGGATATTCTTCATCTACGTCGATAGATGCATTAATAATGGAAAAATCATGGGCCCATAAAAGTGCTGATTCTAGTCGAAAATCTTGGCCACCACAGCAACATAAGACTACTTCATTTACAGACAAACAGGAATGGAGTCTTCCGGAAGAAAATTATAAAATTTCTTCATTGGAATCAAAACAAGAAATTGAGTTAAAACCAGAATATCGTTGTACTCAAACTACTATCGAATCTTCAAGTTCATTGGAAAGAAAATCGTACGGGTCAAAACAGATTCATATAGCAGAGAAGAAGATCGCACCACCATCTTCTCCAAAACATACGCCTATCATGTATAATGCTGAAACTGTTAAAGTAGATCATAATATAAATGTTATAGAAGAAAAATCAATAACGGAAAAATATGTAGCAGAATGCGGTATTCATGAAACGGAAACTACAGAGAAAAAATATGAGGCGACAAAAAAGCAGAGTGCTAGACCATGGCCTGAAGAAAGTGATCTAAAAGCTCCTACTTTAGTTAGAAATGTATCAGAGTTATCGAAACCTGTTGTTAAGCTTTATCATCAAACGCCTACATTTGAATTACAACCTGGAACTCCACCAGAAATGGCATATACACCAGGACCATATGTACATGAAAAAAAATTTGAAAAAATAGAAAAATCTTTAGAGAGATCATTAGATCGTAAACCAACTTTTATTCCTATTGGTGGAATTAGAACAATACCACCTCCTATAAATTCGAAACAATATATTTTGAGAGATTATCAACAAAGTAAACCAACAACATCGTCAGAGCCAACTAGTACAACAAATAAATATTCCAAAGGTTCATTCTATAGTGAAAGTGATTATGAATCTGAAGTTGATAATACTTTAAAATCAAATTGGCGTTCTTATGAAAGTGATAATGAACATTGCACAAGCGGATATAGAAGAGTCAAAGCACCGGTATCTCTGCAGCTCTGCAGACCAAAATCAACAGAACCTGAGCCATTACCACCTTCATCTTTTGAAGTTCCATCGAAAATTTTAACAGGACCACCTAGGCCATTTTTTACTCCAAATTTTAATGAATCATTAGTTAAACAATCATCTTTACATCGGAAAGATTTTGGGCATTCTCAAGAAAGAAGTAATCAATATCAACAATTTTGCACTTTACCAAAACCTGGCTCGCCACCGATATATGTTCAGTCATCAAAATCCTCAACAAAGACTTTTAAACCTGATTCACCAAAATTTAAAACTAAAATACATCAGGAAAGTGGATATATGGCTGATACAGATGAACCGCTATATCTACAACAACATAAATCATTTTCTGAATCAAGCTCTTCATTTTCTGAATCTAAATCAAGTTATATTGAGGCTAAGAGTTACAACAGTTCTCAACAGAAAAAAGATAATTCATTATCCTCATTTTCACAATTCCAATCTTACTCTAATGTACCTAAAACTAATATACAACGAACTTCTAACGTGGAGAAGATAATTGAGAAGCCACAACATCCACAATATAGGCCTACTCCTTCAAAGGTTCGAAAGAACATAACATGGTGTATTAATTTTCAATTGATTTTTGGTTTACATAACTGATGTGTTTGAATATTAAACAATTATGTTACTAGACAATTATTATTTTATGTTTATTTTACTTTGTAATTGCCATCTATAACAGAAATTATTTTAACTATTATATTTTTATAGAAAATTGCTAACTATTAGTCTTTTAATCAATAAAAATGACTGAATAAACTAATTAATTTATATTTTAATTTACTGCTTTTTTCGTAAAATGTTTTTAATCATTTAAATTTTTTTCAAGTTTCAACTATCGTTTTCTTTTTATAGGATAAATCTCAGGTGTCGCAAAGCTCATCGAGATTTTCTAAGGGTGAGTTTCGTGAAAGCGATTATGAAAGTGATTATGATAGTAGTAAGATATCATTGCTTTGGAAACCTCAAACATCTACTCAAACTTTATCGGACACGAAATCATCATCATCATCTGTAAAATCATTAAAACCATCCTTTTCCAATTCAGGTTCGTTTAAGTCTAGCACCAAACGCTATTTCCTCTTTTAAGGTGAATGTCCCAGTCACATAATATGCAATAAATTAATTAAAATATAAATGGAAATGTATTTTGAGAGTTATATTATAAAGTACTTAAATATAAAAAATGTATATTTTTAGAATATACCAACTGTACCTATAGCGTACCTTATTATAATAAATTACAGAGAAATAATAAAGTTGATGGTTCAAGAATTTGGGACATTTTCCATATATATATAAATTTTTGACAGGTAGTTTTTTTTTATTTAAAACAATGGAAAAATTTGTTGTTTTCTCGCGCCCGCCTCCTTTTCCTGCTTCTTCGTTTTTCTTCTGGAGCTTCTTAACTTCGATTAATAATTTGTTGAGCTTTCTCAAAAATTAATTCTATTATTTCCTTGCTTGCTGTCTAATGATCTTTAAACTTCTCTGCAGTATCTATTTGATATTCTTTCATATGTTACGCTAATAACCATTTATCTTCGTACTCATCGTGCTTCTTCTAATTTTATCATGTTTCACATCACGTATCACTCGTCAGAAAACACCTCTGTTCTACATAGGAAAAACATCAGCGCCTCCTTTGTCATTTACCGAAACAATGAAGGAGTCTGTTACTAAGAGAGAAAGTATAAGAGATGAAAGATCCAGACCTAAATCTGTTCTACTCCCTGGTTCTCCACCGGAAATTGTGTATAGTCCACCTAGGCAATCCTATTACGAGGGACATAGTGGTATACCATATCATAATACAATAGGTACTGAAACGAAAAAAACTGTTCGCATGGATGAATCCACCGAAAATACGAGGAGAATTGTTACAGTTGAACAAACGAGCCGAGTTATTAAGTTTGGTGAAAATCAAATACAACACGAAAAACAACGATCCACTGGTCAAACTACTGGTGACCACAACAAAAGAAGTTCCACTTATAGCGTTCCAACACCTACAAAATTTGTACAAGGTCATTTTCGTGAATCCGATTACGAAAGTGACGTAGATACTAGAAGAATTAGAGCTAAGTGGGCACCCAGCGAAAGTGAGACCGAAGAACCACAATATCGCAAAGTGCAACCACCAAAAGGTCGCAGTTGTAGGTCACCAATAATTGTCTGGCCAACCGATTCTGAGACGGAGAAATCAGAGACCGAAAAACGGTCTACTCATGTAGAATCCATAAGCAGTAGAACAATATCTCATAATCATGGACTAAAACCTGGCTCACCACCGGAGTTTGGATACGCACCCGCATATGAGTTAAAGAAGACCGCGAATCGTAAGGCGAATCAGGCGATATTTACTTTTTTAACTTTTTTACACTTTTTATTATTTATGAATTAAAATTTAGTATACATTATATTAATCATGATTTCTTAGTTTACTCTTATCGAGACAGTATAAATTCGTAATTCGACAAATATTCTTAATAATGGGGGAAGGTCGGTGATGTTTTTGAATAATCTACAATTCGCAGAGGTAGCCACGAAACATATAAACGACATGACGAGCAACTTCAAATCAAAAACCGAGAAATTCGCAAGTGACATAGAGTCTGATTTTAAAAAACGAAGTAAGCCAATTCTGAAACGTTCGATATCAATGGATGCTGGAAGTGCTACAGATGGCGGAGATGAACCAAGAACATATAGGGAAGAATCCAGAGTTGCGCAATACGGTAACATTACCAAATTTTAACATTTATTATTCGCAGATATTTAATGAATCTATACTCTAATATTACAGTCAGAACATTGTATAGAATCAATAATTTTATTAATTAATGATTAAATGACATAAGTTAATCAGTTTTTAATTTCTCAAATATCTTATATTATTAATAGACTTCATAAAAAAGTCATTTAGAAACTTTAATCTTTAGTGATTTCATTAAAAGTATTCAGTATGTTATGAATATTTATTAACAGATTAGTATCACTTATAATTTTTATTTATTATTTATAAACATATAATTTAATTATTATTTCTAAGCATTAGAAATAATACTTTTTAAGCTTACTACTTACGAATTTGGAACATACTTACAGATAAGAATTAATTTTAAATTCCAACTATATGAAATTATTTTTATTATTGTTATTTTATATAATTCTTATTTTATCCAAAATATCTAATATTATTTATAAAATTACTATTATCTAACATTATTTATCAAAATCAAATACTTAATAATACTAATCAGTTTTAATTTTACTAAAAATATATTCTACTAAATTCTTAAATTCAAAATTAATTATATAAATGAAATTTATAAAATAAAAATGGCAGATTAAATTTTCGTATTAATATTTTCATTTCTAATAAAAAGTAAAATAAGAAATAAAAAAATTTTTATTTCTAATAAAATTGTAAATATATAGATTTTGTTAACTTGTTGATTTATTATTTCTTTAAATATGTAATCATTGGTTATACGATTGGTCTGTTGAAAAGAAAGAAAATGTTTTATTTATTCTAAATAATTTACGTTTTGGAAATTTTAGAAGCCTTATTGCAAATTTATTTTTAGATTATAGTAATCTAATACTTATAATATAATAGTATTAAACACTATTTTAATGACATTAATAAAAATTTAATTATAAATATATTGAGAAATTAATTAAAATACTATTGTATATTTTATGATTATATAGAATTTTTAAAAAAATCTGACCCAAAAAATACATTTTTTATTTAACTGATTCTTAATAGTTGAATATATTCTCATTTTAATCACATTATTTTAATATAATATCCATTTTTCTATATTAATTTTGGAAAAAAATTTCGCTAAATCTAATTTGATTATATTCATTAGATTTGTTATACTATTCTTAATTTTTTAACATCTAATAATATTTCTTTCTATCTCTATCTCTATGTGTGTGTGTGTGTGTATATGTGTGTGTATATATGAGTGTATGTGTAAGTGTTGTTTGTAAGTTAAAACTATATTTATGTATTGTTTATAAAAAAATATTGACCCAGTTTCATTTACATTCTTGAAAATTTGTCAATTTTCAGACATAATGAACATCGAATTTTTTATTGGGCTATCTTGATCTTAATTACAGAATCTTCTATTCAGATTTTAGTATATATATGTTATAAGCTTTTTTGATAATATTAATAATTCTTATAACAAATTCTTAATTAATTAAAAGCTGCAATTAGAGTTAAAAAATCAATTCAATATCCAAAGAATTATACAATGAAGATCTTAAAATAATAAGTCCTATATACCTTAATTTTCTACTGATACTATAGTATCATAATTTATTATGAATAATATTCGAAAAATAAAACATAATTATAGTTATCTAAGATTTTAGATAAAAGAAAATGAATATTGAAAACATTTATAACATCAAATATATAAAACTCTACCTAGAATTTTTGTTAATAACTTTTATAAGATGAGTTCCATAAATTCGTAATAGCAATTATAAATTATTCTACCAAATAGGTAAATTAATTGGGATAACATACAAATATATTTAAAAACTATATAATCGTGAACTGTATGAATATATATATATATATGTATATATATATATATATATATATATATATATATATATTAATAATAATAAAAATAACAATATCTTTGTACATACATTTCTAGATTACAATATATTGCAACATTTTGAAGTGAATTTAGACAGTACATGGCCCTCACAAGAATATTTTAAGTAATATTTTTCTATCAAATAAAATCAGTTGCTATTACTTTTTTATATTTTAGAATAATTCGCTTGTTTTTGTGTGTAGTTGCATTTATTTTGTACTCTTTAAAATAATCAATTAATCTCTTTTTATGAAAAGTTGTTGTCTGCTGAATATGACATAAATTTCATCATAATATATATATATATAACTAAAATATTAAAAATTCAACGAATATATATGATCTTGTACATCAGTCCGCTCGTTTTTCACTCGAGCAAGCCAAAAAACAAAATATTCATACGCCAATTTAGGTTCAAAGCACATTGACCCGGATACGGGACTAATCTACTTCAAATACGATTTCGGCTACGAGTTTGGCGTAGTCCTACCAGGTGAAGGCAAGCGCATCGTAACAAATAGCAGTCAAAGCTACAAGGGCCATCGCAAGCCTAGTGACATCGATGTACCAATTGTCCATGAATTTACGTGTCGCACAGAGAATGGTTTTGCTAAAGAGAAGAACTGCCATACATTTCCGCGGAAGTTCGTGGGAAAATTTGGAAAAACCGTCAAGTGGGAGCCAAACTCGGAGAGCGAGTACTCGGAGGCAGAGGATCTTAGAAGTTTAGGACACAAAGCATCTATATCTCCGAATTTGTTATTACCAACGCCATCACCATCGTCTAGATGGGATCCAATGTCTCCGAGTCCAGCCTCGCTCAGTCCAAGTGTACCTAGTCTTAGTCCACACTTCGGTTGTGGACCGCCGAGTAACGTCGGGTCGACACCAGGTACCATTCAACAAACACGAACGACTTTGATAAATACGACAAATGGAAATTTACTTTTGTAATAATGTGAACAAGTACTCACTTTACTGTTTAGCAATATTTATCATATTCAAAATATTATTTTTACGATATATTAACATTATTAAGCATATATAAACTTAAATGTTATTCTACAATATCTGAATGTTCGGTTAAAAATCTATCAGAGTTTTAAATTTTAGAATTTATTTGTGATCAGTTAATAATGTATTAATTCTTAAACTGATATTTTATATTGGAAATAAATAGTATTACTAATCATGAGATTGATTATGTTCTTTCTATAACAGTTATCGTTTCATAAATTCTTTAAGTACTCATACTTTATTCGTCATCAAATTTTCTTTAATACGGGGAACTAGTAGAATAAACTTATATAAAAGTAATTATATAGATTCACATTAAAACTTTAGTAAATGAGTCACAACATTATTTATATTTTTGGCATTTACAGCTTTTCTTGTATCTACATATTTTATTAACAGATAATCGTTCTAAAATAAACTAATCATTGCAGTTAGATAATAGTTAAAAAAAAAATTTTTTTTAATATAAAACACCCGAATTTTTTAAATTCTTTGATATTTTTAATATTCTTTATAAAGAAACATTACAAGTCAGTTGAAGTAAAATAGTAAGTTATTATTAATTAATTTTTATACTTGTATTCGTATATTAAGAAGCATACATTTCAATAATCTATGTTTCAAAATAAAACAGATGTTTTTTAATAATTATACTAATTATAAAAATTTTGACTGAAAAAATCTAATCATGTTGTATTATCTGTAAATATTCTACAGTTAGTACATATTTAGTATATATTTTAAATATATATATTTAAGCTAAATAATAATGAAAACAATGTATTTTGTATTTTAAATATTAGTTATATAATTGCTATGTCAATACATTAATCATGTAATACTTTGATAAATCTTTTATTAAAAAATTTAAGACAGTGAAACTGTCAAGACTAAAAATTTGTATAATCTTTTCATCTAAAATATTGTATATATTTAATATGAAGTTACTATCGTATATCTCAAAAGTTTTTAATGCAATGTGATGCACATAATATATTAAATTGATTGTATATAATTATTTATGAAGATTTATATTTCTAGTTAAAAATAGTGGTTAAGATAGAACTAGAACATTATATAAGTTAAAATCATATTTTCGAGAAAAAAATCTGAAACTAGTTTATTTAATTATGGATAGACAAATTTCAAATTTGAAATATAATATATCAACTATTTTACTATTGTATTTTATATTTTAAGAACGTAAAAAGTAGAATAATTCTAATAGGTCAAATGGATTATTTAAAATAAAAACCATGATAGGATATTTTATGTTTATATATATATTAACTAATAATGAATGTTGTCATAACTTCATTAATTTTTATACATAAATATTATAATATTAATAATATGAATGTGTTTTCTCGATTAAGGTTATTCATATGTTCGACCAAATTTTAAAAGCACTTTATCTAGCTTATTAATTATTATTTTGAATTATTTTATATTAAGATGAAAAATACGATAAATATACTGGTTTTCATTTATCATTCATTATAAAACATTATTGTAGTTATGATTGAGAAATTAACGCTACTTTAGTGGAAGAAAATATATTGTACTACAGTATTAGGTTTTTCTCATATATAATTTATAAATTATATACACAGACCAATGAGTCACACATTTTATCATCGTTCATGTTTTTATTGAGCACCTTCAGTGGATCTACTTGATGGGCTTCGAATGTTATGCATATTCGGCTTATCCGCTTATTTATTTGACTCTTCAATTGTTGTAGATATAAGTATCAAAGGTCATTTTTTGCTTTTTCTACGTATTCCCATGAATTTAAGCTAAATTGCTTATCTCTGACTGGTAAAGAAAGGCGAATTTTATATCATGTATGTGTTGCATATCATATAATCATTTTCATCTTTCATTGCCAGAGCCATTGCACGATATTCTCATTTACAAAGATAATAATCCACGTACTTATTTTTCCATATACTATATTGTGGTTTTCGAGAAATCGATGATTTAGTCGCCAATCGATGATTTATTTCTGAGTGCTTGTTCAAAAAAAAATAATTCATGAATGTTCCTTTTTATGTTAAAATGAAATAGTTTATGATAACGGGTTTACATTACAGGTTCACCATGGTTTGGAACTAATGGAGAACGCATAATTCCACTCGCCACGGAAATCGTCAAGCCTTACATTGAGATTTTACCGAAAAAAGCACCTCTATTTATAACGGTATTGTAAACGGCTTTGTCGTATCAAGACTTTAATTATTATACTTTCTCAATAATTATTATATAATTAGTTAATTTGAAGTATTTCTTAGAAAATGAATGATACATTAAAATAAAATTTAATAAAATCATAGATAAGGACATTGTAGTATTCATAGAAACTAAGATTAAATGTTTATTGATTTTTAAAGATTTATTATATCTATTAATAAATTATTAGATCATTAAGATAGAATTATTATTCATCTTTGAAATGAACCAAACGTCCATGTATTATTTTAGAACTAATTGTTTATTATAAATGAAGTTAATTTGTGTGTTCATTAACCTAATCTAATATACAATTATAATAATAGATGATATATTAAAATAGAAGATTATGTAATATATTACATAAATTTATCCACAAATTTTATAAAAATTTATTTTTTACTTTAAACAGATTAAATATTTGTTTAAAATGATTGTAATAGATATTCAAAGAAATTGTCAACTAGTAATGTAACCTTTGAGAATTTTTATGTAACCTTAAAATAATTTTAATTTTTTTTTATTATTTTATTTTTATTTATTTTAGAACATCAGTCTGTCAAATTTATTTTATCCTCTTAGTAAATGAATTATACAGACGATGAAACTAATTAGCAATGGACTATTGATACAATTTATTTTATCTTCCCAGCCTTTGAGAGATATTGCAGTAGTAAGTGGACAAACAGCACGATTCGAGTGTATTGTACAAGCAGAACCTCAACCCAATATTATATGGTCTAAGGATGGCAGGATCGTTGAAAATTCGATTAATGCTGAAGTTTATTACCGAAATGGCGTTTGCCGACTCACTTTACCTCAAACGACCCCAGGTTCATGACCAAATATCTTCCATTAATATCATTAATACAATTTGAATTATAAAAATTACGGGATCGATTTTTGTTTGAAATTTTGAAAAGTTAAAGCAAACATTTATAATAATTCTCGATAGGATAAAATAATACTACCCTTTTCAATATTCTTAATATAAATTTATAAATCTTATTGATAATTATCGCATTTTTATAATGGAAAAACTTGAAACTATAGAATGAAAATTCTTAAATTTTCTAATAATGTAAATTAAAATGAATAAAACTAAAGAAATAGATAGATTTTATTAAATTTAAGCATTATATTTAAAAATATAGAAAATAAATATGTAATACATTTATAATATATTCGTATTATTGAATAAAATATTCGAGAAATAATTATGTAAACTTGTCTACATTTAATTTTAATTTAAAAAATAAGAATATTTAAATTGATTTACAAACAAATTTTAGTTTTTCTCGTTTTATAAAATATATATATAAATTTTTTTCAAAGAATTAGTGTTAAAAAACAATAAAGTGATACATGTTTCATTAGAAAAATGATGTCTTTATCACTTTTAAAAAATGAACATAATTGTCATATTTTAGAAATATTTTAAAAAATTATGAAATTTATAAGGAAATAAAAATTTTTATATGTAAGTATGCAAATTCATATGGCTTCTCATTTATTTCTGAATTTTCAGATGATGCTGGTACGTACGCTTGCACAGCAACAAACGGCTTGGGCTTGACCGTGACGTCGGCGACCTTACAAGTGCCAGGTAATAGACGCTCGGTATACGGAATTTAACTAATGAACGCCAATCGTAGAGGGTGAAGGTGCAATTTTGCAATTAATTACAAAATCAAAGATGCGGTGGTGGTGGTGGTGGTACTGCATGGAAATAAAACGAAAGGAGGGAAAACGAAAAAAAAGACAACTTTGCAGGAAACAGTTTCGTGACATCGCGCTTTTGATATTTATTTTAGTTTTTTATTTTATTTTCTTTTATAATTATTAGTATGAAGTATATTTAAAAAGAGCTTAATTTGTCGTTGTGTTGTATTGAAGAGACACACAGGGAATAAAATTTTGGTATTGATGTTAGATAATTAGTTCATAAAATAATCGTATTAATTTGCATTGCATAGACGCTTATGATAAGAGCTCGGTAGAGTTCGAGTGCCAAGTCAACAATTTCCGCCTAAGCATTTCCATAAACCCAATTTTCTTTTTTTTCTTTTATTTTTGCAAAATAGGCGAGATAATAATTTTTTCTAGTCAGAGGCACGTGCTTATAATGTACACTTTTCTCCATTATAAAAACATCGAAATGAGTAATACAAAATTAGCTATTGTCAAACTTGACGAGATTTAAAATGCATAATAACTGTAAGTTTTAACGATATTATTAAAATAAAGTTTTTATTCTAAAAAATATGTATAATCATAATTTTACTTGTATACATTGTAATTTTAGACAATCATTTGTTTTCTTATTTATCATAATAATTTATTTTTAATAATTTTATCTAGTTTAACAATTCAATACTCAGACAAGTTAGGCTTCTGTACATCAAAGCTTTCAATATTGATGTTCCTCTCGGTGTTGCAGACTTTGTTCCTCTATTATACAAAATGTATAGTTTCCCTATTAACTTTTCAAGTGAATGAATTCTATGTGACTTTTTTTCTTACAAAATTTTCATTGAAAAAAAACGAACTTTTATTTTGTTATAGAGAAACTGCTATAATGTTAAAGAAATATTATTGCTATATGTATTATACATTGGAAATTTTTAATTTTATTTCATGGTTTTGAGGAAAACAAAAAAATTAATTATTACTGAGTTACAAAAAGCTATATATTTTGATATAGAAGTTTATTAACCGATAGTAATTAGTTTAAAATCCGAAATCCTGTATAAAATCATGTCAAATTGATTATCAAACATCTGCACATAAAAATTTGTAACATGAGTTAAACATGTTGAACGAAAACAAGGAATAATTTTTAATACAACGAATGAAGAAAATGCTTCAAAATAATTTAATTGTTTTTCAACGTCACAAAATTACAGCTATGTAAATAAATGTGTGCTTTCTCTGTAATACGTATCATCTTTATTTCTTATCAATCCTGTTATTATCCTTATACAAATTTATCCTTGTATGAATAGTATTCAGTAAGGTAAACTATTTTTTTACTTTTATTTAAAAATCGTAATAATAAATAAAGAATATATAATACTAATATTTAAAGTATCTTATTCATATTTATTTATTATAAAAGTACACTTATCAGTTCTATCAAACTGCTTATCTAAAATCTTGAATAAAATTTTTACAAAAACAATATAATAATTTTCATCATTGTAAATATAAAGTTACATAAAAATAAAGGATGGTAAATTTTCATAGATTTCACAATTCAAATATACAACAATATTTTCTTCTACTATAAAAATGCTTTATTTTATGTAAAGCAACATGCTAGGTTTTTATTTATTTTTTTGTGGATATATTAAATTTTAATTGAGAGCTAAAGCCAATATATAAAACCGCTACTAATCTTATTAATATTTGTAAATATTATACTAATATTAATATGTAGAATATAGAATGAGTACATGTTTGATATCATTGCCTAATGAATATAATAATTAAATACATGTAAATCATGTATAATTGTAAATACTATTTATATAAAAATGTAATAATACTGACATTTAATTATTCTAATAATTATTGTTTATAATAATTTATTCAATAGTTTTTTTCTACGCTTACTTGTAAAATCTAATAAAAATGCATAAAATAGTATTAAATTAAAACTAACACATATAAGTAACAGATATAAATTACAAATTTTTCTGTAATAAATAGAATTTGTATTATAGTATATACAAATATAAAAATATCTATGTAGGATTCGATTATAAAAATATAGAATAAAAATTTTATTACTAAAAAAGAATTTATTTGAATATTAAAATAGGCGTAAATTCCTAAAGAATACAATTAATAATAAAATGAATAAGCCCTTGAATAAATTTAAAAATATTTATTTAATTTATGTAGTTCTACGTAACGTATAAGAACGATAGACGATGACATCTCTATTTAAAAATAGATTGCAAAGTAATTTCAGAATTTCCGAAGTTATGTATGACTTAGTAGTCTAAAAATAAATAATATTTTAATTCTAATCAAATACTTTTAAAAATTCTCTGAGTTATGTATAGAAAAGTACGTAAGTGGTCTAAAATTATAATAAGGTATTTAAATAATGACATTTTATTTAGAAATTAAAGTAAATTTTGATTATTAATAAGACAGTTTTAAAGAATAGTTATTTTAATAAAAAAAAGTTATTTTTCAAATTACTGTTTTTAATAAATATACAATGGTATTACTATCTTTAAAGAATCATTAAGAGTCATAAAAGTAAAGAATTATGATCATTCTATAGAAAAAATGCTTTAAACCTACATTATTCCTTGGTTAAGTTAACGTTCGTATTGCTAAAATAGAAAAAATTTATAAAAAAGATTTAATTTTTAAATAAAAAGTCGATAAAATACTAATACATAAACTTGAATAATTAATATCTTATATTAAAACAAATTATATTATTTATATGGAAGTAAGTAATATTAATAGAAACATTATTTTTATATATTTTGTAAATTTTTGCAATATAATTTGTATAAACAAAGCTTGCTTTAGTTCAAATGAACGTTATTTATGGTACGTGAGATTATAAATATAAACTTAATCAAAATTACGATATCTACATTATTTATCCTAAAAAATATATAAGAATCCAGACACAATAATTAATAAAAAATATTATCTAAAATTAAAATAATATTAAAAAATGAAAATAAACATAAAGTATTACGTTTTAAAACTATTATGTTTTTTTCATATAAGAGTTCAGGTTAATAGTACAATGTTATTATACATATTTAATTAATTAATAGATATTTCAATTTAACTGTACAGTTTTTTAAATAAATTTGTTTTATTCAATTCAATTTAAGTAAAAAACCTTACCACATTGCTTTCGAAATTTTTTACTTGAAGTACATATTAACTAATTTTTTACTTGAAGTACATATTAACTAATTTTTTTCTTGAAGTACATATTAACTAATTTTTTACTTGAAATCAGTATTAATTAATATAACTTCATAGATATTAAAACGATTATATAGATTTTTTAAATATTATTCTAATTACTCATTATAGATTTACTTTTAATATTACATTGATTTTCTTCAACTTTTCCAAGTAATACTGTTTTATCAAACTAAAAACTAAATACTTAAAAATACATATTACTACATAAAGTAATATTTTTAAACAAAGATTTAGTAATATCTTCTTAAACATGAAAATAATTTCTTTGCATTATTAAATAATTATTTATTACTTTTCGAAAAATATTTTGTTATTTATATTAATTATGATTAAAAATAAAAAGTACTTTTTAATATCAGAAAATATAATATACTTTGTCATAACAACATTTATGTATTAGATGTATTAACATAAAATTTTTTTAATAATTAAATGAAAATAAAATTTTTTAATGCATATTCAGAAAAGTTCTTAAAAAAATTTTTTTAATGTTGTCAAGTATTTATTTCATATACTTTTCAAAAAGTAATCTAAAAAATTTACAAATTCATTAATCAGAATAATAAAGAAATGTATCATGTTTTATAAATTATAACATATATAAATTATGCACAAAAGTCGATAGAAAATAAATTACGTAATAAATATGATACATATTTTTATTATACAATTGATTCCTTATGTATCCTTTTAAAACGATATAAATATAACGTAATTTCAAGTAAAATTGTTTTTATTATTGCCAGTAGTTTCTTAAAAAAATGTAGTTTATCATGAAGCTAAAATTAGATGTTAAATATTTTTAAAAAGTTACTATACTCAACGAAATATTTAAATTTATTTTAAGAAACATTTAGTTGAAAATATCAAGAAGTTCAGAAACGCACTTTCCTATAAATATTTAAAGTATACGACACCTTAAGTGACTCATAATTATATTTATACTCTGAAATTTCAATAAATACCTGTTATTTTTTAAAAAAGATAATTTATTTTTTTTAATACCCTAAACTACATCTAAATTTTCCTTAAAATATATATTAATATACTAATTTGTTATTATTCATGGATTATCAGTTGTTGTAGATCTGTTAAGTTGGAAAGAATTATACTACAAAAGAATAATTTATAAATATTATAAATTTATAAATACTTATAAAAATACTTAGGCATTTTTTTGTTGATTCATATTAATTTAATTAATTTAATTAATTAATTTAAAAAGTCATATTATTTTAATTAATTAATTTTTTAATTTTAATTAATTTAATTAAGTGTATACTAGTATACGTTAAAACTATATTATACGTTAAAATAATATTAAAAGCAACGTTACTCTTTACTTACAAATAATTTAAAAATAACGAAAGAATATTATAAAAACATGAAAAATAAGATATTTAGCATTTTTCAATAAAAAAAAGAATATAAAATTTTCGATTAAATAAATAATCGTATAAATTATTTTTAATAAAGACATTGAACTGGAACATAAAGTGTTATGTAGTATGAATGCAACACAAGAATGAGAAGAAAAATAGTACAAGATTACACAGCTCCAGAAGGTCAGGCACATACGGAGGTCGACATAAATAGTTTTATATCACGAGAGTATTTGTCAGACTGAGAAACGTGCAAATGTAATCAACAAGAAAAAAGAATTTCAAATATGTAAATTTGTGTGTATAACTCAAACATAAGAAATAATCATAGTTTACTCGAATAATTTAATAATTATTATATTTTTAAGTTTATTTATAATTTAATGATATACTTAAAGTTATCATTAGTAATTTGAATAAATTTATTTATTTATTTGATATAGTTAAAACTATAGAATTTAATTGAATAAAACCTATAGTATTGAAAAATTAAATTATATGTCTAATTTCTCATTAAAACATAAGAAAATGTTACTATATTAATATTTTTGCAGTCCTTCAACATAAAATAGTAGAATCCTTAAAAATAAAATAGTAAAATACCAGCTTTGTGCAGTTATAATGAATATTTTAAACACGACTCGAATTATTCCTGAATCACGTGTTACTACTTTCTTGGTACTAAGTTTCTCCAGTTTGTCTACTGTGCGATGGTAGAAGTAGCCTTGGCCCAAGTCCAACATTAGCTTCAATGCAGGATTTTACTTTTTATAGAAGCAACATTTTGCTTAAGCCCAACGTCGATTATCTGACCTGAATAGAAAGACTTGAATGATTAAACTTTCTTTATGATTTTCAAATTTTTATGCGTAAGGATTTAGAACATTCAGTATTCAATCAAATAATTTAGGTTATTTATTTTTAATTGGAGTATTGCAATTCAGAAATTTTAAGCCTTATAAACATAAGATGAAAAAAAATGTTTGAGTTACGATAAATGATTTAATAAATTGTAGACAAAATGTATTCATTTTTCCGAAAATTGAAATGATTTATAAATTGTCTGATCAAAAACTGAAACAATTGTCATCTATATTAATGTTACAAATTTTGTCAGTTATTTTAAAACTACGTTTTAAAAAAAATTTAATTCTAAACAATTAAGTATCATATGTTAATTATTGAAAGTATTATTAATACTAGTAAATAAATATTTGTTAAAAATTTTTGTCAAAGTTATTAAATGTATATTTATTTATAGCCGACTCAAATGCATGCATATATGTTAGTTTAACAGTTTCTTAATATTAATTTATTATTAATCAAGAAGTTTATTATATTAAATGTTATATTTGTTTATTTTATAATCATGTTTGGTAAATATTTAAATACATAAGGATCTAACCCTTATCTTTCTTATTTATTAAATGTCGTTTTTACATTAATATGGAAGTTTGTAATAATAATATACTAATATATTTCAATTAAATATTATTGGCAATTTTCGAAAAATTTATTATAACTACATAATAAAATAATAAAATAAATAAAGTATTACAAAACAAAAAAATAAATTTTTAAAATAATTTTATTATACTATTACATTTTAATTTTATTTTTACAATCGTTCATAATGAATTGTATTTGTTTTCGACAATAAAATAAAATAAAAATAAATATATCTTCGTTACTTAATAATACGGAATTTAAAACAAAAAATTATATTTTTATTATTTTTGAGAGTTTGATTTAAAGATCTCCCATAAATAAAAAAGGACTTACATTATATAATTTTAATTATATTTTCTGAAGTCAATTCAATTATGTCTTAAAATCAAACGAACATAAAAATTTACATTTACGATATAAAAATTTACATTTACGATATAAAAATTTACATTTACGATATAAAAATTTACATTTACGATATAAAAATATAATTATCAACATATTATAAAATAAATAAATTAGGAAATCGATAAAATGTTAGTAATTCAAATTATTTTTCATTTCATAAGAGACAAACATTATTTATAAATATTACTATACTCTTTTAACAAACTATACTTACATAAAATAATTTTACAGTAACTTTGACAATACCATTAATTTGAAATACCATCAATAGATAAGTAGTTATTATCGAAGTTTCAGACTCTTTTACACCAGCGCAAGGAATTAAAAAAAATAAATGTAAGCAGAATAAGTTATCAAAATTCGTCGCTCTTAAGGATCTTTTTTTATCACCACAAATTTACTTTAGAGGACCTATTCTCTTGCCAAGCAATGATTTCAAAACAGAATCATGGAAATTTAGGTAAAATTCATTCAATAGAATTGCAATTTTTTACGTATATTTTGCAGTTAAGTTACACAAAACATGAAAACTTTATATTTTAACTAGAAAAAATTTTTTTTTTCTATATATTTTACGTATTTTTAGTAACTGGATATTTCAATTCCTACATTAAAAGAAATATATTAAAATATTTAATAGCATATTAAAAATGCTTACAATATATTCAGTACATAACATTTTTATATTAAATAATTAACTTTACCTAAAAAGGTTCAAATTAAAATTATGAATAGTTTAAGTACATTAAGAACTAAGATAAAAATAAATTTATGCAAAAATAGTTTTGTTACTAAATCAAAAGATTTTTATCTAAAAAAGTACGTGGGTTTTTTTGCAGCAATGAAAGTATACATGATGAGTCAGGGAATCTCGGCGAAGTGGCGCGATATCTTGAATTTTCAGATGCTGACACAACAATGGAGTTTATTGTCAACCTTGAAGATTCATTTGGATCTAAACTTAAAACTGGAACTTCAATAAAAAAGATAAAACGCAAAAGAGCAGGTGAGATTTCATAAAATAAAAAATTTTTATTTTTGAATGTTTTATTTATATTTATATAACGTTGAAACAACAACTACAACATACTCTAGAAATAATTCAAGTTGTCTATTTATTATAATATTTAAGGTATAATATGTATATATTAATATTATTTGAATATATCAATCGCTAGTACATGAATAAATAAGGATGTAAGGATAAATAAGCTAGTACATGGATAAATAAAAAATAAGGTTTCAGATATTTAAAGTTTTTTTAGGATTATAAAGATTCCTGAGTGTAACAATATCATAGTGATAATGTGAACTTAATTTTAGATGAATTTCTAATTTTATTATATATCGAATAAAATGAAGTGTGATTAAAATATTTCTTAAAAAAATGCTCACAATCTTATTACTTAGTTTGTGACAATATATATAGTGACTAACACAATATATTATACTTTAAATAAAAATAGATCATCAAAATTAAGCAACTAATATACTTTTAATATCTTCTAGGCTAAATTATATTTTAATTGTTCTAATATAAAAATTTATATTCATTTTTGGTAGTAAAGTTTTTTAAACATCTAACTTTTTTAAAATGATAATTACCGACTGTCGATAATTCCTACGCAATTGATTTTAAAAATTTTATCACTTTCAACGTTCATATACGCTGTGGAATTTTTATACGTCAATATGACCTACAATGAAATTAATATGTTGAAGAACACTATGTTGCATACATGTGCATCTGTCAATTATCATCAGTGAAAGTAAAAGCAAAACAGAACAGAATACGCAATTATTTTGCCACAGGTACTTCTACCACAAACGAATGATAAGTCGAGTCTATTCAGTATTTTGCTCGAAGATCCAAAATAGCGCCTCGTCGCTAAGACGCCCAGAAGCGGCATCTTGAAGAGGATGAGTTAGATGTCTAGGGAGTCTACTTTTCGGCAATTCCTATTGAATTATAGATTCGATACAATTTTTGAAAAGATTCATAAATGATAATTGTTGATCAGCTTTACTAATTTTTTTATGCAAGTGAAGATTTTTTATTAAGTTGCATTAAACAATTTTTATATATTATAAACACCATGTATAAAAATTTTACATTTTATTACATTTAAAACATTAATATTGTTTCAATGTTTCGAAAGTAATAAATGTAAAATATACTGTTCTGTACTATTTTTTATAGTCTTTTGTATAAAAACATTACACTTCTGTATCACAAAATGAATCATATCTATACAGCAAAACGTAATAGCTTAGAATTAATCTATTCTGACAATTTCTGATTTTGAAATAATAAAGAAATATTGTAGGCATTAAAAGATATAATAAAAAAACATCATAATAATTCAAGATGTTTTATAATTATTGATGATAGTATTTATTCATTTTGAATCTTAAGAATAGCTTCAAAAATACATATAGTCTTATACGGATGTGGTACAATTTTTAGATAGTTCTCGAGAAAATAAAATGACTCAAGACTCAACAAAAATATAATCCATAAACAAATAGTTTTATAATATCTTTATTAAGATGACGTTAACCTTAATTTTAAAAAATACATATCAATTTTTTGGTATATATTTACAAAAGGTATATAAAATAGTTGAATATTTTGCTTCCAATAAAATGGTAAATAAATATAATTATACCCAGTGTATCCAAAAATATTACAATATACAAATAGATTACTTGTCATTTATTTTTCATAAAATCAAGAAAAATAATAATGTAATATGCTATTTAAATAATTTTTTTGCTCAACCATAAAGTATTTCTTATACATGTTATGAAAATATTTTTCGTTTTTAAATAGAGTAAAATATAAATATTATTTTTAAGGCATACTAAAACATCATAATTCTTTTTGAATCTTAGCGTATAACAAAAGGTTTAACAAGTACAGATGAACTCAGTTTAAATGTCATGAATAACTATTTAATTATAATTATATAAGCAATTAAACATATGTAAAAAAAACTAATATTTCTCTTATAATTGTGTTTATTATTTATAAATTTAGAAGCATAACATAAATATTTTAATATCATGAACATTGAAATAATGCCAACATAGTTTCCGTAATATTTTTGAATTAAAAAATGTGTGTAAATTATACAGTAAGAATTTTAATTTCTTAAAGTATATATTTCTAAAAATTTATTTTAAATATAGTTTACTGAAAAATTTTAAGATTAGTAATGTTACTATTCGATATAATTAACTATTTAATTTTATTATAAATCATTTAAATTTAAAAATGAAAAGTCTTTAAATAAAAATAGATTATATCTTTTGAGATGTGTATTGGAAAGACAAATTTTATCACCTTGAAGAAACAGTACTAAAACATTGTGTCTAAAGTAATGATAGTTATGATAAACGTATATTTAATATTTTATATCTGTCTCTTAAACCTTAAAAAAATCATACAATTTGTTTAGAATTAAAGTAAATTATTCCTAGTTTTGTTAAATATGTCAGAAAAGTCATTTAAAACAATATATTTTTTAATACGAATAACCGTTTTTTAAATTCAATATGATTTAAAAATATGTTATCAAAACTTGAAATAATATTATTTCAGTATTAATATTCTAGATATAGAGGAAGATAGTGAAAACATTAAGATTAACAATTTAAAACTTGTACTAGTAGTAAAAATAGTAGCAGAATTAGAAGTGAGAAACAAAATATATTTAAACAAAGTATTTACAAATTAAGATTATATCATGAGGATGTCAACCTAGAAGCTTCTAATACAAGTATTGAGAAGGTGATAAATTTAAATATCTCAATTAAATGATAAGAAGTATAATAATAAAAGAAGAAATAAGAAATATATGATTTTTCTAGAATGATTATCATGATTTTTCACTAATAATTTATTACCTCGGTATTGAAATTATTATGAAATCCAAGTTTGTGAAACAAACATAATATAGATATTTTTGTAAAAAGAAAACATCAGGATCTTTAAAAAAATATGAAATAAATAAGTTTAGAGTAGTTTAACATAAAGAGGTTACAAAATTCCTTTAAACTATCAAATAATGAAAAGTATATAAAATTACTTAATCATAAGATAA
Organism: Wiebesia pumilae; assembly: GCA_018907045.1. NCBI lineage: Eukaryota > Metazoa > Arthropoda > Insecta > Hymenoptera > Agaonidae > Wiebesia > Wiebesia pumilae. The sequence continues at coordinate 430,688 of JACCHZ010000172.1, read as the reverse complement.
AGGAATTCTACGATATAACCATATAATTATAATAATTATACTATGTAGATTATAATTAGATAAGCTTATAAATAAAATAGGAAATAAAATAATTATTATTTTTTAAATTGTTACTTATCTTTCATACCCGTATATGTAATACAAGCCATAATTTATTAGTTTTATAGAAGAATGGCTTTTACTAGAGTATAATAAAATATATTTAAAATAAAAAATAAAATAAAAATGAAATAAAAAATCCGATTTATTAATAATTACGTACAAAAATTTTTTAAAAATATTCATAATTTTTCTAATAAAAATAAGTCTTAGAACCTTTACATCTCCAAAATTATTTATTTTTAAATTTATTGTCTATCTAAAATTTTTGAATATAATAAAAATCATAATATTTCTTTTCCAATTACATTAAAAAGATTAATTGAACAAAACATTTCTAAAGAATCTTTCGGGAATATCACATATTCCTCGTTTACTTTTTCATATAATTAGGTCTTGGAATTCTAATAATTTTGTAATTTTTTATTTTAATGTACAGTTATAAAAAAGTCAAATATATTTCGAATTTGAAATTATAAAATTATTTATTATGGTCATTCTTAATTCTATATTTATTTACAATTAAATTAATCCTAATTCTTAAACTAGTTTCTTTCATTTAATTATGACATTTTTTCTTTTCAATTTTTAATATATACAGGTACAAATAATAATTTTATCAAATTTGTTATTTTCGATCCAAAAATGGTTTTCGTTTGAATATTAATTGAATATACAATTATTAGATTCTATAATCATAAATCTATAATTACATATAAATGAAGAAATATAACCTTTATACAATTATATATACCTTTTTAAATTTTATTCTTCAGGTTAGAAAAAAATTCAATACTTTAAAAATTGCAAATTCTATTAAATTTAGTAATATAAATTACATACGAATAATACAATGATAATAATTATTATAGATTATAAATGTCGTTTACAGTTATTGTAAAATTATTTAAATGTTTGTTAATACATACAAAACGAATTGCTTATTTTTAATTCAACATAACTGTAAGAATATCTTTTAGTCTTTGTCATAAAAACACAAAAATCAAAACTACATAATATGACGTTATATTTTATTTTTTAAACAAATAATAAAAGTCACTTTATTATTAAACGACGCACTAAAGTTTGGATTGTTGCTAATCAAGATCGCAGCCGACAGTTAAATTATTGCATTATACCTTAACGCGCAAAATTACAGATAGGCTGGTATAATTGTATCTGTGTGTATATCCGAACACTCGATATGAATGTTCAGCGCTGTTCGTGATGCGGGGAGAACGATGCTGACAACGACGTTGACATGATGTTCATTGCAGTGACAATGTCATGAAGCTTATATATATATATATATATATATATTTCATATGCATTTCATAACCATTTCATATAACATAATATATAAAGCATATAACAATTTTAATAACAAACAAAAAAATAAAATATTTACGAAGGTAACGGGACAGCCAAATTAACGACTTTAAAAACATATATACTACGCTGTTCTCTTTCTCTTTCTTCTTTGCTCTCAACCAACGTAACACAAAATCTTGCATTGTACCTGATCTGAATTATGCAGGCACGCGCTCGCGCTGGATTTATCTCGACCACTAGTGTCGGTATGGTAAAAACGATGCAATACTACCACGGGCTTCTGCGTCTTGCTCCTTTTCATCGTTCTTGCATTCGAAATTATTATCGTAATCTTTACTATTATACCAATTAAGTAAAAGAATTATCGTATTTACTAATCTTATTATATAACAATTAATTAGTCTGGAATTTTTGAATATGATAATAAAAAATGCTTCATGAGAACGTTTCGACAAACAGGTTTATAGTGACTTTTAATATAATAAAGTGCATTTCATACGCTTTAACTTCTTAGCCAAATATGATTCCCTTAGTCTGAATTGTTTCATCATTAGCAACACTTCTAGTATTTATAGAACTATTAAATTTTTAATATAAGCTACTTATAAAATTTTAATAAAATTTAATATTATTTTATCTAATAAATATTATTGTTTCTAAATTAATTTATTTACAAGTCGATAACTACAATCATTTTTTTATGTTAGCAAATTTATCGTATACCATCCTATTATGTGAAGTTCATTAAAAAATTTCATAATTTTTATGAAAACAATGATCTATACATGCTATTATAAATCTTTTAATTTCGTTATCATATTAGATAAGAATAATAAAAAGGTAATAAATAAAGTCGAATTAAAATACTACTATAATTTTGTTACATTTTATAAGAAATCTTAATAAGAAATCTTGAAACGAAATTTTAGAAAAAATTATTCTTATTAGTCATATATTAGTAGTTTATTTCTTAATTATTTCTACTATTATAAAAAATAATATTTTAAAGAAAATTTTTTAACCACATATCTAATTATATTATTTTAAATATATGCAATGTGCAATCATATTACTAATATTTTATATAAATTTATCTACATAATGTTTTCATTGTTTAAGTTTTGTTAAAAGTTGGTTTATTAATTAATCACATTAAATAATACTAATATTATGATTTTACATGAACAGAAAGTACATAATATGAATTTAAAAAATTTATTTAATCTTTTTTTCAAACATATGAACACATTTTATTCTTACGAAACTAAACAAAGTAAATATATATTAAAATGCCAATCATTGTTTACTAGTAATGTTATATGTTTAGACAATCTAGACCTAGAGTAAATTTACTAAAATAACTACAAGTAATTATTTTTAACAAAAAATACGTTGCAAAGTAATTAAAGTAGATTATTAAATCCTATTAAATCCTTGCTTTAATAATTATATTTTTGTATTGGACATATTTTTCAAATATTCAAGTGTTCATTGATTAAAAGACATGGAATTTACATAAAATGTTAGTTAATTTTATTAAAAACGTAGTTATCTTCTCAGGCTTATTAGAATTAGATAAATATTTCTTTGTTATTTTAATTATACATATATATATATATTTCTTATTAAGATTTCTTATAAAATGTAACAAAAATATAGTAGTATTATAATTCGACTTTTTTTTATTGCCTTTTTATTATTCTTATCTAATATGATAACGAAATTAAAAGATTTATAATATATATATTATATATTATATATATATATTTATATTTATTTATGTATTTATTTATTTATTATTTTATTAATTTATTAATTAATTTATTAATTTTTATTAATTAATTATTTATTAATTAATTATTTATTAATTAATTATTTATTTATATCTCCAAATTTATTAATATATATATTAATACTTTCAGTAATTTAAAATAAATCAGTTGTATTTTCAGGTATGCTAATTAAAATCATAATTAAAAATATAATACAAATTATAATAACGAATTTCGTTATTTTTCGCATAATATATAGTAACAATGTTAGTGAAAACATTACTTATAAGAATCATTATAGAATAAGAATTAAATAATGTAATTAGTTAATCAAATTAGTTAATAGATAATATAGTTTATATCATATTTCGCTTATAAGAAATTGAAGATAAAATCTTTACCAGCTCACTAAAATTTTAAGTTGCCTTATTTTATTTTGTAATCATACTTCTACTATTTGTCTGTAAAATTGGTCCTATTTTTTTATTATTTAGAGTAAGATCTAAAATTGATAATATAAAAAAATTGTACATTTAAGTATTTAGAAATAATTTAAATTTTCTTATAATTAATAATTTTGAAGGTACTATATTTTCAGTAATTGCATTATTTAAAATGAATGAGAAAAATGAGAAAAATTATTTAAAAATTTATTTAAAATGAGAAAAAATGAATTCTTTTCCGTTAAATTTTGCTGAAAATTTATGTTTATGTCGAGATTTTCTTTAAAGAAACATTAAAATTAAAATTAATGGAAATTTTTATAATTATAAAATATAATCATTTGGAATACCTGATATAATAATCGAACCATATATTTGAAGTAAAATAAGTATTTGAGGTTGGCCAACGAAACAGAATATACATTTTACAATTCTTATATCTAAAATACGTATTAATGCACAATATTAAGATAAAATTTCAAAAAATACAAAGTATTATTTAATTTTCAAAAACTCAATTGTAATAAAGTAAATATTTTTGTGGAAAATATGACTAAATGTACTTTTAACACAAAAAAAACATTTACTAATTATAAAAAATTTGTAGAAGAAAATGATTTACTAAGTTAACATATTTTTACAGTATATAAATGAAGCTATTAAGTCAATAAATATTTTGTTAAATATAGTAACTACTGAAAAGTATATAATAGCACAGTTCTATAGTATTTTACAATTCAGAAATTAATAGTATTAACTTTAATTTTATGTAAAAAATATTTTTTCAATATTTATTACAGTTCTTTTTGTTTAATATTATAATTTTTTAGTTGTCTAAAGCCAATAAAATACTTATCATAGCGAATGAATAAAATATAAGAAAATTATCAAAATAATATTATGTTAATAAAGAATCAGATGAATTATAATTAAATTAATTCATATAATTTTTCATCTAGAAAGCATAGTATTGAACTTATATAGACAAAAACTAAATACAGAAAGAAAGAATAATGACATTATTATATTATGAGATAGAAACAATATGTATATATATATATATGGTTCGTCATATTAAAGTTATTCCTGTGCACTAAAACATTTAATTTTAATTAGTTTATATAAAATTGTTTTTATTGAATCAGCCGAATTCAAAATTATTATTCTAGTATGCTATTTATGGTTACAATCTTATTTGCAATACTTTTTGAAATTAGAAATTTAATCACTAGAATATACGTTTTTAAAAATAACAGTTACATATGTGTTATAGAAAGGGAAGAAGCGATATTTTCACTCGTGAATTCACAGGATAATGACAATGATGTGATCACAAACATTAGTTGTTATATAGATGTTTGTATTATTGCTCGTGTAACATATGTAATCATTATCTAACGATAATATTTTAATAAAATAAATCTATTACGTGAAATAATTGAATTGAACTGTAAATTGTGTACACTAATAGATGGCATGAATAAAAATGAATGAATAGGAATAATCGGAGATAAACATGATTACATTCTCCACTTACTTATACTAATTTGTTAATAACATTCAGGATTTAACTTATTTATTTATATTTTTTCTAATTACTGAAGATGATGATACTGTTATCATATGCCTGAATTAATCATGTATACCTGTCTTAAATTAAAATAAAGACACACGGCCAATGATTGAAGAATATAAGATTTTTGAATCGAAAATAAATTGATAATGTTTTGCACCGTTCATTTATTGTGAAAATTAACAGTTGATAAATTATAAATTTGTAAACTGCATAAGACTATAAATTTGATACCTTATAATTTTTTCAACATTCGACAATTTCAAATGACCGCGATACCGGGAAAAAAGTAAGGCTCTACGAGGTAAGAAAGAAAGAAGAAAGAAAAGAGCATAGAAAGGTACGACGGAATGAGACGAGGAACGTGCACAAAGAGCAAAATAAAAATAAAGCAGAGAGACAACGGTAGCGTGGGTGGGTAAGTTTCGAGTTGGGCGAGAGAAAGAGGTTTCGCGACTGGGGACTGGTCTAGGTGATGTAGAGCGCGCAAGCATGCAATTTCTTGCCGTGAGCCAACTGAGATACGCATAACTTAACGGTTTTTCACAGCACCTTTCAACGCATATGCACTTATTTTTCCAAGTTTGTTTCTCATTTTCATTTTATTCTGATAATTTTCAAGAATCAACATTGTATTGGTCAAAATCTTTACTCTTATTATAAATAATTTACAGGGGGTTTTATGTTGTAAAGAGAAAACACATTTACTAAATATAATAGTAAGCATATATAAATGCGCAATTCTATTGTAACTTAAGATTTTGCAAAGCGACGAAGTTTGTAGTTTTAAAGAATATTAAATAAAGCAAATAAATTATTACTTAATTTTTGTTGTGCTTATAAATTATCGCTCTAATTTAATATTTATAAAAGTACCTTTATTTTTTAATTCTATATAGTTAAAATAGTACATATTTTTAATTTTTTTAATTTAATTGGTGGTGTTATAAATTTGTCTGAAGATTAAAAATATGTTCAAATGAAAGTCGAAAAATATAAAATTTTGAATAAAAATAAGTAGTTTTTTGCAAAATACAGAATTTATGTATTAATATAGAATTTTTAATTCTTTTTAGTTAAATTACAAACTAAAGAAAATTATAGAAAATTTAAATTATTCATCAAAATTTTCAAATATTATAAATTATTATATTATTAATTATAAATTATTATAAATTATTATAAATTATAACATTATATATTATAAATTATTATAAATTATTCAAAATTACCAAAATTAAGAAAAAATAAATTATGCATTTACTAATATCTAAATTTGATTGTTGAAATTTTAATCTCTATTTGAAATATAATTATTCTGTTAAAAGACTGTGATAAAAAAAGTGTAGTAACTTTCAATTAAAAAAATGTGAAATAAGAATAAAATCTGTTTGATCGAAAAAATTAATTATTTTTTATAAAAGTTATCTATTCTAATACTTTTATTACATATATTTATTTTTAATAAATAATAAAGATCTATTAGGAAAGAAAAAGATTCGTAGCATCTTATGTAAATTACCATTTACTAAATATAAATTTGATTGGTGATATCAGTAACCCAAAAATGATATTCATGCATAGTTTTCTACGCTTTAATATGAGAATCAAAAAAGCATTTTATAGAAATCTTTTAAAATTATTTTAAGAAATATTAATTTGTATAATAAATTATTATTTCTTAAATTAAAATAAAATAATGCTTTTCTCGTTTTTAAGACTCTGATTAATATAAGTATAATTTTCTACGTTGAACTAAATTGGAGGTTTATTAATGTTAACAATGAAAAGAATTAAATATCCTACGAATTATAAGACATTAATAATATTTATTAATATTGTTTTGTCTAATTATTTATATTTTGTTATTGATAGTTAGTGTATTATTGATAGAATAATACATCAGCTGCACTCAAATATATTTTTAAAAAATAACTAATTCATTTTAATCTTTATTTATTATTAAATAAACAAATATATAATTATTAACAATACATCATAGTTACAGCCAGTTTCAATAAAATAACTTACTTAGTTTTAATCAAAGGCCATATTATACCATAATATGTCATAATATATCTCCTACTTGTTACGGTATGAAGTATAATACCAACATGCAAAAATGTTTGAAATTTGATTATAGTAATGTATCAGATAACCTAAATATCAAAAATTCTATTCAAATATCTAAATAAAACTTATATAAAAATAAAGTTATAGAATAAAAGTTTATTATAATTTTATTTAACTTACGATTTCAGAAATTAATTTTTTTTTCAGATGTAATCAATAAAATTCTTATTCTATCTTTGTAATTATGATGTCACGCTAATATGATAATTATAAAAAGTAGTCTCATGAACTATATAATGAGATATTTAAATAGTTCAATTTGAAATTGTAATATTTTTATCATTTTTTTTTAATACGAATTAAGTAAAAAAAAATTTTAGTTTAAAAATGACCTTATTAAAACTTTATATACATATGAACCTACTATTTCATTCAATCATAATCTTATTTGATACCTAAAGATTACGTAATAATAACAGTAATATTTGTTCACAATAAAGATAAATATTCTAAATAAAAATATTTTGTTTTAATTTCGCTCAATCTGAAATTTAAAACATGATCATTAGATTAGTCGTTAATAAATTGTTTAATAAATTATTAAATAAATAAATAATTATTTAAATGAGTTTATTACATATTAATATTATTAATAAACAGATTTTATATCATTTAATTAAATTATAGAATAAAAATGCAATTAAATATATACTGGCTTAAGATAAAATACATAGTGTGTAAAAAAAATACTCAATATTTCTCAAATACTTTTTTTTAATTACTTCTTTAAATTTTCTTCTTAAATTAAATCTTTCTATTTGCTAAAAAGAATTTGTAATATATAAATATTTTTTTCTAACAATAGATTATATAGTAACATTATTGAGAAATAGTGTATTTATAAAATAATTCTATATTATTTTAATTGTGTTTTGAAAGAAATCATTGTAAAAGTTAGTAAATTCTTTAATAAAACTTTTCACGAAATAAAATATAAATATAGATAAACAATTGTATTTTAACAATCGTTTTGAAAAATATTAAAAATAGGCAATTATGAAATGTACAACCTTTTTTATGTATACCTAATATACATTTACTACTTTATATATATCTACATATAGATTCTTTAAAATTGTGTCAATTTATAAAACGAAAAGTGACTTTTTAAAATTAGGTAAATCTTTTCTATTATATGTATATATATATATTTTTTTTTCTAATAAAATCAAAGTTTCTATCAGTTTTATAGAAAAAAATGAAAATTATCGATCGATGATAATACGAGATAGAGAAAAAAGTGAATACTTCAGATAGCAGAGATAATCTTAGCAAAGCGAGTTTTCCCATCTAACGAATGCATCAACATCTCCCAAGTAAAGAGATATTTTGGTCTTTACGCTCACTGACTCTCACCTATATGCTTTTACACTCTTAGTCGGCGTTGCGGCGCTTAACGTCATCCCCACCGACTAATTCTCCCCTTCTCTTTCTTTTGCGTTCTCTCACTCCTACTTGAAAATTTCTTGATCTCTAACTCTCTCTTTCTCTTTCCCCCTTCACTTCTAACTTTCGGTACGCTGAGAAGACTTCCGAGGTATCTTGGTACCGGCTCCATCGTAATTCGCATTCGACCGACGTCTTGGTGTACGGACAGAGAGAAAGAGAAGTTTCGGGGAGAACACACACGTTTTTTGGGTATGATGACTTGACTTCTGTCGACTGAGGCCGTCGAAGGCATTCGACAAGCGGAATAAGCGCTATTTTTCAAATAAAAGAAAAAATATTGAAACATATTTATATTACATATTTACAACATAAGATAACATACGCATCTTAAAAAAATAGGGACTATGAAGAATTAAATCGTTTCGCGTAGTAGCAAGTGTCATTTTTATCAATTTTCTTCTCTTCTTACAAAGTATCAAAAGAATTCAAGGAAGCCACAAATGCAAAGAAAGTCAGGAGAATAAGGAAAAAAGTGTTTTAATTACTTTAGTGCTTGTGCGTGATCGACATTACAATCGCTTCGGCTTCTCACTTACGAGGTGAAAATTCATGAATACTCATCATTTTCACTGTTTTGTTCAATTAATTTTTTATTTTTGTCACGGAGAATTATATTATCATTATTGGTTATTTATTTATTGATTTTGCCTACGGGTATTACGGTACAAGCTGGAGAAATTAAAAATCGCTTGTCAAAATGAAGCGTCGGCAATCATGGGATATGCAAAAGCAGGAATATTCGCAGGAGCGAACAGAGACTCAAGTCACCAGACAACAAATCACCCAAAAGAGAGGTCAGTTCGTGAAGCATATATTTTTTAAAGATTTTAGATCTAGTCTGATTCATGAATAAACTTGTGTATCACGCAGACACTGATTTTATAAGAGAAGCTTACATTTCGATTTTCCATTTAAGGTTTGTGGTTTAGTCTGCATTTAAGAACTTGAATAATTGGATGCAAGTTATTGATATATCTCATTAGTCTTTTAATATGAATACTATAAGATCAATAGATGTTATAATATAATAATCAATATATTATTACATTAGATATCAATTTCTGATATTGTTTCTTTATATCACAAAGATATAATAATTCAATGATAGGGATGTCAAAAATATAAAATTAAATTAATATTTTTATCAAAAAGTTGAAAGTTAATATTTAATATTTACAGAAATGAATTAAATATTGTAAATATATTTCTTAATGCAATTTAATATCTAGAATTCAGAATTATCATACAGCTACTACAAAGCTATTTATAATATATATGCATACTATTAATAAATTCGTGAAGCTAGTTTATCTCTCTTTAAAAAAAGTGCTCTAATTTCTTCCTACAATTGTAATAAATTGAAAACTAGATAATTGAAGAAAAATATCTATTAGCTATAGAATCTGCAAATTCTAAAGTTTTTGGAAAAGATATAAAAATACTAAGAATCAAAGACACAGACAAACATGAAGACGCGCCAGTATTCGAATTGAGCCGTGGTTACATTGGCGGCCACCTCGTATATTGCGTTCACCGCAGCGTGTGGAAGAACTGTTAGGAGCGCACTAGACCGATTCCGTCGACACTTCTCGTTACGCTCCTCTTTCTTTTGAATCACGAGTGCATTCCACGCGTACGTCGATGCACTGCCTTAGATAGAGTATAGAGCTCAAGAGTTCGCGAGAATTAAAATCAAATTAAAAGGAAGCGAGCACTGCTTAAACAGAACCATTGCAACATTTATAGATTTTGAAAATGATTTTAGACGAAAAATAGTAAAAGATGATTCATTTAACTACTAAGAGCTTCTGAATATAAGGAACCAAATTCGACTAGAGAACATTGCCTACTTTTACTATGTTTACTATCTTTGCCTGAAAAACAATATAAGAAATTTTACTCCAAACTCGCATAAAATTTTAATTTTTTAGTAATCTTATTAAAGAAACATTTATATCACAGAATATTTTATTATAACAGATCAAGGATTGATTTACTTCGCAAAATAATAATACTTTGATAATTTAAACAGAGCGATTAAAAAACATTTTTTAATGCTACAATTTTTATTTTAATATACTTAGAACCAATTTGTAAGCAGCTATGTATATTATCCTATTCTAATATATAAATATAAGATACATAATATCTAATTTAATATATGACTAATTTTAATTATATGGGAAAATTAAATTTTTCAAAACTTACAGAAGTTTAGTTATTATTGGCAAATATAAATATTTATATAGTTATTGCATTAGCTAAAAAAATTTTTAAATACGTATGCCAATATTTAATAAATTGTTTATAAATTATACATGAAAAATACAAAATACTGACCTGCAATTGTACTAAAAATAATTTAACTTTTTAAATCAATTTCAATATTCACTTATTAATAATTCAAATTATTATTAATAACTTAAATTATTAATATTAATTTGAATAGAAAAAGAAACATTGAGAAAATGCCATTATAAAAATTGAAAAAAGAAAATATTCGAATGAAAGTTATACCTACAAATCTCTATAAAAATATTTATTTTCAATAAATCTATCGACCTTTAAAAAATTTGTTGTCGACAATGGTGATAGCCGCAAAAACTATGGCTTTTTTCCTATCGACTATACGAAGAGTTTTTCCACGTCCGTATTCTATTTTCGAGTGAGCTCTCGTTGGTACCGGACTAAATTTAGGGTCTGGCTCGTGCACGCTCCAAAATTCTTCATTATCCTCTTTTTCTTTCTCTCTCACTTGCCCTCTGCGTCCGTACCAAAATTGAGGTGGACATAAAGATTGAGATTCATTCTACTAAGCAGCTCTCATCTTATCTAATGCTTCATGCCTCACAGCTGTTATCCTATCAGAATACTGTAAATACATAGTTACATATATCCACCTTTCATAATCCCATTTTAAATCTTGTCATAAGTGATTATTTTGATAATGCCGATTTTCATAACTTTACTTCTTAATTATATTTATATTTTTTATAATGAGATTATTTTTTATATGTAATATAACTTGATAGTAATATTTTATGAAATTTGAATATGCCTAAAAAAATTTTCTAGTTTAATCAAGCAATCTAAAAAATTCTCGAATCTATAAAAATTTTTTAATAAATAATTAATAGTAATTTCTATCTATAAATACTTTATATTACACGTTTTTTATAGTTATATTTGATTATATTATATTTCATTTCGTAATTTAATATTAAACTTCATGATATTAAACGTAATTTAATATTAAACGTAATATTTAACTTCAAATGATTTTTAATTACTTTGTGTCTTTGAATTAGGCTTATATCAATGTACAAATTTATGCTTTATGAACAAATTTATTACTTATTACATTAGTTTTACTAGTTTTTATCATTGATTCTAGTTTCATTTATTAAGTTAATAATCATCAACCAAAAGTAATTTTTCTCTTCTTTCATTTTAATCATTTTTTTATATTCTTTCCTCTAACTTTTTCTGAATATAACACAGTTATATTACTTCATTGTATACGTTAAATTCTTTTAAAAACTCAAAAATGTGAAGAGAGTATTGTTTTCAAACTAAAATTATTTAAATTTTAATACCGAAAATGAATTATTTATAAAAAGAATTTCACATTTTAAAGAAAGTTTCTTGTGTTCTAGATTTTATTTTATTCGATTTCTATCTAATAAGTATAACTCATTACTACATACATACTTACACTTTAATAAAATTTAGTTTTTCCAAATGAAAGCTCAATTTGAAGTACTTGACTTTTCAAATGTTTGGTAAATGTGAACCCATTCTTTTCGTAGCACAAATAAAACACTGGATCTGCTCCAAATCATAAGAAAGTCGTGAGTAGATGAAAATGCTGTTCATTAATTATATCTCGAGTTTTATCGTTTTTATACGACAATAAATACGTAAGATACTTTTTCATTTTTAAAGTTAAATTATTCTATATATTCTATTATAATATAATATAATATAATTAATTTTTAATATTATTACAGTATATAATAACTCAAATAAAATTAAATTGAACAAAAGTAACACTTTTTTTTAATTAATGGTAACATTTCAGTTAGTATAAATCATATTATATTAAAAATACTTTATTTTACTAAAGCATATAATTAAATAATGTTCTTTAAATGTGTAGAAAAATTTAATTTTTTTAGATAACATAAATGAAATTCTCGTAAAAGTCAAAATAATGTCAATAAATAGAGTAAAGTTTTCAGATTATATTCCAATTTATGAAATCAATTACTTCCAGTATTTTATAAAAAATAAATCCAGTATGATTGAGAAAATAAAATAACATGAAACTCAACAAGATACATATGAACAAATTTATCTTTCGACAAAGAAAAAATTTTTTGTTAATCCACACCTACATCAAGTACGTATCTTAATGGACCAATACTTATCGGTTGGCAAAAATTAATTGATTTACAATCCATCTTCTTTTTACAGGCTTAATATTAGTACATACTATTTGGATTAATAGAAAAGTGTAAAAATCGAATATAATAGACGAAAAATACTTAAATTCACATAAATTATAGTTTATTTAATAAATAAATTATAAAATAGAAAAAAGGAAATTGAATTGATAAGACGTTATATCAATAATGTTTTTAAAAATATAATATTAATAGATAATAGGGTAATATTACTTTTAAAAAACAGTATACTTTCATTTTAAAATACGAATACAAAATTTTATGTCATTTTAATGGCATGAATTTGAAAACAATATTTTAATAAAATCCATTTGTGAAATAAATTAACTATGTATTATATATATAAATACGAATTTATGATAGTATTAATCTTTATGAACTGATAAATTTATTCAAATTTTATTTAATATTTAGAAATTATTTTATTAAATTTATAGTACTAGATGAACATCTTATAAATATAAATTAAGATGTAAAAAAAATTTTTCTTAGCTATAAAACAATTAAAACCATTGAGAAAAATAATAAATCGATTGAGAAAATTTAACTGTAAGGTTTATTACAAAATATATCAAAATCAATGTAGCCAGAAAATTTTTAAGAGAAATAAGTTATAGTATAATCTAATTAATTAGCATTGATAATTAATAACTGCTTTTTAGTTTCATATATTAAACTTGTTGACAGTCAAATTATATAATCATAATATATAATCTCTATGTGTGTGTGTATGCGCGCGCGCGCATATTCTATATATACATATAATCAATGAGAAAATTACGATTTTACAGATTTTATCGATATTGACTTGTTTTCTCTGTTATTTGATATAATTTTTAAATATATATGCATATAAGTATATAATTAATTAATCTATTCATTCGTTCGATTATATTTTTAAAAGTAAGATTATAATCTAAATGTTTAAATGATATTTTCAATAATTACGTAACGTACTCGTATGTATTTATAACTATTTTGTGTAAAATGTAACTATGAAGATATAACGAAATGTACAGCTGCTATTAATAATATAAATTTATATTCTACTTATTTAGCAACGAATTATATCACGAAAAAATATTTATTAAACATAAAGTTAAAGGTAAAATAGTAACTTGCATTATATATTATTGAACAAACTAAAATTCTTTTTATAGATTATGTTGAATCGTACGTTTTATAAGTCATTTTTTCTTGTATCATCGTTTTCAGTAGAAATAATTTATGGATTTTGTTTATTCTAATATAAAAAACGAAATTATTATAATAAAAAATAATTACTTGTGATGTACTTTAATCTTCTAATCACATTTTAATAAAGCATTTAATCTTAATTCATTTAATACTACATGTACATTATATATGTCTATGATTAATTTTCATAAAAAATAGCAATATAAAAATAAATTATAAAAAATTTTCAAGGTACTACGCATACAATGAATATCTTAATATATAACTATTCTATTAGAATATTGTAGATAAATTTAACAGATGATGGAAAGTCTCCAATAATTCAGGATTTCAAAATGAAAATATTACTTATATTTTTATTTATAGAATAATTTATATTATACAAATTATATTAAAAAATTTTAATTAAGTATTAATCAAAGATAATATATTATAATTTATTTGTGAAAAATATTATAAACATATTTAATTATATTTAAGCATTTTTATATGGAAAAGTAATAGTTTTTAAGAGATTTTTATAATAAGAATATTAAGACACTTCGTTTATTAAATAATAGATTAAGTAAAAAATAGTTGCACTGATTAAAACTAAAAATAAATTTCTGAAAAAATTATATAATATATGCATCTAATAATGTATTTTAAATAAAAAAGTATAAAAAAAAGAAATTAACTTATACCTTAATAAACTCATAAGAATAAAATGTTTAACGGCTCAAGAGCTTTTTCGTCTAACTTTAGCTAATGAAAAAGATACAACAGCTGGTACCGTAAGCTCAACGACCTGTCGAGTTTGAAACTTACGAATTCGGAAATAATCTGATGCTTGAATAGCAGTTTCACTTCGAAAAACGCCTCGTAAAAAATAAAATGAAACAAAGCTAAAATAACTGACATCTAAAAATGAGGGCAAAGTCTGCGACAAAATTGACGTAAACGGACCAACGTACTTTAATTTTTTTTTATATTTTCTCTTTTCAAATTAGCTAGGAAAAAAAAATTTCTTTAGTATTCCCAATTTATGTACAAGGTTAATTTATTTATCTGAAATTGCAGTTAAAATTTTTTTGTTACAATATAGTATTCAATTATAGAAGATAATTGTGAATACTAATACTTTTGTAAGTATTTAAAAGATGTTTTAAATTAGTTAAATATGTAATATAATTATAATTTGATTATAATACTTAATAATTAAAAGTAAACACATTATGATAATTTTTAAATCAATTATAAGAGTATAATATCAATGATAAAGAATAATTGAATAGAAAAAAACTAGTCATTTTTTAATAATCATTAAATCAATCTGAATCAGTACGCGCGAGTGCGTACTGTGTATGTTGATGAGTGGGTGGATAATATAATAAATAATCAGCGAAATTGGTTTAATAAAGCAATAAATCACGTTGCTTAAAACAATAAATATATTCGATAAGATTTTAACATGAAAACATGAATAAATGCGGACATAAAGAGTATTACATAAAATTAAAAAGAAAAAGCGAAAATCCTTGGTAGTGTGAACAAAGAAAAATAGAGAAAAGAGAAAGATATGAAAGACAGACGAAGATTGCGATAGTTGCAGAATTGCAAAATAAGCGAGTGTCGGGACGCTGGGCGCTGACGTCGCCATTGCCGCCGTCGTCGCTGCTGTGTAAAATGAGTCCCGGTAACGTGATCCCTTCTAGTATAAAAATAGACACCGTCTCAACTCAAATACTTACACCAGCATCGATGGTCAAAAACTGTTTCTTTGTCATTTTTTAAACATGCATTACCTGCCTTTTCTCATTTATGGATGATTAACCAAAAAAATGCGACATTTATATTTGGTGAAATTGATCATAAAAGAAAGAGAAACGATAAAAATAAACGCCCACCTAGTAAAAAGCGGTTTGCTAGATATTCAAAACTCTAGGTTAACAATGTAATTTAAAGATCCAAATATCTTAATAGATATTTAGTTTATTTACGGATAATGTATATCCAAAAATTAGAAAAAATTTTATGCCAAAATAAATAATTATCATTTGATCTTTTAAGTATTATAATTGAAATAATTGAGTCATTATATTAAAAATATACATAAAAATTATCATAATTTTTAACTTTTATCTTATGTTTTATTTTATATTAAAAATATATACATTTACAATATATATATATATATATATATATAATGGTCTATAAATTTAAGTTTTTTTTTTAAAAATGAAATTTAACGTATAAGCATTTTTATATTAATCATATCATCTATTCTTTAATAGTGGAAGATTAGACATTGTTAAAATTTAATTTTCTATAGACACATGCGAATAAGATTTACAAAGTATATGGAGGGGAATCTAATAATGAAAAAATTGAATTTTTTATCACATTCTTCGAAAGAAACTTAAGAATAAATTAATAAGTATTATTGTTAAGTTTTTATAGAAATTTTAGGAACTTCATTTAATAACCATAAAGGTAAAGCAGAACACATAATTTCAAAAGCATTTAAAAAAAATTTTTGTCTTCATTTTCACATCTTAACCTTTAAGCATGGCCAAAATTGACTTGTAAAGCTTAGTGATCTTTAGTGATGTTTGATAAACCTCTTACAAACGTATAAAAATGCATTTTTTTATAACAAAATCGTAAATTTTCATAATTATTTCTTTAAAATTAATTTTTAATAAGAAATCGTTCTTTTTCGGTTCTGATTATAAAATCTTATTTTTCTAGATTCTACTAAATTATCAAGCATCCATAGAAGAAAATTTTTCAAAATAATTAAATCTAAATTTTCACTTTTATAAAACTTCAAAACTCAAGATAGTTATTATTATATTTGGTACTATAACATTTGCAACTTTTTTCAATGTTTGTAATAGTAATTAACATTACGTAAAAGTATTGTTTTTTACTCTTTTATGGTTGAATTATAAAGAAATTTGTTGTTTTCGGACAAAGTGAGCCTTATTTTCATAAATTAAAGAATAATAAAATACAAGTTAATTTTGTATGTAATTTGTTCGAAATAGAATACTTAGTACTTTGATATGTATATAACTATAAAATGACAATGTAAGTTTTTTATTTAAAAATCCCTGTCTGCCCCATTATATGTTCAATTGAAATTTGTATTTTGTTCATTTTAATTAATATCTCGATAAACAATTATAATAAGAAATAATATTTACCTTTGGATTAGTTAGTTAAAGAAATTAGTATTTAATTTATCTAAATTAATATTAATTACTCACATATGTCTCATATAAATACAGATATATTTTTAAGTACTATATATAAATTATCAAATTTATCAGTTTTTAAATTTAAAAATTTACTCCTTACATTTCTAATTTTTTGTATTATTTCAGTGCAAGGGGAGATGGTCGTACAGACAACGCCAACAGTACCAATGTAAGTTTCTCATATCTTTCAGTCGTGTTTACTTAATAATAAATTAAATATAATATAAAAGTAGCAAGCAGATTGCTGTAGTAGGATAAGAAGTAATTTCACTGTTTTATTAAATTAGATTCACTGGTAAACCGGGTGATCCATCACCGCCTGTATTCGAACAAATTTTCAAAAATGCAAGATTTGCCCAAGGTGGAAATGCTATATTCGAGGGTCGCGTCAAAGGAAATCCAAAACCTGTTGTGACCTGGACCCATAAAGGTGCACCTCTATTCGAAACGTACAAAATTCACATGTCATATGACGAAAGAACAGGCAACGTGAAATTACAGATAAATCAAATTGGACCAGGAGATGAAGGGGAATATACTTGTCATGCCAAAAATCAGTACGGTTAGTAAAGTTGTTTTTATCTTTCTACAATAATGTACAATAAACTACTATCAGTCATTATTTTTATATATCAAAGTTTATATTTTTAACCTTATTCGGTTTCAAAAGTCTTTTTGGTCAAATCATTTTTTATTAAAAATTGATATTATTAAAAACTAGGAAATTACAAAATTAAGATTGTCACTATTTTAATAAATAAATAATCATAATTATAATGTAGGAGAAGGTATTTGTTCAGTATATATACAACCAGAAGGTTTTGCATCGCCTCCCCAACAAGCGGATTACAGAAAAGATTATTTACACGATTATCAACAAATAGTTGATAAACAATATAGTAATAGCAGTAGCAGTACAATTATCGAAAATTTTAAGGTATTTAGAAATATAAATATAATCTTTCTGTTTTCAAATAATTGAAATTTTTATTTATAAAATCTTTATTTTACTAGGTCGACACCTTTGAATATAGGATTTTACGTGAGACAGAATTTCGTGAATCAATTACACGACGCTATATTGGCGAGTCAGACTCACAGATTACAACATCAATTGATAAAAGTCTTGGACCAATTTCTCCTCCACAAATTATGCAAAAACCCAGAAGTTCAAAATTGCCAGAAGGTTCTGATGCTGTATTTTCTGCTAAAATATCCGGAAATCCAAAGCCAAGAGTAAGATTTTTACTATACTACAAACTATTTTAAAAGATACATATATATATTAAAGATGATTTTTATAACTAAACATATAAAAATAAATTTTTATATCATCTTATTTAAAAATTTTATTTTTCTTATAGTTAACATGGTTTAAAGATGGTCAGCGAGTGCGTGATTCGAAACATATTGAAATAGTATACTCGAACCAAGAAGCACAACTTAAGATTCATAACGTTACATCGCAAGACAATGGACACTATTCTCTATTAACAGAAAATCCTCAAGGCTGCACGGTTAGTTCGGCATACCTAGCCGTTGAATTTAGTGATCAAGTAGACCATGTACCAATTCAATCGATACAAACTAGTAAAGAACATATTACAACTTTTCAATCTGATACTTCTCATGAAGTTCTCGATACTGAAAAAGTACTTGCGCCAAATTTCGTTCACACCTCCAATGATCGCGATGTTACAGAAGGAAAAATGACAAGGTATTATTCAAGAACATAAGTAATCAAATGAAAAAATTCTGTAATTCTATTCGTCCTAACATTAACATGTGAATTTAGATTTGATTGTCAGGTAACTGGACGACCATATCCAGAAGTTACGTGGTATATTAATGGATATCCCATAAATGATGATGCAACGCACAAAATTTTAGTTAATGAAACTGGCAGCAACTCGCTTATGATAACAAATGTTAGCAGATCAGATGGAGGAATTGTTACTTGTGCAGCCCGTAATAAGGCTGGTGAAGTCTCGTTTCAATGTAATTTGAATGTAATTGAGAAAGAACAAGTTATAGCCCCAAAATTCGTTGAAAGATTTACCACCACTACTGTAAAGGAAGGTGAACCTGTAATTTTCACAGCTCGAGCAGTTGCAAGTCCAGCACCTCGAATCACTTGGCAGAAGGTTAATAAATTAGGAAAAATAATACTATCATCTTTGAGTAGTAAAACATTACTTTAAATTATTCAATTAATGAATTTATCGAGCGAATATAAAGAAACTCGCTAACAAAATATAATATTTCAAATTATCTAGAATTTTTAGAAAACATTAGTTAATTTCAAATATTATTTATATAATTATTCTGTAAATCTTATAAAACTTGCTTAATTAAATTAAATCTCAATTATTTATTCGAATTTATAAAAATAAAAGAAAATAAATACTTAAATATTTTTCAGAAAGGCTGATAAATTTATTTATTTATTCATACAATGAATTTAACAAAATTTAAATGTATTTTAATTATTTAAATTTAAATATTTTATTTATGTCTAGTTCTCAAATAAAATATAAATGTTCCCAAATTCTTAACACTTAGCCAAACAAAAATTTTAAGAAATAATAAATTACTTGTAATTTTCAAAATATAATTAATTATTATCAAAAAATTATAAACGCAGCATTTTTTTTTAATAAAATTTAATTGTTACTTAAAATTAATAAAAAAAAGGATGGCGTGCCGATTACGCTCGGCCCCGACGTGCGTATCACAATGGATGGCAGTGGAGCCTCCACTCTGGATATTCTACAAGCAAAGATTGCAGATGCCGCTTGGTATCAATGTACGGCACAAAATGTAGCTGGCTCTACCGCCACTCGAGCACGCTTATTCGTTGAAGCGCCAAAAGGAGTAGCCCCCGAACCACCAAGACGCCTGAATTTACCCCGACCGACAAAAATCATCGAACCTGAGTAAGGATAATTTATTTCATAATTATCGTATTAATTTAATTAAATTGTGAAGTTAAGAGATATCATTATATTTTTTATTTATTTTATTATTCTTAATTCATATTATAATGTAAAACATTTTTCTTTTTGATGTATCTCATTTATAGTTTATTTAAACTCATTTTTTAATTTATAGACCTACGCCTAGCCCCGAAGTGATTTATCTAAAACGTGTAGAAAGAACAAAACCGTATTTACGGCGAACCGAAGAAGATCGAATTTATCCATCTCCTTATTTTATTGTACCTCTACGTAACGCTCACAAAATCGAAGGAGGACGTAATCACTTTGAGGCCAGAATCGAACCAGTGGGTGATCCCACAATGAGGGTGGAATGGTACGTCAATGGCAGAGCCTTAGATGCGAGTAAGTATATAATTGTTTATTTTTAATAAAGTAGGTGTTTTTAATAGGTAAAACTTTAATAATAAATATATGTATATAATTTACTTATTGTAGGCTCACGTGCTACTTCTGTTTTCCGATTCGGATTCATCGCTTTAGACTTGATTAGTCTAGTTATGGAAGATAGTGGCGAATACGTTTGTCGAGTAGTGAGTTCTACTGGAGAAGCCGAATCCCGAGCCACCCTCTGCGTGACACGTAAATGCTGCAACTTTAATTTTTAAACATATGTGTCATTTCATGGCAAATGTACTCGCCTAAAAAAAATATTTAAAAATATATTTGTCTACATTCATTGTCGAGGGGATATGATAATATGATACTCTATGCCTTGGATTAAAAAAAAATCTTAAAATCTTGATATGGTTACCAAAATTTGATATCTTATTTTCTTTCGAACACGGGTTGTTCATGATATTGACACCTCTCCAAAAGATGTTAAAAAGCATAATTATCTTAACATTTAAAAGTACTCTTAATGGAATATTTATTTTTCAAAGAAATTACTATAAGTGCTTGAAATTGTAACAATTCTTCTATATTTTGATTGGTCACTCAAGTGCATAGCCAAAAATTTGCGCTTATGAACTATATAAATGAAATATAAATTAAATATATTCTAACATTTAAGAGTGCATAGTCTAATTACAGATTACAATTACGTTCATACAAATTATATAATTAAAAATAATTATATTTTAAAATTGAGATTTCTGATTGTTTTCAATCTTAAAATATGATTGATGAATTTAAAGTTTTAACTTTGATATTAAAATTTATTATATTTCCTTAAAAAGTTAAGGAAATAAAAAAAAAGGAATAAAAAAAAATTTAAAAGTTTTGTTTCAGTAGTTTATATTCGTACTGATATATAAGATATTTAATATTAAAAATTAAAAAAAGGGAAGACTTTCGGATTATACATAATTCTATTATACATTAGGAACGTAGAAGCTGTTGGCATAAAATAGTTTTCTTGCTTAGATTATATTTTTATACTGTAAATTAAACTTAATTATTATAATTATAAAAATTTATATTAAACGAATATTTTTTAATTTTATTTTTATTGGGTAATTTTCAGAAAATTTAATTAAAAATATAAATTAAATTTTCATGTATTTACGGTCATTTGCTTTAAAAATAAATATTTTTATAAATAAATTTTTACTTAAAAATTTACTTAAAAATCATGTACAATACAAATTTTAATAATTTTTATTAAACATAAGCAATAAAATGCCGATAAACGTGTAAATAGTTATTATTTTCTGAAATCAAGGTACAAAGTATATTAATATTATATTGTAGTGTATTATTATGTTACAATACTACCTATAGAATGAAAGTAGTAAAAAAAAATTTTTTTAAATTTTTATTTATGAAGTTGTACTTGTAGCGCAATTATCCATATATATATATATATGTGTTAAAAATTGTTTTTATTTAATTTTTTTAACGATAGCACGTGCTATAATCGAACAAACCAGTCAAAATCCAGATAGTCTTCGTTATATTCAACAACTCGAGGAAATCAGTAAGTATCAAAAACCGGAAGATATGGAGGAGACCTCTTCTCAGCGCCCAGTTTTCATCCAACCACTCCAGGATCTAGGAGTACTACAGGAAGGACGTAATGCTCATTTTGAGGCACAACTTAACCCTGTAAGTGATCCGACAATGAAAGTTGAGTGGTATAAGGATGGAAGACCAATTACAGCTAGTAAATAAAATATTATTATCATTATTATTATTATTATTATAAAGTAAAAATATGTCGACATATTATAATCATAATATAATTTGATATATAGGCTCAAGAATCAGTATCATCTTCAACTTCGGATACGTCTCGCTTAATATTATGCACCTACGAACTGAAGATACAGGTTCTTATACAGTTCGAGCAGTGAATCGCTTAGGAGAGGCCATCAGCTCCACTTGTTTGCGAGTTTTCGGTGAGATACATAAATAATACAATAGTAATATAGGTAATTATTAAATTTTTAATGTAATTGCTTGTTTCATACGTAGCACGTACTAGTGTTACTTCTGATCTTGGTATTCCCGAGCAACAGAAATATATCGAAGCTGCCGAAGAATTGGAAGCTTATCAACAAGCTGCACATCAAAAATACGTTTATGAACAGCCTGAACGAATAATCCAACCAATATTTAAAACACCTATAAAAGATCAAATAAATATTCGAGAAGGTGGATTTGCTCATTATGAAGCTCAACTCGAACCTATTGGTGATGCTTTACTTCGTGTTGAATGGTTGAAAGATGGACGCCTCGTTGAAGCTAGTAAGATATTATTTTAGTATTAATTTATTTGTATTATAATACATTTTATGTTAATATATATTTTTGTATGTATAATTTTATTTCATTATATTTAAGATAAATAATTTCATATATTTTAAGGTTCGCGAATTACGACTTTCTTTAACTTTGGATATGTTGCGCTTACGATAAAATACGTTACTATACACGATGTCGGAATTTATACATGTCATGCATATAATCGTGCTGGAGAAGCGCATACTACAGCACAATTAAGTGTTATTACAAAAAATGATATTATTTATGATAGTCAACATCCCAGTGGATTACAAAAGATACAAAGTTTGGAAGATTCTAATCGATACTATCGTAAAATAGAAGAAGAAAAACAAATGAACCGACCACCTAAATTTTTGGGTCCGCTAAAGGGTACAAATATGATTGTTGAAGGACAAAGAGCTCATTTTGAAGTTCGTGTTGAGCCACAAAGTGATCTTAGTATGAATATTGAATGGTACCACAATGGTAAACCTATTACTGCTGCAAATAGAATTCAAACATATCATGATTTTGGTTATGTTGCAATTGATATACTTCAAGTCCGATCAGAGGATGCAGGAACGTATACTGTTGTTGCAAGAAATAATTTAGGAGAAGCAAAATTATCTTCGACTATGATAATTGAGAGTAAGTTTTTAGCATTATGAAGCAATATACATTTACATTTTATTAGGTATACTTTTTCTTAAATTTTAATATATTATGTTATAGCCCGCTCCAACATAGATACAAGTAGTATGCACAAAGGTGCCTATGAAAAAACTCAACGCTTTGAAGAATTTAAAGTTGTTGAGCCACAATATTACATAGAAGAAATTTCTAAGACCAAACCAATATTTATTCAACCCTTAGGTAATCCAGCACCAGTTAGCGAAGGTAAAAACATTCATTTAGAATGTAGATTAGAACCTATGGGTGATCCAACAATGCGTGTTGAATGGTTCCATAATGGTAAACCAGTAACTGTAGGTTCAAGATTTAGAACTTATTATGACTTTGGTTTTGTTGCCCTTGATATTATTCATACAAGTGCACTTGATTCTGGTGAATACACAGTACGTGCAACAAATCATTTAGGATCGGCTCACACCTCAGCATGCGTTCGCGTTATTGGTCGATGTGACATAGTTACTGATACGCAAAATGAACAATCCTTAGAGCAAATTCAAATGCTTGAAGATTCATCACGATGCAAAAAAATCCTCCAAGAAGAAGTAACTGTGCAACAGGCTCCGCAATTTACTCGACCTCTTCATAATATTGAAACTGTTGAATTAACAAATGTTCATTTGGAATGTCGTTTACAGCCTGTTGGTGATGCTTATATGAGAGTAGATTGGTTCGTTAATGGAAGGCCAGTAAAAACCGGACATCGTTTTAGACCTTCCTATGAATTTGATTATGTAGCCCTTGATATTTTAGGTGTTTATCCTGAAGATTCAGGTGTTTATACCTGTCAAGCACGTAATCAACTTGGCGAAGCCGTAACTTCCTGCTCAGTTAGAGTACACGCAAAAAAAGATTTAATTTTAGAGACGCAACATCCAGAGGGCCTTGAACGAATCCAATATCTAGAAGATGCATCAAAATATAAGAGACATGAACTTATAGATGAAGTTGTTAACATCAAACCGAAGTTTATTACGCATCCTAAAAATCAAGAAAATCTTAGAGAAGGGCAACATGCTCATTTTGAATGTAAACTTGAACCAGTCACGGATTCAAATTTGAAAGTAGAATGGTTTAAAAATGGTCGTCCAGTTACAATAGGTAATTTTTATCTAAACTTTTAAGAATTTAGTCTTAAATTTTGTATTGTATATAATATATATATATATATATATATTTAATAAAATTTTTGATCGATTTAATTTTTAGGACATCGATTCCGTCCAATTCATGATTTTGGCTACGTCGCTCTTGATGTTATAGATCTTATTGCAGAAGATTCTGGTACATATACATGTAGGGCAGTAAATCTTGTTGGCAGTGATGAAGTCTGTTGCACACTGAGTTGTCGTTCCACTGCTCAAATCTTAACCAATACTCAGAATGAAACAGGTCTTGAACAAATCCATTATCTTGAAGATAGATCCAAATATCAACGACGAGAAGAAATTGAAGAAACAACAACCCAAGCACCAATATTTACAACATCTTTAAATAATGTAGAAATTAAAGAGGGACAACGAGCACATTTTGAATGCAGATTAATACCGGTATCAGACGGAACAATGAAAGTTGAATGGTTTCATAATAATTTACCTGTTAAAGCTGGATCACGATTTGTAGAAACTAATAGTTTCGGTTTTGTCGCTTTGGATATTATGTATGCGTACCCAGAAGATGCAGGAACATATACTTGTCGGGCTAGAAATGCAATCGGTGAAGCTATTACTTCTGCAACGTCTATAGTTCACTGTTAGTATAATACTAGAATCTAATATTATAATCTATAAATATTATAATCTAAAAACTATTTATAATAAATTAATATAATAAATATCATAATATAAATATATTATTATAATTCATTGTTTCAGCAAAAAAAATCAATTTATTTGGAAACTCAAAATGAAGAAGCTTTACAAAGAGTGCGCAAACTTGAGGATCATATACGCTACCAGCGTAAAAATGTACAAGAAGAAACAGTATCACAAGCACCAGTGTTCACAATGCCTATCAAAGATTTACGGGTTGCTGAAAATCAAGCTGCACACTTTGAAGCTCGAATAATTCCTGTAGGAGATTCTAAACTTAAAGTACAATGGTTACGGAATGGCGTACCAATTCTAGCATGTAAGTTTAGAAGAATAATAAAATTTTTATTGTAATCCTTATTCAATAATAAAACTATGAAACTCGAAAATTTGTATACATTTATACTGTAACTTTTTTCTAATACTTCACATTATAAATTTAATATTTTAAAAAATAATTTATGCCTTTTTTAATGTATCTAGCTAATCGTATCACAACGATGCATGACTTTGGTTACGTTGCTCTTAATATGAAATACGTCAATCCAGAAGATGCCGGAACTTATACTTGTAGAGCAGTTAATGAACTTGGTGAAGCAGTAACTTCGGCTACTTTATTTGTTCAATGTACGTAAAGCAAATTAGATAATTCATTGCGTTGTTTTGATAATTATTACACTAAAGTAAGCTTATGAATATTTCTACTATCTTTGACATGTAAATTCTGTTTATATGTCTTAATATATAGCTAAAGCAGCATTACAGTTTGAATCACAACATGAAGGAGCATTATCAAAACTTCAAGCATTAGAAGTAAATAAATATCAAAAACCAGAAGAAGAAGACACAGTGATTACAGAAAAACCTAGATTCACTGTACAATTAAATGGACCGATAACTTTAGTTGAAGGTCATAGTGCACATTACGAATGTCGTATAGAACCTTATCCTGACAGTAACTTGAAAGTAGAATGGTTCCATAATGATAAACCACTTTCCACTGGACATAGATACAGAACAACTTATGATTTTGGTTTTGCTTCTCTTGATGTTCTATCAGTTAATGCCGAAGATGCCGGTACATATACATGTAGAGTAACAAATTATCTTGGACAAGCACACAGTTCCATAAAGCTCGATGTAAAGTGTAAGTCTTAAATTAAATTCCATGATTTAAAGAAGGCAAACAAATGTATATGCGTGTGTGTGTACTCTTATGTGTATAATATTGATCTAAATTAATTTTAGCTCGTGCTTCAATTATTTGTGACACTCAACATGAAGGAGCGTTGAAAAAAATACAATATCTTGAAGATGATTCACGCTATAAACGGAGCGATAAAGAAGATGTACTTATTGCAGAAAAACCTAAATTTGGTAGACCATTAAAAAATATTGAACATTTGCCTGAAGGTAAAAGCGCTCATCTAGAGGCAACATTAACACCAGTAAATGACCCAACTATGGTTGTTGAATGGTTTAGAAATGGAAGACCGATCCCTCAAGGACACAAATTTAAAACTACTTATGATTTTGGATACGTTGCTCTCGATATTTTATATGCTTATCCTGAAGATTCTGGAACTTACATGTGTAAAGCCAGAAATATCGTCGGTGAAGCAGTGACTACTTGTGTTATTTCTGTAGATTGTAAATATTTTCAATTTATAAGTATTATAAATTTATATTATATATTTTAAAATAATTTTCTGATTATAGCTAAGCAAGGCTTATATCTTGATACGTTGGATGCACAACGTCTTGAAAAAATTCGTCAACTTGAAGTAGTTGAAATTAAAGAAGTATTTGAAAAGGAAATTGTGCATCAAAAACCTGTATTTCTTACTCCTCTTAATAACTTAGATTATCTTAAGGAAAGTGAACATGCCCACCTCGAATGTCGTGTAGAACCAATTAATGACTCTAATTTAAAAATAGAATGGTAATAGGGTATATATAAATAATTTACTTTTAAATCTGAATCAAATTTTATATTAAATCATATTTTAGGTTTGTCAACGGAAAATCTGTAAAGACTGGTCATCGTTTTAGAACAACTCATGATTTCGGATACGTAGCTCTTGATATTTTATATAGCTATTCAGAGGATTCGGGTACTTATATGTGTAAGGCTACAAATCTTGCAGGAGAAGCTGTAAATACATGTACAATCAAAGTCGGATGTAAGTTAAATAAAAATATATTATTGATTATTTATTTAATATTTTAATATTATAAGTATTTTTTAAATTGCAATAAATATTTTAAAACACATAAAATTTGTTTTATTAGCTCACCGGAGTCTAATACTTGATACTCATCATCCTGATGGTCTTGAAAAAATTAGGGAACTAGAATCCCACGGTCGACCTGCAAAATTAGAAATTGTCGAACCACCTATATTTCCACCAAGATTTGTTACTGAACTTCGAGTAAGTAAAATAAAATATTAATAATTATTACATAAATCATTTTTATAAAATCTTAATAATTACACATAAAACATTTGTTTAAAAATATTAATAACTATTATATAAATAATTTATATAAAAATACTAATAATAATATAATAATTGTAGGGAACAAAAGAGATATATGAAGGACAAACTGCTCATTTTGAATGTCAAATCGAACCACTACACGATGCTAATTTACGAATTGAATTTTTCCATAATGGAAAACCGTTATTGTCAGCATCTAGATTCCACGTCACTTTTGATTTTGGTTATGTTGCACTTGATATTGGCCACGCCGTTCCTGAAGATGCTGGTCAATATTCTGTTCGTGCAATAAATACTCTTGGTCAATGCGTTTCTTCAATTGAATTTGTTGTAATACCCAAAGAAAATATAATTTTGGAATCACAACGGCCTGATGGATTAGAAAAAATACGTGAACTTGAATCACAACAACCATGGAAAAGACCTGAAGTATCTGAACCTCAAACAAGACAGAGGCCAATGTTTACCCAGCCGTTGCAAAATATCGATTACATAGCTGAAAGTCAAATAGCTCACTTTGAATGTCGCTTAATTCCAGTTGGTGATCCAACACTGAAAGTTGAATGGTTTAGAAATGAGAAGCCACTAGAAACAAGTTTGTTTGCTAGCTTTTACATTAAATATAAATTAGTTATTTAATGATTTATATTTATAATATGTTTATGTTCTAGGTTCTAGAATTATGAAAGTACATGATTTTGGTTACGTATCTTTAGATATATCTCATGTTCGTGAAGAAGACGAAGGTGTTTACATGTGTAAGGCTACTAATACCTTAGGTGAAGCTGTAACTACTGCTTCCATGAAAATTCAATGTAAATATTCGCTTATTAAAAATTTTATAACAATTGTTGTTTTGAATTTATGATATGATATATTATGATTTTATTTTACAGCAAAGGCTTGTATTCAATTAGACACCCAGTACCCTCAAGCTCAACGTAAGATAGCTCTATTAGAAGCTGATAAACCAAGTCGTTCCGAAGAACCTGAAAAAGTTTTCGATAAGCCAATCTTTACTCAATTATTAACAGGACCAACAGAATTATGGGAAGGACAAATTGCTCATTATGAATGTCGAGTAGTACCAGTTGGAGATTCAAGTTTACGATTTGAATGGTATATCAACGGTGTTGAACTTAAAATTGGTGAGTCTAATACTTTTAGGGATTTGTATAAAGATACTTAATTATATTTTTGAAATTATTGTTTTTTAAAGGCTCCCGTTTTCACGTTAATCATGATTTTGGATTTGTCACAATTGATATAATGAAAGTCATTCCTGAAGATTCTGGCGTTTACACTTGTAAAGCCATTAATAAATCAGGAGAAGCTGTCTCATCAATATCTTTAAAAGTAAAAGGACGAAAAGCTATAGTGGGAGATTCACTTCAACCTGACGCTTGGCAGAAAATACAATTGAAAGAAGCAGAAATGAATAAGGTTCCCGAAATGTTTATTGATTCGACGCCGCAACAAGCTCCAGTTTTTACCACACATTTAAAGAGCTATGATAAATTAGTTGAAGGTCAACATATTTATTTACAAGCACAAATAGAACCACGTGCTGATCCAAACCTTCGTGTTGAATGGTTTAAAAATGGTGTTAGCCTTCAAATAGGAACTCGCTTGAGAAGTACCTTCGATTTTGGATTAGTTTCATTATCAATAAATGGACTTCGTCTAGATGATTCGGCAATTTATACCTGTAAAGCTACTAATTTACTTGGCGAAGCTGTATCAACATCTAGTTTAAAAATTATAGACCGCCATTGGCTTCTCAGTGATACTTTGCATCCAGATGCTCTTCCGAAAATAAATGTTCTTGAACAACCCCCAGAAGCTAGAAAAGAACATCCCGAACCAATATATGAAGAACCTGTATTTATTAGTCATCTTAACAATGTAGAGTGTACAGAAGGTGATAATATTCATTTGGAATGTAATGTTGAACCATCAAAAGATGCAACAATGCAAATTGAATGGTTCCTTAACGGAAAACCATTACCATACGGTTCGAGATATAAATCAAGTTATGATTTTGGTTATGTAGCTCTAGATTTAATCCATGTTTATCAAGAAGATTCTGGGATAATTACTGTGAAAGCAACAAATTCTAAAGGTTCAGCTCAAACTTCTGGTAGTTTGAAGTGTATTAGTAAACAAAACATTTATTTACAAACTCAACATCCGCAAGGAGAGGTTGGATTAGAAAAAGTAAAAGAAATTGATGATGCACAAGCATCAAAACGAAGAAGACCAGATAGTAGTCCAGAGAAAGAATATTCTAAGCCTGTATGGATAATACCCCTTCAATCTGAATTGAAACTTGGAGAATGCGAACATCTTCACTTAGAAGGCCAATTTGAACCAAAAGATGATCCTAACTTAAAGGTTGAATGGTACTTCAATGGAAAGTTATTACAACATGGTTCAAGATTTAAAATGACCTGTGATTTTGGATTTGTTACTTTAGACTTGAGTGATGCGTACGACAGAGATTCTGGTATTTATACTTGTAAAGTATATAATAAAGTTGGTGAAGCATTTACATCATCAACAATTCACTGTACCACAAAAGAAAGTATTATAGAACGTTCTCAACATCCCAGAGGAAAAGAAGGCTTTGAAGCAATACAAGATTTAGAAGAATCTTTAAGAAAGCAACCAAACGCTTTTATAGAAAAAGAAGGAGGGTATCCCCCAGTTTTCACATCACAATCAGAAAATCTATCGAATTTGTCAGAAGGAGAACTTGCTCATTTTGAAGGAACACTTATTCCAATGGGAGATCAAACAATGCTTGTTGAATGGTTCTTTAATAAAAAACCAGTTAATGCAAGTCATCGTATTCGCACGGTTTATGCATTTGGAACTGTTGTTCTCGAAGTACATGGTACAAAAATAGAAGATTCTGGAACATATACGTGTAGGGCAACAAATAAGTGGGGAAAAGCAGAAATACACTTAAATTTGGAATGTATTGATAAATCAAAGGGCCAAAAACCAAGATTCACTAGTCAAATACAATCTTTAGAAGATCTTAAAGATAATCAATCAGCTCATTTCGAATGTACATTAATTCCAGTGGGAGATCCTTATATGAAAGTGGAATGGTTTTACAATGGAAAACCATTGCGACACTCATCCCGTTTCAAAATGGTTTCAGATTTTGGATTTGTTGTTATGGATATTGCTGGAGTTTTGTCACATGACAGTGGTGAATATGTATGCAAGGCAAGCAATAAATATGGTGAAGATTTTACAAAAGCAACGTTAAAATGCTTTGGTAGAAGTGGAGTATACCTTGACTCTCTACAGCCGGATTCACTTACAAGAATCAGACAATTAGAATCCTATATTGATAACCAGCCACCAACGCTACCTTCTCCAATTGCTGAACCTCCAAAATTTATAACACAAATCTCTGATATATGTAAATTAATTGAGGGTCAATCGGCTCATTTCGAAGCTAGACTAACTCCAGTGACGGATCCAGATTTGAAAGTTGAATGGTATTATAATGGGAAAAAATTACCTCTTGGACATCGTTATCGTACTTTTCATGATTTTGGTATTGTTATACTTGATATACTGTATTGTTACGAAGAAAATTCAGGGCAATATGAATGTAAAGCGGTTAATAAATATGGGCTAGATTCTACCAGAGCAACATTGCATTGCTTATCGAAAGCAAATTTGATTCTTGAACCTCAGTTACCAAAAGGTATGGAAGGAGGCTTAGAGAAAATTCAGACATTAGAAGATTCAATGGTCAAAAGGCGAGATGAAAAAGTAATAGAAACGAAAGGAAGAGCTCCAATGTTCACTGTTCCTTTAAGTAATGTAGATGGTCTTCGTGAAGGTGAAAGTGCACATTTTGAAGCTCGCCTAATACCAATAGACGATCCTAAATTAAAGGTATTATATTAAATTAAATTATATTATATATATTGAAAAATCTATTAATAAAACTACTTAATGTAATTTATTATTTTATAATTAATTGGATTTTTTTCTGTGAACGATATTGATTAAATAATATAATTTTTAGGTTGAATGGTTCTGGAATGGAAAGCCATTAAAAACAGGTACACGGTTCCGTTCATTTTGTGATTTTGGTTTCGTAATTCTTGAAATATCACCAATTTATCCCGAAGATTCTGGAGAATACAGTTGTCGAGCAACAAATGATTATGGTGAAGCAGTAACAACATGCTCATTGAAGTGTACGGGTAAACGCAGTATTATTTTAGAATCTCAGTTACCTAAGGGAATGGAAGGTACAATCGATAAGATTGCTGAGTTAGAAGGCCTTGGTACTGAATCAGGACAAGCTACTTCAGATGATGACACTGGAAAACCACCAGAATTTATTACAACACCGTCAGACTTGACTCTTTGTGAAAATTCGCTTGCTCATTTCGAATGTAGATTACAACCTGTTAATGACTCTAGTATGAGGGTTGAGTGGTTTCATAATGGCAAACCGCTTTTAGCTGGATCCAGAATAAAAACAATTTATGATTTCGGTTTTGTCATTCTTGAAGTTGCTAATTGTTATCAAAGGGATTCAGGCCTTTATACCTGTAAAGCAATAAATAGACATGGAGAAGCAACTGTATCCTGTAAACTTCAAGTTCGGGGTAGACAAGGTATAATCCTGGAACCTCAGCTTCCTAATAATTTTAAAACAGGAACAGAAAGTATTCAAAAACTAGAAGAATCGCTTTATAAAAAAGATGAAATTCTATCAGAAGATGAAAAACCTAACCCACCAAGATTTATAGTTGATTTAAAGAACATAGAAGTCAATGAAGGTGATGCAAGTCATTTTGACTGTCGTGTAGAGCCCGTAGGAGACTCGACAATGCGAATCGACTGGTACCATAATGGAAGACCATTTGCTACTGGATCTAGAGTACATCAAATAAATGATTTTGGATTCATTTCTTTGGATATGGCATATACATATGCACGAGATAGTGGTGAATACGTTTGCAGAGCTACAAATAAATGGGGTTCTGCTACAACTATTGCAACCATTACGTGCAAGTGTAAGTTCAAAAAATTTAATAAAAAGCATATCATTGGCTGAAAAAATCCTAATTTTATTATTCTATATGAATATAGAACTATACATTCTTTTTACTAATACCTTAGTAACAATAAGTTCAATTATTTATTTAATTATATATGACAACTATGATATTTATTTTAGCCAAAAAATCAATTGATTTTGATTCTCAACTTCCATCTGGAATCAGTGGAGAAAAATTAAAAGAACTCGAGCGAGGACCCGTATCTATAGCGCCACCACCTGAAGCTCCGCTTCAACCACCTCGATTTATAACACAAATTAAATCAGCTACTGTTGAAGAGAATGAAACAGTAAGATTTGAATGTCAAGTAGAACCAAAAGATGACCCCAATTTACGGATAGAATGGTATAGAAATGGAAAATTAATTCCGGCTGGACATAGATATCGAACCATTTATGATTTGGGATTCGTTTCAATGGATATTTTATACGTATATCCAGAAGACTCTGGAGAATACGTTTGTAAAGCTATTAATGATCTTGGAGAGGATACCACTCATGCTTCTGTTTCTTGTAAAAGTTAGTAGCTGAAATATTTTATCATTATTTAAAATATTTAAATTTTATAATACTTAAATAATACTTACATAATATTTAGAATTAAATAAAAACAAATAATATCTGATTTTCAGCATTGCCTAGTATTATACTACAAAATCAAGTACCAAAAGGCATGAAAAAATCTGAAGCGTTGACGCAAATGGAAGCTACTATTAAGAAATATACTTCGGAAATACATCTTACAGAGGATGATTTATACGATGCTGAGAAAAAACAACCACCAAGATTTGTTACTCAAATTAAAGATCAAGTAGATCTTATCGAAATGAATAGTACAAAATTTGAATGTCAATTAGCACCTGTTGGTGATCCAAATATGAAAGTTGAATGGTTTCTAAATGGAAAAGCACTACCACATAAAAATAGATTTACTCCTATATATGATTTTGGTTACGTGGCAATGAATTTTGGTTGGGTATATCCAGAAGATAGTGGTGAATATGTTTGTAGAGCTACAAATCTTTATGGAAATGATGAAACAAGAGCTGTTATTAAAACAGCAGGTAAACCCGGAATTATTTATGAATCTCAATTACCAAAAGGAATGAAAAGTATAGAAAAAATTCGTGAAATGGAAGCTGCTTGGCAAGTGTAAGTATGAAAATATTATAAACAATTATACAATGTTTTTTTTATATCACAAAAATTAATATTTTAAACTGTAAAGTATTCCTGAAGAAGAAACTGAAATAGAAAAAGTTCGAGCGCCTCCTGTTTTTGTTAGTAAACCAGAACCTGTTACAGTTGAAGAAGGTGACTGGTCTAGATTTTGTTGCAGAGTCACAGGTTATCCTAGACCTCGTGTTATGTGGCTTATTAATAAGCATACTGTAGTTAGTGTAAGTACATATTTATTTTATATTTTTTCTTTTAATTTTATAAACATAAACCTTTACTTTAAAAAAATAACAATTTCTGAGTAATTTAAGAAATGTTTATATTTTAGGGGTCTCGTTATAAATTGACCTACGATGGTATGTATCATTTAGATATTCCAAAAACACGTCAATATGATAATGGTAAAATCGAAGTAATTGCAAGAAGTTCAGTTGGTGAAGCGCGCACAGAAACTACTCTAACAGTGAAGCCTCGTAGCGATGATTATCGTGGTGTTTTGAAAACGTCACCAAGACGTGAGTATAAGCACATCTAAGCAATAAATATTACTTTTAAAATAATATTAAATTGAATTTTATTTCTGTATTAATTATATACTTTGTTTTTCCTTCCATGAATATAAAACTGAATTCCTTCAGTTTTATAAAGACTTTATAAGAATAAAATTTTTTTGCATTAAAAATATTATTCCAATTTAATATATTTTTTGAAGTAATTTTTAATTTTTATATACCAAAAAATTTACAAAATGTAAACATAAATATAAAAAAGTTCAAAGTCTGAACAATCCAACAAACGCAATGATAATATTCGTTGTATGACACATTTAAATTGAATATAAAAATACTCAAGAATTATCCAATACCATATAGTTTTACACGTCCCGCATTTTCCAATCCTTTTCCTGCTATCGTACTTGGCTGTCACAATAAAATGATTTGGAGAATCGACTTTGGCTATTATTGAACGTTTGACAGAAGACAGACGCACAAATGACTGTAACAAACATCATTTGATATATGGATAAATCAACTTTAGAAGAAGGTTATCAGGTATGATTTTTATAAATCATAAAAGTTTTCATATTGTGTACAATATTTGGATAATCAGATTGTTTTATAGAACATTTTTGACATATTTTATATATTTTTACCCAAACCTTTTTCTGTTTTAATATTCCATTCAAAGAATATAAAAAATTTCAAAAGTGTTTAAAATACTTTTGGATTTAAGTGTGTATATAATCATTTATATGATGTAACGCAAGTTTCATGTTTCGCATTGTAACTATAAAATTTAAATATTTCGAAAAAAATACATATTTATGCGTACCTTAGCAAAAATTACATTCATTGTAGAAGTAGGTCTCGATTTCTACACCCAGCCATGATAGTAAATTAAAGTGTAATTAAAAGAAATTATAATAAATAAATTCATAATGTTCTGATATTATAACATAACATTTATTTTAATTTTTGTTTCGGTGAAACTTTATTATTATTTAGTATTGAATATTGCAGTAGAAAAATATTATATTGTATAGAAATATCATACCAAAATATTAATTACTCATATAATTAATTGACATATACTTTGTGAATTAAATTTAATATTATAATAGCAAATCATACCTATTCGTTTTTAAAAAAAATAAGAATTTATATTAAATTCTAATTCAAATGTTGTTATTTGTGATTTAAAAATCTATGTATGTTTTATTGATTTTCAAATATAATACGTTGATACATAAATGATGTTCCTATTAATTACCTGCATATGAATTTTGAAACTTAATAATTTTTTGTGATGTACCTAGCATGTATCATATCAAAATTTAAGGTAAAACTGATCACTGAAATTATTATGTATATATAATAATTTATAATAACAGAGGAAATTATATAATAGAATTCTTCTTTAGCATGGTACGATCATGAGCAAACAGAAAAAGAAGAAACCGAATTAGAACGTGTTTTTGATGAAAGAATACAAACTGTTTCTCAAGGTACTGCTATAGCTACAGAACATCTTGGCCAAAAAATTATTAAAGAGCCAGAAACAGAATGGCAAAAGTCAGTGAAAACTAAGAAAAATGAAGATTATTACAATAAACTAATGAATCTTGAAGAAGAACAAGTTCTTAAAGAAACAAAATTAAGAGAAGTATCTCATCAATTTGTAATACCAGGAGAAAAAGTCGTTAATAGTTCAACAGCAAAAACCGTAGCTCCAAAAATTCAAGAAGTATTGTAAGTTAATGATAATGACAATTTTAAATAGTATTATAGGCAACAAATTAAAAACAAATTTTATTTTATTATTTTACAGAGAAACACAATCTCAAAAAGTATCTCAATCCCCATCTAAAATAAAGAAAAAATTCACAACTCAAGTCGAAATTGATTCTCAACAACATAAAGGGCCTAAATATCCTCCTGAACCATCAGAATCAACTATTCATGGTCGTGAAATCCACATTGCAAAGCAAAAGCAAATACAAAAAGAAATGAAAGATGATATAGAAATAATAAGAAATATAACAGCAACAGAAACAACAGAAGTTGAGCATACAGCTAAAACTCAAGAAAGAGTCGTTCAAGGTCAATTAAAACCATCAACTCCGCCAATGTTCACTAAAAAAATTCAACCATGTCGAGT
Organism: Wiebesia pumilae; assembly: GCA_018907045.1. NCBI lineage: Eukaryota > Metazoa > Arthropoda > Insecta > Hymenoptera > Agaonidae > Wiebesia > Wiebesia pumilae. Next base: position 393,337 of record JACCHZ010000172.1, on the reverse strand, counting down.
TTTTGAACAAGAGCAAGCTAAATTTGAAGTTGAGTTTGATGGCGATCCCTTACCAACAATAAAATGGTATCGTGAAGATTTTCCTATTACAAACTCTGCAGATTTGCAAATTTACACTTTTAGTACAAAATCCGTATTAATAATTCGACAAGTCTTCATGGAAGATTCAGGAGTGTTTTCAGTAATTGCTGAGAATAGAGGTGGGAAAGCAAAATGTAGTGCCAATCTTGTTGTTGAAGAGAGGAGAAGACAGCCATGTAGAGAAGGATTAGTATCACCCTGTTTTATCAACACTATTCAGAATACAACAGTTACAAGTGGTCAACTAGCAAGATTTGATGCAAAAATTAATGGTTCTAAACCTATCGATGTATACTGGTTAAAGGTAAATGTCCATAATTTAAAATACATATAATCTTAGAAAATTATTTTATTAATTCAAACTTCTTTTTACGTATTTCATTAAAATAGAATGGAAAAAAAATTAGCCCTGATATTCGCTACAAAACTTTGGAAGAAGATAATACCTATACTCTTCTAATTTTGGAAAGCATTATAGAAGATACTGGAAAATACGAATGTGTTGCTATTAATAAAATTGGTGAAGCTCGATGTGAAGCTGAGTGTACTGTACGTCCACTTCAGGCATCCACTAAAATTTTAAAACCATCACCAACTGATATTGAAAAATTACCAACAGTATTACAGCCACTTACAGATCAATTTATCAAGGAAGGAACTTCCGTTGCCTTTTCTTGCAGAATTACTGGAAAACCAATACCAACTATTCAGTGGAAGAAAGCAGATAAAGTTATTATCAATTAATTACATATTCTACTAAAAAAATGTATATGATAGAAAGTTTCGCATAGAATCAATTTTATTCTTAAAAAAGATTAATGCTTTATAATTTAAAGTTTGAGATAGATATTTATTGAATTATAATTATAATTATCTAAATTTATAAAAATATATTTATTTATATAATAATAAAATAAAATCTTAGATCATTGTTAATAAAAAGAAATAGTTGTATTAAGAAGTGGATGATTTCAGTCAACTAAAATTTAAAAATATTCGAATATAAAATAAAAGTGAAATAATAATTTCATTTTAAAAACTTACTATTTGTAGATTAATAATTGATTAAATTCCTTTAATCAATTAGAATAATTATATATATTTCTTAACTGAATTAAGTAAACTTGACTCTGTTATTATCTAAAAATATGTATAATAATAAGTTCATTTATATTTAATATTTTTAAAATCTTTAAATCTCTTATGGAATATATTTTGAAAAGATGTTTAAAGTTTATAAAAATCAATTGAAAATATTCAAAAATTTAGAAAAATTGATTTTTTTTTAATAAATACACAGATATACATATACATTAAATATATCATATGAGCAATCTATTTACTATTTATCTATTTACTACTATTTTCATGTTAAAATAAATATGACAATATTATAAATGATTACGCTTTCTTATGTGTAAATGTGTCGTACTGTAAATATTGAAAATTAAAATTTTCTAATCATTTGCAACGTTAAATTCATTTATCAATTTTTTAAATTATTTTATCGTAACTGTTACAACTTAGTTTAAATATTATTTTTTTATTATCATTCTAATATAGATATATTAAATCTGAAAAATATTTATATTAAAAATATTAAGAATCATTTTCTAATATATACAATATGTCAGAGTCTTATGAATGTTTATTGAAACAAAGCTATAAAAAAATAAAAAAACACTTTATTATTTAGACATTCTAGTAAAATTTTAAGAAAATTTCAAGATAAAATGAAATGTATAAACTTAGATTTAAATATATAAATTATTTATAGATTATTAAACCATCCAAATATTTTCAAATGCATAAAGAAGCAGATCTTTGCACATTGAGGATTTCAGAAGCATTTCCAGAAGATGAAGGTGAATATAAATGTATCGCCAAGAATCCTGTTGGACAAACAATCACAACTGCCAATCTTAAAGTACTTGGTAATTAAAACTTAATTTATCAGAAAAAATTCTATTATATTAAAATGATAATTAATAATCTATGAATCTATAGCACCTGATACAGCTGATGTATTACCAAAGTTAACTCCGCTTAGAGATCAAATCGTTTTAGAAGGACAACCTGCTCAATTTAAAACACAAGTGTTACCTGTTAAACCTAAGCCAACTATCAAATGGTATCGTGAAGGTGCTCTTATTCCTGAATCCCCTGATTTTCAAGTAAGTATATTTTACATCAATTTTTATATGACCTCATAATAAAAATTAATTTATATTTTAGTATAAATTAGAATAAATTTTCTATAAATGTTCGTATAAATTTAAAATTTATATTAATATTGCTACAAAATTAATTTTATTATTGGCAAAAAGGATAAAATTTTAAAATGATTTTTTTAATAACTGAAGAAAATAGAGTACACGAAGTATACGATAGTTTGAGGGCAAAAAAGTTTCCATACAAAGATTAAATTACACCAAATTATTTCTAGAATAAAAAGAATATAAATATTGAAGACACAGAGATTAGTTTAGTTAAAAAATTACTTAACAAATATTAAGAATTTTGATTTAAAATATTTATAAATTATGTGATAAAAAGAATAAACATAAAAAAATTACTCTACTTTTATTACTTGTTGAATTAAAAAATTAATTTTTTATAATTTACTCTAAGATATATATCTAAATAATTCCGTAATACAACATCATAAAAGAAAATTTTCTGATAGCTTATTTATCTAAAACTATATGTTCATCAAAACCTGCTAAGATTTTGTAAAATTTGAATATATTACTCCTAAATTTTTGTGCGTGAATCATTCATAAATTATAATCGAAATCATAGAATTGTAGATTATAAATACTTATTATGATTTAAATCAATTTATACAATTAATTTTAAAATTATATTCCCATAAAATTATGTAATTAGGTATTATCTTTGCTACGTTCAGTTTACTGAACACAATTTAATAAATTTCATTATCTTACCTAAAATATTTATATTCCAATGTAATTAATTTCAATTTGTTATGAACTTTAAAAATACAAGAACCTGTATTATTTTATTATTGCCTTCTTAAATAAAAATATAACCTTTGAAAATAATTATTAAAATTAATCTTTTAAGATTAATAATTAGATAAAAGAAAGAATAAAAACGAATTAATAGTTATGTAACTAGTAATGCAACAATTAATAAATTAATTATAAATTCTAAAGAAATAGCATAATTAAATGAAACGGTAACTTTTAATTCAATATGGATAAAATAATATAAGTAATGAATCTAAATTATCTATTAATATTATATCGATGATTCATCTCATTCAATGTTCTGTATTCGAAAAATTAATGAAAATAATTATAATATTAAAGCGAACTTATATTTTAAAAAAGTTTATGATGTTTTTATATTTAATAAGTTAACAACCAAGATTGATCGAATGTTTGAAGCTCTACATAAATAAATTGGTTTACTAAAAAAATTCTAAAATTAAAGTAAAATTTGTAATTAACATTTAAAAATAGAAGCATAATAGTTAACTAAAAAACTTAATTAAAAAATGAAGCATAATAATATAATTAACTAAATTTCATGTATTTATGTCAATAATTTATTTCAAATTAGTTTTTTTGCTAATAATAATAATAAGTTTTTATTAATAATAATAATTTTCAAATAATATTTTTTAAATAAAATAAACATCTTACAAAATAAAGTTAAATTATATTATTAATATATACTGTTTTTTGAAGTAAAATCATAATAAATAAGTCATTAAAATTTATATATATATTTAATAAATATAAGTCTGTTTATTTCTTTTTTTTATGATAAAAATATGAAAAAATCTAAATTATTTAATATGAAAGCACTTGCACTTTTGCATACAAAAAGTTTTATTAGCACATCACAAAATTTTAATTTTAATTTTAAATGAAATTTATTTAAATATTTTTAAAATTATTTTCATTATGTCTAATATTTATAAAATATAATACACGTTATATAAATTTACATTGTATTTTCATAATAATTTTTATTCGTTAACTCATGAAATTATTTTTCATCAAGTGCAAAATTTATTCCTTTGTTACAGATGATTTACGAAGGAAATAATGCTGTGCTTCTCATAGCTACTACTTACGAAGAAGATACCGGCATATTTACCTGTCGTGCCACAACTTCCGCTGGAACTGTCGAAACATCGGCGAAACTCATCGTTAAAAGTAAGAATTAAATTCAAATCTTAAATTGTTATAAGAATTTGAAATGAAGTTTTATTGGCTTGCTAAGGCGACGAAAATTTTAATTTTATGATTCAGTAAATCTTGAATATTGAGATAAAAAACATTAATTTTTATTTAAAATATCTTTAATGTTGCACTATCACAACTAGAAATCTTGATGTTCTTTTCATTAACATAAGTTTGCAGTTATTTAATGCATTAAACTTCTGAAAGTCGGGTAGTTTCTTTTATTAAGAAAGAAAGTGATTTATTATATAAAAAAACAATATAATTTCACAAAACAAAGATGGTGCTGACAAATCCATATCAAAGTAAAATAATACGAGCTATAAGAACAAGGTATATAACCGCTAAAAATACTGTGTTTTATCTTTGAAATAATTTAATATAGCGTATTTTTATAAAATAATAATCAGACGAAGTTTCATAAAGATTCTAAAATTAATTGTCAAAATAGGAATAATTATCCCACACAAGCTTATAGTTGTTAAGAATACCATTGTTATGTTTTGTCAAACTCTTATATAAAATTATGTTTTTCTTTATTATAATATATAAATGTATAAACGCCGAAAAAGATGACGAAATATGAATATTATCTAAATATTATAAGATATAAAGACCATTTCTAATATTTTACTAATAAATTATTTATTGTACGATGAAAAGGTAATAAAAAAATCTATAAAATATAAAATTTTTCTTATTAATGAAAATCTTGTATTGGTATTTGTTACTAAATTTGTTATTATCAGTATTAATATTTATAAGGAAACCGATCCGAATCATATATTTACATAAAAAAGCAACGGCTAAGAATTAAAAGTAAAAGTATTCAAATTTCTGGATTATAAAACATACCAAGTGTAATAAGTCTGGTGGTCACAATTAAAAATAAATAAAAAATAATAAATACAAAATAAAGCGATCGTTGTAGATCACCTACATGAAACTATTTTAAAATATTTAAAAGAGCCGCGAAGCTCGAAAGTTTCTCTGTCCCTCAAAGGTAGGAGTAATTACATTTTTAATGTTGGTGGTTATTATTACAATCAGAACGTCATTTTCTTCATTGTGAATAATGGTTTTATTATTGTTTTGCGAATTGTCCTGATTGGTAATTACTGCAACATTACTGTAACATTCACATCAGTCTGACAAATATGAATCCATACATGAGGAAAAGCTGAAGCTTGCTAAGCCTTGTTTTCCGTAACCTCTTTAGAGTGGCGTAAAAATCACACGAGCCACGCCACGAGTTATTTCCTTCGTTTTCACTAAAGTGTTGTGTCGTGCGCACTCGGCTCTAATCTTAAGCTATTTTTGCGCACATGACATATATTACATTACCTAACTATATTTGGCCTGGCTGATTGTAGGTATGCGTCGGAGAAAAAAAGAGCGAAAGAAAAATGACCAGACAGATAGATAATGATTTCTTGAAAATCCCTTGAAAATTTCCTAGACTTCGTGAATACATACTCCTATGTGTACTTTGCATCTCATGATTCGTAGTCATTCCAGTATTTCTTTCTACAATTTATTATTGAATGACTTTCGCATACTTTTGATTTCATATAAAAATCATGAATTTTCAATGAACACTTTTGAGACATTATTTCATATGTGTAAAGAATACATTATTTACGAAAATTTTTAATTTGGAAAAATGTTTTTAATTTTACTTATTCAAGTTTTAAATGTAATAATTCAATCTATCTACTTTGTGTTTCTATATATTTTTACTTCAAACGTTTTTATATACTCAGAATATTGTTCTTAAATCAAGTAAATTGAATTTTTAAATAAAATTCACTATTTTGTTTTTATATAAATAATAAAATTTTATTATCAATGCTATCAATAATAGCGAATGTATATTGAAAATCCAAAGACATGAACTATTTTTTATTACATACGATTTGTAAGTAAAATGTTTGATTGCAAAATAAAATACACATATATTATTATAGTTAAACATATTATCAACATATCCATCTTAATCTAAGATTTTCAATATATAAGAATAAATAATAAAGTTTTCCCTATGGAATTTGCGCTCGAGCCAAGAATTTAATTAGAATCGGGCGATTTTATCTTCTTGTAATCATTAAAGCAAGATTCATAAAGTTACAATATTAATTCGTGAATAGATTAATCATTATTTATATCTTTATTTTAAGAAAAAATTGTTCTCAAATAAATTATGAATTTGTAAAGTTAAGCTAATTCAAATAAACGCTAATAAAAATTAAATAGAAAACTAAATAGCAACTAACAAATTATAATACAAGAGTATTATATAATATAATAATTTCATCTTTGGGGCATACTGAAAATTCAACCTTGGACAAAATCGATCATTTGACTGAACATCCAAGAAATTCTAAGCCATGGCCAAAGATTTGCTTGAGTACATTGAGTGTCAAATAACACTGATGATTCATCTGAATTCGTAAAGACTTCATTGTCATCACTTCCGCCTTCGCCATGAATACCATCTTTACTACCATTAACATCATCGTATTCATAGTCGGCATCATGATCATCGTCTCTAGATTTCCAATTTTCGTGAGCATATCTATCCCACAACAGAAAAGAAGGGAATACAGAGGAAAGCGGGGAATCTAAAAATGCTATTTCAGCCGTCGTAGCCATCCGATGATTCAGACCTCCTGAAATATCATCACGACAAGAGTCAGCATACTATGAAAATTCTACATATTTTTGATCATTGGCAAGCGGTTTGTTCACTTAAGGTCCGCGTGTAAACTCGTAGCGTTACGCTTAGCACACGTCTGAAAAACTCTTTCTTTGGGTAGAGAATTCGAACTTTTTTCTAAGAATAAAGATACGTTGGAATTTCAAAAGTGACTGGATAAATTTTTTATCGCAATTATTATTTTAAATCTTAAATATAATACATATTATATAATGAATCTGGAACTAAAAAAGGCACTTTATGACGCATTTTATAATATTCATTTAAAAGAAATACACACAAATTATTTTGAATTACACGATGCTTCCAGTACATTAAAAAAATTATGATTAAAAGAAAAAATATTTTCATTAAATGTATGAACTATAAAAATTTAATAAAGTTGTTTAAAACAATTATTTTTATGAGCACACTTATGATATAAAGTAATAAATTATTACAAATTACAAACATGAACATCAGTTATTCGCAATGATAATGCAAAAACTTTGGAGTATGCACTGGCGTTTGTTTCTTGGATCGAAACTTGTCTGTTCCATATTTTCTGCTCAAATTTAGAAAGACTGCAATACTATATAAGTAAATATTTAAAAGTATATCATTATACTAATAAGTATCTTTTAAACTTATTAATAAATTTTATTTTGTTTATATTACATTCACTTAAATTATGCATCATCTTCGTCGCATTATCTCATGAAACTGTTTATTTGTATTTTCTAAAATAAGGGCCGTTTTTCAAACGAATTTAATCGCGATTAAGTTTATGCATGAGAACTATCGCGTTTGTTATGAAAGAGAGTTTTAATATGTATTATATTAGTAAGTAACTGTGAAAAATTTTCTCAAAAATGATGAAACAGATGATATTTAAACATTTCTTAATAATATTTGGATCAATACATTGTATTAAACTTTCAATAATAAGAAATTCATTTTTTATTTTAATATTTAATGTGTACTGCTAATAATATATTTTATTATCTAAATGGTTTCATTTCATTATATATATAAATGTGTAACTATTGAAGTATACATTATATGTATACAATAAATGTGAACAATATATGAAGTATACAATATATGTATTATTATATTTAGAATTAATTTGATATAATGAATGAAAAATATTGTAAATTTTAAAATTAAAAGAATTTATTTAATAAGTAAATATTCAAAAGATTGAAATCTAGTGTTTTTATATAAAATACAAACCGGTCGATTGAAAGTGGCCGAAAATTTCATCGAAATTGTCAAAATTAATTTATTATTGAAACGCAACTACCTCAATTCATTCAACACCTCATACTCGGAGATGCCTGAAACACACGCGTACGCACGCATACAATATATATCACTAATAAAAAAATTTAACTACTATAAAGTGAATGAAACAGTAAATATAATAATTTTCATAACAAAATCAAAAACTAATCTTCCATCGATCAAAACTATTCGGTATGAAAAATTTAACACGAGATAAAGCACACAATGAATAGGCTGAATTCTTAGGAACATAGAAAGCTTACGCCATTTGCCAATGATTGCGTCTCGAACTCTACTGGATTACTATGAGCGAGTGTGAAAGCAGAGCAAGCAGCCGTAAAATGTACTGGCACATTGGCGTCTCGTGAGCACGAAATCCCCTCCCAAGAAACGCTTCCCGCGTTTACATTTCTTCACTTTTATATTCTGTCCATTTTATTTTTACGCATAGCTTATTACAGGTCAAATTTAATTATTCTTAATAATGTTGAACAATTAAAAATTTTTTATTTGATAATACATTGTTTTAAAAGTTTGAAAGAGAGAAAAATCTTTCCTATATATCACTTAACATTAAAATGCATTTATTATACATTAAATGAATTTGGTATTTCTAATTTGTAAAAAATTTGTTCACTTTTGCTATATTTGATCTTAATTTTTAGTCTTAATGTGATCTCAAATTTCAAAAGTATATTGTTTAATTATTATGCATACTCAATCATGTGTCTTTTATACTTATTAAAAACTACAAAAAAAAATTGTTATATTTATTTTTTCGCAAAAAAATGATCTAACTTATTTATTGATAGGTACACTTTATACAACAGTCAATTTTAATTTCAACACATAATTATATTAACTGATTTTCATTATTTAAGATAATAGTTTTTATGTGAATTTATTATCAAATAGTTTAATATAATGTATGTAATATCAAATGTTTCAAATATAAAAATTTTATAAGTTATATAAAAATATAACTTTTCTTTTAGTTTATGCTTCAAAGCATTAGAATCAAGTGCTGAAATGATTTAATGGCATTATAAGCATATCTTCAACAAAGTCGCGTGTATTTCGAACTCGTAGCGTGTATTGGCAATCAGGTCTATCGAGTGACAAATTTCTACGTGCCATTTTTCATTATTTGGAAATATTTAATTTTCCAAAATGAATATTTTGAACACACAAAATGAGAACAGCAATGTAACCCTAATAAAATAATATTTCTTTCATCTTCAATTTATTGTATGTAAACAATTTAAGAAATTTAAAAAACGGTAATATTACTTAAAAGTAAATAATTTACATAATTTATTCTAACTATATAAATCTATAATGTTTTTTAAGTAAAATCAATTTTTATATACTATTAATTTTATAATAACTAAATAAAAGTTAATATTAAAAAATAATTTTCAAATAATAAATACAATTAATATATTGTAAATTAAATGTTTTATAATAATGACATAAGTTTAAAAAAATAATAAAAAAATTCATATAAAAATTTTATACATTTATTAACAAGAAAGCATTATAATAATAAAAAAAATTAGTGAAGATAAATCATAGAGCATGTTTTTAGGTTATTTGTGTATACTACTATAATTTATTAATTTTTATTTTATCAATAACAGCGTGCTATTTACTCGATTTAGTTTCCCAAATTTTATTATAAAATATATTCCTACTTATTTTGTTTCATAATAAAAAATATAATATACGTAAATTTGATAAAATCAAAGAGTTAAGTATCGTTTCAAAGATTTTATACGAAAATCCAATAAAATATCTTCGTAAGTTTATTAAATGTTTATGCTTAGAGTTATATTCAGTAAATATTTATTTATTTTTAATCGTTTTATGATAAAAAAAATAATAATTATACTTATAAAAAATTTATAGAAATTATTAATACAGTAGGATATATTGGATATACAGAAGACTCTTTATCTTGAAAATTTTTTTATTTTTCTATTAACTGTTACAAAAATAATGAGTTAAAAATGTACATAAAGCTTAATTCATTTTAACATTTATAGTAATATTTCATAACATTATATTTTGTAACATTGCATAACATTAACAATTCGTAGTAACATTTATTATATTAGTCACATAAAAAGAATCAAAATTTGATCAAATATTCTAAACATAAAATAAATATTAATAGTTTATAAAAAATCATCGTCATTATAATATATTTGTAGTAAGATTTTTATATAACTGACAAAATATTCGTTAAGAAATTTTACATACATATGTATATTTAATTAGTATCCAAATAGTTATACGTGCATTAAAAAAAGTAAAAGATTTTATAAATGAATACTATTTGTATAAAACTCTTCGTAAGTAGACAACAACTAGTTACAAAGTTTAAAGAAACTTAGATTACTATAAATATTATTATAAAAAGATATTCATAAAATGCTACAATAGATAAAAGATATTTACATTTTGAATATTATAAAAAAACTATTCTATTTTTTAGTTATCATATTTTAAATATTTATTATTTAAAAATTATGATTCATAATTATTATCTGAGTAGTATAAAAATTTAAAAATTAATGAAATTTAATAAAAGTATTTATGCACTTAAATATAATATGAAAGAATTTATTTGATTCAAATAAATTGATTGTAACAGAAAATTTTGAAACAAAGTATAATGATGTAAACGAATGTATGAATTTAGATTATCAGAACCATTTTTTTATATATAATGCTATTTTTAAATAATTTTTCTCCTTCAAGATCATATTTTTGTTCTTGCTAATGCCGAGGCTTTATTTTAATTTAATTATTTTATACTCTTAACATGGATATTACATTAAATTAAAAATTTTAACATTTTTAAATTAATTTAATTTAAATAAATTATTTTAATTGCAATTACTTTTTCAAGATTGATATTAATATTTAAATTAAGAATAAATTATTTACTTTAATTCGTGTTTAAAAATAAATTATAATACGATTCTAAAGTAATTTGAAATTCTATAAATCGCGTACTGTTTGTAGCCCAAGGACATGTTTCTTTATCTGTAATTAATAGAATGTTTTAAAATTAGATAAATCTTACAAATATAGAAAGGTACAAGTAATTTATCTAGCTTGAATAGTAACAATTTACTTTATTGTTGACTAAAACGACAACTACTCTGCCAACTTTGTAATTCGATTTATGAGAATAATTTCATATTTTAACGATAAATATTATTTTATTATATATATATTATTTTTCACAAAATTTCTAAATCTGATGTTTAAACAATGTGTTTTTAAACATCACATTGAGAAATATTAGAAGTTATATTAGAAATATTACAGAAAAAATGATTTTCTAAAAGGTTTTTAATTAGAAATTATGATTATTATAAAATATTGTAAATTAGTTACAATAAATCCAACCTATTTAATTAGAAATAATCAAGTTTGTATACAAAAAACTAAGTAAGACTTTAATTAAGACAATCTACTTATAATTTTATGATTTTAAAGCATAGTAAAATAATATTTATTCAACTAAAAAATTTATATTTAAACTTGAATATTGTGAAATTTTGTATACATTACAGTACGTTTTTATTTTACTCGTACTGTAACCTAGTAGTGAGTTAACACTATTTTGATTTTATTAAAGAAATTGAATTAAATAAATGTTTAATGAAAATATATTGCAAAAGAAATTGCAGTAAGACAATAACTGAGAAAATAACTAAATTTAATAAATTATAAATTCGAAATTAAATACTCGATATGTATGACACAAATTTGATTATAAAAATTTAAATGATATTTGACATAATAATTTTTACATATCTTAAATATATATTTTGTACCTTTACAAATGTACGAAGTATTAATGTTAGTCTAGAAATAAATACTTTATAAATAATCTATTGGTATTGTTTCTTAATATATGCAAACTGAGATTATTAGCTATTTGAAAGCCAAAATTATTACAAATTAAAACTTACTTTAATTAAGATATAATGATGCTTGATTATTGTTGAAACAATTGATAATACGTTATGAATATAAATCTAATTACAAGTAAGATTTTTTAAAGAATGGTGTATATTTATTGAAATAATAAACTTTACTTATATAATTTTCCATTATTTTCCTCATTTATATTATCTATATTACATATGATCTTATTTTTATTTCTAATTAATATTGCAAGTCTTAAATTTGATATATTATTTCCTACTTATATTGTGATTTGATATATTTTAGTAATTTTAATAAAGTAGACCACTTTACAAAATTTTTAAATAATTTGTTATTTGACAAGACTTAATTGTTTTTGTTAGTAATGCTTAAATAAATAACATCTGATAAAATTCTATACTATTATATTCATTAATATTATCTTCTGCACCGCAGATAACTCCTATTATATTAATGAATCGGTAATTTAAAAATATGTATTTCATTTGTCTTCTTTTATCTGTTTTTCTCGAAAATTGAAATAATTTACTTTTATATGAATAACACTTTTATACACATATATTTGTTTCTAATCTAATACTATTTTCTGTGCTTAATTATGTAAGATATTAATTCACCAGGTCTTTTATGATTTGATAATTGTAAATAGTTTTTATAATGATGTTCGGCAATATAGGGTAATTAATTTAGATATCGTCGTATTCAATCTGGTATTCACGTAGATTTAAAAGATTACGAATACAGTTTCTAATCTAAGAAATAAAAAATTGTAGATATAAACATATTGTGTGAATTATCTGTAGCTAGCTAAATGCATTTAATTGGTCTAGCTTGTAAACTATTGACTTAATCTAGTTACATATATTTCACAGATGTAGTTCATATTATGTGGATTTTATAATTTTTATTTGCACATTTATTAATTATGAAAATACACTTAGTGTTATTTAGGCCATGATATTCTTTTAATATCATGTCGTACCAATTATTTATGTTAATTACTGTAGCTTTATATCGATTTTAATTCTACTGTCGATGCTTTATATTAGTTTAAGATTATTTTTACATTTTACAAAAATCTAATTCCAATTTTGTAACTGTTTTAATTATTTAAAAATTTTGTCTTATCTTTGTTAAAACATTATCTTTGTTTTACTGTTATAATTTCTTTGGTAATATTAATTATGAATTGATTAAAATCAGTTTGAGATTTTAATCTAATGTTTGTAATTTTTCTTTGTAATTTTCTTCAATTTACTCAAATTAAAATATATACTATTAAAATTAATATCAATAAAAATATTTTTATATAATTAATACATAAATTATATATTCCATGAATACTAAGTATTCATGTATAATATCTATATTCAATTCTCGGAAAAATTCTTTGCATAAAATTAATTTTTTTATTATTACTCTCCTGCTTTGATGTATTTTCAGCTAAGTAATTTTTAGTATCGAATTTTACTACTTTTAAAACAATGACTTGATTTTTTTAGCTATCTCTTCAGCTGTATATAATTGTCATGCAGATTTACTGTTAAAAAATTTTAAATGTGATAATAAAACAGAAAAGTAGTTAGAAAATTGAAGCTGAAATTTAAATCATAGATCACTTAAGGTTTTATAGTTAATCTATTCAATTATAGAAACCTTTTTTCAAAGATTTTGCATCGATATTTTATGTATTATCTATGCATTAAAAACGTATATATTTATTTATATAAATTATATGTAGCTTCTTCTGAGGGTAAACCGTATCACCTAATATTTATTAGTATATCTATTGTATGTACTTTGAATAGTTAAATTTTTAAATTTAACAGCCTTTGTTTTTATTAATAATATTATACAAACTTTTTTGTTTTACTATTGATCTGAAATTTATTTCTTATAATTTTTACAATAAAGTTGTTTAAAGATATTTTTTCATCATATAATAGAATTATCTTTATACTTTCATTAAATTGTTTTAAAAGTTTTTTCTTTCGCATTTCATATTAACAAAATCCTTATAAAATAAATTAAATTTATTTAACCCTTGACATTACATTTGAATTTTTTTAAAGTGCCTGTTCTTATCTTTTTTGTATAGTCTTGTAGAAGGTGAAATTATATTACTTGAATCCATTTTTTAGATATCTTATTTCTGAAAATGTTATTTTATTAAAACTACAACTATATTTCTCATTTTAATTAGAGCGAAACACTAGATATATTACCAAATCTTTTACTTAATTTCAGATTTTAACTATATAAGTATTTGAATTAGTGCCACTTCTTTTGTTTCAAAATCTAATATTATAATGTTAATGTGTATAATTCTTTGATATATTATATAATTACTTATGGCATAAACATTTAAGTACAAATAAAATATCTGAAATTATTTTTTTTATTTTTCCTGTACTACATCGAGAAATATAAAACTTTTTGGTGTAGATTTGCAAAATGATAAAATATTATAAACAAATCATTATTATTTGATAATCAATTTTATGAGATTCAGAAACTTTTAATGGATGTTTAATATTTTATCTTAATCAATATATATTATATTTAAAATTTCAAATGAATAATACATTTTCAGAAAGAAAAAGTGTATACTATCAAAGTACTGTTCCGGATACCGATAGTATAAAAGGTCCAGAAATCAAGCTGATCGATAAACCGAAATTTGGTCTCTTAATTGATCAAAAATCAGTAAAGGAAATATCAAAGGATATTATTGAATTGGACGATGAAGGACTTCCAATAGGTGCACCATTACAACCTGGAGATGAAACTCTACCGTGGCGTAAAGGTCGAGTGTACCATCGTCCACGCCCTTTACTATCAACTCCATGGAGAAAAGTAAAAACAAGATCTCGTGATACATCTCTTGAAAAATTACAACAATGTGCAGTAATCGAAACAATAAAACCATGGACTGAAGAAGAAGTGATTTTAAAGAAAGCACCTCATTTACATAAAGAAATTCCAAAAGAGATATTGGAAGTGGTTGAATTGCGACCAGCAAAAATTGAAAAACGAGAAATTCAAAGAGAAAGTCTAGAAAGTGTTGAGTTAAGGCCTATACCAAAAGAAATAACTAGACAAGAAGTGATACTAGAAAAACTCTTAACTGTAGAGGATATTACTGAGTTATATAATGAAGAAGAAGATAGAATATTTCTTGATATTTTAACAAAAGTAAAGGAAGAAAAATCATGGAAAAATGAAAAAATAACACTGAAACCTTCCAAATCAATAAAACAACTAATACCAAAAGAAACGTTAGAAGTATTTCCTCTAAAACACGCAAAATTAGAAAGAAAAGATTTAAAGAAACATAAATTAGAGAAAATTGAACTTCGGCATGTTAAAAAAGATAAAGAAAAATTATACAAGACAATTGAAGATTCTGAAATCTTAAAGAGGTATGACGATATTGATGAGCAACAAAAAATTAAGCCTAGGACAGAAGAAAATATCAATTTAAAGAAGACTCCGATAGATAAAAAAGAGATCTTTAAAAAGCAATTAGAACAAGTTGACTTAAAAAAAGCAATACTGCAAAAAACTGTAATCGACAAACCAAGACTGGAACAAGTACAATTAAAATCAGTTGATAAACAAGATCAATCACAATTAAGAAAGGATAATTACAGTCAACAATATTCATTCGATAAAGAATCTCAATTATTAGATATATCCACAGAAACTGATACAACTAGCCAAAAAACTAGAGCAGTATACATACATGAAAATTTCCAGAGCATAAAACCATGGACGGAAGAATCTGTTACATTAAAACCTATTAAAAGAGATTTAATATCTGAGAACCGAAAGGATACTGAAATAGTATTAAATAAAGATTCTGATAAGAGCCTTATTGAATCTATTGAAATATCAACTGTGCCTCTTAAACCGATGAAAAAGATATTACCACAACATAAGGAAACTAATATTACGGAAGTCATGACTAAAGTAACAGAAAAATTAAACGAAGACAACCAAAAACGAAAAAAGAAAATACCTGTAGTTAAAATAAGTTACAGAGATATTGAAAATAAGCAGATACTTCAGATAGAAGAATCTATTGAAGAAGAAGAAAATAAAACCCATAAATGCAGAAAAGAAGAAATCAAAATTCCCTGGCGATATCAAAATATTGAAGACAAGGAAATCTTAACAATAGACCAAACTATCGATGATCAATATACAGTAGTTCAAAAAGATCAACTTCATAAAATTCCTAAATCTTGGCAACGAGGAAAAAAATATTCCAAAGATATAAAAGTATCTACAGATAGTCAGGTTATAGAAATAGATACATTCGGAAGAACTACAGCAGAATTGTTAATTGGAGATGAAAAGCCAATTTCAGAACTTTCTTCAACAAAAGTTTCTAAGAAGAAAAAAATAGAACAACTAGTTGAAGAATCTCATTTATCGTGGTTGCGAGAAAAAAACAAATCAAAAATTACAGAACAGAAGGAAGAAAAAATTCAAGATATACAATCTATTGTTCGTAAACCAATAAAACGGCAATTAAAGCAATCGAAAGAACAGGAAAGCGAAGAAATTGTATTAAAGCCAACTAAAAGAACTCAAAGACCTAAAAAAGTAGTACATGAAATTTCTCTTAAAACAGTACCAAAAACCATATCTGAAGATATGAGTACAAAAGTAAAAAAAGATATCATTCACGTAGCAACGGAAAAAGAAAAAGATATTGAGAAGTTAGAAACTGAAAAAACTACAATATCTTTGAGAAAAGCAATGAAAAAACCGAAAGATTTAATAAAGTCTGATGAAATTCAGGATACAGATACTCCACTGGTAGATACGTTTAAAAAAACAACAACAGAACTACTAATTGAAGATGAACAGCCTTTTTCAGAATTTATTCCTGTAAAAGTTTCTGAGGCTCATTTAACCGAAGAATCAGTTGAAAAATCTCACTTACCGTGGTTGCAAGGTAAAAAGAAACCAAAAAAAATAGAACAGAAGGAAGAGAAAATTGAGGACATACAGTCAGTTATTCTTAAACCAATTAAACGTCGACTAAAGTCTTCAGAAGAACAAGAAAGCGAAGAAATTGTATTAAAACCAACTAAAAGAACTCAAAGGCCTAAAAAAGTAGTACATGAAATTTCTCTTAAAACAGTACCAAAAACCATATCTGAAGATATGAGTACAAAAGTAAAAAAAGATATCATTCACGTAGCAACGGAAAAAGAAAAAGATATTGAGAAGCTAGAAACTGAAAAAACTACAATATCTTGGAGAAAAGCAATGAAAAAACCGAAAGATTTAATAAAGTCTGATGAAATTCAGGATACAGATACTCCACTGGTAGATACGTTTGGAAAAATAACAACAGAACTACTAATTGAAGATGAACAGCCATTTTCAGAATTTATTCCTGTAAAAGTTTCTGAGGCTCATTTAACCGAAGAATCAGTTGAAAAATCTCACTTACCGTGGTTGCAAGGTAAAAAGAAACCAAAAAAAATAGAACAGAAGGAAGAGAAAATTGAGGACATACAGTCAGTTATTCTTAAACCAATTAAACGTCGACTAAAGTCTTCAGAAGAACAAGAAAGCGAAGAAATTGTATTAAAACCAACTAAAAGAACTCAAAGGCCTAAAAAAGTAGTACATGAAATTTCTCTTAAAACAGTACCAAAAACCATATCTGAAGATATGAGTACAAAAGTAAAAAAAGATATCATTCACGTAGCAACTGAAAAAGAAAAAGATATTGAGAAGCTAGAAACTGAAAAAACTACAATATCTTGGAGAAAAGCAATGAAAAAACCGAAAGATTTAATAAAGTCTGATGAAATTCAGGATACAGATACTCCACTGGTAGATACGTTTGGAAAAACAACAACAGAACTACTAATTGAAGATGAACAGCCATTTTCAGAATTTATTCCTGTAAAAGTTTCTGAGGCTCATTTAACCGAAGAATCAGTTGAAAAATCTCACTTACCGTGGTTGCAAGGTAAAAAGAAACCAAAAAAAATAGAACAGAAGGAAGAGAAAATTGAGGACATACAATCAGTTATTCTTGAACCAACAAGAAGGCAATTAAAGCCGTCGGAAGAACAAGAAGACGAAGAAGTCATATTAAATACTACATTAAAAGAAACCAAAGATATTGGAAAAATAAAGAAAACAACTATTGTTCCCTCACTAGAAGAGAGAAAATTTAAGAAGATTGTCGAATTTAAAGACACTATTGAAGTTCATCCAGTAGATCAAGTAGATATAATTAGAAATAAACGTAAACAAAAAGAGCATTCTGAAGTCGATATCTCTGTTACGGATAAAGAAAAAACTGTAGCACCTCGATTTATTCAAAAGCTTCAACCAGTAATCAGTGAAATGAATAAGCCAGCTAGGTTTACTTGTACTGTTATTGGAAATCCAATTCCTAAAATTACTTGGTACAAAAATGAACAAGAACTACATGCTAATGAAAAATATACAATGTTTGAAGCAGAAACTACTGCTATACTTGAAATAGTTTGCGTAAATGAAGGAGACATCGGAATGTACTCTTGTAAAGCTTCAAATCCTGCAGGAGTTGCAACTTCAACTGTTAATCTCGTTATTTTTGGTACTAAATTTATTCACACATTTGATGATTGAGAGTAATTTTCGCTTCTTTAATTTCTTTTAGCATTATGCAAATCCAAATATTGTGCAACGTGTTGAAACTTATTTTAAATACATTTGTTCGAAGAAATTTATAGAAATTTGAACATTATAATTAAAAGTTTTTTATTATAATTTTCACTAATCAAATTTATTTATATTCACTACTTATGTTCTTTTTAATTCTTACGAACTACTATTTTTAATTTTCAGAAACTAATAATTTTTAGTGTTCAAATAACCTATCTAACAATTTTCAAGTAACTTGAAATTAATAACCAATTTTATAGCATTTACTATTTTTGTAATAATAAATTTGTAGATGAAAAAGAGTTTAAACTTTCAGAAAAAGAAGAAGAAGGCATTGCTGCACATTTCGTAAATCCTGTAAAACCTTTAATGATTGAAGAAAATCAATCAGCAGTTTTAGAGTGTTTGATTAAAGGAAGTCCTACACCAGAAATAAAGTGGTATCGTGAAGAGACTGAAATTAAATCGAAGAAAGGAGAAATCGAAATTAGTTTTGTGCCAGATACAGGACAAGCAAAATTAACAATCCTCAAACCAAAGTTTAAAGATGCTACAATTTACAGAGTACGAGCAAGTAATAAATATGGTCGTGCTGAATGTCGAGCAAATCTTATCATTAATAATTCAACTATTGTATCAAAGCCAGAAGTTTTTCATGCACCAAAAATAATTCAACCTCTTCCCGCAGTAGTAGCAGAACGTGGGAAACCTTTAACACTTTCAGTGAAATTCGAAAGTGATTCTAAACCAGAAATCAAATGGTTCAGAAATAATATTGAAATTAATTCATCTGCAGATAAAGTAATTGAGACATTTGATAATGTTACGGAGCTCTATATTCCAGAAATTGAAAAGAAAGATACTGGAAAATATGAAATCCGTATCCAGAATAACGTAGGAGAAGTCAGAAGCTCCAGTTCAGTATCAATAAAGGAAAAAGAAGATAAAATAGATGAAGCAAAAGCACCTAAATTTGTTCGATCCATTCAACCTCAAATTGTTAGTCCTGGAGAGGTTGTTATATTAGAAGCAATAGTTGAATCTTATCCAACAGCATCATTTCAATGGTTCTATGAAAATCATCCGCTCGAAGTACGTACTTTTTATATATTGTGGTAAAAATAAGAAAAAAGTTTTAACAAAACTTAATTTATATAAATAATTATTAATAACTTCATAGATAATATTTCTAAGATTAATTTCAACAATAAAATGTAAGATTGTTATTTAATGATAATTTTTATTTAAATTACAGATGACAAATGAAATACGTATAGTTACAAAAGAAAATAAATCGATACTCATTATTAAGGAAGCAAAGCTAGAATTAATTGGAATGTATACATGCCGAGCTGAAAATGTAGCTGGTTCCGTCATGAGCACTGCTACAATAAATCTTCAAGAAATACCATGGGAAGAAGCTGTCGAGCTTGTATCTCCTACTTTCGTAAAAAGACTTTCTCCAATTCGTGTTATGGATGGTGAAAGTGTAAACATGACATGTATTGTACAAGGTAAACCAATTCCAAAAGTTGAATGGTTCCATGATAAAAAACCAATACAAGAAGGAAAGCAAATAACAATTTACCAAGATTTGGAAGGTATATGTAATTTAGTAATTAATGAAGTATTTCCGGAAGATGCTGGAGAATATACGTGTCAAGCGATCAATCCAGTTGGTGAATCTATTTGTACCACAACGCTGATCGTCGAAGGTAACTTTTTAGATTTATTATTTTACCGTTTTATTAATTGATATTAAATATTATGCAATATTTTTCATAAATAAAATATTTATATATATTTTGAACTTTTTTATTAAATTTTAAAATTATGGTTTGAATTTTATCATTTTAATGTAGCATATGAATATATACCCGATTCGGAAATAGCATCTTCGGCAATCGCTACATCCCTTATGACTGGTCAAAGTGAATCTGAAGAAGACCTGTTATCTCCAAAGGTAGGATAGTTAGAAAAATTTCTTATTTTGTAATTTCAAACAGATATAATCATATCAGTAATTTTTATGATTTAATATAAAAATGATAAAACAAATGCTGAAAATATTAAGATAATTATTTTTCTAAAATACAATAATTTTAAGTATTTGTGATGTATTTGTTACTGTGATTTTATTTTATTATTTTTAGTTTTTAATCAATTCATTACTGTATTATTAAATTAAATTAAATTATTGTATAAAAAAATATTTAAACATTTTCATGAACAATAAAATGTTACGAATGAATTCCAACTTTCTAACCGTTTCTATTATTAATTATATTTAATTATTTTAATAAAATTGTAGGGCTCATTGAACTTTAAAAATACATAACTTTAAATATTTTGTAAATATTGAATTATGAAATTTTATACAGAATGGTTAATGATCTAATAAATCTTCACATAAAAATAATGTTTAAAACTGTTTCTTATTATTTATTATAATAACAATTGAAAAATCTACTTCTATTGCATAAAAATTAAAAAAATTCATTTCAAATATATATGTTATTAAGAAAAATCTAGTAATTTACTTATGTTTCTTACTTTTATTGAATAAAAAAGATAAAATATAATACAGGATTGACTAAACCTCATTAATAAGATATCAATCTCAACATTCACATATTCGCGTAAGAAAAGTACCACATACTTTAATGAGCTTGACTTATATTCCTTCTCATTAAATTAATCATTAACATATAAATTTTAATTTTCATGATTCAAATTTTTATAAAAATGATATTACTTATTATTGATGATAAATATTTATCTTTATCAGTGCTATAATAATAATGTTTCATCTTCAATTAACTTTTAAGTAATTTTATGTAAATTTTATTCCTATGAATATATATAATTATCTATAAATCTTATGTACATATATATGAAAATATGAAAATGATGCATTTATTAATCATTTCAGGAGACACCATTAGAATCTGATACGGAAGATACCGCTCCAAAAATAGTAAAGAAACTTCCACAAATTACTTCTAGTAAAGATGGTGAATTGACTCGGTACGTATTGTTCTTTTCCTGTAATAAGTAATTTTTTGAGTAAATGTATTAAATAGTAAAATTGTATCGATAAATGTATATCTATGTTAATATAATGCTTACATTATAGTAAAACTAAACTGAAAATTTATTTTATATTTATTATATAATGCAGTATTTAAATATAAATATAACATAAAATACATTTTCTTGTATATTTTTTTTACATTTTCATCTATAAATTAAAAATTAAGAAAAATTTATATACAAATTTGATTCAACATGTATATATATATAATTTTAGTTAAATTAGTTATTAGTTTTATTTCCTCCAGAATTGAAATAATAAACTTAAGAAATTTTAAACAATTTAGTTTGACAGGCTTAAATATTTGAAAACATCTTTCTGATTTAATAAACGTTATTGAAACAATGATTATTTGAAAAATTTAGTTATTATTTTAAAAACATTTTTATACAAATTCTTTGATAATGGCTGAAACATTTTCTATTTAATTTTATAAATATTAATTACTTATAATTATGAATAATTATGGAATTATATTTTCAAGATTGGAAGTCAAAGTTAAAGGTAAACCGAAACCTGAAACGAAGTGGTTTAAACAAGGTTTAGAGATTCATTCTTCTAAAGAATTTCAAATTGAAGAATTTGAAGATGGCACATCTATTCTCACAATCACTGAAACTTATCCAGATGATAATGGTGAAATTATATTTGAAGCTTGTAATCCACTAGGAGTATCAACTACAACAACTTATTTATCTGTAGAAGGTAACAAATAATTTTTTATAACAATAAATGTAATAAAACTAAAGTATATTATTTTAATTAATGATATATAATTAAAATCATTTTCAGCAATATGTGCAAGCACTATCAACTTATTTATACAGCCTTCCTCTTATTATATATATATATACCTTCTTTACTATTACGTCCTTTTAAAGAAATACTCAACATACACACACATTATTGTAAATTTTTTATATAACTTGATGTTTTAGATAATTAATTACACTTTATGTTACATTAGGTATTATTGGAACGAAAGAATACCGAAAACCGGAATGGGTTACACAAATGGAAGAAATGCAAGACGCTCTTCGAGGTAAGAACAAAACTAATTTTAAAAACGTAGGCACGTGTGTTCGTATGTTTGTATTTTCGAGTAATAGCTCAGATGATCAAATCACACATCATGGTAAAGAATCAAAAATATTATATAATTCGACCTATGTAAGCACTCAATCTATAGCAAAATCTTTAACTAATTTTGGAGTTAAATTTAAAAATGAATCTTACTAATTTTATTCACCAGAATGTACATAAAATATTTTGTAATTAAAAAACGATCAAATCAATCACAATTAGTTAAAATTTCTTTTTAAAAAATAGACTAGGACACAAAATGGCTACAGATTATACACACAAAATTTTACAGATAAAATACTAGAAAGAAAAACTTTAACAAACTAAATAAAGATAATTTAAAAGAAAATAAAAAAAGTATAAGTGAAAGTTCAAATCAACAAAAAATATTAAATTATTCTTATCTATTAAAGTTGGTAAAACTTAATAAATCTTTAAAATTACAAAAAATATTCAATAGAACTAAGTTTATAAATGAACAAAAAGAAACTAGGCAAAATTCAAAAGAAAATTATGTAAATAAATACCTTGACAAGAATCTTATAAAAAACTCATTATCTATAACAAGTAAAGAAACACAGCAAGTTATTTTAGATTCTGGCGAATTTCTACAGACGAAAAATGAGCAAAAATTATTTACTATCTTTAACAGTATGTATTCCAAAGATGAAAATGTATTTGATTCGGGATACACTTTAAGTAGTTTTCATCTTTCTCCAATTCAAGAAAACAGTGAAACGTCAACAAGTAGTGTAAGCCAACTAACAAGTGAACTAATCACATATTCTAGTATAGTAGAAATTCTCAAGTCATATGCTATTTCAAGAATAAAAATATATTGAAAGATTTAATTCCAAATAGACATGATTCAACAATAAAATATCTCACATATTCAAAATCTTGAATTCCGATTTCTCAAAAATTTAATGGTAATTATCGACGATTGATGACTTTAATTAACCCAAAAATGTATCCCTTAGAATCGAGAGAAATTGAATTAAAAAATTATCAACAACTTCATACAGTAGACAGTCAAGAAGAGCTTCAAGAGTTTTTATTACTTGAAAGTCAATGTATTGGCAATCTTAAATTAACTGAAATTATCTTAATCGATGATCTCGATTTTATGCAAGATATCGAAGAAGAACGAGAAACAATGTCAGGTATTCTTTTACTAATATTCTAATAACTTTGTATTGGAAAATATTTTCTTTAATTGTGAATAAATATTTTCTTAATTATAAACTGAATGTATTTATTTTACTAAATATTATTAAAGCGTGTTATAATACGTAATATGTTCATTGTTGCATGGTGTGTTATATTTTTTACTAGATTACTGACAGTCGGTTCAACTTCATAATTCCACAAATTATATGTATACGTACAGGTAAAAATTAAATAATTGTCATAGAATAAATCATAATAAAAAATAACACAAAATATATCTTTATTTTACAGCCACTCAATCAATACCTCGTTTCATCCAAGAATTTACAGATACTTACGTTCAAGAAGGAGAAACCGCTGTATTTGAATGTATATATTCTGGTAATCCTTTACCAGGTAAAGATAATTGGTAGACTTTTTAATAATGCGTTTGGTATTTTAAGACTATAAAATATTTAAAATAAAATGTACCCAAATAAAATTTAAATATAAATTTTTTAATTTTTATATATTTTTTCAATTACAAAATACTTCTAGATATTGTTTGGTTTAAAAACGATAAAATAGTATTGAACACTGATAATATCAAAATTACAACTATTGATGATGAAAAGAAAACAATATTAATGATTAAACAAGTAACTCATGAAGATGCTGCAACGTACGTTTGTAAGGCTACTAGCGATATAGGATTAGCTACAACGAAAGCCAAACTGCAAGTAACTGGTAAGTTATTCTTATTATTCCATTTTAACATACCTGTAATTTAATTTTATGAACATAAATTTAATAAGAAAAATATTATGAGTAGATGTTTCTGAAATATTATCTACATCAATAAATGATACTAAAACTGAAGAGAATGTTTCTGCAATAGTGCAAAAACCACATAAGAAAAGAAAACTGGAATTTAAAAAATCAAAAGAAGTAAAAGAAAAAATAAAACCAGAACGAATTAAAACTGATAAGAAAACTATTATAGAAATTAAAGGAACACCGTCTGAAGAACTAGAAGAAAAGTATTGTTATAATTTATAAAAATTGGATTTCGGATATAATTACATGTGACTTATTAAATGTTGAATTTAAGATCTTAATCGAAATACTAATATTCAAAATTGTGAGACTATATATAATGACATGTGTAATATATCTGATCTCCATTAATTTATCATTTTTTATATATTCTTACTTTATTCAACATATTATTTTTAGAAAAATCGTAGACAGTCAAGAAACTCAAATATTAGATAGCACAGACGCAATTGAAGAAATACCCCAAAAGGTGAGTTAACATAATTTTTTATGTACAAATTTAATATATATTATATAATATTGCGATAAATATTTAAACTAAAATATTTGTTTAAATAAAAACATATTTTTGATTAATGAAAATTCATATTTTTAGAAGTTTGTCACGATTTATTCAAACTTCATAATTATTCAAACTTAATAAGAATTTGTAGCGATAAAAAAATTGAATTAATTTTATATTCAAATACAGTAATATATTCAAATATCTTTTATATCTTATAATTGTAAAAATTTTTATTCAAGTTATTACGAGCGGAAAAGATAATACCTGTACAAGAATCACTAATCATAGAGGCGATACCGAGTTTAAAAGAAGTAGATGATAAAAAACGTAATACATTGCCAAAACGTGATGAAGAAGCAAAGGAAATAATTGAAGAGCAGCAAGGTATCATTATATCAGAAACTACATCTGAAGGTAGAGCACCGGAATTTAGTGTTGAAACAATTAAGGATGAAGCAAAACTAACATCGGAACCGTTGGAAACAATTTCAATTTCTGAAGTTCATATAGAGAGTGATATTCATGAAATTAAGAAAAAAAAGAAAAAGCCTGACAAAATAAAAATATTACAAAAGGATGAAATTTATGAAGTAAATATTGAGGAAATGATTGAAAAACAAAAAGAAAATATAGCACAAGAAGTTGAAGAAATTATGGAAGAGTTAAATGCTTCCGAGTTTGGACCTGGAGAACAACCCCTTCGAGAATTAGCTACCATTGGATATTTAATTCGACATGGCATCAATATCAATGAAATTAATGAAATCTTATACAAAACTGATAAGTTTCCTGCACTTAAAATACCTGATGCACAAAATGCTTTGGTACAACTTGTTGAAAGAAAAGGTTATGGGCCAATAATAAGTCAAGTTCTTACGGAAGAAACTACAACGGATGAAAGTATCGTAGCTGCAACTGTAGGTTTCAGAGCATTCATGAAGATGGTAGAATTACAGCATGCAACTGTTGAAGAAGTAATTTCACATTTTACACCTGAAGATTTTCGACCTCGAGCATGGGAAGTTACTGAAGTAACAGAGGTGAGACCATTGAAAAATAAATCACTATTATTTTGTAATTAGTGTAACGTAATATTATAAATTTCATAAAAATTAAAAATAAATATTTGAAAATTGACTTAATAAAATCATTAGATTTCAATAAAATATAATAATATTTGAAAGTTATATGTAAAAACATAAAAATTTATTTTATAATTAGCACGGTGAAAGTAAAAAAACTGCAACAGAAAGAGTTGAAATTATTGAACAAATGGAAGTCCATGTAATGGGTAAGTTATTAATGTGTGGTTTGAGTTTGTATGCAAAGTCTAATAATACAACAAATCGAAAACAAATTATAATACGCGTACGTTCGTATTTTCCTTTATATAATATATTTATATATAATTCCATTTTATAAAAATTATTTAAATATAAAAAGAATAGTTTTTGTAAAAACTATTAAAATACATTTGTAAAATGAATTTAATTCGTTGAATTGTTATATTTTAAGCGAGTGTCTCAATAAATAATTTGAAGTTAATTATTTTGGTACTTGATATGCATTTAATACTTTTATTTTATAAATTAATATTAGTCTATGTGAAACATTATTGTATTATTAATAAATTAATTTATGCTTCTTAAATAATATTATTTTTTAGATGACAATTTCTAAAGTTTTTACACACTTTTTTACATTAAAAGTAAACTATCAACTTAAATATTCAAGATTAATATATCTATTTAACTTAAAACAAACAATGAATAATTTTGTAATAACCTTGTATTAATGATTTGATTAAAAGATCATCTAAAAAGTGTTAAATATAATATCAAATGTTATAAATACTATGATTGTGAAATGTTATATTATAAATTAATTATCTTGCATGTCAATATGTACAAAGAATAAATATTTTTTGTTTTTATATAATAAAAAATAATTTATAAGAATATTTTGTATTATAAAATTAAAATAAACTAACTTCAATTAATTATTAATATTATTTTTCCTTATTTTAATATATATAATAAATTTATATATAATAAATTTATGTATATTAAAAATATTTCATATATATAATCTATAAAATAAAATTACAGAAAAATTATATTTGCTTTCAGAAATAAGAGAGGATAAAACAGTTGTGCAATTGCAGGATATTCGAGAAAATAAAGGTTTGATTTGAAAATTTTCACGCATGGTTTTATAAAATTTATCTGTAGTTTATTTAGATTAATGGAAAACTTTTTTCAATAATCTTAGAATTTCATTATGATTTAATGAAAAGTTTATGATCGATTTTAATTAAAAGAATATTTTTTTATTAAGTTATATTTTAATCATTTATATAATAATTATATAATATATAATTCTTTTACGTACAAATATTACTTAAAAATTTACCGAAGAAATTTTGAGATAAATAAAAACTAATATTCCTGTAATACATAATAAATTACTTAAATAAGCTGAAAAATAAAATTCTAAAATGCCTAATTATTAATAAATATTTAAATAAGTTTACATTAGAGTAATTAAAATTTGAAAACCATACCTAAAAGAATAAACAAAAAAACTTGAAATCTTTTTCTGTATTTTGAATATAAAAAAATTTTATTTACGTATTAATAAAAATTTGATATTTTTCATATGTTATTAGCATAAAATATCTAATAAATGTAAGATTAAAAATATTGTACAAACTTGATCATGATTATACTTCAAGGTATGTAATAATTAATCTTCATCTTGAGGATTTCATTTTTCCGGCTTCATAATTCATGTGACTCATGCTGTTTACATATTGACGTGAATTTAATTATTGGTCTAAAAAGTGTCGATCGACAGTCGCTTTCTGTTACGTTAACATATTTCATTCTGCAGCCATTAGTCTGCACAGACTTAAGCTTAAATATACACCAACCAAAGGTTGAATACTACTGCAGTTCAGGAATAATAATCCTACGTATATTATTTTGATTTTATATAATAACATGTAATTACATATGATTAATTACATAATTTTTATGTACATATATAACTTACGTATTATAATTATATATACTGTACAGATGATCTTTAAATATTAACTGACTAGTTAAAGAGGTTTAAAATTTTTTTCTCGGGAAAAAATTTTGATCATTTTAATTGAATAGTCATTCAATTTAATTAATTAATGTAATACGCAAACTTATTAATAAATAAATAAGCTGGATGAAACCAAATCTAATTAACTTTATTTTAAAAGTCTAATATAAATGAATTCAGATTATTAAAATTATTAAAAATTATATTCTATTATATTTTATTATAAATGTATAATATTTATATGTAATTAGACTCAAATTTTTATCGTGGAGATGTAAGGAGTAGAGTTACTTCTAACTTAATGACATTTATTAAGACTGGTCTTCTATGCATATCATTATCGATTAGATGTTCTCTATTTGTTCATTCGACATTTCTAGTGAGCTCTTTATATTTCTCGTTATCTGGTTCCACTCAACTAGTTTTAATCATCTGATCGTCCCTTCTCAATTTGATGACTCTTAAATGTTACCAATTGCTAACTTTAGAGTGTCCCTGACTGACCTACTTCGACTTTCATTATAAGAACAGAATATCAAGTAATTTATTTGAGTTGCTGTGATGATGTGCCCTATTTTACCGCTTTATCTTAAGAAGTCTTCTATCTATCAACACTTTCTCACATTCCTTAATGTAGTGTATTTTGTCTGCACAACAATTTCGTGCGAGCTTTGCCAAGAGGTCCGAATCTTTGAATCGAAAATAGGTTATCATAATTTAAAATGTTACATACAAAATATTCGTTATAAACCAACTTTCACAAATTATGTAGATTTAGATTTATTAAAAAACTTTAACATTAAAAGGTTTTTACTTTAATTAATTTCTGCTTTTTGACTTATAAATGTATGTATGAATATCAAATAAAAAAATAAAATTAATATCTTCAATTTTTAGCTTTAAATCTACTATTAACAAATTTTAAATAGTTTAAAACCTAAAATAAAATTAAGTATATTTAGATTAAAGTTTTAAGAAATTGCTTAAATAACTGGAACTGTAAATAAATAAAATTAATTTAACTTAATAGAGTTAATTTCACATCAAACTAAAATAATCATTGTTTTACAGAAATTTAAGAAAATGAAAAATAATAGAAATAAACTTTATTCAACTTCACTATTAATTTATTATAACTATCAATATAATATTTAGCTTTTGATTGAATACGTGATTACAAAAATAATTTGGAAATATATTATTTAATTTAAAATCCTATTGATATACGTATTAATAATAATAAATATGCTTTATACAAAATATATATATTTATTATAGAAACGCTATCTTTTTATAATAAACTCTTCAAAATAAAACGTTTTTGACGTACTTATAATGTATAAAGAGTAATTATTT
Organism: Wiebesia pumilae; assembly: GCA_018907045.1. Classification (NCBI taxonomy): domain Eukaryota; kingdom Metazoa; phylum Arthropoda; class Insecta; order Hymenoptera; family Agaonidae; genus Wiebesia; species Wiebesia pumilae. The sequence continues at coordinate 363,287 of JACCHZ010000172.1, read as the reverse complement.
TAATTGTCTAAAATTAATAATGTAAAATTATATAATGTAAAAATTATATAAAGATAAAATTTCAATTATTTAAAGATAAAAGTCAATTATTAGTTTTCATGTAAACCATATTACATTAAATATATTATTATGTTTACTAGTTAAAATAATATAAATAAATTCATCTTCTATTCCAAGTAGCTCCAATAGATTGATTTAATATTCTTAATATTTTGTGGTAAATATCGTAAAAAATGTAATATTTCATTAATAATTACTAATTAATTATTACTAATTAATAATAATAATAAATTTAATGAAGAATTAAATTTGATACGTAAATTTAAAGCTTCTCTCAAGTTTCAAAGTTCGATCAAGTTTTTCATTTAGTGCACTGTTTATTAGTGACACGTAATAGGTTAGAAAACATACAAGATAATACATATTTAAAATAATAGAATTATTTTATTTATTTAAACATTTTTTCAATTTTATATTTACAACACTATACATTATTGAATTTATAAAAGAAATACATTAAAATTAACAAATTAATAAATTTAATAATTTAATAAATAAAATGATAAAGCATCCTAAATTTCTTACAATATATTAATTAAAATTGTCTTCTTATAAAATTCTTTATTCTATTCTTTTGTATTGTGTAAATAATCATTTCAATTTCATAATAAAAATTAGATATTTTTAATTAACAGTTAATATTTTAATTATGTTTATTAAAAATGAGTTATATATTTCTTAAATTGTCAAAATTTTTAAATCGTTATGTAGAATAAAAACAAATTTCAACTACTATCAGTTTATGAATACCGACCAGAACTTAAACTTCTTTGATGTATTCTGTACATTTTTTTATTAACTCTGTATACAGTACATTCATTTTTTTTAACTTCAGCAGCAAGAAATTAAATAAGTTTCTTAGGCATTGCTTCACTTGATTTTATTGGCGTAAATTTATTTTTATATTATTTCAGATGCATGAAGCTTTCTTGAACAAAATGTAGCAGTGACTTTCCGCTTACGCCGCTATGCTTTCCATGCGCATTATCCTATTTTTAAAATTTCATTAACTTTTCAGATAATTTTCAAATAAAACAAATAAATTAATAATAATATGATCCTTTTTATCCAACCTTATATCAAGATACCTTCTAAAGCTTCACTTCTAATTGTATTTAATGAGTAAGTATAAGTAAATACAAATTTCCGAAATCTATTATAATATGTCTTTAAAGAAGATAAGTGATAATATTCCTAAGCGTCTACAATTCGTATCATATATATTAAACGTTTATGTAAATAGTAAATTTATTCTTTTAATATAAGGAATAATAGTAATATGATGTTAGAATGAATACTTAAAAATAAATAATTTAATTTACCTTGTTGTAATCTGTTAAATTTGCAAATGCTCCATGTATGATAAGAGTTACCAAAAATAATCCTTAAGCATATTCATGGACATAGGCAATTGTGCATGTACTTCGAATTTCAAAGTTAATTTAAAACCAGTCACCAACTAATACTTATTGCAAAAATAATTATAGTCAATTTGCTTTAAAAATTATGTTTTTATTTTTTTATCAATTGCACATATCATTGTATTTATTAAATAGAAAGAAATGTATATTCACATATTTCATAGATTGAAAATATTAATCTTACAAACATTGAATGTACAATAAAAAAATTAATACCGCTAGCTTGCATGCAAATATTTAACTTATGTCTATGTATTAAAGGATAATTTATTTCTATTTAAGAATAGAATAGAAATCATAATTTTTGAAAATTCTGTAATATATTTCATCGGATACATGTACTATTATACATAATATTTATTAAAAATTATAAAATAATTTCACATATATTTAATATATAATTCGAGTACAAATTAAATAGTAAATCACTCAAAATTTCTACTGAATTCATATAATCCAATTTACAGTTCCTTTTCTTACATTAACAACTATTCATAATTAATTATTTTTTTGCTTACTCTATAAATTATTACGTAATTTTAAATGATGGATATATTAAATGCCATCAATAATAAAAATAATACATTCATTCATCTAGTTTTAAAAACTGAAAAGTAAACTGAAAAACTTAAGCAGAAAAGTAAATAATTATATCATCTAATACATCTAACATTTTCACATACTTTTCACAGAATACGAGGACACTCGGCAAGCACACATCACACTGCGCAAACGAAAAGATACAATGATAGAGGAAAAAATTGAAATTGATAATACACTTCAAAATAGGGAAGAGGGGGTTGAAACTTTAAAAACTGAAGATATAACAAAATTAAAAATTAAAAAAGATCAAAGTGACGATCAACAGAAAATTCAAGATGTTGAAGAAATAATTACTAAAATAGATGTGCATGATACATCAAAAAAAAAAAAGAGAAAACAACTTTTAATAAAAGATGATATAAAAAATAAAGCAGAAGTTGAATTTGAAGAAGAAGAAGAAGAAGAAGAAGAAGAAGAAGTGAAAGAATTAAAAAAAATATTAAGACTGAAAAAATCAAAAATCAGAAATGAAGAATTACCTTTAGAAAAATTTAATGACTTAGACATTGTACAGGATTCTACAGTATCTTCTGTATTGTTAAATATTCCAAGTCAACAAAATGAAGCCATTTTAACTAATAGAGCAATTGATCAAGCACCTACTAAACCTAAAAATGAAAAAGCTAGAATCAATTTAGATGCTACAATAGCTATAACTGAGGAATATTATGCAATTCAAGAGAAAGAAAAAGATCAAGTTATTACACCTAAACCAGAAGATAGAAAGGCTTTACTTTCAGTAATACCTATTCAACCATATACAACAATGGAGACAGTGATTCAAAATAAAACAGAACTACTTCCTGGTGTTTCTAAGCCTTTTGTTGTAGAAGCAACATCAGCAATTATACCGACTGAAGGAATAATAATAAACGAAGTTTATCCTAGTGAAGCAAAACCAACAAATATAAATAAACAATATAACGATATAACTAGTAAAGTAGAAATAACTTTAACTTTACAAGAAGCAAAAATAATAAGTGAGATGACTGTTAATGAAAAAGAAACTTCTGAGAATTACGAAAGACCAAATATTATACAAGCCGAAGAAACAGTGATTCCTCAACTAGGTATTTTAATTTTAGAAGTTCAAGAAGAACATAAAGAAGACAACCTTGAAGAGATGAAAAATAAAATAAGTATTCCTAAAGTAATTCTTGATGAAAACCAATGTCTTCGAGTAGAAGAAGTTTATGTTGCAGATAAACCTGGTAAATATTATCCAGAATTAATAGTTCCAACAGAAGCAGCGACAACTTCAATAGCTGAGCAGAAACAAAGATTTACAGAAGAAATGCTTGTTACTGAAAAAGAAGGAGAATATGTACCATATAAATTACCAACATCTCAAATTGCTAACATAGAAGTTTCATCTAGTGGAAAAGTCGCTATGATTCGTGAACAACCTATTCAAGAACGTGAAGATATTTACTATCCCAATCGTGAGATATGTACTCACGAAGCAACGTCCAATACAGATCTATTTGAAAGTGTTAAAGTTACAAGTATCGATTCTCAACAACAAGAAACCGAATTATCAGTTGAAAAGATGAAAAGATATAATGCTAAAATAAATATAAGTGAAAATCTACCCATTTATACGTCAGAAGTAACAGTAGCAGAAAAAGAAAAAGAACGTATGTTCAATCAAAAACTAGATATGAAGTTAGCTGAAGAAACCATATTACCATTAGAATTAGGAATAGTTTCAAACATTATTGTGCAAGAGTCAGAGGGAAAATACTCAGATTTTATTAAACCAACTGCTGCAATAGCAGAAGTTCATATCAGACCTGAAGAACATATTAATATTACAGCAATAGAAACTGCCGATTATCCAAAGGTGTATAATGAATTGTTGAAATACAATACGGAAAGTGGCAATATAGGTATTGAAACAACAGAAGCAAAATGTATACAAGAAATATTAATTCAAGATCAGGAAGATATTTTAGAAAATAATATTACTCCTCAAAAATATTATACACAAATAAAATTAGATGAAATTAAAGGATTAGAAGTATATCAAACTACTTTCGGAGAAAAAGAAGGATATCATAAAATGGATGACTTACCAGAAAGTCATAAAGGAAAAGAAGTTCCTACACATCCGCTATTATCTTTCCAAATAGATGAAACGCATTTAATTGATAATATTAACCTTATTATAGAAGATACACCTGAACAGATAACTGCGATAGAGAATAGAAATGATCTTGAATATATGATGATCAATGAAGTAGTTCCACTTGAGAATGTATTGTCTACGATTAAAGAAATTAACCCTGAATCAAGAAAAGCTGAAATAACAATTAACCAAGCTGATAGTATACACACAACAGAAATTATAGTTACAGAAAAAGAATCAGAACATGATGCATCTTTAGAAATGAAAGAATTTGTTGCAGATACAAATTATTCTACACAAATTGTTGCAACTCAAGAAGAAATCAGAATTGAATCGTTTACTGAGCCATTACTTTCAGAAGAAATTATAGAGAAAAATATTATTCCATCTGAAATACCACTAAAAAGCGTTATAGTCAATATTCAACAAATTGCGGAAAAAGAAGGCATTTATCAAGAAAATATAATGCCAAGTGAAAAAATGGTTGTTGTTGATCTAACTGAAGCAAGACCTGGAGCAATAACATTAGAAATAGTAGCGAATGATAAAGAACAACCTTGTACATCTGATAAAATTGAATCTCAAGATGCAGTAGCAAATTTAAATATTCCAGCTAATACAGTTGCTATTAGTACCGAAATATTATCAGAACAAAATGCTGCTGATATATATAATGACAATGTAATTTCAAGTTTTGCCTTAGCACATCAAGATATATATGAAGAATTAATAATTACAGAAACAAATATAGCTGAAACAGAAAAACTAAGAAAGAGAGATATATATCCTAATAAACAATGTGCAGATATCGATTTTGCATCACCAGAAAATTTGACTATTAATGAATTTAACACAGTTCTTACTAAGGTATGTACTATAAAATATTCAATTAATTTATTCAGTTAAAAAAATAGTAAAGTATAATTATGATTAATTATTATTATTTAAATATAATATGTTACCAATTTCGTATATAAATATATATATTCGTAATATCTAATATAATATTATACGTATGAATATTATACATTATATATATATATGACATAGATTGTTTTTCTTAACTATCTAATCAATCTAAATTTAACATAAAACCGAAACTTTTATGTAACTGAAAAGTTTAACGAACCTATATTTAATAATATTCTTATATTTTTAAGTAAAAAGCCAATATGTAATTAACTTTTTTTTTTAATGTAAACTTATTATTCATTTAAAATACGGAAAAGTGTAAAAAATACAATTAAAGAATTTAAACACCTTTTAATAATAAAATAATTTCTTGAGTAAAAATATATTTTACCTATATATAATCATACTTAGTTATTTGTATTGTAATTCTCAATAAAATTTGCCTATAAAATACATTGTTTATTAAAATATAGTTGTTGGAAAAATTATTAATTAAGAAATTTACTTTCTTTAAGAAATTATGTATATATATCTGAATAAATATATATATATATATATATATATATATATATATATATATATATATATATATACATTACGTTCTTATTAAACTCTTATGCAAACAATTCTATTTAATGAATTCGTATATATTACCTTTTATCCAATTTATCTGATAACTTAGATCTTTAGTTATTGTTAAACATTTTGAATATTACGTAACTATTGTTAATATTTAGTTTTAGATAAACATGATTAAAGAAAGTTTTTATATTTTAGGAAGAAAATTATGAAATAGAGGATTTGCCAATCGTACAAAAAGTTATTCTAAGTTCTATAAAAGGCCACAGAGTACCGCAAATAGAAGAAACTATTGCTGAATGTAGTATAGATAGACTCGAAAAAGAAGCTGCAACATCTGAAATAGCTAAACTAATACAAAGTGGTCTCGATATTGTGCAAAAATCTGAAATAACTACTATTGAATTAGAAGCCCCATTGACATTGGATATTAAACCTGAAAAACAGAAAAGCAATGTAGCTTTTGAAGAAGAATCAAGTATTGAAGTTATAATAACTACAGCACAAGATAAAGAAGACTTATTAATTGAAAAAGAAAAACCTCTTACTGCTGAAGCAACTGTTGATTATGACGTCCACAAAATTCCTTCAACTTTTGAAGTTCTTAGTAGTAGTAGCTTGGGAGATTTATCAAAAGAAAGTACTATTAATTTTATACCAAAAAGTACATTATTACCTTATCAATCAACTCAAATTGAAGAAACATTAATTCAAGAGAATGAAATACCTTTTCCTGATATTGTACTTATAAATAAAAAAGCTGCAGTTTCTTTTAAAACTGACGTACCTCTAACGATATCTACGATTAATGCATCTGATAAGGAAAGCAATTTTGAAACTTTTGCAAAAGTAGAAACAGAAATCGCATCTTCAAGTATTATGGCACATTCAGTTGCATTAGCCAATGAAGTAACTCCAAATAATAATGTTGAATATTTCCAACCAACAAAAATTCTAGTAAAATCTGCAAACGTCGATTACGTACCATTATACAGTATAATTACATCTGAAGTATCTCCAGATAATAGCGAAATATCACTTCTACATTTGAATAAGCCAGTTAAAAAGAAATCAGATATTATCTTTAAAGAAGAGCAAAGTTTACAAATAGTAGAAACATTTGTTTCGGATACAGAACAGAAATGCGTAAAACAAGAACATTCAAATTTACAAAGAGCTGAACTTAAATTTGATAGTCATAAAGTAGCGGAATCAACAGAAATAGTATCAGAAATATTACCTGGAAATCTAATTAGTAAGATCCCTGATGTTGCTTTAGCGAAAGAACACAATACTTTATTTGAAACTGTTATTCGACAAGAAACTGTTTTATCAGATAAAGAGAAAATATTAAAAAATAAACCAATAACATCAAGTAAAGCTAATATAGGAATTGAAAAAAGCATTGGAATACCTACCACAATCGAAATTAATCCAGAATATAAGGAAGAAAATCTAGAAGATTTTGAAAAGCCAACATCAACCTTAGCCCAAATTGATTTTAGCGGTCATAAAGTGCCTGAAAATTTCGAAGTAGTTTTTGACATATCACCAAATATACTAGAAAAAAACAAGTTCGATCTTGCGTCTGCTTATGAGAAACCAATTACTTTAGAAAGTTTAGAAAACGAAGAAATTCAAGTTAATGAAAGTGAAGAAGTACTAAAAGATGATAAAATTCCTATGAAAGATAATGTCAATACCAAAGTTGTCACAGAAACAGGTCTAATTGTATCTTCGGTTACACTAGGAGATCAAGAAACTGAACTTAATTTGAAAACATTACCAGACAAAAAAGTAGCTAACAAAGAGTTTATTAGTGATTATTTACTCCCAGAAACTATAGAATATGTAGTAAGTCACAATATTAGTAAATTCAATAAAGAAGAAAGTCCAATTACACAAAATGCTTTAAGTGAAATTATTACTGAGCAAGGTTCTATACAAACAACAGTAATAGAATCTCAAGTAGATGTATCAGAAGCAAAACTTCAAGATTCAAGTAATTTAAGAAATGCAACATTGAAATCAGACACACAGGAAAGTTTAATTACATATGAAAATTTAGTTGAAGAATCAGAAGAAATATTTGATCAAGAGAATCAAGCTTTTATACAAAAAGCAAAAATAGGCATAACAAATGTACAGTCGGTTGAAATATCAGAGGTTGAAATTCAAGATAAAGAAGAAACGTTCTTTTCTAAGAAACTAAATGAATATACTGGAAGTACAAATTTTGTCGAACATATTCCTTTATCAATTTCAGAAATAATATCTAATGAAATAGAAACTACTTTACCTACTAGAGATAATTTAATAAATGAAATAGCTGAAGACAAATTACTATTATCTGGTCGAGAGGTGGCAGAGATTACTGAAATATTAACAGCTGTACATCCTGATCTTCTTCAAGATGATGAATTTCCGAACAAACAAACTTCTAAAGTTATTTCTGATAAATTATCAGCAATAATTGTATCAGAAACAATGATGAATGAAAGTGAAGGCAAGTTGAAGGATCAAGATAAACCTGTTAAAAAACAAGCAAAATCTAATTTAGCAGGTCAAGAAATTGCAGAAGTAATGGAAGTTTTAACAATGTCTTCATTAAATGAATTAGAAACTAGTATTCCACATAAAGAAACGGGTATTCAAAAAATTGAAGAAATGTTATCTCTTAAAATTTGTGAAACGGTATTAGACGAACAAGAACATGACTTTACGAGCTTAGACAATTTCAGTCAACAAAAAGCTCAACCTTTATTATTTGGAAGAGAAATTGCGGAAATTTCTGAAATAACGCCAGTAGAGATCGCAAATGAAGATTTAAGAAAGAATTTGGTTGCGGAAGCTACAGGAAAAGTTAAATTAGATACTGTACAATCTTTAGAAATATCTGAAGCTGTATCTGGCGAATCAGAACAAATTTTAGATGTTAGTGGTTTTCTTGTTTTAAAAAGAGCAGAGGCTAATGTTTCTGGTCGAGAAATAGCAGAAACAACTGAAATATCAACAAACTTAGGTATTGATAAACTGTCGGATTTTAAACTTCCAAAAACTTATATTGAAAAATCATCAATTGATTCTTTAATATCAGCAATAACGGCACAAACAAATACGAATGATTTAGAAGAAAATATTTCAACTACTAATATGCCTGATCTGATGACAATTGAAGAAAAATTTATTAATAGTAATGCAATTCAAATTCTTGAAGTTGGAACTACAAATAGTACAGAAGAAATACAACAAAATTTGATGCCAGAAGAAAGACAAGGAATAGAAAGATTAGAAACGATATTTCCTTTAACAGTTTCACAAATTATATCAAATGAATCGGAAAATTCGTTAGTTTTATCTGGAATTCCAAATGAGAAAATAGCTAGTGCAATTTTGGATGGAAGAAACATAGTTGAAAGTTTTGAAACCTTAACTTTAAGTAATGTAAAAGAGTTAGAAACACTGGCATTACCTGATAAAATTAAAAGTGAAAAATATATTGAAGGTTTACCATTAGCCATAATTATGCAATCAAATTGGAATGAATCTGAAACTCTTATATCTGATACAATGCAACCTAGTAAGAAAACTGCACTTGTAGATATAAGTAGTCATGAGGTAGCTGAAACAATGGAAACAATAGCATTAAATAATTTGAATATATTCCAAGGTCAAGAAATTTCAGAACAAAAAAGTATATCTAAAATAGATACATTGAGTACTGCAACTACTTTCGAAGTATTTAATATAGAATTAGAGGAAGAATTAATAAAAGAAAAAGAACCAATTATTTCAAGTGTTCAACCTCAAATTTTACAGAAGGATGCTACTGAAATAACTGAAATTATAACAGTATCTAATACAGATAAATTAAAAGAATATAAATCACCTGATTTACAAGAAGCCTTACTAGATGTATATGAAACTATGCCAATTAATGTTAGTGATACTATTGTTAATGAATTAGAATCTGAGCTTTTGGTAAATGAAAAACCTACAATTACTTCTGCTTCTAAGACTATAAAAGGTCATGAAATATTTGAGACCACAGAGGTAATTACTGCTATAAGCGTAGAAAAATTACCAGATATAATTATTCCCGAGAAACAAATTATCTTAGAAAATATTGACGTACATTCGCCGTTAATTACTTCTGAAATTCAAGTCAATGAAGAAAGTCAGTTAATAGAAGGAACTAAGATTCCTGATAAAAGTAACGTTCAAATAAATATTGCAACCAGAGATATTGCAGAAAGTTCTCAGATATTGTCCATAACAAATACTGAAGATTATAAAGTAACAAAAGCATTAGAAAAAGAATATGGAATCCAAAAGCTGGATACATTAAATCCTTTGTATATTTCAGAAACAGTACCGACTGATTCTGAAGATTATATGTTGGTTACAGATTTAAAAGCTGATAAAATTGTTGATACAAATATAGTAAGTCAAGAAATAGTCGAAAGTTACGAGGTTTTACCTTTAACAAATACAGAAAATTTGACAGTAACAAATATACCTGAACAGGTGGAAGGAAAACCTTTGCAAGATCGACTAAAAACCTTATCTATAACAGAAATAACATGTGCTGAAAAAGAAAAGTTTATACCTACAAAAGATACTACTAAAAAATATCGTGCTGATATTATATTAGAAGGAGAAAAAGCAGTACAAACAATTGAAACTGTAGCTTCGATTTCTACAAAAGTTATTGAAACAGAATTTATGCCTGAAGAAAGTTATATTCAATGTGAACAAATACCATTTGAGAGTATCCAAGGTAATGAAATTGTTATACAAGAAAGTGAAAAACCATTTGAAATTGAAAGAAAATCATCTATTACACATGCTCAAATTGGATTGAAAATATCTGAAGGAATAGAAGTATCAGAAGTAGTTATAACTGAAGATAAACCTAATGAAATAAAAATAAATGTTGATAAAGAAGTGAAAGCAGAAATTGAAGTCACAAAAACACATGCGGTAACTAAATCCGAAACACTACCAGAATCATTAATAACAGAAATAACACTCAGCCAACCAACAAGCAAAACAGCAAAAAATATTAAAGACATTCAACACAGTATTACAGTATTAGAACCAAATGTAGGAGAAACTGAAACAAACATTACCGAACATCCTCAACCATTCCCAAAGAAAGCCGAAATTTCTTTAGAAGTGAATCATTTAAAACGGACTGGTAAGTATCGTACAATAAAACATTATAAAATAAAATATGTTTGGAAAATAACTAACATTAATTAACGTAACTTTACGTTTTATATAATTAATTAATAAAATAGTTAAAATTTATAAACATGGGAGTTTAAATATTCAATTTTATTAATTACTCAAGTAAACAAAATTTAATAGACTATGGTATTATTAATAGATATAAATTAAAGATTCTTAAATTAGAAACACATAAAGTAAATTATACATTAATTTAAAGAAAATACTATTAATTTATCCAATAAAGTCAGAAGAATATCCTTAATTTTCATTTTTTACTACATTATTTTATATCTTAATGTTTTGTAATAATATTAAAATAGATTATACTTTTCTATTTACTATTCAAAGACATTTATAAACTACTTGAATATTTTTTGACATATATAACCTTACTACGCTTGAAGGATTTTATCTGACTTATAAGTATCATAAAAATCAAGCTGAAAATCTACTTCAAACCTAAAATTAAAATTTTTTCTATTGTAGCTTTTCTTTTGCAGATTAATTAAAAAATCTAAACACTAAATAAGCTTGTTAATAATAAAAGTATACTTACATTATAAATATAGTGAATTTAAATGAATTTTTAATTAATTCATTAAATCTATAAAAGTATTCAAATATCTATTTACTTCAAAATACTTTATAAGACAACAGTAAAGTTTTCTCAATTCATAATAACTTAGAATATCGAGTAATAAATCATAAAATTTATTTCTTGAAAAAAAAATTAAAGATTGAACACTTGAAACTTGTATTTATATCTAGTTAAAAATTTTGAATATTTTAAAATATCATTAAGTAAGTTTAAACTTAAACAGTTATTTATTCTTAATAAATATTTTCTATTGTAAATAATAGTAAGTTAAAGAAACAAATTTAGATAAAATGTAAGGAATAATATATATTGTATAATAATAATGTAATATTTAAATAGTAGATAAAAATAGAGGTAAGTTTATGTAATCTAATTAACAAGTTGTAAACTGTGGCCAAAAGAATTAAACATCTAAAATTAAATCCTAGTAAATTTATTACAACAGAAAAAAATGAAAACAACAACATTAAAAGTATATTTAACAAACAAAGAGTTACAATATAGTCATACTATTCCAAAATTGAACAAACTGTAATCTAAACCACTAAAACGAATAATAACAATATCATATTACACTAATTATGTAACATTTCAGAAACAACAGAAGCACCAGTGCAACAACACATAATCACAAAAACACAAATCAAACAAAAACAATACCCAATGAAACAACAAATAAGTACAGAATCTGATTCAGAAATAACAGAAGAATATACAACCAAATTTAGAAGAGGAAGCAATGATGACAATACAGCAATAAAAACAAAGAAAACAATTATAAAAAAGAAAAAACCAACTTCGACTGATGAAAGAGTCGTCGTTATTGAAGAAGAAATAGAAAACTTGAAATCTACATTGCCGTCAATTCCAAAAAAACAATTTATGCCAATTGAAGAGGTTACTGGGACTACTGACATTGAAGAAATAACACCAACAAAAATTCAAGAAATCTCGGAAAATGAATATGATAATTCTAAAAAGTCTGGAGAAGACAAAGAACATATAACCATTATTCAAGAAATAACACCAGAGGGAAAAAACAAGCAAACAACTACAAAAAAATCTATCAAACATAAGGGAAGAAAACGGTCAGTAACGGAAACAATTATAGTCGAAGAAGAAGGAGAGTTGCCAATCACTATCGTAAGAAATATACCAGAAGAAGTAATTATTACGGAAGAAGATACAAGTTTCATTTCTAAAATAAAAATTGATAAACTAAAAGATCAACAAGAAGTATCGAAAAATATGACAGATATACAGGAGATAACTCCGGCGGGAAAAGAGAAAAAAACAACAAAAAAAAGAGTTATAAAACGAAGAGGAATAAAACAAGCAGTATCGAAAACAGTAACGATTAAAGAAGAGGGAAAGGCACCAATTATAGTAGAAGATGTACTACCAGAAGAAGTGATAATTTCTGAAGAAACGATCACACCCATTACAGAAATAACATATGAAACACCAGAATTGAAAGAAGAAGTAACAGAAACAGTTACGACTACAGAAGAGATAACTCCAAAAGGAAAAGATAAAAAGACAACTAAAAAAAGAGTTACGAAACGAAAGGGAAGAAAACAGTCTGTAACTGAAACGGTTACTATTGAAGAAGAAGGTGAACATCCAGTTATAATCGTCAAACATTTACCGGAAGAGCACATTCTCTTTGATAAAACATCAACTCCGATTTCGGCAATAGAATATGAAAAACCGCAAATAAATGAAGAAGTAAAAGAAGAGGTTACAATTGCAGAAGAGGTAACTCCTGAAGGTAAAGAAAAGAAAATAACTAAGAAACGCGTTATTAAACGAAGGGGTCCAAAACAGACTGTAATTGAAACCGTAACAATTGAAGAAGAGGGCAAGGCACCAATAACAGTAAAAGAAGTATTACCGGAAGAGGTGATTATTTCTGAAGAAAGGATCACACCCATTACAGAAATAGCATATGAAACACCTGAGTTGAAAGAAGAAGTAACAGAAACAGTTACGGCTACAGAAGAGATAACTCCAAAAGGAAAAGATAAAAAGACAACTAAAAAAAGAGTTACGAAACGAAAGGGAAGAAAACAGTCTGTAACTGAAACGGTTACTATTGAAGAAGAAGGTGAACATCCAGTTATAATCGTCAAACATTTACCGGAAGAGCACATTCTCTTTGATGAAACATCAACTCCGATTTCGGCAATAGAATATGAAAAACCGCAAATGAATGAAGAAGTAAAAGAAGAGGTTACAATTGCAGAAGAGGTAACTCCTGAAGGTAAAGAAAAGAAAATAACAAAGAAACGCGTTATTAAACGAAGGGGTCCAAAACAGACTGTAATTGAAACCGTAACAATTGAAGAAGAGGGAAAGGCACCAATAACAGTAAATGAAGTATTACCGGAAGAGGTGATTATTTCTGAAGAAAGGATCACACCCATTACAGAAATAGCATATGAAACACCTGAGTGTAAAGAAGAAGTAACAGAAACAGTTACGGCTACAGAAGAGATAACTCCAGAAGGAAAAGATAAAAAGACAACCAAAAAAAGAGTAACGAAACGTAAGGGAAGAAAACGGTCTGTAACTGAAACGGTTACTATTGAAGAAGAAGGTGAACTTCCAGTTATAATCGTCAAACATTTACCGGAAGAGCACATTCTCTTTGATGAAACATCAACTCCGATTTCGGCAATAGAATATGAAAAACCGCAACTGAATGAAGAAGTAAAAGAAGAGGTTACAATTGCAGAAGAGGTAACTCCTGAAGGTAAAGAAAAGAAAATAACTAAGAAACGCGTTATTAAACGAAGGGGTCCAAAACAGACTGTAATTGAAACCGTAACAATTGAGGAAGAGGGCAAGGCACCAATAACAGTAAAAGAAGTATTACCGGAAGAGGTGATTATTTCTGAAGAAAGGATCACCCCCATTACAGAAAGAGCATATGAAACACCTGAGTTGAAAGAAGAAGTAACAGAAACAGTTACGGCTACAGAAGAGATAACTCCAAAAGGAAAAGATAAAAAGACAACTAAAAAAAGAGTTACGAAACGAAAGGGAAGAAAACAGTCTGTAACTGAAACGGTTACTATTGAAGAAGAAGGTGAACATCCAGTTATAATCGTCAAACATTTACCGGAAGAGCACATTCTCTTTGATGAAACATCAACTCCGATTTCGGCAATAGAATATGAAAAACCGCAAATGAATGAAGAAGTAAAAGAAGAGGTTACAATTGCAGAAGAGGTAACTCCTGAAGGTAAAGAAAAGAAAATAACAAAGAAACGCGTTATTAAACGAAGAGGTCCAAAACAGACTGTAATTGAAACCGTAACAATTGAAGAAGAGGGAAAGGCACCAATAACAGTAAAAGAAGTATTACCGGAAGAGGTGATTATTTCTGAAGAAAGGATCACACCAATTACAGAAAGAGCATATGAAACACCTGAGTTGAAAGAAGAAGTAACAGAAACTGTTACGGCTACAGAAGAGATAACTCCAGAAGGAAAAGATAAAAAGACAACCAAAAAAAGAGTAACGAAACGTAAGGGAAGAAAACGGTCTGTAACTGAAACGGTTACTATTGAAGAAGAAGGTGAACTTCCAGTTATAATCGTCAAACATTTACCGGAAGAGCACATTCTCTTTGATGAAACATCAACTCCGATTTCGGCAATAGAATATGAAAAACCGCAAATGAATGAAGAAGTAAAAGAAGAGGTTACAATTGCAGAAGAGGTAACTCCTGAATGTAAAGAAAAGAAAATAACTAAGAAACGCGTTATTAAACGAAGGGGTCCAAAACAGACTGTAATTGAAACCGTAACAATTGAGGAAGAGGGCAAGGCACCAATAACAGTAAAAGAAGTATTACCGGAAGAGGTGATTATTTCTGAAGAAAGGATCACACCAATTACAGAAAGAGCATATGAAACACCTGAGTTGAAAGAAGAAGTAACAGAAACTAGTTACGGCTACAGAAGAGATAACTCCAGAAGGAAAAGATAAAAAGACAACCAAAAAAAGAGTAACGAAACGTAAGGGAAGAAAACGGTCTGTAACTGAAACGGTTACTATTGAAGAAGAAGGTGAACTTCCAGTTATAATCGTCAAACATTTACCGGAAGAGCACATTCTCTTTGATGAAACATCAACTCCGATTTCGGCAATAGAATATGAAAAACCGCAAATGAATGAAGAAGTAAAAGAAGAGGTTACAATTGCAGAAGAGGTAACTCCTGAATGTAAAGAAAAGAAAATAACTAAGAAACGCGTTATTAAACGAAGGGGTCCAAAACAGACTGTAATTGAAACCGTAACAATTGAGGAAGAGGGCAAGGCACCAATAACAGTAAAAGAAGTATTACCGGAAGAGGTGATTATTTCTGAAGAAAGGATCACACCCATTACAGAAAGAGCATATGAAACACCTGAGTTGAAAGAAGAAGTAACAGAAACAGTTACGGCTACAGAAGAGATAACTCCAGAAGGAAAAGATAAAAAGACAACCAAAAAAAGAGTAACGAAACGAAAGGGAAGAAAACGGTCTGTAACTGAAACGGTTACTATTGAAGAAGAAGGTGAACATCCAGTTATAATCGTCAAACATTTACCGGAAGAGCACATTCTCTTTGATGAAACATCAACTCCGATTTCGGCAATAGAATATGAAAAACCGCAACTGAATGAAGAAGTAAAAGAAGAGGTTACAATTGCAGAAGAGGTAACTCCTGAAGGTAAAGAAAAGAAAATAACAAAGAAACGCGTTATTAAACGAAGGGGTCCAAAACAGACTGTAATTGAAACCGTAACAATTGAAGAAGAGGGAAAGGCACCAATAACAGTAAAAGAAGTATTACCGGAAGAGGTGATTATTTCTGAAGAAAGGATCACACCAATTACAGAAAGAGCATATGAAACACCTGAGTTGAAAGAAGAAGTAACAGAAACAGTTACGGCTACAGAAGAGATAACTCCAGAAGGAAAAGATAAAAAGACAACCAAAAAAAGAGTAACGAAACGTAAGGGAAGAATACGGTCTGTAACTGAAACGGTTACTATTGAAGAAGAAGGTGAACTTCCAGTTATAATCGTCAAACATTTACCGGAAGAGCACATTCTCTTTGATGAAACATCAACTCCGATTTCGGCAATAGAATATGAAAAACCGCAAATGAATGAAGAAGTAAAAGAAGAGGTTACAATTGCAGAAGAGGTAACTCCTGAAGGTAAAGAAAAGAAAATAACTAAGAAACGCGTTATTAAACGAAGGGGTCCAAAACAGACTGTAATTGAAACCGTAACAATTGAGGAAGAGGGCAAGGCACCAATAACAGTAAAAGAAGTATTACCGGAAGAGGTGATTATTTCTGAAGAAAGGATCACACCAATTACAGAAAGAGCATATGAAACACCTGAGTTGAAAGAAGAAGTAACAGAAACAGTTACGGCTACAAAAGAGATAACTCCAAAAGGAAAAGATAAAAAGACAACCAAAAAAAGAGTAACGAAACGTAAGGGAAGAAAACGGTCTGTAACTGAAACGGTTACTATTGAAGAAGAAGGTGAACTTCCAGTTATAATCGTCAAACATTTACCGGAAGAGCACATTCTCTTTGATGAAACATCAACTCCGATTTCGGCAATAGAATATGAAAAACCACAAATGAATGAAGAAGTAAAAGAAGAGGTTACAATTGCAGAAGAGGTAACTCCTGAAGGTAAAGAAAAGAAAATAACTAAGAAACGCGTTATTAAACGAAGGGGTCCAAAACAGACTGTAATTGAAACCGTAACAATTGAGGAAGAGGGCAAGGCACCAATAACAGTAAAAGAAGTATTACCGGAAGAGGTGATTATTTCTGAAGAAATGATCACACCAATTACAGAAAGACCATATGAAACACCTGAGTTGAAAGAAGAAGTAACAGAAACAGTTACGGCTACAAAAGAGATAACTCCAAAAGGAAAAGATAAAAAGACAACCAAAAAAAGAGTAACGAAACGTAAGGGAAGAAAACGGTCTGTAACTGAAACGGTTACTATTGAAGAAGAAGGTGAACTTCCAGTTATAATCGTCAAACATTTACCGGAAGAGCACATTCTCTTTGATGAAACATCAACTCCGATTTCGGCAATAGAATATGAAAAACCGCAAATGAATGAAGAAGTAAAAGAAGAGGTTACAATTGCAGAAGAGGTAACTCCTGAAGGTAAAGAAAAGAAAATAACTAAGAAACGCGTTATTAAACGAAGGGGTCCAAAACAGACTGTAATTGAAACCGTAACAATTGAGGAAGAGGGCAAGGCACCAATAACAGTAAAAGAAGTATTACCGGAAGAGGTGATTATTTCTGAAGAAAGGATCACACCCATTACAGAAAGAGCATATGAAACACCTGAGTTGAAAGAAGAAGTAACAGAAACAGTTACGGCTACAGAAGAGATAACTCCAGAAGGAAAAGATAAAAAGACAACCAAAAAAAGAGTAACGAAACGAAAGGGAAGAAAACAGTCTGTAACTGAAACGGTTACTATTGAAGAAGAAGGTGAACATCCAGTTATAATCGTCAAACATTTACCGGAAGAGCACATTCTCTTTGATGAAACATCAACTCCGATTTCGGCAATAGAATATGAAAAACCGCAAATGAATGAAGAAGTAAAAGAAGAGGTTACAATTGCAGAAGAGGTAACTCCTGAAGGTAAAGAAAAGAAAATAACTAAGAAACGCGTTATTAAACGAAGGAGTCCAAAACAGACTGTAATTGAAACCGTAACAATTGAGGAAGAGGGCAAGGCACCAATAACAGTAAAAGAAGTATTACCGGAAGAGGTGATTATTTCTGAAGAAAGGATCACACCCATTACAGAAAGAGCATATGAAACACCTGAGTTGAAAGAAGAAGTAACAGAAACAGTTACGGCTACAGAAGAGATAACTCCAGAAGGAAAAGATAAAAAGACAACCAAAAAAAGAGTAACGAAACGTAAGGGAAGAAAACGGTCTGTAACTGAAACGGTTACTATTGAAGAAGAAGGTGAACTTCCAGTTATAATCGTCAAACATTTACCGGAAGAGCACATTCTCTTTGATGAAACATCAACTCCGATTTCGGCAATAGAATATGAAAAACCGCAACTGAATGAAGAAGTAAAAGAAGAGGTTACAATTGCAGAAGAGGTAACTCCTGAAGGTAAAGAAAAGAAAATAACTAAGAAACGCGTTATTAAACGAAGGCGTCCAAAACAGACTGTAATTGAAACCGTTATAATTGAAGAAGAGGGCAAGGCACCAATAACAGTAAAAGAAGTATTACCGGAAGAGGTGATTATTTCTGAAGAAAGGATCACACCCATTACAGAAATAGCATATGAAACACCTGAGTTGAAAGAAGAAGTAACAGAAACAGTTACGGCTGCAGAAGAGATAACTCCAGAAGGAAAAGATAAAAAGACAACTAAAAAAAGAGTTACGAAACGAAAGGGAAGAAAACAGTCTGTAACTGAAACGGTTACTATTGAAGAAGAAGGTGAACTTCCAGTTATAATCGTCAAACATTTACCGGAAGAGCACATTCTCTTTGATGAAACATCAACTCCGATTTCGGCAATAGAATATGAAAAACCGCAAATGAATGAAGAAGTAAAAGAAGAGGTTACAATTGCAGAAGAGGTAACTCCTGAATGTAAAGAAAAGAAAATAACTAAGAAACGCGTTATTAAACGAAGGGGTCCAAAACAGACTGTAATTGAAACCGTAACAATTGAGGAAGAGGGCAAGGCACCAATAACAGTAAAAGAAGTATTACCGGAAGAGGTGATTATTTCTGAAGAAAGGATCACACCCATTACAGAAAGAGCATATGAAACACCTGAGTTGAAAGAAGAAGTAACAGAAACAGTTACGGCTACAGAAGAGATAACTCCAGAAGGAAAAGATAAAAAGACAACCAAAAAAAGAGTAACGAAACGAAAGGGAAGAAAACAGTCTGTAACTGAAACGGTTACTATTGAAGAAGAAGGTGAACATCCAGTTATAATCGTCAAACATTTACCGGAAGAGCACATTCTCTTTGATGAAACATCAACTCCGATTTCGGCAATAGAATATGAAAAACCGCAAATGAATGAAGAAGTAAAAGAAGAGGTTACAATTGCAGAAGAGGTAACTCCTGAAGGTAAAGAAAAGAAAATAACTAAGAAACGCGTTATTAAACGAAGGGGTCCAAAACAGACTGTAATTGAAACCGTAACAATTGAGGAAGAGGGCAAGGCACCAATAACAGTAAAAGAAGTATTACCGGAAGAGGTGATTATTTCTGAAGAAAGGATCACACCCATTACAGAAAGAGCATATGAAACACCTGAGTTGAAAGAAGAAGTAACAGAAACAGTTACGGCTACAGAAGAGATAACTCCAGAAGGAAAAGATAAAAAGACAACCAAAAAAAGAGTAACGAAACGTAAGGGAAGAAAACGGTCTGTAACTGAAACGGTTACTATTGAAGAAGAAGGTGAACTTCCAGTTATAATCGTCAAACATTTACCGGAAGAGCACATTCTCTTTGATGAAACATCAACTCCGATTTCGGCAATAGAATATGAAAAACCGCAACTGAATGAAGAAGTAAAAGAAGAGGTTACAATTGCAGAAGAGGTAACTCCTGAAGGTAAAGAAAAGAAAATAACTAAGAAACGCGTTATTAAACGAAGGCGTCCAAAACAGACTGTAATTGAAACCGTTATAATTGAAGAAGAGGGCAAGGCACCAATAACAGTAAAAGAAGTATTACCGGAAGAGGTGATTATTTCTGAAGAAAGGATCACACCCATTACAGAAATAGCATATGAAACACCTGAGTTGAAAGAAGAAGTAACAGAAACAGTTACGGCTGCAGAAGAGATAACTCCAGAAGGAAAAGATAAAAAGACAACTAAAAAAAGAGTTACGAAACGAAAGGGAAGAAAACAGTCTGTAACTGAAACGGTTACTATTGAAGAAGAAGGTGAACTTCCAGTTATAATCGTCAAACATTTACCGGAAGAGCACATTCTCTTTGATGAAACATCAACTCCGATTTCGGCAATAGAATATGAAAAACCGCAAATGAATGAAGAAGTAAAAGAAGAGGTTACAATTGCAGAAGAGGTAACTCCTGAAGGTAAAGAAAAGAAAATAACTAAGAAACGCGTTATTAAACGAAGGGGTCCAAAACAGACTGTAATTGAAACCGTAACAATTGAAGAAGAGGGAAAGGCACCAATAACAGTAAATGAAGTATTACCGGAAGAGGTGATTATTTCTGAAGAAAGGATCACCCCCATTACAGAAAGAGCATATGAAACACCTGAGTTGAAAGAAGAAGTAACAGAAACAGTTACGGCTGCAGAAGAGATAACTCCAGAAGGAAAAGATAAAAAGACAACTAAAAAAAGAGTTACGAAACGAAAGGGAAGAAAACAGTCTGTAACTGAAACGGTTACTATTGAAGAAGAAGGTGAACTTCCAGTTATAATCGTCAAACATTTACCGGAAGAGCACATTCTCTTTGATGAAACATCAACTCCGATTTCGGCAATAGAATATGAAAAACCGCAAATGAATGAAGAAGTAAAAGAAGAGGTTACAATTGCAGAAGAGGTTACTCCTGAAGGTAAAGAAAAGAAAATAACTAAGAAACGCGTTATTAAACGCAGGCGTCCAAAACAGACTGTAATTGAAACCGTAACAATTGAAGAAGAGGGCAAGGCACCAATAACAGTAAAAGAAGTATTACCGGAAGAGGTGATTATTTCTGAAGAAAGGATCACACCCATTACAGAAAGAGCATATGAAACACCTGAGTTGAAAGAAGATGTTACAGAAACTGTTACTACTACAGAAGAGATAACTCCAGAAGGAAAAGATAAAAAGACAACCAAAAAAAGAGTAACGAAACGAAAGGGAAGAAAACAGTCTGTAACTGAAACGGTTACTATTGAAGAAGAAGGTGAAAATCCTGTTATAATCGTCAAACATTTACCGGAAGAGCACATTCTCTTTGATGAAACATCAACTCCGATTTCGGCAATAGAATATGAAAAACCGCAAATGAATGAAGAAGTAAAAGAAGAGTTTACAATTGCAGAAGAGGTAACTCCTGAAGGTAAAGAAAAGAAAATAACTAAGAAACGCGTTATTAAACGAAGGGGTCCAAAACAGACTGTAATTGAAACCGTAACAATTGAAGAAGAGGGAAAGGCACCAATAACAGTAAATGAAGTATTACCGGAAGAGGTGATTATTTCTGAAGAAAGGATCACCCCCATTACAGAAATAGCATATGAAACACCTGAGTTGAAAGAAGAAGTAACAGAAACAGTTACGGCTACAGAAGAGATAACTCCAGAAGGAAAAGATAAAAAGACATCTAAAAAAAGAGTTACGGAACGAAAAGAGAGTTCAGAAACGCCTGATTTAGTTCCTATGAAAATTGAAAAGAAAACTATTATTCCATTGAAACCAGAAATTATAGAGCCTACAGCAGTTTTGCAGTTCCCTGAAATTAAATTAAAAAAGACGATTGTTCCAAAACGAAAAGAAACAAAATCTGTTAAGGTACCTAAAATATGGCTGAAAAGTAGAATAACTATAATAACTGATTGGCCAGTATCTTTAGAAACTCCATTAATTACGATAATAGAAGAAAACCCGATTCAAAAAGGTACTTTATCTAGAAATATTGAAGAAGCAAATAAAATCTTGAAAAAGAAATATAAAAGGAAGAAGCTTCCAGATAAAGAATTAACTGATTTGGAAAAACTGGATAGAGATTTTGAAGTCTTAAAGAAGATTCCATTAGATATATTCGAAGATATTGAATGTTATAGAAAGCCAATAAAATCTCCAAAAGATAAACCATCAACTGTGGATACCAAATTAAAAGTAGGTAGAGGTAAAATACCTAAAGATAAAATTTTACCAGAAGATATCAAACTAAAAAAAGTGCCTAGTAAAGATCAAAAAAAGGCAGCGCATGAAGAGAAAAAATCAAAATCTATTATAAAGCCAGAAGATACTATCAAACAAGTAGTAGATCAACCAGATATATCATTGAAACCTCTACAGTTTATACCCTCAGATACTGATATAATAGATCTTGAAACATATATACCTGAAAAGGAAGAAAAACCAGAGAATGGTCCATCTGAGAAAGTTCCGGAAAAATATAAACGTCGGGATAAAAAGAAGAAAGAGCAAGAAGTTGATGAAATACCTTTAATAAAAGGAAAACCTAAACCAAAGAAACCAGATGATGACACTGATATTAAATTTAGAATTCCTGTCAAGAATAAGTCCGAGGAATTACCGGAGGATATTGTGTTAAAGCCTTGGAAAAAAGAGAAATTGCAACCTGAAGATAATAAACAAATAACCGATAAATTGCAGTTAATACTAACACTTGATAAAGAAATAACTGAAGAAGATAAAATGAAAAAACCACTAAAAAAGAAGAAAAAACCATCAAAAGAACAGGCACTCGATAAAAAAGAACCTGATATTCAAGAATTCGAAAAAGATATTGATATTACAAAAGAATATGTACCTACTTCTTGTATACCCGATGAACAACAAGTACTGGAAGTGATTTCTAAATCGATTATGAGTTTACCTAAAGTGAAGGAGTCTGATATACCGAAGGAATCTGAAAAGATTATTCAACAAATTACAACTATTGAGGAGGTAACACCAGAGGGTAAAAACCTTCAAACAATTAAGAAAAGATTAATAAAACGAAAAGGTGGAAAGCAATCAACTACTGAAACAATTACTATTAAAGAAGATGGTAAGTCTCCGATTACGTTTGTTAATGATCTTCCGGAAGAGCAAATTATCTTTCATGAAACAACAGGTATAATACCTGAAATGAAGTATGAAAAGCCAAAAAAAACTGATGAAGTAACAGAGCTTGTTACAGTTATAGAAGAAATAACACCAATAGGCAAGGCTAAGAAAACAAGTAAAAGAAGAATAACAAAACGTAAAGGAAAGAAGCAATCTGTTATTGAAACTATTTTAATAGATGAAGAAGGAAAACCTACGATTTATTTGGTAGAAGAAGTTCCTGAAGAAGAAATTATATTTGAAGAAACTATCACTCCAATTCCTGATGTAGAATTCAGTGTAGCTCAAGAAATTGAAGAGAAAAGAGAACAAATAACAATAAGAGAAGAAATAACTCCAGAAGGTAAAGAAAAAAAAACTACTAAAAAGAGAGTTATCAAACGTAAAGGACGACAACAGTCAGTTACTGAAGTAGTTACCGTTGAAATAGAAGGTGATTCTCCTAAAACTACTTTAAAGGAAATACCAAATGAAACTGTTATTTTAGATGAAACAACTACCCCACTTATGACTATAAAATATAAAAAACCTGAAGAAGTGGAAGAAGTAACAGAACAAGTGACATATACAGAAGAAATAACTCCAGAAGAAAATGATAAGAAAATAACTAAACAGAGAGTCGTTAAACGTAAAGGACCTAAGCAAAGAGTAATTGAAACTATAACAGTCGAAGAAGAAGGAAAAGCGCCATTTTCTTTTATAGAGGAATTACCTGAAGAACTGATAATATTTGACGAAACAATAAAACCAATTCCACCTGTTAAATATATAAGTCCTGGGGAGACTGAAGAAATAAGAGAACAAGTAACATTAACGGAAGAGGTAACACCTGAAGGTAAAGATAAAAAATCAACCAAAAAACGAATCGTTAAACGTAAAGGATCTAAACAATCTGTAACTGAGACTATTGTAGTCGAAGAACAAGGAAAAGTTCCAATAACTATGGTACGAGCTTTACCAAATGAAGAGCTTATAATTGAAGAAACAACTACTACGATTCCTTCAATATTATACGAGAAGCCTAAGGCCACAGCACAAGTAGTAGAACAAATAATAATCGTAGAGGAAGTGACTCCAGAAGGAAAAAATAAAAAGACGACTAATAAGAGAGTAACAAAGCATAATGGTAGAAAACAATCTATCATTGAAACCGTGAAAATTTCAGAGGAAGGAAAGAAGCCAATCATTTTCATCAAAGAAATTCCAGATCAAGAAGTTAACTTTGACGAAACATCTGGTTTACTGTCAGTATTAAATGACGATAAACTTATAAAATCAGAAGAAGTTACAGAACAAATATCTATTGTACAAGAGAGAACGCCAGAGGGAAGAGACAAAAAATCAACCAAAAAAAGGGTTACAAAACGGAAAGGTCGCAAACAGTCGATAGTTGAAATAGTTACAGTTGAAGAAGAAGGAAAAAAACCGATAACTCTTATTCAAGAAACTCCAGAAGAAGAAATAATCTTCTATGAAACAACAGGCTTGATCCCTGTAATAGAATATGGTAGACCTGAAGAAATAGAAGAAGTAACCAAAATCATAACAATCGTTCAAGAAATAATACCGAAAGGAAGAGATAAAAGTACAACTAAAGAACGAATTACAAAACGCAAAGGCGCAAAACAATCAGTAACCGAAACTATAACAATCAACGAAGCAGGAAAAATTCCGATATATTTTGTAAATGAAGTTCCTGAAGAAGAGATAGTATACTATGAAACAACTGGTTTTCTTCCAACATTAGAATATGGAAAGCCTAAGGAAATAGAAGAAGTTAATGAACAAATAACTATCACACGTGAGCTGACACCAGAAGGAAAACAAAAGAAGATCATTAAAAAACGAATTACAAAACGTAAAGGACAAAAACAGGCCGTGACTGAAATCGTTAAGGTTGAAGAAGATGGAAAGTTACCAATTACTTTCATTAATGAAGTACCCGTAGAAGAAATTATATTTGATGAAACTACAGGTTTGATACCTGTAACGGAATATACTAAACCTATAAAAAGTGAAAAAGTTTCAGAACAAGTAATAGTTATACAAGAAATAACTCCTGAAGGGAAAGATAAAAAAACAATTAAAAAAAAAACTGCCAAACAAAAAGGACGTAAACAATCAGTAACTGAAACTATAACGATTGAAGAAGAAGGAAAGTTACCAATTACTTTTGTGAATGAAATTCCAGAAGAAGAAATTATCTTTGAAGAAACAACAGGTTTGGTCCCTACAATAGAATATACTAAGCCAATCGAAACAGCAGAAATAAAAGAACAAATAACAATTCTTTATGAATTGACACCAAAAGAAAAAGAAAAGAAGACGACTAGAAATCGAATTACAAAACGAAAGGGAAGTAAGCAATCTGTAACTGAAACTGTTAAAATTGAAGAAGAAGGGAAAATCCCAATAACATTCGTTAATGAAGTACCAGAGGAAGAAATTATTTGTGAAGAAAGAACAGGTTTACTTCCGGTAACTGAATTAGGTAGAGCTGAAGAATCTTCTGGACTTACTGAACTAATAACAATCATGCAAGAAATAACACCAGAAGGACGAGATAAAAAGACCACGAAAAAGAGGATTATAAAACGAAGTGGACCTAAGCAATCAATAATGGAATATGTAACAGTCGAAGAAGAAGGAAAGTTACCAGTAACATTTATAAGTAATATTCCAGAAGAAGATATTATCTTTGAAGAAACAACAAAGTTACTTCCTGTTACAAAATATAATAAACTTGAAGAAACTGGAGAAATTTCAGAACAAGTAACAATTTTGCAAGAAATAACTCCTGAAGGAAAAAATAAGAAAACGACAAAGAAAAGAGTGAAGAATCGAAAGGGACATAAACAATCGGTAAAAGAAAGTGTTTTAGTTGAAGAAGAAGGTAAACTTCCTATCACATATGTTAATCAAGTACCAGAAGAAGAGATCGTCTATACCGAAAGAACAGGTTTACTTCCAGTAACTGAATATAGTCAACCTAAAGAAATTCTAGAAGTGAATGATCAGACAACTACATTATATGAAATAACGCCTGAAGGAAAAACTAAAACGACTACTAAAAAGAGAGTAACTAAACAAAAGGGACCTAAACAAACTATAACTGAAACTGTGACTACTGAGGAAGAAGGAAAATTTCCAATTACTGTTATTAACGAAATTCCGGAAGAAAACTTTAGTATTTATAAAACAGTCGATTTATTTCCTGCGTTACAATCCAATAAACCAGAAAAAACGGATGAACTAAAAGAACAAATAACAGTATTAAAAGAAATAACACCCGAGGGAAAAGATAAACAAATTACCAAAAAAAGAATCACAAATCGAAAAGGAAGTAAACAATCAGTAATTGAAAAAGTTAAAATTGAAGAAGAAGGTAAAGTACCAATTAAATTTATAAATGAGATTCCCGAAGAAGAAATAATCTTCAATGAAACAACAGAATTACTTCCAGTGACTGAATATGATAAACTGAAAGAAACTAAGGAAGTGAATAAACAAGTAACTGTCTTGCAAGAGGTTACACCAGAGGGCAGAAACAAAAAAACAATTAAAAAGAGGATAACAAAGAGAAAGGGTCCTAAACAATCTGTAACAGAAATTGTGACCATTGAAGAAGAAGGAAAAATACCTGTATCTTTTGTACATGAAATTCCGGAAGAAGAAATCATCTTTGATGAAATAATAGGATTCGTTCCTTCGGAAGAAGATGATAAGTCTGAAGAGGTAGAAGAAATAAATGAACAAGTAACAGTTGTTAATGAAATCACACCGGAAGGGAAAGTTAAAAAAACAACTAAGAAAAGGGTTACAAAACAAAGAGGTAGTACACAATCAATTATTGAAAAAATTAAAATTGAAGAAGATGGACAGGTTCCAATAAGTTTTATTAATGAAGTTCCAGAAGAAATCATAATCTCTGATGAAACAACTGATTTTATTCCAGTTTCTGAATATATTAAACCAGAAGAAATTGAGAAAGTGCAAGAAAAAGTAACTGTTATACAAGAAAAAAGTCCAGAAGGGATTGATATAACAACAACGAAAAAAAGAGTTACGAAACGTAAGGGAAAAAAACAATCAGTAGTTGAAACATTAACAATTAAAGAAGATGGTAAATCACCAGTTATTTTAGTAAACGAATTTCCGGAAGAAGAAATTGTCTATGATGAAATAACTGCTATTGATATAGAACAACTAAAAAATAAGCCTAAAAAGAAAAAACTAATTAAGAAAAAGGCTGATTATGAAGAATGGGTTGAGCCTGAATATACACCTGCAGTATTAGAACCAATGCCTGAAAAAACTGAATTGAAAGCACAAAAGAAAAAAGATAAACAATTAATATCTACAAAAATGAAAAAACTAGTTCCTATTAAGATTAAAAGAAAAGAAATAAAACCTATAAAATTACAAATCACCGAACCTACGGAGGTAATACAATATCCAGGAATAAAATTGAAAAAAGCAATTGTTCCAAAAAGAAAAGAGGCGAAGGCTGTAAAAGTACCTAAAATAAAACTAAAGTCTAGAATAACGTTAATATCTGACTGGCCAGCAACTTTACAAATTCCAACAATTACAATGATGGAAGAAATTCCACTTCAAAATGGTATTCTATCAAGAAATATTGAAGAAGCAGAAAATATTTTGAAAAAGAGATATAAAAAGAAGAAACTACCAGACACGGAAAAATCTGATTTGGAAAAATTAGATAA
The DNA here is from genome assembly GCA_018907045.1 of Wiebesia pumilae. Lineage (NCBI taxonomy): Eukaryota > Metazoa > Arthropoda > Insecta > Hymenoptera > Agaonidae > Wiebesia > Wiebesia pumilae. Next base: position 335,149 of record JACCHZ010000172.1, on the reverse strand, counting down.
AGAACTTGAAGACCTCAAGAAGATACCTTTAGAAAAAGATGAAAGTATAGAACCTTATGAGAAACCAACCATAATTCCGAAAGATAAGCCATCAGATAAAGATTACAAACTAAAAGTGGGTAAAGGTAAAATACCTAAAGATGAAATTTTACCGAAAGATATCAAACTAAAGAAAGTGCCTAGTAAAGAACAAGAGAAGTCAGTACATGAAGAGAAAAAATCAAAATCTATTATAAAGCCAGAAGATACTATCAAACAAGTAGTAGATCAACCAGATATATCATTGAAACCTCTACAGTTCATACCCTCAGATACTGATATAATAGATCTTGAAACATATATACCTGAAAAGGAAGAAAAACCAGAGACTCGACCATCTGAGAAAGTTCCTGAAAAATATAAACGTCGGGATAAAAAGAAGAAAGAGCAAGAAGTTGATGAAATACCTTTAATAAAAGGAATACCTAAATCGGAAAAGCCAGAGGTTGATACTGAAATTAAATATAGAGTTCCAGTAAAAACCAAACCAGAGGAAGCACCTGAAGAAGTATATTTGAAGCCTTGGTCGAAGGAAAAACTACCTATAATATTTAAAGTTGACGATAAAAAGTTTGAGGATGATAAATTAAATCTTGAGAAAACAATTCTTTTACCTGATGATGATTCTGTTACTAAAATAAATGACACAAATATCATTTTACAGCCTTTACACAAAAAAACTAAACATAGAAAAATGCCAAAACAAGTACAAGATGAGAATAGAATACTTAAAGGTGAGTTTTCTCACTGATTTATCCAGAAATTTTTTCATCGTATATTTATACTAATAAAAAATCATAAACTATATAATTAAATAAATCTTTTTTATACACGTGTATTAATAATTCTTTCTTTTTAGATGCAGATGAATTAGTAACATTTGAGGTAAGTTAAATGAAAAATATTAACTTCTAAGGCCTCGAGTTTATTATTTATAATTATATATAGTCTATTAAAAACAAGTTTTATACTCTATTCTCATAAAAAAATAGGAAATGATTTATCTCATTTTTGAAAAAGCTGCATACTTAAAAACCTAATAAAGATTTATGTTAACTAATACTGATCAAATATTTTCTTTTCTTTTTGAGTAATTAATAAAATCTTTTCTGATATCAGAAGTCAAAAAGTATCTCACAAGAGAAACTCATAATTTGAGAATAATACCTAAAACATAATTAAAATCTTTAAAGATCAATATTTTTCTATCAAAAATTAAGAACCTAAACTCTAATCATCAAATTATGGTTACGTACTCGAACCTTACGTTTATTCTGTGTAAAAACTAATTAATAAAATTTTATTAATTTTAGGACATTTCATTACTAAAGGATGACATTATTAAAAAAATACAATTAAACGTTACCAAGGAAGATGATAGTACTTTAATTTCAACGAAACCAAAGAAAATAAAATCAAAAATTGGTACTAAAATGGAAACCGATGATAAAAATCAGTCAATAGAACTATTGGAAGATCAGCCAACTGATACAAAAATGGATTATATTAAACCAATCATAGATGAAGCTAAACCTATTCCGGAAGGTATTAAAGATCATAAAGCGGTAGAAATATTACCTGATGAAGAAGTAGAAAAACTAAAAGTCACTACTACAGTCAAACATGATAAGGAAAAAGAAATGCCAACAAAAAAACTTCTTACCGAACAACCAAAAAAGAAAAAAGTTGCTTTCAAAATCGAAAATCAGGATATAGTGTTTCCTGAAAAAATTGTGCACGATGTTCTTGCAGAAATAGACAATAAAGTTTCCGACATTAAGCCTTCTTATCTAAAAGTAGATGAAAATGTGAAAGAACAAAAACCCTCCGAGGAAATAATTTTAGCAAATATGGAAGACAAATATATTTCCGATTCACAACCATTATTTATTGCGACAGAGATTAAACCAAAAAATGAAACAATTTCTAAAATACCATCTATTACAAAAAAGAAGATAAAGAAAACTTCTAAGAAAAAAGCAGACTATGAAGAATGGGTAGAGCCTGAATATACTCCTGCTGTATTAGAACCGATGCCAGAAAAAATTCAAATAGAATCAAAGAAACAGAAAGATAAAGAGAAAATTACTACTGAACTACAAAATCTTGTTCCTATTAAAATTAATAGAAAAGAAATAAAACCTATAAAATTACAAATCACCGAACCTATGGAGGTAATACAATATACAGGAATAAAATTGAAAAAGGCAACTGTTCCAAAAAGAAAAGAGGCAAAGGCTGTAAAGGTACCTAAAATAAGACTGAAGTCAAGAATAACGGTGATATCTGATTGGCCAACAACTTTACAAATTCCAACAATTACAATGATGGAAGAAATTCCACTTCAAAATGGTATTCTATCAAGAAATATTGAAGAAGCAGAAAATATTTTGAAAAAGAAATATAAAAAGAAGAAACTACCAGACACGGAAAAATCTGATTTGGAAAAATTAGATAAAGAACTTGAAGACCTCAAGAAGATACCTTTAGAAAAAGATGAAAGTATAGAACCTTATGAGAAACCAACCATAATTCCGAAAGATAAGCCATCAGATAAAGATTACAAACTAAAAGTGGGTAAAGGTAAAATACCTAAAGATGAAATTTTACCGAAAGATATCAAACTAAAGAAAGTGCCTAGTAAAGAACAAGAGAAGTCAGTACATGAAGAGAAAAAATCAAAATCTATTATAAAGCCAGAAGATACTATCAAACAAGTAGTAGATCAACCAGATATATCATTGAAACCTCTACAGTTCATACCCTCAGATACTGATATAATAGATCTTGAAACATATATACCTGAAAAGGAAGAAAAACCAGAGACTCGACCATCTGAGAAAGTTCCTGAAAAATATAAACGTCGGGATAAAAAGAAGAAAGAACAAGAAGTTGATAAATCACCTATAATAAAAGGAGAACCTTTGCACGTTGAGACCGAGAAAGATACCAATGTTAAATTTAAAATTCCCATTAAAGACAAGCCAGATGAAATATCTGAAACAGTAACACTAAAACATTGGGAATCTGATAACAAAAAAGATATTGATTTATCTAAGTATGCCGAAGAAGATGCTGAAGTCGAGAAATCTGTAAGAGCTATTTTAGATAAATCAACAAAGAAAAAACCTAGAAGAAAATCGAAAGAAAGAGAATTAGTAGAAGATACATTGGATAAAATAGATAGGTCAGTTGAGGAAGTAGTACAGGACATTAAAGCTGTAAAATACATTCAAGAGGTACCGAAAGAAACATTAGGTTCAGAAGATACTTTACATGTTATCAAAATTTTAGAACCTTATTATGAAAGTGTTGTTGTTGAGAAATCTAAAGAGGTTGTTGTAGATGTAGCAGAAGATAAGAAACTCGAAAGTAAATCTGTACCGGAGGAGATTTTAGATAATTTATTGCACGATAAAGTTACGTTAGACAAAGCTACAGTTGATATACCTAAAGATATTGACACAATTGAGATCCTTCAGGATATTCCTCTACAAAAGAAACCAAAATTAAAACCTAAAGTTAAAGAAAGTTTAGAGAAAGCAAAAGAAAAGAAACCATTATCACACGCCGGTAAGATGCCAGAAAAAGAAATACTAGAAGACGCTAAAATTGTTCATAAAACTAAAATACAACCTGACATTAAAGATATATTAGAAGAAAAATCAAAAGAAGAATTACCAGATCAAAATAAAAAAGTAACAGAAGAAATTATAAAAGAGGAGAAAATTCAAAGTGAATCTGAGGAAAAACCGAGTTTCCATGAGATACTAAAGAAGGGCACTAAACCAACTAAACCAATTAAAAATGAGAAACTAACAGATATTACTCCTGAGTTACCACTAAAAAAGAAAATAAAAGAGAAACCTGTAGATAAATATATTTTAGAAGAATTACAAGTTCAGCAACCATTATTACCAGACAGCGAAAAATTAGCCAAAAATGTAGTGAAAGATATTCTAATTCAATCAGAGTTCGAAAAGAAACCGTCTATCAAAGATACGTTAGAAGACCTTACAGAGGCTAAGCCTACAGAAGACGTAATTTTAGTGGAAGTACCTAATACTGATATTATAAAAGAATCATTAAAAAAAAAAAAGAAAAAGAAACCTCAAGAAAAAGAAACTTTAAGCAAACAAAAATTCGTACCAAGTGAGGAAGGTACAGTAGAGAACAATATACCAGAAGTTGAACCGAAACCTGAAAAAGAGCGAAGCGTGAGACAGATAGAGGAAACTGTTATAATCATTAAGCCAACTGAAGAAATATTAGACATTCAGAAAGCTGAAGTTAAGGAATCTGTAGTTCCAAAGAAAGATAAGAAACATATGCCAGAAGAAAAAGAGAAAGTAAAAGAAGAAATTGTAGAGGAAATACTAATAAACCAGAAGCCTAAAAGGAGATCAAGTGTCGAAGATGTATCAGAAGAAATTATAATCACGATGCCGAGTGAAAACGTGGTTGCAATTGAGAAAAATGATATTACTACGGAGATACCATTAGAAGAAAAATTGACAAAGAAATCTAAAAATGAAGAATATATATGTGAATTGACAAAGAAGCCAGAGAAACCACTAGAGAAAGAAAAAGTAGAAGTACCTACAAAGGATGGGCAAGTTAAACTTGAGCCGAAAGAGAAACCAAGAGTCGAAGATGCAACAGAAAAAGTTATCACTCAGCCTTCTGAAAATATACTTCAAATTACGCAACCGGATGTTATTATTCCTGAAGTACCATCAAAAAAGAAATCGGTTACCGAAGAAATTGCAGATGAATTGACACTTAAGAAACCTATATTGTTTGAAAAGGAACAAGCAAAAGAAGAACTTATAGAGGATATGAAAATTAAACTGAAACATAAAAAGAAGCCTAGCATTCAAAAAACGATAGAGGATATTGCAATTGTTCAGCCAACGAAAAGTGAAGTTAAAGAGATGTCAATAGATAAAAAACCAGGATTTCAAGAAACTCTAGATGAATTAACAGTTAAGAAACCTATGTTAATAGAGAAAGAAAAAGAAGATGAAAAAATTATGGAAGATATGCTAATTAAATTAAAGCCTGAAAAGAAACCAGATATTAAGGATACTATTGATGAAGTTATAATAACTAAACCAACTAAAGATGTAGTTGAAATTAAGAAACCTGATGATGTTTCTGCTGAAATACCGTTAGAAAAGAAATCTATAGATGAGGAAAGTACAGATGAATTAACAGTTAAAAAACATATACCAGTGGAGAAAGAAAAAGTAAAAAAAGAAATTGTGGAAGATGTGCTAATTAAACGAAAGCCTAAAAAGAAATTAGACATTCAGGATACTACAGATGGAGTAATAATAACTAAACCAACTAAAGATGAAATTGAAATTAAGAAACCTAAAGATGTTACTGCTGAATTACCGTTAGATAAGAAACCTATAATTGAACCAGCTGTAGACGAACGGGCAGTTACGAAACAGATTCTACCGGAAACACAGAAATTAGAAGAAGTTGTAGAGGATGTACAAACTCAACGTAAGATGGAAAAGAAACCAAGCATGCAAAAGAAACTAGAAGAAATGACGATCATTGAACCTACTGAAGATGCAATTGAAATTAAGAAATCTGACGATATTACAGCTGAATTATCGTTAGATGAAAAACCTGTAACTGGCGAAGTTGTGGATAAATTAATAGTTAAGAAACATATGCCAGTAGAGGAAGAAATCGTTGAAGATATGCTAATTAAACGAAAGCTTAAAAAGAAACCAGATATTGAGGATACTACGAATGACGTTATAATAACTAAGCCGACTAAGGATGTAGTTGAAATTACGAAATCTGATGCTGTTACTGTTGCATTATCATTAGATAAGAAACGTGCAATTGCCGAAGTTATAGATGAATTAGTAGTTAAGGAACATATGCCAGAACAGAAAGAAAAAGTAGAAGAAGAGATAGTGGAAGATGTGCTTATTAAACACAAGCCTAAAAAGAAACCAAGCATGGAGTATACTACGGATGAAATTATAATAACTAAGCCGACTAAAGATATAGTTGAAATTAAGAAACCTGACGACGTTACAGCTAAATTATCGTTAGATGGAAAACCTGTAATTGGCGAAGTTGTAGATGAATTAACAATTAAGAAACATATACCAGTAGAGGAAGAAATTGTTGAAGATGTGCTAATTAAACCAAAATATGAAAATAACCCAGATATTAATGGTACTATTCAAGAAGTTATAATAACTAAGCCGACTAAAGATGTAGTAGAAATAAAGAAACCTGATGATGTGTCTGCTGAAATACCGTTAGAAAAGAAATTTATAGATGAAGAAAGTGCAGATGAATTAATAGTTAACAAACATATGCCAGTGGAGAAAGAAAAAGTAAAGGAAGAAATTGTGGAAGATGTGCTTATTAAACAGAAGCCTAAAAAGAAACCAGGCATTAAGGATACTACGGATGACGTTACAATAATTAAGCCGACTAAGGATATTTTTGAAATTAAAAAATCTGATGATGTCACTGTTGAATTATCATTAGATAAAAAACCTGTAATTGAAGAAGTTATAGATGAATTGGTAGTTAAGAAACAGATTCTACCAGAAACAGAAAAATTAGAAGAATTTATAGAGGATGTACAAATTCATCGTAAGTCGAAAGAGAAACAAAGCGGGCACGAGAAACTAAAAGAAATGGCAATCATTAGGCCTACTGAAGATGTGAGGGAAATTAAGAAACCTGATGATGTTACTGTTGAAATATCATTAGAAAAGAAACCTATAGTTAAGGAAAGTGCAGATGAATTAACAGTTAAGAAACATATGCCAGTAGATAAAGAAGAAGTAAAGGATACAATTGTAGAAGATGTGCTTATTAAACAGAAGTCTAAAATGAAACCAGACATTAAGGATAGTACGGATGAAGTTATAATAATTAAGCCAACTAAAGATATAATTGAAATTAAGGAATCTGACGATATTACAGCTGCATTGTCGTTAGATAAGAATCCTGTAATTGCTGAAGTTACGGATGAATTAACAGTTAAGAAATATATCCCAGAAGACAAAGAAAAAGTAGAAGAAGAATTTATGGAAGATGTGCTATTCAAACGAAAGCCTGAAAAGAAACCAAGCATGGAGGATACTACGGATGAAATTATAATAACTATGCCGACTAAAGATGTAGTTAAAATTAAGAAATCTGACGACGTTACAGCTAAATTATCATTAGATGGAAAACCTGTAATTGGCGAAGTTGTAGATGAATTAACAATTAAGAAACATATACCAGTAGAGGAAGAAATTGTTGAAGATGTGCTAATTAAACGAAAACCTAAAAAGAAACCATACATTGAGGACACTACAGATGATGTACTAATAACTAAGCCGACTAAGGATGTAGTTGAAATTAAAAAACTTGACGATGTTACTGCTGAAATACCGTTAGAAAAGAAACCTATATTTGAGGAAAGTGCAGATAAGTTAACTATTAAGAAACATATGCCAGTACAGAAAGAAAAAATAGAGGAAGAAATTATAGAAGATATTTTAATTAATATAAAACCTGAAAAAGAAGTCATTTCAGAAGTTACAACACAAGAAGTTACTATCATTAAACCTACTGAAGATATAATTAAATCTAAGAAATCTAATGATCTTACTATTAAAGTACCGTTAAAAAAGCAACCTATAATTACAGAAACTGTAGATGAATTGACAATTAAGAAACCTAAACCGGTAGAGGAAGCTGACAAAGAAGAAGAAATAAAAGAAGGGATAAAACTACAACGAAAATCTGAAAAGAAACAGAGTATCGTAGAAACAACGGAAGATATTACAATCACTGAACCAACTGAAGATATAGTAAACATTAAAGAAAATGAAGAAGTTACTGAAGATATTTTTCTAAAAAAGAAACCCGGAATTAAATCTAAGATTGACGAACGGACAGATGAATTAACGATCAAGAAACACATACCAATGGAAGAAAACTTATTAGATGGAGTTCAAGAATTCACATTAAATAGAAAACCACCAAAGATAATACCAAAACCCATTGAAGAAATTTATGAAGACATAACTATTAAGAAGCTACGTTGTTGGAAAAAACCTCTTAATCTTAAAGAAATCACTGAAACAGAAACTGTAACTTTTAAACCACGTAAGATAACAACTAAAGAAGAAGTTGAACAAGAATTTAAAATTTCGCTGAATACATATGAAGAAGAAGATATTTCTATGTCAGGAAGGATTAAATTAAAACCTAAAAGAAAGAAACCAACTTATGAAGAAGTAACTGGAGAAGAAACTATAAGAATAGTAGAAGAATGCGATGATAACAGACCCACTATAGAAGAAATCATTTATGATTCAGATGAAGATGAGTATAGCATAAATGAACTTAAAACTGATGAATTAAACTTACCACTAAAGCAAAAATCTAAAGAAAAGTATCAATCATATGCAATAGAAGAATTTGAAGACGATATTCGATTACCTTTAAAATCTAGTCGAAAATATTCTCGTGAGGAAACTGATGAATCTGTAGCATTAAAATTAAAACCTAAGCGTCGAGTTTCTACTTTTGCAGAAGGTTTGAAAAAATTTTTTTATTTTTATAGCTTTTTACGATCTGTCATATAATGCTGCTTTCAGAGGGCTTCTGTTAGATTTTTACGCATCTCTTAAAATAGTAAGTAAATCTACCCCTAACTCCTACTTAAACAAACCTTTTTCACATTTACTCCATTCATTATTCAGCTGCATTAGAAAAGCATATCGGTAAAGCGGTAATATAGTTTAATATTATACACGAATATGCTAAATATTATAAAAATTCGTAACTTAATTACAGGAGAAGCAACTCTTAGTTTAACAAAAGAAGATGATATTTTTAAAGAAGGTAATTCAATCACAAATCTGGCATAATACATTTTTGAATAATATATTTATACAAGATATTATATTTTAAATACAGAATACGCTATTCAAGATGGTGATACAATGTACTCTATCTGTTCATATGTAGCTGAAACCGATGAAGCCATTAATTTAGTGGAAGGCGAAAAAGTCTATATAATTGGTAAATTCAGTTAGTTGTTCTTATATAAATATGTATTTCTTATTGATACAATGTCATTATTATTTGTAGAACATACTAATTCCGATTGGTGGTTTGTGAAAAAGAATCTTACTCAAGAAAAAGGATGGGTTCCTGCACAATATCTTCTTGATGAAGCACAATATACTCTTTATTTGCAACGAAAACTTCATGAAAAAATTGATAAATTACCTGTATTTGAAAGTAGGAAAATATTGGAATATATTAATACGTCTAGAAAAATATAGATTTTATTTAATTATTCGTAATTTTAATTAGAACCAGCACCAGGTGATAAAGCTTTTGCTCCACGTTTTATTGAAAAATTACAGCCAATACATACACCTGATGGGTATACAGTACAATTTGAATGTCAAGTTGAAGGTAGTCCACGGCCACAAATTACTTGGTTCCGTCAAACAGCAATAATTAAACCTTCACCAGATTTCCAAATGTTTTATGATGATGATAATGTAGCTACGCTAATTATTAAAGAAGTTTTTCCTGAAGATGCAGGAACATTTACTTGCGTAGCAAAAAATACCGCAGGATTTGCATCAAGCACTACAGAACTAACGGTCGAAGTACTTGGATCTGACCATGGTTCGGACGTAACTATACTTTCAAGAAAAAGTTTGTCAAGGTATACCTTATTCGTATGTAGTAGTATTCTTAATGTACAACTAATATTAAAAACGAAATATTTATATCTTATTCTTTTGTATAAAGAATATTTTACAATTCAATTAATTTTGAATTTGTAAAATTGTTCTGCTTACGTTAACAATACAGTAGTAGAAGAAATGTTATGTAATTGAATTAAGTTTAATATATTTATAACTAACTTACTTATTTTAGAAATACTTTACAAATTCTATCAAAAATTTATTTAAAAATATACAGCTTCAATGCACAATTTTTTCAAAACTTTAATAGATATATTCCTCTTAAAAAATAAAGATTTTTTAATTATTTTAATCTTCTTTATCTTAAAAAATTTACTTTAGAACTTCTATAAATCGTTATACTGTAAATATAGTTTACTATTTTGTATGAAGTATATTTCTAAATTTGTCTAAATGAAAAATAAATTAATACCTTATATAATTTATTTTAAAAGATGTTCTGTATATTCTAGGAAACGCATTTCAATTTTGTATTTGTAAAAATGAAATAATATTTCTTGAAATGTTATTTAATAATATATTTAAAGAATAAATAAAAATTAAAAAGATTAAAATATATAAAATATATAAAAATATAAATTTTTTGGTACGAAATAATAAAGAATAAAATATACTTATTTAAGCATAAATAATAATTATACTATTTTTAAAAAATTATTAATATTATTTTTCAAATTCTAAAATTTACCATCTTATAATATTTTATATGAAAATTTAATCAAATTAATAGAACAAAACATATTTAAAAATTTAATATTCAATGTAAATTATTAAAATTTTTTAACTCTGTGTAGAATAGAGAATTAACGCTGTATTTTATATCAAAATACTTATATCATTGTGAAACTATTTTTTATTCATATATGTAATTTCTAATTATACATTTTTTATGCATTCTTCAATTATTGATTTAATTAAAAATTTTTAAATAATAATGAATTCTTTAGTAATAACATAATTTATTATAATAACGTATGTAAGTTATCAGAAGCTACTACTACGGATCAAACTAAACTATTTCAATTAAATGAAACCATTTTCTCAATGAAACGAGGAAAATGCTTTATTTCTAAAAACAAATTTATTAAAACATTTAATTGAAAATGTAAATACTGTAAATCTTGTATGTAGTTTCATATAGCTGTTACTAAATTTGTATGTCAATATATACGTAGTGAATCAAGCACGATATTATATATTCAAAATTATTAGATGTTTCGTATTCAATGATACTCCTGTAAAATATATAATAATATATAAAGATAATAGTGCAGGTCAAATTAAAGAATTAAGTTTTTTCGTGTAAATATTTTCATATGTTGATATTAAGTATTTTAACTTATGCAATGATTTATTTGTTAAATACATATAACTATTTTAAATGCAAATTTTTATTTATTTCTTAATATTTGGTTTTTTAGAGAATCTTCACTAGCAGATATATTAGAAGGGATACCTCCTACATTCTCTCGACAGCCAAAAGCTAAATGCGTTCAAGAAGGAGATAATGTTTTCCTTGAATGTCGACTTGTTGCTGTACCTGAACCTGAAATTACTTGGTTTTACAATAAAAATAAAATAATCAGTAAAGACAATATTACCGTTGTAACAGAAAGTGATATGCACATGTATTGCAGTATAATAAAAATTACAAAAGTACTAAAAATACAAGAAGGAAAATATACAATAGTAGCAAAAAACAGAGAAGGAGAAGCTACTATTGAAATTCCTCTTAAAGTAAATATTTTCTTTCATTAAAAATATATCATTTAATAAGTGGTACATTTTTAGTATTAATCAATAAATTATCTTTATACAGGTTCAAACTGATAATGGAGAACCACCAGAAATACTAGAACCTTTAAAACCTTTTGCTGTAAGAGAAGGAGAAACAGTTGTACTTTCGACACAAATTGTTGGAAATCCAACTCCATCAATATCTTGGTTCAAAAATGAAAAACTATTACATGGAGTATCACCGAAAAAAGACAGAAATATAAATACGATAACTCTCATTCGATCTAAAATTTCAGATTCAGGAGAATATTCGGTTGTAGCAACAAATGAATTAGGAATAGCAGAAACTAAAGCTACACTTACCGTTGAAGGTATTTTATGTAGATAATTTATATATATCTTACAACTTTTAAATTTATTATTGAAATCTAAGAAAAATTACGCTTATTATATTAACAATATTTTTAACATTATTTTTATTAATATATTGAAAATATACTCAAATATTTTAATACACACTTAAAATGCATGCTCTCATTTATTATGCAAATAACATGCTTTAAAATAATTATGAAATTTGCGCTATAACATTTATTACAGCTGCTGATATATTAGACGCTGTGCTTGCTCTTGCAGTAGAACTAGCAAAGGAAGATTACATGATACTTTTTCCATTCAAGGGTATTTTCTTATCATTTTAAAATTAATCAATAAAAATCAACTTCAAACAATAATTTTTAAATACATTTCAATTAACAATACTTTATTTCTAAATTCAGTATTTAATATATTGAGTTTTCAAATTTTCTTATTATTTAAACATTGACATCATAAAATATAAAATTGCATAATATATCTAATATTTATGTTATCTATTGGTCATAAAATCACAGTATATCTAATATTTAATAAATGTAAAATTATAATTTCCTATACAAAACTAAGTTTGTAAGAATCAATCGCATTACAAGTAATAACAACAGTATACTATCATATTTTAAAATATTATATAATTACTTTTTCATTAGTTTCATATTTAGTTAGTTACGAAAAAATTATTTTTAATAAAAAAGCAAGAAAGTTCACTATAAGTTTCAATTAGTTTATTTTGTACAAAATTATATTTTACAAATTTAAAAAATAATAATATACAAACCATAACGACATATTATTATTTATATGAATCAAGTTTGTAATAACATTCTGAAAATATTTTATAATTTCATCAAGTACATTATTTCAAATTAATATAATTCATGTTTTATTATATCAAATTGTCAAATGAATTGATTATTTAATAGGTTATATATTTAAAAAAATGTAAATCAATTTTGAAGTTAATTGATACAAAGTTAAAATAAAGCGCTGAAAAGAATTTACATATATGAAAAATTTTAAAATATTGAAAGAATTATTGCTGTTATTATTGTTATTGGTCAATATAAATCACAATAAAAAAAGTTATTAAAACTATTGTGTTACACTGTTTAAAGTGGTATTTTAAAAGTTAGTTACTTTCCTAAAGTTTTACAAAGTAGCTTATTTAAAAATTAACATTTTTTATATACAAATAAAAATATATGTAAGACATAAATTAAGGTATATAAGGTATAAAAGAAGAATTATTATATGCATGAAGGCATGTTATTTCATAAAAAATACAATTATTTAACGTAAATTCTATTTCACTTTTCATCGATATTACTTGTAAAAAAATATGCCTCTTGATATTAATTTCGTTTTCTATATTGATTATGATTCTACATCATTTCGATACATTTTTAATAAATAGATGAATAACATATTTATTTATATGCATTAATACTTTTCCATTATACTATTCCTTATTCAATATTATAAACATTCACTTTTCTATGAAGATTTTTAATATAATAGCTAATTATGATAATAGCTAATCCTACTTAATATGAATGACTCATAAACTATTTAAATGTTAAGAGAGACTTTAATAATTATAATTTAATAATTACTAAATAAATCATTCATTTATAATATGTAATAAATCATTCATAATAAAATTGTAATTTTGATTTCTTAATATAATTATTCACATTAACATTTATTTATTTGGATATATATAAATTTTTACTATAATATTTTAATCACTGTTAATAAAAACAATTTTTTACTTAGAAATGCCAAGTGGCGCTCCAGAACCACCCTTATTCACTGAAAGATTCCAAGAATTAACAGTTCCAGAAAATGGAACCTTTAAACTAGTAGCTAAAGTCACTGGAAATCCTATACCTGAAGTCACATGGTTAAGGTAATAATTTTATTAATTATTTATATAATAATATACGAAGTTCTAAAAATTTTCATACATACTACAATTTAAATTCAGAATTTTTCATTAAAGAGAAAAATATAAATATAATAAAATTGTAAATTTTATTATTCCTTGATAATATTTCATGTAAGGTGTCTATAAAATACATACAACTTTATAGTAGTATTATTTATAATACTGAAATAATGTTTATGTAAATTTCAATATAACAAGCAGAATTGTCAAACTAAATTGAGACGGCACAATTTGAAATTCATGTTCTTGTATAGAGATTAGTTAATTACAAAAATTTCGATAATCATTTTAGAGATGTCTTATTTATACCAAAGCTAAACATATATTAAGTTTAGAAATATTAATATAATGTCTTTAAAAAATTTTAAACAATTATTTTTCGAATAAGTAAAGAACGTTTCTTAAAACTTAAAAAAAATGGTGTATTAAAATGCTTTATATATAATGCATATTTATTAAAATGATAAACTAACTAAAGGACAATTGTAACTAATAATCACATTATTCAAATTACAGAAATAATAAAACCTTGCATAAATCACCGAACATAATTGAAAGTTATGATGGTGAAAATATTATACTAGAAATAAAAAATGCTAACTCTGAAACTGATGCAGGAGATTATAAATGTGTAGCTGTTAACCCAGTTGGTAAAACGTCTCATGGTGCTAAAGTCACTGTAGATGTCGATAAAGTTTCATTTATAAAGAAACTTGAAAGAAGAAAAACTATTGACGAATATAAGTCTTTAGAATTAACTTGTGAAACCTCACATACAGTATCAACAATATGGTGGCATAATGATAAAGAAATTAGTGGAATGGATCATAGAGAAATTATTCAAGAAGGAAAAGCTCATAAACTTGTTATTAAATGTATTAGTTCCACAGATGAAGGAAATTATAAATGTACAGTAAAAAATCAAAAAACATTCTGCGATGTCAAAGTTAAAGGTAAATATTATAAATAAATTTAAATATTATTTTATATTACTATCCTAAATACTAATTACGAAAATATTTACAGCTACAAAACCTGAATTTGTGAAGAAATTACAAGATTTTGAAGTCACAGAACGAAATCCAGCTATTTTGGAGGTTGAAATAACATCACAAACTGCTGACGTAGAGTGGTTTAAAGATGGTATACCATTGATTCCATCAAATAAAAAGTTAGAGTTTATTAAAGAAGGAACCATTAGGAAACTTTTTATTAGATCTACTTCTATTCAAGATGAAGGGGAATATACATGTACCCTCGATGATCAAACGTGTACTGCAGAAATTACTATTGTTGGTAAGTAATATAATAGACATATAAAATAATTATTTAAAAACTCACATACATATTATTTATAAAAAAATAGTTAAACATTATTTTCATATTACGATATCTAGTGCTTACACCTATCTCAAACTAAAAATAAATAAATTTTCTGAGCAAAATTTATTTATTTCATAACAAGTGTTTTTCTCAATTTTAAATATGTAATCGTCACCTATTTTCATTGCATCTCTATTCAATTTTCAAATGTCAACTTACAATAGAATTAAAGTTTACTTTATACTTTTAATTTAAAGATACAAAGTTTACATAACATTGACTAGATACCGTTTTATTAGTTTAAAAGTCAATAAAACTTATATTATGAGCTTCTAAGTCAACTATAACCAACATTTCTAGATGATTTTTAGATTCTTGAATGTATGATCGCGTACATCGTAAAATCAGCAACCATATTAATCTGTAAACCAGTATCAATTTCGACAATTTTATAATCATTAAATTCACTGAATATCTTTTATTGAATATATCTGTAGGTTAAATTCAAGAATTTTAACAATTTTAACACCCAAAATCGTATGTTTATACTATATTTTTGAATTCAAACTTTTTTGAGTTTTGCATGTCTCTACTAAAAAAATTTTTTTAAAAGATCATCGTTGAAAAAATATTTATAAATACGAAAAATATTGGCCGGATTTTGAATGCGGAAATAAGAAATATTTAGTAGGAACAGCTTATTATGTACATATTTTATCTAAAATCTGTCTGGGAGACATTTATAAGTCTGTATAAATAGATTCTTTCTTATACGTTAAAGAAAGAAAATGTAGTACCTGTATATGCTGATTAAATGCTCTTCTCGTCGCTTGTGCGCATCAGTGCAGAGACACAGTCGTCTAAAAGAAGTTTTCTGCATTACTTTCCTATTTTACTTTCTTCAAATTCCATATTTAGCTCAGCACTTTACAGAGAAGAATTTCTACCATTACAAAAAACAATCATAAACTCTGTAATTCTATAATTATAAAGTAAATTTGTTCGCAATGACGTTTAATTGCAATTTATATCATCATGATTTTATATAAAACAATTTCCGTGAAATGCAAGTTTATGCAACTTTTTTTTAACCTTTTAGAGATATAATGTAGTACTCGCAATTTGTATATGTCAAGAATAAAAATTAAATTAAGAGTTTACACTAAAAAGTTTGAAAAAGGGGTACAAATAACCGTAAGAATTAGAAAAATCTGAAAGTGTAAATCCTAATTTATGTAATTTCTAGAAAATTTATAGAAAAACCAATATTTAAATAGACATAAGTTCAATAAAGTATAATTCTGGTATAGTCTAGTCTAAAAGCGGTCTTATATTTGTTATAATTCACCAAAAACTTTGAATTGGCTGGTATAACTGGAAATTTATATCAGAATAGTTTATTTATTAATTTAAGTCAAAATTGGTTTTGTAATACTCTAAACCAAAAGACTGTCTTAAAACAGATTATAATATAAAATCTTCTATTCAACTAGTTTTTAATTTCAAATTAGTATTGATATGTTAAATTTTTATCAATAATTAAGAAGTTACACTAAAATTTCTCTGAATTGTATTCAACCAGCTTTTAATTATTCTTATAAAAGTTTACTCATATATGCTTTTAGTTATATACAAGATGGATATTAATTATTCTATAAAATTCATTAGTAAATATTTATATACTGCATTACGTAATCTATATTTTTATTTTACATAAATTATTTTATGATTTGATAATTATAAACAATTACATAGATTAAGTAAATAATACATTATTAAAATATAACTAGAAATAATTATTATTTATACTATTTATGAATATAATAATTATACTAATATTCTAAGTTATAATTTAATTATCACAAAAGAAATTAATTATTTTCAATTCTAATTAAATTGACTTTTCTGTTGTAAAACCTCTCAAGTTAAATCCACTTTTGTAATTTGCATTTTTTATTTATATTATGTAATTTATATTATGTAATATCCTACTAAAATAAATTAAATTATTGTTTACAAATATAATGTTACATAATAATATATCTCTACAGTTAAATTTTGTTGTATAAGAAAGATAGTTCTTGTATGTGAAACTCTTTCAAATTATAATATATTTTTTATAACTTATAATATATTTTAAAATATAATATATTTATATTATATAATAATTTTAAACATAAAAAAGAAATTTAAAGAAACTGAGTAAAACTCGATGTTTAAAAACTTTTAAACATGCAGATTTAATTGATTCTACATGCATAATTATGAATTGAAACTTATAACTAAAATCTGTTTCAATAGTATGATTTCTTTAAAAATACATCCCTTGATAAATACTCTGGGATACACAAAAATGAATATTTTCAAACTTTTACAAGCTTTACAATTATAATATTTATAATTATAATATTTTTATACATAAATAATATACCTTGATATATTTACTTGAACAAGAATGTGTATTTATTTTGTGTTCATGAATACAAAAATGTACTAATTGTAATAGCAGTTGATTACGTGTAGAATATAAGAATAAATTAATCTAATAAATTTAATGCTTTTAATTTTATTGTATAAAATAAATGGAATTTATTTAAATGGAATATAAATTAATTTTAAAAAATAATTAGATTATAGCAAGATTTTAAAAATTATTGAGGGAGGTTTTAGCTAAGAAATTAATTATAAATTAGTTATACAAAGTAATTACGCAATGTATAAAAATATATATTACGCATTTCTTATATTAGTTTATAAAGTTATGTAATAAAAATAATGAAAATAAATTTATGTTTCATTAGTTACAATTATTATTTAGCTGTAATCTGTCACTAAAATTAAATTTTAGCTATTTTCTTAGAAATCCAAAAAATATTTTGAAAAAAATAAAGAAATATTTTTAAAATAATTATATAATGATATGTAATATTAAATAATTGATTATTTAGAATTACCACCTGAAATAATTACAAAAATGCAAGATGTCACAGTAGCCAAAGGCGAAAAAGCAACATTTGAAATTGAATTGACAAAGGGCGACGCTCTAGTAAGCTGGTTTAAGGATGACCAGGAACTTAAATTTTCAGAACATATTCAACTTTCTATAGATGGAAAACGTCAAAAATTAAAAATTTATAATTCTGAACCAGACGATGAAGGAATTTATTTGTGTCAAGTAGGTAATCAAACGTCTATGGCAAAATTGACAATTGAAGAGCCTGGAGTTGAATTTGTTAAACGCTTACCCGAGGTAACTTTAGTTCCACTGAATGAAGATGCCATATTTAAAATAGAATTATCTAAGCCAGATATCTCCGTTAAATGGTTAAGGTTAATGTTATAAGTTAAAATTTTTTACTAAACAAATGATTTTATAATAAATGATTTAATTCTGTTAATAATACTTAAATTTATTAAATTTTAGAAAAGGGCAAGAAATTCATGAGTCACAAAAATATATAATTATAAATAAAGGATCGAAAAAAATACTAATTATTAAAAATTGTACAGTAGAAGATGCTTTAGAATACACTGTAACTGCCACCAACGTTAAATCATCATCAAAATTGAAAGTTCAAGGTAATCAATTTACTATTAAATTTTAAAATATTATTTGTCAATAAATAAATTATACAACAAAACAAATTTTTTTTAAATTTACAGTTATAGAAGCACCTCCAATAATTAGTATTGATTCACCAAGAGTATACAGAGTTAAAGCTGGTGATGATGTAGAAATGAGTGTAAACTTTACAGCTGCACCAAAACCAACAGATGAATGGACTGTTAATGGTGTCGTAATTCAACAATCGGAACGAATTATACCAACATTAAATGAAGAATCAGCTATATTAACTATTAAAAAAGTGCAACAAGAAGATATCGGAGATTACACCTTAAAAGTGACTAACGTTCATGGAGATGCCACTATAAACATCAAGCTTATCATCATACGTAAGTCAATTATTCGCATACTGTAATACTTTCTAAATTTTATTTTAATAATTTACTTATTATAAGTTATTATTAAAAATTGATTAAAAACAAAAAATTATTATAATTGAATATTATAAAATAATTAATTGTTATAAAATGATTAATTATAATTATAAATAACTTATTTATGATTATTTTTCGTATTACTTTATAAATTTCTTTGGATAATAATGTATATTATTTTATATTGGCTGAAATTAATATAATTGAAAAATTACAAAGTGAATTTAATAAAATATAAAATTTGTAAATTTTAATAAAAATTTACAAATTAATTAATAATACATTTATTCCGTAATTATTTATAATAATAATTGAATTTAGTTATGTTTATCGATAAGATCTAAGTAATACTAACTATTGTTGTTTTTATCTGATACAGAGGTTCCAAGTGCCCCAAGTGCACCAGAACCTACTGATATAACAAATAATAGTGTGACGCTTCATTGGATGGAACCAGAATTTGATGGCAATTCTCCGATTATAAACTACTTTTTGGAATATCGTGAAAAGGAAACAACAACGTACGATATTTATTTAATTATGAAATATTAATATCATCCTTACAAAAGTTGTATTATTTTCAAGATAATTTTATAAATAAACTTGCAGATGGATAAAAATACTTGAAAAAATAACAACAACTTCATATACTGTAAATCAATTAACAACCAATATAGAATATACATTCCGAATAAAGGCTGTTAATATAATTGGACCAAGTGAGCCTTCACCTATTTCAAAAATAATCAAAATTTTGTATGTATCTGAGATACCTCAAAATGAACCTGGTTCACCAAGAGGACCACTAGAAGTTTCAGGAATGACTAAAACATCATTCACTATTAAATGGGAACCACCTGAAGACGATGGAAGATCACCAATTACTGAATATATCGTCGAAATTAAAGAAACTTCAAAGAAAACTTGGGAAAAAGTACTTGAAATTTATGTTTTGTAATTTTATATTTATTAAATAAATATAAAAGAATACTACTTGCAAGATTTTTTAAAAAGAAAGTGTATTTAATTGTTTTCTTAAATTGCAGATAGGGATAACAAAAGGAGATATAACACATATTGGAGTATCGGATTTAAAAACTGATACACCATATGATTTTAAAATAAC
This sequence comes from Wiebesia pumilae, assembly GCA_018907045.1. Taxonomy (NCBI): domain Eukaryota; kingdom Metazoa; phylum Arthropoda; class Insecta; order Hymenoptera; family Agaonidae; genus Wiebesia; species Wiebesia pumilae. The sequence goes on along the minus strand of JACCHZ010000172.1, from coordinate 314,826 downwards.
TGCGAAAAATAAAATAGGTGCAGGAATACCTTTTGTATCTGAAGAGCCTATTATCGTTGGTAAAAGGTTGAGTAAGTATACAAGCTATTAAAATAATTTTTTTATTTAATTTTAATAATTCATTGCAAATAATAACCAAATATATATAACATTATTTTGCATATACTAATAACTAACAGTAACAAAAATTTGCTTATTTTTGCTTCAATAATGCTCAGAAATAACAAAAATATCGAAGAAAACAATATATGCTTTACTTGGAACATTTCCTGGAACTAAAATCATGAATTGTAAAAGTAAGTTTAGCTAATCATGCAGGCTTAAAATTAATTTAAATACTACAATTCAACATATTTCAATAATTTAATCATACTCTAATTGAATTTAGCACCACCATCACCACCAACCAATGTACACGTTACAAATATTACAACAAGAAGTGTTGCTCTAAATTGGTCACCACCTACAAGTACTGGAGGAGTTGAACTTACAGGTGAATATTTCATATTTTTTACAAAATTATTAAATTCACTTATATTACGTATTCAAGTACGTAAGATTGAAATGCATATTAAGAATATTTTATTTGCAAAAAGATAGAGTTAAAGATTTAGTAATATATTTTTAATTTAGTCATTTAAAATTCCAGAATTTTATAAATTAAAAGAAACGTGAGAATATATAAGATATCTTTTAATAATACAAATAGACTTAAAAATTTTCTTAGAACATTATATTATATTTAAAATTATATTGATTAATTATAATTCAGTTTTATATATCAGTAAAATTATACAATTGATAACATAAAAGTTTAAAATATGAGTATATTAAAATATGAAAATGAAATGTTTTATTTAGGTTATATAATTGAGAAAAGGCCTTTAGTCGGTAGAGGATCAAGATGGACAAAAGTTGTTACTTTAGATGGGACAACGAACTCTCACGTTATCGAGAATTTGAAAGAAAGCGAATTCTTATTTAGAGTATTTGCTGAAAATAGCATAGGTTTAAGTATACCTTCGACATCAGAGCCTATTCTTCTTAAATTACATGCGAGTAAGATAAATATTTCTAGTCTATTTTGAATAAAATATTGTATTATTGTAGAAACATTTAACAAGGAAATATCCCGAAGTGTACCTCACTGATTTTTTTTATATTGTGATATATTGTAGTATATCAAGAAATATTATACGGGTGTTTTTTTACGTACTAACTCGGAGATTTAAGGGGTGAAAAGTGTCTTCCTTAAAGTTTACCCTCAAAAGTCGTTCATTAATATCTCAAAAACGAATTATAATTTTGGAGTAAAACAAACACCAATTTATTTCATTTGAAAAATCGCTTATGTGGCAATTGCTTCTTTTCTAAAGGGTTGCATCCCCTATTTTAATAAGGGTAAATATGATTTTTTTCTCTAGAAATTTTTAAATTTAACGAATCTCATGTAAAATTATTCTATGATAAATAATATTAGATGTAAAATTAATATATCTTAGAGTTCTTAGAAAAAAAATATATTCGAAGGGATAACTACCCTTAACAAGAGTTCCCTGATGTGTACCTTAATATAAAAATATATAAGAAAAATATAAAAATGTATAATAAATATATTTGTATGTAATTATACAACCATTTGAAGAGTAAAAAGCACCCTTATAGTTCAACCCTGAAAAGTCATTTTTTCAATTTGAAAAAACGATTTTAGAGGATAAACTTTAAGGGTGCCTTTCACTCCTTAAATCGCCGAGTTAGTACGTAAAAAATACCTGTGTAATATTTTTTGATCTGCTACAACATATCACAATATCAAAAAAATCGGTGAGATACACCTTGAGGTGTTTCCTTGTAAGTTATATTAAAAATTATGTACTCTAAAAATAAATTAAATTAAGAATATAAAAATATTTTTAATATACTAAAGATATTATATGATATAAAACAAAAATTAAAACATGCCATTTTTCACAATTTTTTATTTTAAAAAATGTTTATTTATAAATTAATTAAAAATATCACTTGTGTATTAATTTTTCAGCTGTACCATCACCACCAACAGCACCTCTAGAAATTAGACAAATAGCAGGCAGTACAATAGCAATGGAGTGGGGAAGACCAGAATTTGACGGTGGTGCCCCGCTTGAAGTCTACAAAATCGCTGTTAGAGACGTTAAAAAAACGATGTGGATGGAAGTTGGCCGAGTTAATGCCGGCAATCAGAAATTGACTATCAGGGATTTGCAGGAAAATCATGAATATCTTTTCAGAATATATGCGAAAAATGAAGTTGGTTGTAGTGAACCATTAGAATCTGAAGAGCCTTTTAAAATTTTACCTGCTTCAGGTAATACATGTATATAATATATACATTAGGAACATATAATGAATATATAAATTTATTCATATAATGAATTTATATTTCAGCAAAAACTTTTATTATTCATTTCATATATACTAAAAATAAAAATTTTAAATATATTGAAGAAAGTTTTATTTATAATTAAAAATAGTATAATTAAGTATTACTTAGAGATTCACACACAATATTTTAAAAACATTTATTTTATATTAGTAATGTATTTATAAAAAAATATTTTTATGTATTTTGTATTAGACAACATTAGAAATTTTTTAAATTATGTGAACATTGGTATCATAACTGATAATACAAAAAAGTAGAAAATTTAAAAAAATATAATAGAAAAATAATTAGATTTTTTATATTATTTTGAAATTAAATAAGAACAATAATTTGAAATTTGAAAATACTTTTTATATATTATAAATTTTAACTATGAAATTAACTATAAAGGTAGACTTATCTTTCAATAATTTACTTAAAATAAAATTAATGTAATTTATTATAAAACATTTTTCTACAATAAATTAAATAAAGAAAAATATAACGATACTTAATAAGTTAATTTTTGTTGATAAATATATTGGATAATATAAAATGATTTCTACGTATACTTTAAATTACTTTTTATTACTTTATTATTTATTTATTTTATCTTTATTTATTATATCTTATTAAAAACAAAGGATATGCTACAATAATTATTGATGCGCATTAATTATTAATATTAATTTTTGTACTTTTTATTAAACTCCGTATAATACTACTTCAAATTACAATGCAATATGTTATATTTGCCCTTACAGTACTTTTAATTCATAAAGTATTAAAACCAATACACTTAACAATTTTAACAAATTTTGCACATATTTCCACTAATAAATTTGATTGCTCTTTAATATATTTATTTGAAAATATAATTATATGATATAAAACAAATATTAATCATAGTAATAAAACATAAAAAACATGAAATATATATAAATGTGATAGCATAATTATAAATAAAAAAATTAATTTAAAATACTTTTATTACAAGCATAATTTTGATTAAATATTGTGAATGAATATTTTTATAAGTAATACTCTTTTATAAAATTATAAAAATAGTGCTAAGTTTTCTTCTTAGAGCTCCTTTTATTTTACTTTAAAATTTTTTCTTATGATATTTTATTACAGACCTAACAATCATAGAGCCAGTCGCCGAGGCACCAGATAGAGGAGAAACAACGTCCCTAAGCTTTAGCACAGAAAATACGAGTTCCTGGCTCCGTGATCACAACATGGATGCAGACATCCACTCGTACGCCAGAGCACGACTGCTCCGAAGGGACGAGTACTTTTTCCGTATCTGGCACTATGCGAAGAGGCTATTCGAATAAGTAATAATACTAATTATTGTAATAAGCATTTCCACAAGTATTACGAATTTTGTTCGTATACTTTCCTTCCGATTATAAATATATATACATATAAATATTTATTTTTTATTTTTCCGTTACGCACATGTGCGACAACGAGTGCATTCGTTTTCTCCTTTATTCTAATTAAAAAAAGTAAAAGAAAAATGAGATACGTGAAACAGCGTTGATTTTCTCGTAAGATTAGAAAGAAATAATAAAAAAATATTAATAATAAATCTTCAAGAATAGAGCTCGTGTCGCAAGGCTTAGATTTGATGAAAATTCCTTACGTATTCCTTGTATAAAGAATTGATAAAACAAAAAAAGTGGAAGATGGTTAAACAGAGAATAGGCGGAAACAATTAGAAATATTTTAGTCGACTAAATCCCCCGTAATTAAATCTGTAATCATAAGAGTAAATCACGTAGATAACATAACTGAACGAGTGATTTAGAACCCGATCATCAGTGCAAAGTCTAGTCTTTTAAAACTTTTTTTTCGAATTGCGTTCGAATTTTGTCTTTTCGAAAAAAATGCTAATATCCCAAAATTAGGATACAATTTATTTAAATGTATCAATTATTCTATTACAAGATTTTCCTTTTTCATCTTTTATGAATGTTAATTAAATATATAATAAGTAATAAAAAGAACTTTCGATATCCTCTATATCCCCTACCACTTGTCGCCTAGTCTCAAGCCTCACACAGAGAGTGAATAGACTCGTCCAAGAAAATATTTTTCAGCTTACGATATTTAATGAGTAAAATGTGATAATATAATTATTCAATCGTGAATCAAAGTTTATTATGTATTTAAGTTGTACGAATTTTTCTGAGAAAACGACCTGTTATAATTCTCATAAGGTATTTTATGTATGTATATTAAAATATTGTAATATTATAAATATTTATTAATTATTATTATTATACTAATTAACAACTCCATTATTATTATGAATATTTAATTTATTTATTTCCAATGTAACTTATAATCGTGGAAGCGAATAAATTAGTTTTGAATATCCAGTGACTTAAATGGTCTCTGATAATGTATTTGATATATAATATGAATAATTTATTTTCCTGTAAAAAGAGAGAAATGCCACCTGATATTGACAAGCCGAGACGTAAAATATAGGTGCACTAACATCAAGCAGTAAGCAATGTCATGTCGCATACTCTCCAAGCGGTTTTAAGTATAATATATGGACTTAGCTAATAAAAAGCGATTAAACTATTATACATGGTTAAAATAAGATTATACTTTTACCATACCTATTATAACTCCTTAAATAATTAACCTACAAATAATTTTAATAAGATTTTTTAATCTCTATTTATTATACTATAATATAAAAACATCAAATTGAGCATATCTTAATGCTATAGATGGCGTACGCTGGGAATATTAGCCCTGACGTACGTTCTTTTTTCTTTATCTCCCATGACTTCCAGCTCGCCAACAGTTGATGTAATAAGAGAAAGAGATGATACGTCACCGATTTATCATTTTATGAATCCAACCAGATATGGAGAAGACAAAATAAAACCGGACAGAGAGTAGACGGAGACAACATCAAGATATTGACACCAAAAAACTAATCTACCCTTTTCAGGGTGACCAAGAAATTTAAAACATAGGCTCAATAAGTCGTGCTCAAGATTGGTGCAACGCAACTTGTTCCAAAGGATTTGTTTGGTGCGTTAATTTATCTCAAAAGTGATATAGAAGAATATTCCTTTGTAGAGAGGTAAAACCATTCTGATATAAGAAGAGCATGAAGCTGCCGTATAACAACGCTATTGCATAGTAATGCGGCCACTGCAGAACATGTCGCTTACCGATCTTTATTAAAAAAAAACAATAAAAAAAAGTAAAGATTCTATTTCATTTAATTGTCAAATCCCAACAACTGGTCTTTGTCAAAGAGTAACGTAACGCATTTCTGCCAAAAAAGGATGAAAAAATTTAACGTCGTTCTCTTTCCGGCATACTACAGTAATGTTTTATTTAATAATTATTTTAATAAATAATTTGCAGGAACAACATTTTTTCTTCACAGTTCATAAATAATTTTTGAACTTTGATATAATAAAATATAAAATTTTAAATTATAAAATTTTATTACATTCTATTATAAGTTACGTTATAGTGATTAAAAAATTTAGAAAAAATTAGCATGTGATTTTATAAATATTAATTTTTTTGAAGTTTTTAAATAAATTTAATTAATGTAGACTATAGTTGTTGAGATTATTTCTTTTTATCTCTGAAAGCTTTACTTCCAATTCAAATATCTAGATAATGCTGTCGAATCATTCAATTGTATGACCTGCATAGTTAACAGTAAGTAAAACGTAGCAATGGGTATTTGTAATTATTATTAATTATTACTTACTATTCTTAATACTTATAAAACCTGTTAAATTTCAATGATATATATAATAAAGTCTGCTTATTAAAATAAGGTCAGTCACATAATTGTAATTTTATACGAAGCAAAGAAAATAGACTGAATTAAATTTGAATTAAGATTGAATTAAGACTGAAAATATAAGAATATGAAAGAGAATACAATATTTACATTTTAATATAAGTAAAAAACAGCAATAATTATCATTACATTATTCAGACAACGTACTAAATATTTCCATTTTAATAGAAACTAATTACTTATTATTTAATGTTTAGTATTCAATACAAAATAAATGTTTTTATTTTGTGTTCAGCTAGAAAACATTTTATATAATATAACGAATATTTTTCTAAGAAAGAAACAATAATAATACTTCTAAAACTACTGGTCAGCTATAAAAAAATGTGTTGAAAATTATAAAATAAGCAATTTATATATATATATATATATATATATATATATATATATATATATATATCCTTCCCTCGTACATCTATCGTCACTCCATTATCAAAGGAGGTGTGGCTAAATTTTTCCGAATGGTGCAGGCAGAGCCATGAACGTTCCAGTATCTGCTTGCCAGACACAGGATGATTGGCAAAAGTAAAAGTAATAATTGCCTAAATAAAGATATTTTAACTGACTTCTTCCAAATTACATATCGTCTGAACAGTGATCTTACATCAAAAGTGGGATTTAGCATTCGCTTGTATAATTCAGAGAGGCAATGTAGATGCAGTATATATAACTGTAACATAAAATAGGTAACTAATATGGGGAGTAACGCTTCGATGCCTTGAGGTGATCGACAAATGAGTACAGAGAAATTTTTTGTATTTCGCGATTGGACAAACGCAAATGGCCAAGAAATTTGAGTCGATATATGCACAAGTAGATGGTTTGCATATCACAGACTCTAGGTGGAATCTTCAGAGTAAGCTTGCAGGTATCGCATATTACAAAATCGTAAACATACGACTACAGGAACGTTTCTCTACCCTTCGACACTAATGATGCACATCAGAGCATCGGATTCTGGATTACAAATGTAGAAGGTCTGAAAAACATATATTTGTGAATGTATATTGCGATGTCACTGCAACTACGTTCGCGATGAAGCGGCTTAAACGTCCACAGGTAAACGATACGAAGAGCTCGTTTCGGTGGATTAAATTACTAAGTGCAATACATTACATACGTTCAGAATTTAAGAAACTTGACGAAAATATGTCCATATATCTCGTCGAGAAGATTAATCTCGTGAATGCGTGTGGATTCTGATACCATTCTATCAGAATTTCAACCAGCAAAATATCAAAATCTCGACGATCTACGCTCGTATTTGGTGAGACAACTTCATAAAATGAGTTTTCTAGGAAAAATTAAATTAATGTGATGATTATCGTCGTTGTCGATAAGAAAGTGCTAAGCCAAAATGTCGTAAAGACGAAAAGCTGCAGAGTGATTCCGGATAATTAAAAAGGATTGCGTCATTAACGTGGTCAATTTCATTTGAATTAGAAACAATTTTCTTGATGAAAATTATAATGAGTTAAGGCAGAATAGTAATATTCTCAACATAAGCTTGAAAAATCAAAAGAATAATAATGGATTTTTCAAATAGCAAACATTTCGAATCAATCGAATATACGTCAAATAAAAAGTGATATGCTAATCGGGCAGTCTTTCAACTACAGTATCAAAGTGTAGATCTTCTGAAAGTCGATCAACTCTCACCTCATTTTGTAGTTCTCTCGACGATGGAAAATCTGTCACTCCTCTGCTAGAGGAAGCTCTAAACATGATAGTCTTAAGAATACTGTACTTAATAGTAAAACTGATAATGACTTAAATAAAGATATTTGAAACCTAACGTCTCCAAAATTACTTACTTATTCGATTGTCCTTTTTTCAAATGCGATATTGCCATATGTGTCCAAAATATTTATTATTTTAGTTTGTAATTTTAATTATTTCTGGTATTTAATTGTAATAGATAATTGCATGTACTCAAATTTTCTTGTATAGAAGGTAAAATGAATTCATGATAAAATTTAAAAATGAATAGTTAATAAATAATTAAAAATAATTTTTAATTTCGTTTTATTAGGAATGTATTGGTTTTATAAGAAGCTGAGTGTTTCAGATTATTCAAAATATGTAAACATTGTAATTTTACATTATCACTACTATTAATATTAAATTAATAATATGTAACTAAATTAAATATATTTTGTAAAAACATTTAAATATATCTTTAAGCCTATCCATAAATCTATTAACAGTTTTTTATTAAAAATTTCTTCATATTAACGAATGTAAAATCGTTATTTATCAATAATAAATTTGACGACAGGTTTTTATTAAAAATTTTTTAATATTAACGATTGTAAAATCACATGACATCATCTAGCAATAAAAAAACAATCTCATCAGTTGTCTATCTATCGATTTCTATCTCTTTCTCTAATTTATTCTTTAAGCAAGTTTTACATGTATCGTTTCTTGCAGGAAGTCTTTATTTTGGAGTAAAGTAGGAATAAAGTAAAAGTAGAAGGAGCATTAGTATTGTCTTAGTGCTTGTTCGTCAATTATAGTTGTTAGGTTTGACATGTGTTGAGTGTAGTAATGCTCGTGCATGCACTTCTCTAAGAGGAAAAAGAGAGAGAAAGAGAATAAGGATAGACAGGCATAGGAAGGCTCCAGGGTTTTCCACTCAAACCATGCGCAGACTCGGGGAAGACCCCAGAATTTTCTGCTCGAGCAGCGCTTTCGTGATTGAACACCGATTGGACTTGAAGACAGAAAAAATAAGTATCCAATTCTGATTAGAGCGGCACCACTTTGGACTAAAGCTTAAAGAAGGATACTTAGAAGCTCTTCAGCAAGAGTAGCAGAGCTTTTTGAAGAAGCTTTGCTTTAAGGAACAGAGCTTGAAGGAACTTGGAATCCCATATTTCTCTACTCTCTCCCAGTACCTTGGAAATTACAATTGTACGTGTTGTTTATATTATTTTTCATCACAACGTCGCATTCAACTTTTTTAAAATAGCCCTTTTCAGGGCGAAATTTTTGCGAACGACTATTTTGTCTTTGTCAGGACGAAACACATCGAACAACTATTTCATCCATCTGAGGGTGATCACATAGGACCTATTATGTACCACCTTCAAAGGGCTACGATAATCTTGAAGGTTGAAGAATAGCAAAAATCAATTATCCGATCATGCTCTTCGCCATATCTTAGGATTGACACCATCAGCATTAAAAATCAACAACAATCTAAGGTTTCTTATTTGATCTGACTCACAAATTATCGATATTACGCTTCCGATAAGAAAATACTATTATTCGTAACGTATATAATTATTTTGTATTGCATTATTTAAAAATATCTAAAATTGAAGATTTTATAGTTAAGGTTCACTTCTTATTGAATAACAACATTTTTAGTTAAAATTTAAATGTATCTACAAAGAGCCAAGATTTGATAAGAAATAGACCAATACTACAAAGATTTTATAAAATTAATATATATATATATATATATATGCGTATGTATATAATAAAATATATATAATGCAAAAGTTGGTATTTTATTTGAAGTTTTTAATTATAAATGAGACTTTAAATCTTTAGAAAACTGTTAAAATTAATACAATTTATGACTAATGATATGAAATTTGTTACGTACACGGGCTAAAAGCAAATAATGAGATATTAATATATTATAATATTAATACCCTATAAATAAATTTTTTTAATAATTTACGATACACTTTTTAAAAAATTTTTTACTACTATTATAAATAGTTGTAATGATTTGATATTCTCCAGATTCTCAGATTCTGAGAAATCTAATGTTCATAGTTACTAATGAATACATCATTTCCATTAACAGTGTTAATTATTTTTAATATAAATGTTTAATTTTTACCTAAATTAATTAAGTAACGTATTTTTAAAACTGTTAATTTATAGAAGAAAGTTTACTTTAATATTTTTAACTATAAAATTATAACTGTTCATTTATAAAATAAATGTTATAAGAAATTTGAACACTGTAATAAGCATATTACTAAAATAATTACTAATGTATGTAATTGCAGAAATAAAAATATTCTTATACTTGTTTTATAATTTACATTATATATATACAGTAAATCATTCTGATTCTAATGCCAGTGCGTTTACATTTGTTATAAACTACTATTGACGTGTCATATACTGTAAAGTCTATTATATTATAAAATAATATGTACATATATTACAAAGAAATAAGTTTTTTCTGAGTTATTATAGTTAAAAGTAATATATGAGTTATTATAATTAACTATTATAATTAAAAGCTTTTGATTTTATTTCAGAAACTTGTATTATGTTAAAAACTTTGTTAACAAATAAAAAGCATTTATTTATTTTAAAGGTTTTTCTTAAAAATTATTTGATCAATATTTCTAAATAATATAATAAATTTGTGTTTAATAAACAAATGCTTTTCATTTTATATACATAATAAAATCTTGTTTATTGTTACTCATGAAACGAAAAAATAATTTCATAGAAAAAAATTAGAAAATTTCTTTTTCATCAGCAAAATGTACGGATGATTGGGTTACTATTTGGAACGACAGAAGCAACAATAAAATCACTAATAACACTGTTAAGGCTTAATTGTATGGATAATCTGGGTGAGGTAATTGCTAAAAATCAATTTTGAACCCTATGCATACGGCAATTTATAGCCGATTCATAGTTCCAATAGCCCCTTTTTTCTGCGTGACCTGATAAACATCAGGCAACTCGCGAGTCTTTCTTCAGATGCACACAACGTCTTACGCTTTTATTCATTATGTTACATGTCTTGAGAGCTCTCGACATACGGTTGTGATGTACGTCATGTCCACTGATGACGCAGCGCGCGCGAATCAAGACAGATACTGAAGCTGTCAATCCATTACAAGACCCGGTATTGTGGCGAGTCGCCGCCATATAATCTCTCTCTCTCTCCCTCTCTCTCTTACTGCTTCACTGACTGATTCACTCACTTACTTACTAAGATTAATAAAAAATCTGTTAACATTGAATTGATTGTGTTATTATTTAATCCTTAATTGTTTTAAAGGTACTACATCTGAAGCTTTTGTAACGCAAACAGGTGATGCGGTGGTATAAAATACTAATTAAATTTGTAAAATTGATAAGTTATTGATAAATAATTAGTAAACTTTATAAGAATACAAAATTATATATTAACCCCAATAATAAATAATAAAATGAAATTTTATGATTTAATGATTATTTAATAGTATAAATAATTATAGTAATATTACAGTATTATAGTAATTATTTGTTATATTATAAAATAATCAAATAAAATATTCTTAAATAATATTAAAAATTAAAATATTATATGTAATATAATATACAAGCTGTATAAAATTTCTTTAAATATATTACTGAATAAATTATTTAATTATTAATTCAATGTATTTTTCATAATCATTTACAATTTGTTTGAATTAAAATAAAGGTATAAAAAGTTTTTATATTATTAACTAATGAAAACGAAAACTAACTAAAGATAATTTATTTGTTATGTTTCGAATCATTTGTTTTAAAATAAGTTCACATAATCATTTCAAGCATAACTATAAATATATCAAAACAATTTTATTTATTCAATCAAATTTACGTTAAACTATTATAAACATAATTTTTTAATAGTTATTAATCTATTTATAACAAAATGTTTTAATAGACGCTGCATCTATTCACGTTTGTAAATATTTTATATTCAATTCAAGCTTGTAAAACAATGAAATGCTAAAATAATATTGTAATTTCATTTAAAGTAAATCTATTTCAGTAAAGTAATTTCGAAGAAATTTAAGGTATTTTATTAAATTGTCTATTACAAACGTTCAAACTTTTACATTTTTACTTATTGCTTTAGTTGTGTTATAAATAATATTTACTAAAGTAATTTATTATACTTCTTAAAAAAATTTTATATTAGGGGAAGAAAGAGCAAGGTTAATTTTTTCGACAGTTATTAAAGAAATTCTACATTATCTACATAAGACGTGACTGGTCGGGAAGTGATGAAAACTTTTTCCAGAACTCAAGAAGAGCTCAAATATTTCGATTAAGTGGTATGAGCGTACAAGGCATTTCGTAAACAGTAGTTACCCAACTGTTGATCCTGTGCTGAATTTTTCAAGCTCTTCTTGTACAGTGCGGGCGCGCATCTTCGTCAATAAATACCATTTTTATCTGACCCTAAAAACAAAATTAAATATATCTTTTCGTACATTTATTATTATTATATATTAAGTAAATATGATACGTATATATCACACACATTTTCTAAATATATGATCACAAACACTTACAAAATGTAATAAGAAATATATAAAAAAATAAGAAATTTGTAATTTGAATAACACTGTACTTTATCATAATTCAATAATAAATTAATCATAAATTTTATTTTATAAGAACTTAACATAATTTAAAGTCACTCAATAGTAATCCAATTTCATTTTTAAGTAGAATCAAATAGTTATTTCAATAGATGTGAAATTTAGAATAAAAACATTAGATTCAAAAGTTATTTTATTTATACTTATTTAATTTATCTGTATACTAATCAATTTTTATCTTAAAGAAACATTTTATAAGATTCGCACCTTTTGAATGTTGTCGTTTTTATATTTTAAATTTAGAAAAAGTAAATTGTTTATTTATATGCAGATAATAATAATGTGAATCATATTTAGTAGACCCATCTCTATTTATAGAAATTTATATCATCATCCAAAATATACAATAATTTTTTAATTATTATTGAACATATCAATGATGTTAATTAATTACTTAATATTAGAAATGCTATTAGTAATTGGAAATTTATTATTATTATTAAGATTTATTATTTATTATTAAACAGTTTCTTTTTTTAAACAAAAACTTATTTAAAATTCATTAAAATTATATTCTTGCTATTTAGTTTCAATTTTAGAATATTCAATATTAATTTACTTTTAATTAATTAATTTACTATAATATTCTAATAAATAGTGGTTTTTTATATTTTTTACTAATTTATAACTTACTTTGTAAATATTCATAGTATCAAACCATTATATTACAATCGGTGGACTTTTTTTATAAAATACCACACTGCACATAATACACAATTTTTTATGTAAATGTTTGAAGTATATAATATGTATCTATGTTGTTTAAAAAATTATTTCCAGTCTTTGATTCTTTAAAATGATTATGTAAATATAAAATGTAAATAATATGAAATTAATTTGCGTCAAAAATATTAAGATAAACTTCTATTTAAAATCCCGTATTTTAAGGAACAAAGTAAAGTAAAACAGATGATCGCGTTTATATATAAAATTAATGGGAAACGTATAACGAATTTTACAGCTCATTTGTACATAAACTACAGAACATTTGTTCGCTGCAATCGCGAGAATCTTACGCGGTTTCCAAAATAGCATTGACTTGAGATAAACAGATCTTATTTTGAGATCGTCTATGGTTCTTCTCTTTCTATCTCTACTTTTCTCTAATCTTGTCTTTATCTAGTAACTGCACGCTTTATGTCGAAAGTCTTTCTCACTTACGAAAATTCTTCATACTATTTCTTCTCTCGCTCTTCTACTTTAGCGCACCTTATTGCCCGTCTTATACATTCCCTTAAGTAAAGGAACATTATCCAGATGCAAGGAAACTCACTGTAGAAATCTGAAAAAAAAAATACAGTAGCAATTTATTTTGGAAGACAAGTAATGTTTTACTTAAATTTGGATTAAAGCTTAAAGATATAATTTATAAATATTAAATATGATCAATTAATAAACTTAATTTTTTAAAATAGATATACTAAAAATCAAATAAATCTAGTAAGTATATTAATTCTATTAAATAATTGAATAATAATATTTAATTTTATAAAGAATGTTGAAACTATAAATATGAATGTTTAATCTTACCTGACTGATTTGAAAAAGCACAGAATTTATTACAATTTTATATATGATAAAATCATGATAAAAACATTACATTTATTAATGCGTATTTTAATAACAAGACATAATTTTCAATATAAGTATGATAGAATATCAATGGATTTTTCTCTGTATTTCATTTAATCAAATTTTTAAATAATTTTTTAAAAGTACTTATAGTATTTATAAAATGTATGTGAAAGTATCTTTGTGAATTAAGTGTATAAAACATTAAATTTAATAGAATTTCAATGTAAAATATATATATCTAAAAAGTATGTATTAAAATAAAAAATATTAAAGTGGCATATATTAAAATATTAAAATAAATATGACTTAAATTTTATTATTGATAACAAAATAGACAGCTTGAAAAAAAGAAATCATACTTTTACCTATTTTTCTCCCATTTACTCTATTTAACGTGTGAGTCTCTCATAAAAGGCGATAACACTTGACTTGAAACACATGACATGTGTTGAACAAGTGGTATAGTTTATGACAGGAAACAGTAGATGCTTATTTAGTAAAATTTCTTTTAATGAATTATATAATCTTAATATTATTTTTAATCATTTCTATCATTGTAAAATCCGCACGCTAAGCATAAATTCAATAACATCTATTAATTGTTTTTACAAGTATTACTTTTATTTATGCAATTACTTTGGATATATTTTCGTTAAATTAAATGAAACATTTGAAAAAATAAAAATAACTTTATCTGAATCATTAATTTGATGCATGATAACTTGTTTCATTTACATTTTTGGGTATTTTATATAAAGAACAATATTTATAATTTTAAAATTTCTAGTTAAATTTTTAATTACACGATATTAATTAATATATGTAAAGTAGTGTTAAAGTTCAATTTTATATACATAAACAATTATATTTACGTTAATCATGCATAAATAAACATAATATGATCTAAAATATTTTTATGTATGTAAGTAATCCATAATTGCGAGATATAATTCTTAAAATATTATTTTTCATGTAAATACTTATTAAGATTTAGTACACTACTGATCATATTATTTAATTATTAGTTGTCAATTATTAAGTTATTAGTTGTGATATATATTTTTATGATTCAATAATACAAAGAACATTATTTTGAAATTATTAAATTAAATTAAATTACTCTCAAAAACAAAAATATATACAAGCGATATTAAAGTTTTAATTACAAAATTATTTAATGTAAAAGATTAACACTTCCAGTCTCATTAATATAATATAGATATAATAAATATAATTTTCAATTTGAGATTAATAAAAACGTAAGTATCATAATACTCTGATTATAAGAAAAATCAATGCAACTATTCTTTGAAGATATAAAATGTTGAAATTTGATTTTGTACAAAGTATAGTTATAAGATTTGTTCGAACGAGCACAATGTTATTTTTTTATAATCTGATTTTTTTTAATTATCCGATAATAGACTAAATTGTAAAAAAAGTCATTTTGAGAGTAACATCAAGAATGTTGTAAAATCATAACAAGGCGTTCGATAATTTCGACAAGCTTCCAGATATCAATGCATGTGTACATATAAGTTGTGGATGCACAGAAATGTTGCTAAGAAAATTACGCTTGTTATTATTGATATACTAGTACTCGACAGCATCTTTTTAGAGGGGTGCGCATGATCAGCGGTATAAAATTACGGCCTCGGTGTAAACACACGGAAAGTTCGGCAGTACATGTGCTCGAGCGACTTGGGTGGGCTCTGCTTCTCGCGTAAAACCAGCACACAACTTCACGTGCTGCCCAGAAGCTCGAAGCTCTATGCGTCTAGATACAAGCTCTAAACCCTTTCATATGCGAAAGGATGAATATCTAACACCAATACACGGTTGGGTATAATCAGTTAATGAATTCTGTACTTGAAATTATAACAAGTATTCTTTTAATCCAGTTATGCACTGAAAACAATGTTATACGATATTTATCAAAAATCGTAGTAATAAATGAGATGTAGCGTAAAACTGAAATATATGTTTACTTAAATATATCATGTACATACCATAAAATGTTTCATGGTACGTAAATCATTTTTAAAATCTTTACATTTTACATTTAAACTTTGACATGTGTTTGCATAATTTTCAATATTTGCAAAACATGTTACCCTGACATTCTTATGTGAAAGATTGCAGTTTCTCAGACTTGCATAAAAAATAGACAAAAAACTTTTTCTCTATAAAAATATTTAATATTATATTGGAAATATATTGGAAAATTTAAAAACTAATGTGTAAAATATTTTATGATACAATTATAAAAGTATGTTAATAAAGATATGCTACTTCTACAGATTATCATCAATATATTAAATGTATACTAAAATTTTAATACAATATTAAAATTAAATTACATTTTATAGAGTCATTTATGAAATATACATACACTCATTTATTTAAAAGATCCTTAAACTAACAAATATAGTCAACGCACGCAAAATATCTTTTTAGTTAATAAATTTGAAATTAATTTTTGTATAATAATAGCTTTATAGGAATATAACTATTTTTGTAAATAAAAATCTTTTGATAATTTATTTTAAATAAGTTAATAATTATCCTAAAATATTTTTGAGTTTATTATAAATTTAATGTTGAAAACCTATACATAAAATTCAATAAAATGTACTAAAGTAAAGTACTAAAGTAAGTGTACAGTGCTAAAGTACTTATAACAAATTAATATTATAAAAAAAGTTGTAATTTTTCTAAGAAAAAATAATCTAAATTACGAGGTACCTAAAAGTTGCTTTTATAATAAATTCTACTGTTTCTATTAGTTATACGAGGTAATGCAACTGAGGAAAAGGTTTGCTTCAGTTTCTTGGATATATGATATACAAAATGTAAGATCGAGGGACATTAAAATACAACACACACGTCAAAATATCATAAGTATTTATTTTCTTACTAAGATGCAATAAGTAGTATAATACTATACATATAATTACACGTGCGGTCCTATAAACATTTTCATAACATGAGGTCAGCAAAGAACAATACTTCACTCGACACTCAAATTTTTTCTATTAATTTGTATTACATATGATTAAAAAATACGCTAAATACAGTAGAGATTAAAACCATAACTTATACATTTAGTTTAAGAGAGTTTTTTTGTACATTAATAAAATTGCATGTTTTATTAATATAAGATGCAACTATTTCTGTTTAGTCATAAATTTTAATTCTATCAATAAACTCTACTTATTACTTATGATCACATTTTTAATATTATAAAATATTTTAAAATTATATAAAAATAATTGTCATTGAAAAAATTATTCTTAATCATATATTTGCAGTAAGAAGTTGATAGTGTCTATTTATGTTCTTTTATTTTTTCAATATTCTTACAACTATTAATAAAATACTTATATCATTATTTGTAAAAATTTTTGGATTATTGAAAATAATATAGTTCGAAGAATATAAAATATTTACAATGTATAAAATACGTGTTCATAAATTTTTATTCGTAAAAGATTTAAGCATTAATATTTTTCTTAATCTTCAATATTTATATATTGTATTGCATACTATACGTAAAGTCAACGAATTAATTATTAATATCATAAAAACCAATGTCTTGTTTTTATAAGTTTAGAAAATATTTGTTTTACTTTCTCAAAAATTAATTTTTTTCAAATTAGATTGTAAAAATGTATGCCTAGAAAATAAAATATTCGAGAAAAAATCATTAGATAGTCACACTCTTAATAATATAATTATATATAGTATTGAAACTACTAAAATGAGGAAACTCGAAGACGACATGTCTTTTCGATCTGCGGTTTCCTTATAAGACTGAGAACATGTGCTACCAAACGGTTAGCTTTCCAAGTCGGGTGGTCTGTCATATCAGTACTGTACTGCGCTCATTTTTATTATCAAAAAACTGACGAAGGCTATCTTGTAAGTCATAAAAACAGAAATTTTCTGACAAATCAACGCATCATACTTGACGAATATAATATAATGAAGAAAAACATTTCTATGAAATTATCCTTAATGACAACAGAGATCTCACTGTTTCATTTTATTGATTTATCATTAAAAATAATAATTTTTATTCTCCAAAATTTTTGTAGTTATTATTTAATGTCCTAATGTATATCTAAAAATATATAATATATATTTTTTAATCTTAAAGTATTTAAAATATGAATGAATTTATGATATTTTATCATTCATGTTTTAAAAAAATTTATAAAAATAATAAAACTTATTACATAATAAAATTAGTGCTAAATAATATATGATAATAAACTTAATTTGCATTGTTTATATTAAATTAAATGAGCATATTATACTTAATTAATTTACTAAAGTAAATTAAATTAACAAATATGATATATTTAATCAATTATTTCTTTTTTAACAAAATAACTAAAGTATGGTATAAAAAGGTATCAAAATTATTATAAAGATAAACAATAATGATATAATTTAATATTGTTTTTTTGTTAAACTTATAAACACATTTATTAATCTAAAATTAAATTTATAAAATGATAAATTAAGTATATTCTTAATAATAATAATAATAATAATATAAATATTTTTTATTGTATTTTCACACTAATATAATAAGTTAGATGTTACATTTTCAAAGATGAATCATCTTTGCTAATCAGTCTAAATTCAACTTACTTCCGAAATATTGATGATTGATTAACAAAGAATATATTATACCCCAAAGGAAAATAGATACAACAGTCTTTCAAGCAACTTTAGAAATTTATCCTAGATTTAAAAAATTCCTATCTTAAAAATAAATAATGTATTCAGAAATACTATAAAATATGTTTTATGCTATATAATTCACATAAATAAAAAATTGTATTTTTTTACATAAAAATAAATAATCTTTTAAAAATAGCAGATTTGTTAGATAATATTTATTCATTCATAAATATAATATTATTTTTTCAAAAAATTTTATCTAGTAAAACTTTATTAATTATTATAAAATTTGTTTCGGATTTGAAAAAACGATTATCAAATTCTCTAATTTTTAAAATAATATTGAATCCTCAAAATTAAATCAATAAAAGTTGATACTATTCAATTATCAAAACCATTTACGCTCTTTTTTATTTTAAAAAGGTAATGTATGTTTATACGTATATAAATATAAATTTTAATCATTGAAACAAATACATTATAGTAAGTACTATTATTTTTAAAAGAGTATTCTTTCTTACTATTTTATTTCGTGTATACTTTAATTACATCATTATGATATATATTTTAAGAACAATTTTTCTTGTACAGATTAAAAATATTTGTAAATTGAAATATTGATTGACAGATGTTAAATCATCCTTTGTATAGAAAGTAGAATTATCGCAATAATTTATTTAGAATACTATTTTCCCGAAAAAAAATACTTTGATGAACGGTAAGCTTTACATCCTAATTGTGCTTATTTATTGTGTTATCTGTTCAATAACTGTTTGACGTTTAATAGAATATAAACTTGATATAAAGTATTAATTAAACTAATTAAATAGAAGTTAAATATAGAATATTAAAATTGTTGTTAAATAAATAACAGCAATTTCCTAAACGAATTTTACTTTTTATATATTTCATTTTGTATATTTAAGATTCTGAAATTAAATTAAAATTTTGTACTCAGAGAAACTTCTGTTTTAAAAATCTAAGCATTCTATGGCCCTTAAAATAAATTTTATGTAGTACAACATTACAAGACTCTTCCAAAATATCATGATTATTTCTCTCTTCTCTCTCTCTCTTTCTCTTTCTCTCTGAAATAACTCAACCCTTACACTATTAGTCGTACCTTCTTTCTCGAAAGCGTAATAATTTAAAATGAATGGCTAACCTCAAAAACTTTCCTCAATTTTATACTAAAAGATTTTAAATATATTTTTAACATATTTGAAATTAAAAATAGAAAGTTTAATATTTATAGTAAACATTCTCATAAAGATATTAAAAATTATATCCATTATTATTTATATTATATTGATAATATTGTATTATAAAATGCTGAATATTATATTCATATTTTTTGTATTGAAAATTTTTTTACTTAAATATTTTTAAATGCCTGATACTAATCTTTAAATTAAATATTCATGAGTCTACGTAATTCTTCAAATTCTTTTTTCAAATTTCAACAAGTTTTAAATGCTATATTTTTTAAATGTACAATATCAGAGAATAATGGGGTTTAATATATAATTTGATACAATTATTAAAGTATATTTTCTTGTATCAAAATTCATATATATAATAGGTTTTATCATAATACTTTATATAAATTATTTTTTCTTTAAACTCCTTGTATTTAATAAGTAAAGTAAAATTCAATTAGTAGAACGGTAACATACTCATAAACCAGATCTATAGTTTATAAATTATTTATCCAATAAAACTTATTTAATCATATATAGACGTTATTCAAAGACTAATTGGATTTGATGTTTAAATTTTATTGTGACTTGTGATAATGAAATCAATAATTGATAATGGTGAAAATTTAAATGAGTACGTCTTGTCTTTCGTCGTTGAGCTGTCTAACATACCAATCATCAAGAATTAAACATATATCAGAGGTGTTTATTTCTGATGACACATGATCGCATGTCAGATTTCAATTGATGAGATGAGTGGGCTATACATATCAATTTTTTGTCACAAGTCGAATTTATATGCGAGTACTTTATATGTTTAGAGGAATAAAACTTCTATTAATCTCTCTTGATAATAATATCACGATACGTCTGTAAAACCATAATATTATCTGTTATTAATCTATTAATATAAAAGAATAATTTAATAATTACAATATTATATTTTTGGTTATTTTAAGATCTAACTAAATTACAAATTAATATTTTAGGGAGTATTTATAAAGCTTTATTTTGAAACAAGCTAATAACAGTTACATATAATAATAATCTACAGGTTAATGACTGCTCAATGCAATTATTTGTAACGAAGAAACATATTGATCATAATTTGAATAAATATTTAACTGAGAAATTTTTGTAATAGAATTCTTCCATATTCTTACTAGTTTCTTGTTTAATTAAAAGTAAATTTAATTAAAGTTTAATTAAAAATCAAATAAAATTTGTTGAAGTTTCTATATATACAATTTTTATTTAAAAATAGTAGTCAATGGTATATTTATAATGGTATAATCATAAGTTTTATTTAATATGTAATATAATAATTGAGTAATAAAATGTTTCCTATAAAATTTAATCTGAATTATAAATATGTAATTCTTCTAAATCTTTAATTTATTCATTTAATTTTTAAATTAAATTAATATTAGTTGTATCTGCAAATTTCCAAAAATACTACATTAACATGTGTATATATATAACTAACATCGATGTAAATGAAAAAAATTAGTCATTACAGAAATTTTATTTTGGGTTATTGATAATTTACAAGATTTTATAAAAATATAATACAAGCATATTTAAATATTAATATTTTTACAGTATCATAGGTAAATATTCCAATATTCGGGTACTTTAACATTTTTTATGTTGTTAAATATTCTAGTATAAATGAAAAGTTTTACTTTGCTAAAAAATAAAAAATAAAAACAATAAAGTTTTTGTTTTTGTAAAACTTGATTATTAAAACTTAATAGTAATATTATTAGAAACATAAGACTTGGTAATTAGCCAATTACATATTGCATTAAGGTATCAGTATACAAGTAACACTATGCGATAGTATTGAAAGCTGTTTTAATGACTTAAAACCAACAAATTTAATTGTCTGTCTATCAAAGAATTAAATTGACTTTTTAAAATAACATCCTAATTTCACTTCTTTTAATTTAAACATTTTTATCGAGAATATTATAGAAATTCCCATTACTTTTTACTTCATACATTGACAATAAAAATATTTTTATCAAATTAGATAAATTTTTATCAAATTCAATATTTTTCTACACTTAATATCAATGTTTATTTCTAATGTATCTTTTAATAAAATTTTACCTTCAGTAAAGTATAATTATATGTCTTAAGAATTAATATTAAAAATTGATTTTTAATAATATATTTAAGTTTTATTAAACTATCATAAGCCTTTAAATACCAAAATCTTTACCCATGAAAAAGTATTGAGAAAGCTATAATTTAAAAGTAATAACTTTAAGGATTTTATTTACGTTAAAACTACAGAAACTGCTATCAAAATTATTGACTTTTATTCTATTATTTTGAATTATTTTCTAATATTTTAACTTTTTTATAATGATTGTTTGAGTTCATCGTATACATTTTGTTACACTTCATTTCCCTAAAAAGAAAAACTGAATCATTCATGAAATATTATTTCCAAAAGTTTATTTCCAAATTTACTTGATAAAATTTTGAAAATTTCTACTACTAGGATTAGTATTCTACATAATATTTCTTTATTCTTTCATAAGTTTTATATTTTATCCTTTAAAAAAACTGCCATTTGTTTTTAAATTAAGTATAAAATAAAATTATCATTTGTTATTTATTTGTTTATAAAATATATCTTTTAAATTATAAATTTATTTATTAATGAAAATAATCGTAATAATAAATAAATTTTGTATATTTTTTGTACATTCTTATATATTTTATCAATGACTATCAAATTAAAAATTAAAATTTGTTTATTTAAAATATAGTTTTAACCGAAAAAGAGTGCACAAAATTCTGTCTGACAACACAAAATAAAAAAAAGAATAAACTTTGCAGTATTACTAATTAATTGAAATTTAATTTTGCAAATCTGAAATTATGCAAAATATAAAAACTCTGAATTTAAAGTTACATAAAAATTTACTTATAAGAATTAAAATAATATCTTTATTATCAACTAAATTTGCTCTGTTTTTATAAAATTGAAAGTTCTCATAAGATTCTCATTATAAGTACTTCTTATTTTTTAATTTAGTTCTTATGAATAAGTATCAGTGATGAAAATTTCTTATTTTATAAGCTACAAAAATATTCTGAAACTTACGTTAGTTCATGAGTAAAATTTAGTAAATGTATCATAGAAATTTAACATATACTTTTGGAGTAAATATAATTTAATTATTTCTCGCACATTTTCAAACATGAATTTCATGCATATTTTAATTATCCTTAGCTACAAAAAACATTTTAATATAAATATTTAAACGCTAATAGCAAATAATTAAGTAATTAATAATTTTCCAAATTGTTTAAAATTATGAATTATTTTTATTATCAAAATTTTCAAGAGGTTAATGTATAAATCATTATTGAGAATCAAATTTCATTAATGATTTACCAAAACGAAACATATTTTCAATAAAGATTTTTGTGTTAAAATGGAATTAAGTATTGATATATTACTAGAGGTATTTAATTAATTTCAAATTATATCAAATGTATATTACAGGTTGTATGTAAGAACCATTGAATTCAAATTAAAACTATCACTATATTTAATAATAATTAATTACTATCAATCCTATATACTGACTAAGAATCTCTTCTTCAAAGTATAGTGCAGGCTCATGTTACGATAGTAAATCCACTCAGTCTTGCCATCCGCCATGGAAAGGATTGACGTCAATTCCACCAATAAGAGTCTTTGTTTTCAAACTTTTTACACTCGTAGTTCCGCCTCCAGATTGACGCACCGCCCATCTCTTACAAATCCCCCAATGATATCGAACTAGTGCCACCATACGACGACTTCAGACTCTTGACTGTAGCTTTAACTTTCTTCGAGATGCTCCTGCGCAGTCAAGCGAAACAAGGCGAGGGCGATTAGCAATTAGATCTCCGGTTGTCCCGTCTTAATTACCTCTGAAAATTCGACGCGAGATTTCGTCCAAATTCACAAATGACCAAACAGTTTATCTTTTACTCGTGTACATAATTACGATTAAAATCATATTAATCTAATGCAGATTTTAACTCGTACATAACGTGTAGTGTGAAACGAAAAATACTGTAAGAACAGTTTGATGAAACAATGAAGTGCTGTTTCGTCGTTAAAGTTTACAAAGTGCAAATGTTTCGAATATAAAACTCTGATTATCCTTTTATTGTGATGTTATTATTAGCTATTTAATAAAGTTATTTGTGAAACACAAATGCTATACTTTATCGCATGGACTGAAATCTCCACCACATACTTTTTAACCAGCGTCTTTTAAAATCATGACTAACGAGTCTGAGTCAGTGATATCCACGCAGCATCTTCATTTGCGCGATCAACATCAACATCATCATCGCTTGCAACATCATAACTCACCAACAACTCATTGTCATCCGTCAGTCTCTTTCAGTTATTCGACATCAAGCAGCAGTGCGAGATCAACTTCCAGCAACATTTCCAGCGTCATGTCTAGTTTAACTCAGGTTCAAAATATCGAACCTTTATTGTCGTCCTCGAACTCGAATAACCAGGAATCAATGTCGCGAAAACCAGGAGCTCGTCGACAGGAAAAACCGCCCTACTCCTACATTGCCCTCATCGTAATGGCCATTCAGTCGAGTCCAGGCAAGCGCCTTACCCTATCAGAAATCTATGCATATTTACAGCAGCATTTTCCCTTTTTTCGGGGTTCATACCAAGGCTGGAAGAATTCAGTGCGACATAATCTCAGCTTAAATGAGTGCTTTATTAAGTTACCCAAGGGACTTGGTAGACCGGGGAAAGGCCATTACTGGACCATTGATCCAGCGAGTGAGTTTATGTTTGAGGAGGGCAGCTTTCGACGCAGGCCGCGTGGATTCCGCCGGAAATGCCAAGCTCTAAAACCGCAGTATCCACAATATTTTCCGACGGCAGGTGTTCAATCGTCCGTATACGATAACCTCACTGTTACTGCCGCTGCAGGCGTCGATTATGCCAGTGGATATCAGAACCAATATCAAAACTACCCTGAGTATGCGATGTACGGAACCACAACTAGCATCGCCGCCGAATGGTCATATCCAGAAGCCTCATACAAGACACCACCTCCACCTCCACCACCTCCTATAGCCGAAGTTACTTACAAAACAACTGAGGTGACGTACAAAACCGGAAGTGATGCATCAGTCTATAGAAATGGGGAAGGGACATTGTGTAAAAGCGAAATTCCTTACAACAGAACACCCCAAGAACAAACAGTGACCTTTAGGCCGGATAGCTTCCAAAATAGCCTCAAGGATCATCAGCTACAATTGCATCATCAT
Source organism: Wiebesia pumilae (assembly GCA_018907045.1). Lineage (NCBI taxonomy): Eukaryota > Metazoa > Arthropoda > Insecta > Hymenoptera > Agaonidae > Wiebesia > Wiebesia pumilae. The sequence goes on along the minus strand of JACCHZ010000172.1, from coordinate 289,371 downwards.
CACGGGCAGCAGCAGCAACAGCAACAACAACAGCAATTGCATCAACATCAACATCAAGAGGTCGGATATAAAATAGATGCTAACGGCGATGAGATTCCTGTAACAACAATTTACAATAAGTGTAATGGCGCTTCGAGTGTTAATAATCAGAACCAGGATTACTACACGACCTATGGAGGATTATCAAGAAACGCAACTCAGACTCCAACGATAAATGTTAATGCGGCAATACAAGCGGTTCAGGCAATCTCACCGGATTCTGGAAGTCCAATTGCTAGTGTTAGCTCATCTCACGGGGGATGTCACACGCCTACTACAGAACACAGTAAGATCATTGCTTAAATTATTTTAACACTGAACACTTTTTAAGTTGTCAAGATTTAAACAGTTGTTTTATGATTCGAAATTTACTTTATTTAAAAGTCTTAATAAATAATTAATCTTAGTAAATATTATGAAAATATTATGTAGTTGAAATTGTCTTTTTTTAATGTAGTAAAAGTATTTCGATACTTTTATTTATACTTTCATTATCTAATTAAAAAATATAAATAATTTTCATTATTCCAAATTGCAATAACTTATTCTTTTATATTTCATACATTTATACAATATGTCTCTGCCACTATTTTTATATTTCTACATACTTTTACTTTTAACAAAGTCACTTATATAAGTATCAATATACCTACATATGAATATTTCATACATTAACAATATTGTCTCTTTTTCTTTTCTTATTTAGAATGCAGTCTTAGTATATGTACATATACATTTTCATAATGATATTCTATTCTTCACAGAATTGGATTACAATCACTAATTTATATAATAATAATAAGTTTATTTTTATTATTTTCAGAGTACTAAAATGCTCTCTTAATATATTATGTATATATTTAAGTTTAACTCTTTAAATAAAGTAATTAATTTTTTCGCTCTAAATCTTTTATTAGATACCTTTTATATATGAAAAATTTACACGCGCGTGTATCTCTCTCTCTCTCTCTTTCTGTGCGTATGCGCACGCGTTCAAGAAAAGTTCAGTAACTCAACTTTTCTTAAGATAAATTAAAATATTTCAATAAAACTACAAATTTTCGGTAAATGAATTAAAATTCATTTTATTTTTTCAAATAATTTTGTTAATTTAAAATATCTAAATTTATTTTTTAATGTAATGATATTTAATTTATCTTTTATTATTTTTCATAATATATAACATTATTATAATATTATTTAGTACATTTTTAAACAACTATTATTAATATAAAAAATATTAAAAATATAATCTACTATTTATATATTTTATTATTTTGTTCTTTAAACTTACAAAATAATTTTTTATTTAATAGATTTAAGCATTTAGGATTATAAAAATTCATTGTTCAACAAGCAATAAAAGGAATCATGTGAAAATATTTGTTTTATTCATTTATATATATTATATATTATTTATAATATATATACTAACATTTTATATTATGGTGTAAGCAGATGATTTTTACATAAACCACTGAACTAACTTTTAGTGAATAATTAGCGCATAATAAATGTCTCTTTAAAAAATTTAAATTATAAATAAAATAATTAGTAATTGTATCTTTGGGAATATATATATATATAACTAAAAAGTTAAATATTCTTAAAAGCTTCATTTAGTTTTTTGACAGCATTTCGCGGATTTCAGTAAAAAATTCGAGAACATACGGATGTAATTGAATACGTATGGGTACTATTTGTAATGTCATAATAATAAAAATCAAAGTTCCAATTTTACATTTAATCCAAATTGAATACAGTTCGACTTTAAAAAATTTTTGAGCTTTCAACGCTTATTAAAGAATTTTCATTTAAACCCTACGAATAAAGAAAAACATTAGTTTAAAAATACGAATTTGTAATTTAAACTTTTATTAAATGTTATACCTCAGTAATTCAATCATTTATTTTATTACAATATCAAGTATAATTTGAGTAAATGAATCTTTGTCCACTTTGTATTATTTTACAAGAAGGATTTACTTTAAAATAAGTTATTTCAAAAACTAGAAAAGAATATAAAATGAATTTACTTTTTAATAATTATTAAATTACTTATAATTATTGTTATTGTTATTATATGTTTAAAAGTAAATATATGTATGTATGTATGTATGCTTGTATGTTTATATGTATATATTTCTAAAGTATATTCAACACATGTGGATCAAACATATTTTTTTTTAAGAAAATATTCTAATTTTAAAAAATAAAGAATTAAATTAAATTTAATGTAGGTACAATTTAATAATAAATTAGTTACTTAAAATTTATACTGAATATTCAGTAATTCATATTCATTAAATAAATAAAAGGTTACATTTTTCAATTATATAAGAATATTGAAAACACTATTGATGTACCGAAATTCATAATTAAAAATTATTTTGATTCAAAGAAACTAAAATTTTATTTTAACATAATATTTTATGAACAAGACATCTAATGTATACTGCAAACATTTTTATCTTTTACTACTGTAGAAAATATAATTTTAATAACATGTTTTTTCTTTAGAGAAGAGTTAACTGTACATATATTTTTTTCTTTATAATCTTGTTTTAAAAGAAGCTTCAATATATACGTATTTTTTATGTATATAATTTTTATTCATAAATGAAACAGAATGTAATTCTCATTTATTTACATCTTTTCGAGGTCACTTTTAGATATAAAATAATTTAATGTACATATCTAATATCTTGATACACTTATCATTTTAATTTTTATACTGATTGATAATATTGTAGATTTGATTAGACATATTATGCACATGTATGCATCAACGGTGTACACTGTGATATAAATGACTTATCAATGGTAATAAATACACCAGTAAATAAGGACATAAAAATATTGTTAGTAAGCGACCAAAATTATACAATAACAAAATGAAAAGAATAAATATAAAGTAAGATTATAGTATAATTATGTAACATGAATAAATGAAAGTCGAGTGTTCCATGTTCACTATATCTGAAAATGGCCTGTATAAGAAGTAGAAAAGATAATAATATTATTCGAACAAAAGTATATATTATTTTGAATAAGCAAATCAGCATTTTTTAAAAATAAAAGTGTAATAAGCACAAAACTGATTGATGTACAATAATTGTAATAAATTATATATATAACTAACGTGCTGAAATAAAATTTAAAATAATATACAAATGTATGGATACGAATAATATCATATTTTATGTGATAATCATATTTGATTTTTTATGATTTTAAATAGCATTATAGTCAAATTTATCGATACGTTTCTTGAAAAATAAAGTCTAAATATTAGTACCTAATTATGAAACTAAAATGATATATTTCTTATTTCTATATCTAGTTTTTAAAGAAATAAAATATAGTCAGATTAAAAATTTACCTTAAACACAAATAAAAATGTTTATTAGTTCGATCAATCTAATAAAACTATCATGATCATATTTATATTTTTAATTCAAATAATAATTAACTGCTTTTTGAAGTTATAAAATGTATATATTAGTTATATTTTTAATTTATTATATTATGTTAAAATTTATTTTAACGCTTTTAAGTGAATTATTAAAACAATTTATATATTTTAATTATATCATCTAGCTTTTTTCCTTGTTTTTTCTAAATATTATAAATTAGACTTTACATAAATTTTATAAATTGTTTTTATACTCTAAATTAATGATTTCTAATTTGAAGCGAAACTAAATCATAATCTAATTTGTTCCATACTGTATTATATAAACCTAAAATTCTATGGTAATTTAATATATGTATACGTACAGATATATAAATAATTGATACTATTTCAAAATTTAACAAGACTTATTTTACTAACATTTCACTAATTTAAGAAAATTACTTTTTCATGAGTTAGATACTGCATTTAAAGTAATCGATTTTTGTATTTGTATTTCTAACAGATTTTCTCTTTGTTCATCATTCTATCTAAATTTATTATTTTATATAAATATAGGTACCAATAGTCAGTAATGTTTCTTTTAAGTTATAAATCAGTTTAAAGTTTATTATAATATTCTATTGTAATAAAGATAAAAATAAAATAAAATAATAATAAAAATATCTATTATATAATATTCTATTATAATAAAAAATTATTATATTAGAACGAAATATACATTTTTTAATTTGTTTTTTAATTCGCTATTTAAAAATATTTTTTATACATTTAATCTGAATTTACATGAATAAAGTTTAAATAGAATAATGTGATCTTTAAAAATTGATGTATGTAAAAATTAAACATATAATATCGAAAAAGAAATATAAAAAAATGTTTGTTATAATTTTATCAATATTATTTAATCAATCGTCAAATGAAATAGCTTTCTTCTTAAAACTAATGATGTGTTTGAAAATTCATGTGCACAAATATATTTTAACTATCTGAATATATTTTTACATTGACTGAAGTACTATTGCTTTCAATAATTTAATTATGTTTATCAAATGTTATAACGAATATTTTTGAACATATTTTTATTTTTATTTTAATATACTTACGAAGAAAAATTTTATACTTATTACACTGATTTTTTTAATGTAATCCATTTAAATATTTAAAAATTATGTAATTTAAGAAAATATCTTTTTCAAAGATCACTGACACTCAACTACGCTTGAAAGGATTCATTTCGTTATAGACCACACACGAGCAATATTTTTAAGTTGCAATCATATTCTTAGATCCTTTCTTGCTCCAGTTTTTGTTTTCTTAAGACCTTAAATAACACAGCATACCCAAACGTGACTCAGAATAAATTTTTTTTTAAATGGAAAGGTTGGTTCTACAAAAAAAAAATTGACACTTACATAAAATATAGTATGTATTTATTTATAATTAAATAAAAATAAAATAAATAAAACACGATATATACAAAGCGTGATACTCCTAAGCTTAGTATATAATTTAATGTAAGAAAAAATTGTTGGCTCGTGCGAAGCTTCCATGCAGCGTAGTTGAGTCACTCAAGACTTGATCGTAATAAAAAAGATAATATATAAGAAAAAAGGCATTCGTAAAACGGAACATTAGTGAAGTGTCCACTTGAACTTAAAACACTCTCGAGATCGTTCAATATACTCACAGATATTATAAAAATGATTTCTTCTTGAGAGCACTGCAATCTTTCGATTATTTACCTATCATTTTCAATTCATCGATATTCTCTACGAACTATTTTTATTACTTTGATGTTTATAATTCAATTAGTACTAAATATATTTTAATTTTCAAAATTTCTAGATACTGAGCAAAAAATAAGATTTAGTTAAAAATGCATTATGAATTAATTACTATCTACAGTAATTAATTTAAATTTTAAATTAAGATTTAATGAGATTTTAGTGATCTTATTAATCAAAGTATTTGAATATATATGAAGACAAAAATATTTTTTGTAAATTGTATTTCTTTTATTTAATAAAAAATATATAATACTCTATTTTGAAATAGTGACTTACTTGTAGTGAAATGTTTTGAATATAATTTACTTACTCATTTCTACTACCAATTCAATATGCGATTAAGTAAATGTCATCTTTATACTAAATACCTTTGTACAATATATTAGTGAGATATTAATAGGAATTCGCAAGCACAAGTAAAAGGATATTTTAAGCTCATATTAAGTATTAATCGTATTAACTATTAATCTCCTCACATTAAGTATTAATTTGAGGATAGTAATTACTTTATGAGGATAGTAATTAATAAGTACATCATAAAAATGTTAAAATCAAATAAATACATCATTTGCAGAGTATTTTCTTTATACTATATTAACGAAATTTTATTAAGGGCCATTACATATTATTTAATACAAAAGTATTCAATATATTAATATTGAAAATTAAAGAATCCTTTACTTGATGTCTACAAATTATTTAAAATAATGAGTAAGGCACGAATTATTATAATCTTCCGGTACTTCAACTAGATTCATGAAAAGTTTCATAATTAACTGATTGATCCTGAAAATTATAAGATACATAGATAACTTACAGAGTAATAAAAAAGAAAGTTGAACAATAAGAATCAATGTAAGTTGAGCTGAAAATTAAAATATAATGTCAATGTCAATTGTTAAAGTTACAAGTACAAGATTCAATGTCATTCACTCATAATAAAAATGAATGAAAACAAGAACAACTTTTAAAATAACATTAAAGTAAATCTAAAGCAAATCCACATCTTCTGTTATAGGTGCGAGGATACAATGTTCTAGTGGCAATAGCTCGAGCGGCTCCGGGGGTGGAATAATTGATAGAAAGCCCTACTTGGGCCATAGTGCAGGCTCGATGACTTTAAATTCGTCACTTGGCACGCTCGGCTCGATTGGATCGCTAAGTCTGGGAAACATCGGCGGTCTTAGCATCCCTGGCACAGTCACAAGCAACATTCACACCAGTGCTGCGCCTACCACTTCCATATACTACGACCAGATTAAATACACAATGTGAGAAGTATTTTGCATGAATTAGAGAGAGAAAAAGAGAGAAAAAGAAGGCTTAAGCCTGTATAGATTCATATGTGCATAAAAGAAATACGATTAGATGGAATTCTTATACTGTCGGTTTATCGGCAGTTTTAATCGGCAATATTAATATTTCTTTGTTTTTACTCAGATAAAATCTGATTTTTAAGTTGTTTCTTGATAACATATCCCAGCTTTCAATTTCACAGAAGTACATTTATCTGTGAGCATAAAAAGAACTCGTGGGTGAAAACTTTTATTGGAGTGGCTACATCTTTTGAATTAATCGTACTACGTGTTTATTATCAATATTGATAATATTGAAAATGAGTTATTGATCTTAAAATAAAAAGAAACTCTTACAAATGATGCCGCTAAAATAAGATTTCATTTGTAAAAAATTATTTGTTTATTTTTACGAAAACAATTTATTGTAAAATATTAAGGCACTTATAGTTCAAAAAGAACTAGCATATTTATTAAATTCATAATTCATTTACAATTTTTCTAGAGTTAAAAATACTTGATTTTATTAATTTGTTTATTAATAATAATAAAATATATAAAATTTGGTCATAAAATTATATTGTTCTCATAATATATTCATATGGTCAGTACAATATTTTTGGAAATAAATAACAGTACCTCTCTTATATACTAATGTTCTTACCAAGAATATCATATAATGTAATACATATTATTTGAATAAGGAAAAGTAGAAAATTTTCTAAAATGCAATTATTGAAAGTTGTAAAAAGTTCTTTTTTAAGATAATGATAAACGATTTTGTTGTTTGTATACGTGGTTATTTTATGTACAGTTGTTTGACATAAAAAACTTTCTTCGATACCCAAAGAAAAGATAACAACGGTATACCTTTTGTAAGTGTACTGTAAAGAAAAACAATAGTAATTTTGTAATAAAATAATTTTATCTATTTTCTATTTCCATTATTATTGAAAATAAAATTTCATCGATCTCTTTATTATTTTATTTAAATTAATACTATCTTTATGTTATTATTAATTTTAGTCTTTTAGTATTTTAAATATATTTGTAATATTAATATGATACTCATTTGATAAAAAGAGCTACGTATTTTTTATATCCCATTCCCAGAATTTAATGCGTTTGTAAAATCCAAAAGATTTCACGAACTATGTGTTATATTTTTCAATTGTAAAAGTGTTTAAATTATTTTTCTGTGAGAAACAATGAAGGAAAAACAACATGCTGTCAGCAGATTTTCAGAATGCGCACACTTTCTTCTTAGACATGCAAGCCATAAAAGAACATGTGATTTTTACCTCGTACTCTGAATGGTTTAGTGTCTTTTTTTGTAACAGTCATAAATTTAGTTGAATGAGTTACTAACGATCCATAAACTTACAATAATTTTAAGCAACGGTAATTATTTAATAGCTTTCAATAATATTATTACAATTTCATGATAATTATAAATATTAAATTAATAACACTAACTTTAAATTTATGTCTTAAAATATACATACATAAGAAATTAAGCAAAAGTGCCAATTAATAATAATATATAAATCTCAGTTTTTTTATAAAATTTATAAAATGATGTCAACTTAAGTTAACTAACTAACATAAATAATATCTTATAAAATTATAAATAAAGTTAACTAACATAAATAATATCTTATTTATATATACGTAAACGTACCTACATAAAAAGTATTTATATATACGTAAACGTACCTACATAAAAAGTATTTATATATACGTAAACGTACCTACATAAAAAGTATTTATATATACGTAATTGATTTTTACCTGATAGTTTAAATTTCGGATTTTAAAGTAGGTATTATTACAAAAACACAATGTAAACAATTTATGTAGACTCATGTGTTGAAATTTCATCCGTTAAATTAAAATGTAAAAGCCTGTCTGCGCTATAATAAAATTTTCATTTACCAAACGCACTCTTAGAAAAAATAAAAAGCTATTTGAAAATCATTTTGTCTATAATTCTATTGTAATAATAAAAAAATATGTAAATAGTAAAATCTATACAATAAAAATAAAAATATGATATAAATGTTTTTGAAAATAATATTTGTATCACAGATGCATCTTAAAAAATAGTATTTTATTATATAATTCACCCGATTATAATTGCATTTTCATAAATAAACTATAAATTCAAATTTTTCACTTTTTAAGACAGGGAATTTAAGACATCTTGAATGGACCAGATTTTGGCCTAAAATCGCCGATCTAGTAATGACGTGCAAACAGAGCCACTCAATGATCTCGTTGACAGAATAACTTTACTGCTTTTGGCAGCAACTTTGGTGGGGACTATTGGTTGCACGATTTTATAGTTTTGACGTCATCGAGTGGTTCAACATTTTCAACGATCATAGATAATAATATGAAATTTCCGTATTATATATTATTTTATTTATGATTTGTACATATATAGAAAGACAATATCAGTAATAATAAATATATTCAATTACTTACTTTTGCTACTTAAAAATTACTTATGATGGTAATAAAAGGATATATATAAACATATTCTTATTTATTTTTAAATAAATAATGTTATATAAAGTCGTAATCACTAATTTTGTAAGTAAATTTGTTTTTGGTTATCCCATACGCGAATACGCTAAAGATATTTTATTTTAATTATATAGAAAGTTTTGAAAGTCATAAACAGTATTACTTTAGTTATGCTATGGTTACATTCATACACTAATTATGATAAAATACATTTTTTATAAATGTAATTAGTATGGATTTTAAATACTAAATGCGAAGTTAAATTACATATTCTGTGATAAAAATATAATTCTTAACTTTAAACTTTAATTAATACTTAAATTTAAATAACTATAAATAAAAAATTATATATTTCAATCAAATGTATTTTTTCATTTCAATTGAATTAATTAAGAATGAATATATTATGCTACATTTTAATATACAATGTAAAATATATATATATATATATATATATATATTTATAATTATAAGTTTGATTTGATATTCAGGTTTCAATTTTACAACTATTTTATTGTTCTATATTATTGTTCAGATAGTTATAATAAAGAACACATTATTATGTATTTATGTTTAAATTAAATACAACTTTTGCTCTAAAAAACTAAGTGAAAAAAAGATTTTCATAATTTATTAATAAAGGAATACAAATATTTTATTCATTTAATTATATATGTAAAGATAATTAGGCATTAATTTGAATCAAGTTTATATTTTATTAATTTATTCTGAGAAATATTAGAAAAAATATTAACTTTAATTAATGTCTAATTTTTATGTTATTAATAGTCCATAATAGTCTAACTATAAAAATTTCAATTACTTCTATTTACATTTTTATTTCGAAACATTTTAGTTATAAAAAACTAATGGAAAAAAAATAATAATTTAATTATAATATTTACAGCAATTTAATAAAATAATATTAGAAAAATGAAATTTTTAATTTATCGAAAGATATAATTATCTGAATGTCAATTTAATATGAAAAGATCATTTTTTAAAAGATACAGTTTTAAAATTTAACAACTTGATTTGATTTATAGTACATAAAATATATTTTTAATAGTTACATAAATTTACCTATCAATTTACAATACAGAATATTTATTTTACACAAGGATCAAAACTTCAGAAAAAACTATCTGACAATATTTTCATATGGATTACAATTAATTGCCTTCCATTTTTAAAAAATAATAAAAGTTAAAGAATTTTTAAGATAACGAAAATTATTACTAAGAATTATTGCTAGTTATCTCATATCTGGAACTTAAATTATACATAGATAAAAGATATAATAACATTATTAATAATTAAAATTTTTTTTATGATTCTACATTAAAATTACCATATAATTTATCGATAGTTCATGCGTCTACACTTATTATGTAGTATTCCGAAATTGAATTGTATTCAATTTCAATAGTAGATTCAGTAACCTTAGTAAAGTAATAACTTTCTTGAAACTAAAGTAACTAATTTAAACACTTTTATTCATAATGCTTGTTTAAATAAATTTCTTATTGTTATTATTATCATTACATATTTGAAATCTACAATATCTTAATAATAATTTGACACATAACTCAAAACAGGCGATTTTAACTGTTTCGATTATTAATTTTAAAAGAATTCAGCAGTTGCAAGCTTACAGTTATAAGATAAAACTAGACATATGACGCCACGTGCGCACAAGCTCAAAGAAAACCGTCAACAAGATAATATAATAGGATCCGAACCAAAGAATTGCGGAAGAGGCCGTTGAAACAAGGGAGAGAGGAAACACAGGAGAGTTAAAGAAAAAAAAAGAGTAGCTGATGAAGGAAGGGGTTTGCTCTAAAATAATAAACTGTATTCCGGTTGTAGTTGAACTATTCAGGAGCTGTACAGTGCGTCGAAAGCTTCACGCCTATATTCTGTGACTTTACATTGTACAGTGTAATACCACAGGAAATTTCAAAATTCGTGGCTGACATGTATGTTTGCTTTCCTTTTTATACACATAAATCCACGCATTTACGTATATATTTGACTATGGAGTTATAGGTGGTTTTATAAATTCTTTGAAATTATAAAATTACTTCCTTTGCAAAGTTCCATTTTTTCTCTTATTTTCTTATAAGTATTCATTATGAAAAATATATCATAAAGTTATAAAATGAATGAAGCTATTTACTTGTTATTCTCAAAAAATAAATTATAATCAATCATAGTGTGAACTTACGTGAATATATACCTCCAATAATAGATTTGATGAAAATCGTTAATTATGCAGAAAGTATAATTTTAATCTTTCAAAAGGTCGAATTATATTTATTAATAGAATTATATTTAAACAAACTTTTATTTAAGGGTAAAACTTTAAAGTTTAATTTTAATTTTATTCAAAATAATTGAAATTAATTGTCCTTTAGTTAGATCGAATAAGTTTACAATTTATTGTATATTAAATAATTTAATTGTACAGAAAAAAGTTAAAAGTAATATGTGTAAAAATATAAGTAATAAAATATAATAAAATAAAAGTAAAATTTTCAACTTTACTATAACTCTATAAAAAACATTTATGCAGCACTTAACATTAAATATTTAAATAAAACTATCTATTACTGAATAGTCTATATTAAACCAAAACTAAATGTTTTAATTTTCAGTAATATTTATTTTTTTAACGAATTTACATATTTAATTCTAAGTATACAAAGACCGTTTTGGAATGAAAAAGATAATTGATAAACTAAGCTGCAATTCACACAAATATAATCAAGAAAACTCAAAAAAATAATATGTAAAAGCAGATAGAACCTACGTTATCTATTTTTTCTTTTAATGAATTATTATGAAATTGAATTTATACATATTTTACTTAGAAATATTGCTAATATAATATTTTATTTAATTATTTTTAATAAAAAAACTTTTATTACAGAACTTCTATTCTTAATTATACCAGTATTAGTATATTTGTCCCATATTTCAAGGAAATATTTTGTTATATTTTTTATTTCTCATTTTCAATAAGAAATGTTTAATAAATCTTAATATTTCCATAGTATTCACTTTTTCATCGTATTCATGAAAGTTTCATTAATAATCTCATTCTATAATCTTAATTATTTCAATATTTCAAGAATATTATATCTTCAATATTCACTTTATTGAAAGAAATAGAGACAATTTTCAATCGGCTAACTAGTTTGATATATATATATGATATCAAATATATAATATATCTATCTGGAACTTACATATAGCTTCGAATTAAAATTAATAATTTCTGAAACTGTGAATATAAATTACTTCCTGTTTAATGCAAAATGATGTATTCATGATACTTATAATATTTTATATTTAATATACTTTTCTAGATATTTAAGGTCATAATAATTTTTTTATTTGTTAACTCTAGAAATAATTTAATTTTTAATATGATATTTATAAATAATATGTATGAGTTACTAAGCCATGTAATATCTTTCATGTATTTTTATTTGAACTTATGCTTAAGAAAAAACATGTACTACAAATTTTATTATATCAAATTAAAAATAGATACCTTAGAATGATCCACGTACTGAATAGAACTTTTGAAAAAAAAATGAATTGTGTATTTTAAACATTTGTTTTCAATAATACAAATAGCTACAAACCATTTATTAAGAACTGAAAAGTTCGAATTTCTAAATTTTTAAAAAAGAATTGAAGAATATATGATTTAGTAAACACAAAGAAATTTTTTAATTTTGTTTTATGCAAAGTGTACTTTATAAAAATTAATTTAGGTTAATATATAAATATATATTTTTTGGACTTAACAAAGTTGTTATTCAAGTTATTTCATATTACAGAAAAAATTGATTGATTATAATTAAAATATATTCAACTGATAAATCATATTTAAACCACACAAATTGATTTTAATATAATAACTTTGTCATAAAAATAAAATTATTAAACATCGTTCTTGTTTCTTTAAGTCAGACACTTAAAGCCTTGTTTTTAAGAAAAATATAGTAAGTAAAAATATATTTTATACTTGAAGATTCATTCAAATTAATTTTATTTCTTTCAATTATTTTACATAAAAATATTTATACAAAATCGATATTGTTTATAAAAGTTTTAAATAAAAATATTATTAATTAATTATATTAAAAATTAGCTTGTATCAAAATATTTAAAAAATATAATATTTCAAACGAATTTTTTTTCTGAAAAAAGATTCAATTTCACTATCACGTATTAAATTTTAAAACGTGTTTATTACTTGAAAACTTTATAAGTCTATTAATTCTTTAAACTACATTTACTGATATTAAAATATTTTTCCATTGGTAATAGAAGAATTTATTAACAAATCAACGTTTACCTAATTAAATTTATTTTACACTTTGCTATTAATACTTCTACAAGTAACAATGTTTGTAATGTAAATATTTATAGAAATACTTTAATCTTTAAATAATTTAATCTAAACTATTTAATAAACTAAATTGAAAATTTCAATATTTTATAATAAATAAATAATATAATAATAAATAATATTAATCTTTAAATGTAATATTTGAAAATATACAGTAGAGATTAGGTAGAGATTATGAAAGATTAAATGCAGAATTTGTTATTATTATGTAGTTTTAATAAATTATTTACTGGCGATTTTTAATTGCTATTTCTATTAAAACTCCAGTTTAAATTGTTGTAAAACAGGTATACTTTCTTCTTGAATACTTAATTTTACCCTTTATAAAATATATAAGTTTCGTCCAAAATCATTTTGATAAATATAGATTAAAAAATTATATATTTATCAAATAAAGAAAATACAATTATTTAATAATATTAACGGAATGACAAATACGAATTAATATTTGGTCTTTATCAGAAGTTTATTTTAAAGAATAAAAATTTTAGGCTATTAGCAAATTAAAAAATTTATTACAGATGATACATAGTAACAAGACAGACTGATAAATTTAATATATATATTATAAATTTTATAATTTATACAATGAATAATTTTAATATTCATTAATAGAAATACTTAAATAGAATTATTTAATTTAAAAAATTATAATTTCAAGCTTCTTTTAATAACTAAATAAAGTTTTTCTAACAACTTTAATAGTAATAATAATATTTTTTAGTAATAATATTTTTAAAAACTTTTTAAACGAGTAAAATTAATTAATACGATCAAAATTTTGTACACAGAAAACATAATATTTAACTACTTTATTTATTCAGAAAATTAAAAAAATTAAAAATACTTTTTCTATAATTATATATTTTAAATGTACACGTATAAACGTTTTTCTAAATTAATAAAAATTACTTTTTAGTGAAAATATGATCCGAGTAAATAAGGGCTTGTTCACGAGAATATTTCCAACTTGATTTATTATATTAAAACTTTAATTTATTTAAGATATTAACTTTTAGCTCAAAAATCTTCAATTCATGAACTCTATAAATAAAAAAACTTCGTTTGTTTTGAATAAAATATGTCATAATCCAGTTCTGCTTAAATCTTATATCTTTTAGATTATTCGCATTATAGAAGAATTGTAATGCTAAATTATATTAGACATATTTAAGCAATATTTTCACCATAATAATAGTAGAAAAAAAATATGTTTTAGAAAAGTAGTTACATAAATTTTTTAAAATTTTTTAAAGGCTATCTTTAAACTTAAAAATATTCTTTAAACTTACAACTATGATATTTCAATTCAAATATTGTAGAAATTTTAATGGAATATGAAATACCGAGTGTAAATGGTCACTTTCTTTTTTTTATGTATTTAATAATTGTAAATTAAAGTTGTAGTTCAACTATCTTAATATTGTTGTAACAATATCCATGAGATTAATTTAACGAGTATATTAGAAAAATAAATAAGCAAGCTTTGACTTACGTATGAGGTCCTATATTCGACTATGAACTTTAAAGAATTAAAAGAATCATATTCCCTCTCTGTCAATTACTGTGTCCTTTTCTCTTGCAGTCACTCTTTCTTTTAACCGTGTGTCTCATTGTTATCTGCATATGGTGCTCTGCAATTCGTTATTCATATAGGTGCTTAATTATAATTGTATATTTTCTCCAATCTCGCCTTAATAAACAATAATTTGTTTAGTTAGATAAACGTTTTAGTTACATATAATATTTTGAATATGTTAAAAAACATATTCATACGTATACCACTAAAGTATATGTAACGTCCATGTTTATACGATAAGATTTTACAATGCATCGAGTTATGGTTGATATTAAAAGCGCCATCTTTGAATGAAACTTCGAATTTAATTAATATGAAAAATTAAGAGTAATTTTTAAGTAACTAGGTAATAAATTCTCGCATTAAATCCACATTCTTACATAGTTAATACCGTAAACTTTTAATTCTAATAAACAAATAAATTAAAATATATTGAAATTATCATTTTTTAACCTAGTGAATTGAGTAGGCACTGTCATCGTATTCAATGAGTATTTATTTATTACGTGCAGTATAGAATAAAATTTATTGCTATTACAGAATTTTCACAATGTATTTACTTATAGAGACTAGTTTCTTTTTTATGATAATCAAGAAAATATAATAGTGCATGACATATTAAGATTTTTAATAACCTTAAAAATACAAATATTTATGTTTTAAGAAATATTAATATTTAAAATACAAGTATTCAAATTTTATGTATGTATATGTATATACAACTGCATATTGCACTAATTTTATTGTGTTATAAGTATTTAAATAGAATTTTTTAAAATGTACTACTTCTAATCTGTATGAAGTGAAATTTAAAATGTTACTTATTTCTTAAAGAAACAAAATTAATTCATAAGTTAATGTTTATTTATTAATTAATGTTAGCTATAAACAGAATACAAATAGGCAATATATCAGAAAATTTATAAATTTACAAATTTTTAATTTCTTACAAGTATTTACTTAAATATTCAAGTATCGCAAACTATTAAACCGATTCTTAGATCATGATTCTTAGATCTTGTTTTATACGTAGAAGTATTTTTAAATCAATCGAACAAATTTATATTAAAATCATTATATTATTTTAAAGAATTTATAGGAAACATTGAAAAAGAACAAAACTTTTTTTGTGCTTTATTACATTTGTAGTGAAAAATTCATATATCTATATATATGTATTAAGTATGTCCAGCGAATATTATAATGTTATATAAAATATATGTTGACTTTATAAAATAGATAGAAGAAGCAGAATTTAAATGATGAGCTTAATCTACAAAGTATTATAAAAAAGTATTTTTGAATAAAATTAATTCTCACGATAAATATCCCTATCTATAACTGTATAAATATTTTCAATTGAAATTTCTAAAATTTAAATAAACTATACTATTTCATTATCTTAATCGAAAGATTATTCAAATCAAATGTTGATTGTTAAAAGAAAAGGAGAACTATATATTAAATTTATATCCTCTTATCATTCAATCTTACGGATATTTTTTAAATATTTTAATATATTAATCGAAAAACACGAGTACGCGACTATTGGCGCCACAACGTCATCTACTAACGCTCAACATCGTTTTGTAAGTAGCTACTTGAAAGGAGAAAAACTGCACATCTCTTCTTTTTCATTAAAGTGAATGCAGTAAAATTAAAAAACCAGTACATGTTTCTCTTTGTTTCCTTATTTTAATTGATATATAGGTATCTCTAATATAAACATTAACTAGACTATCATTTATGAAATATTTTACTTGGAGCAATAATTGTTACAGCTAAATACAAGTTTACAAGATTTAATTATAAAGTGTTTATATTGTTAAATAATTCAATTACGAAAATTAAAAAATATAAAAATATAAAACACATTTGTTTTTTTGTATTTTAACTCATTTGCGACATAAGGATTTATGTCACAATATTGTTATATATATATATAACTAAATGTTATATTAAATATTGTAAATAAAATCTAAAATATTAGAAAAAGTACAGAAAATTTTTGTAAACCATCGTAAAGAAGGATAAATAGTAAATAAGTTTTTTCTTATATATTTATAATCTATTGTATTGACAAAATACGAGAATGTTATAAAAACTGTATTATTTGACAAATCCAAACACTATTTGAAGAATTTAATAAAATTAATATTTTATGCTTATTTAATGGAAATTAATATTTATAAAAATTGAGAAATGACACAATAAGTATAGGTTTCAAATTATTTTATAATATAAAAATTTGATAAAAATATTTTAAATTTCTCATAAAAGTTTTTCTGTATAACAAGTGACGTATGCGCCTTTTATACAGAAAAGTTTAATTTTTGTTGCATACAGCATTTGCCAGGATGTACTTAGATATATTTATATTATTTTTCTGTATTTTTTATATTATTATTTATTTTTTGTATTACTTACATTATTATTCTAACTGGGGTAATAATTTCTAAAAAGTATGGATATAAAGTAATAATTTTTCTATGATATAAATGGAATCCTATGTGTTAAATGTACGTATTTATAATCAATTTTATGAAAAAAAACGAGGGTGCAATTAGAAAAAAATGGTTATTTTGCTAACTGTAACTAAAAATATTTATATGCATAGTTTTTATTGTAATCAGACCAATTTGAAAGATTTTGTTTGAAATTAATGGATTGCCAAGCTTACTGGCCTAGATAACAATTATCTGCGCATGCGCGTATTTCTAATAAGATAGTTTTTTCAATAGATGTCTAATAATAAACGCTATGTTTGAACAAATTCCCTTAAACAAGTTTAATATTTATCTAGATATCGATTTTTATAGACATTAAGAAATAGGGATACTTAGTTTAATTTTATTAGATAATTAGATAATTTTTAAAATAGGGAGCAGTGGTACAAACAAGATAAAAAATATTTTCGTACGGTGTAACTAGAAATGTGTTCGTGTTTTTCTTTTAAATTGTCAGTTTTTCGGTCATCTATACGGGAAAGAGACGAAATGCTCAGAAATTTATATCATAATTATAATTTATTTGAGCATAACGTTATAATAATATTGTACACAATACTGACATTGTCAATGATTTTTTTAGACATGCTGATGATTGACCAGAAAGATTAGCAAGTAAATATGAATCTACCAAGATGTGTACTAACAATTTATAAGTTAAATACTGGAACAATACTTTTTGAGTATTTAACAATAACTACTAATTGTAGTTCAGCATAATATTCATAGGTGGCGGTACGTACATATGCAATAGTCGAGATAACACTGCTAAAATAAAATAATTTGTCTATATAACATTTTAATTCTTTTTGTCGAATTGAAATTTGTAAGTCAAATTTCATTATGATCTTAATATTTTTCCAAAGAATGTTAGAATATATATTCATTGTAGTAGAAAAGACAAAAATCTGACTTACCTACAAAATATCAATTAAACATTTGATGTTAAATTAGGTAACTGTTATAGATTTCTGAGTTACCAACTGAAAAACCATTCTTTTTAAAAATAGTTCCTTGTTTCAAAAGCAATTATGCTCAACAAATTTTAAAGTGATTCTATAATAATTTCATGTTTAATTAAATTATTCTATTTTATATAATTCTAAGCTATTAATAATTCATAATTAAACTAGATCCTTTCTCATTATATTTAATAACATAAAATTACATAGATTGCAACTTATACTAGGATTTTATAGCAAAATTTATTTCAATCTTATTATAAATATTTTAATTTCGATACACTAATATTATTTAATAGATACATAAAATGTGTGAAGTGAAATTAGTGCAGCCGACTTTACGTACTTTATCCCAGACTAAATAAAAATATTATTGGACCCCTTCGTATATTTTCTAAATCAATATTGAAGTCCTTACTAAGCCTTCGAGTAACAGGTAGTTCTCTTACTAATCTATTTTTCCCAAAATATTTCAATTATTATTTTTCATAACATAATCTGAGTAATTTTCATAAAAATTGTTTACTTTTATATTTCTCATTAACATGCAAATTATAAAATTTATATTTATGAATTAAAGTTTATCAAAGTAATATTTAATAAAAAATATAAATACTGTTTAAACAATCTTTTATATATTTTAATATTTATAAAGTGTCTAAGAACTTATTAAATTAACCGATCATTATTCATTGGAAAATCGGTTAAAACCATAATTTATTAATATTATACTACAGAGAAACAAAAGAATTATTTAATTTGTTTTAATAATAATAAATTTATTTGAAATGTTTTTCTTATTTATTATATTTATTATATTTCTTGTGGTTTTTTATTACTTTTTAATAAATTGAAATATTTGTTGGATTATTTTAACAAATACTGAATGTATATTGTACATATTCTTTTATTCATAGCTAATATAAAATTTCAAATCAATGAAAACTCGAATACTTTCATATGTAAATTACAATTACATTGTATGATCTATTATATACTTTGTAATTATTTATAAAAAGTATTTCTTATACATGCTTTTTACAAATATTAAAGATGCAAGAAATAAAAAGATTTGATATTTTGTATCCAATGACAGCCTAAATTTAATCATAAAATGATTAAATTTCTAATGATTATGATCATTTTATAAAATTTATCAATTAATTTATATCAATAAGATAAATGTAAGTTAGGTCCTCTACAAACACAATGAAAACTCAGTCTCCAGAATAATAGAAAGTAAAACTCAATTAAAATTACCGTGTAACAATAACCGAATTTAATGACTTGGTGTATGAAAATATGGCAAAGTTTTAAAAGAAAAATTATTGAGTTCGACCTTTTCACTATCTATCAAAAGTATCTCAAAACACTTCAGTCTGTCATATGGTTGGTCGTACTTATGTATTTCGGGTAATGCAAGACATCCATTGTTTTCTTTATTGCAATGTAATGAATTTCTGGTTCTCTTTGCAGGGATCGTAAAATTCATAATGACTTACGATTCGACAATTTTCTATTTTCCTTCTTTTTATGTGATACTTAAATTTTCGGCTCATAAGATTAAGTTTAAATATTTGAAATGTTTACGTGAAAAATTATGATGTAAATTTAATCTACAATTAATATTTATAATTAACTGAGGTTATGAAAATATAAACAAATATATTATTTACTCTAAAGTGTAACTTTTTAAATTAGAATTATTAAAAGAAAAACAAAAATACTAATTTATAATAATTAATAAGCTAATATATATATTAATGCAAATTATATTTTAATTCATATTCCAAATAACCTTGATACTTTTAATTAATCAAAAAATATTGATTTTTCTTTAAAAGATGTTATATAATAACTTAATAATATTATTACTGAACAAAATAAAGCAATAATTAAAAAATAAATTTGTTATTGATTTTTGTAAAAATATACTTTAATTCGATTAAAATATTTCTGATTAATTAAGATTTAAAAAAAAGAAATTATATATATATATTTATTGTTAATCTAATTAATTATTAATGTTTAATTGAATATTAACTATTCAATTAATAACAACTAATACTAGCTGCATACTTGCTAACCTTGTAATTTGTAATATTAAAACTATTACACATAAAGAGAATATAGTATTAAATATTTTACTTTTGAAATATTTAAGAGGTTCTAAATTATTATTCGTATTATTATAACTTAATTTATAATAATTTTAATTAATTATATAAGTATAATCTGGTATAAATTTTTCATACAATGATTGCTGTAATGTTATTTTTGAAAATATGAATTACTATATCAGTTTATATATTAATTACAATAATAAAATATAACTATATAACTATACACAACTAGACATAAAATATTGAATTTTAAATATTCATATTCTATTATATATTTATATCAAATTATAGTAATTATAGTAATTATAGTAATAAAACCCTGTTTATGAATTAATTCAAAATTTGTATTTCAAAAAATTTTTAGATTTTTAAATGATTTTTTAATGATATAATTAATTTATTAAAGCTTCATACATAACAAATTTAAATGCAAATGTGCTGTTTATTTTAATAACAAAATAAAAATTACAATAAATCGTTTTAAATATGTGGTCGTTACAGTAGCATTCAATAAGATACTTGATCTAATTATATTTTTGTAAAAATATTTAAAAAAAATCATTATATAAATTTTGTCAATAAATATACAATAAATGTTATAATATTTTTTATATTATATTAAATTTTAATTTATATTAAATTTTTTTGTCTTGTAAAGAGAGTTTTAGATGTTTTGTGGTCATCGTAACCATTCTTTTTCATATAATTATAAAGCTTGTGTTATACTTTACATGTTGCACTAACTTTTTAAATTCGAGAAAAGAAAATTTAAAAAAAGACTTTTTAGAAAACACTAAGATATTTAATAGTCATTTGCTAATTTCTTATCAATTTTGTATTTAAAAAATATAAATCGTAAAAATGATCATAATAATTATGTTCCATTCTCAAAATACTTATCAGTTATAACGCTTACTACCAATTTGATCCTCGTAGTAAGTAAATCTCCCAAAAGAGGAAAATCACTTAGAACAATTCAATTAATCCATAATCAATTGAATTGTTAATTATTAAATATTAATAATAATACTTAATTATTAATATAATAATAATACTTAATTATTAATATAATAATAATACTTAATTATTAATATAATAATTATTATAATATAATAATAATACTTAATTATTAATATAATAATTATTATAATATAATAATAATACTTAATTATTAATACTTCAATTAAGTAATAATTGAAATTAATACTTCTTCATATTTTATCTTCATTCGTCTTGTTACCATTTATTCAGAAATAAACTCAAACACTACGTATATGCGTGCACATATTCTTTTTCCCGCATTATCTACGTATATAAAATGCTTATAGGCATCCTTGACAACATTTGTTTCGGTTTACAAGAATACCTTCATTTCCATCTATCTTGATCTCCTTTGCTCTCTCTTTCTCTCTGCCTTTTCGGCATACGTCTCAGAGCATCTGGAAAGACTTAAAAGTGTGCGAAGAAGCAAAGACGGGTCTATGGGGAAAAAAGAGAGCGATGAACGAAAGTCCGGAAAAATCTGAGTGTGAAAGACGTGCAAGAGAAGGATTTGGCAGGATATGCGGCGGCACGCCACGGACACTCCGCGTGAGGTCTTAATGTAGATTAGGCTCTTGGTAGATTATGAACGGGTGGACGGCCAAGCGCCACCAGTTAATCCTAGGACAAACGGCATGGACTGCAAATCTTTTTTCAGGCATCTCGGCTAGCAAAGTAGACCAGTCGCATCTAACGTTGTGGGCTTGAGATTACAACTTTCCGCGAAAAGTTGTTGGCAGGCTTTGGCTTGTTATTGATGGGTTGAAAGATGGGCGCAGTCAGTTTTAATTGGGAATTAGAGTGTCCGAAGTTTTGATTTTTGAAAGGGATTGGTTACGAAATACTGCGGGAAATATCAGGTTGCGAGATTGGAAAAACATCGTTAAGCACTGGTTGCTAGTATTCACTCTGGATATCGCTTAAAAATTATTTTTTGAAAAAATCTTTATTTTAGTTCTAATAAGATCATTAATAGGATTATTGAAATTTTGTATTTCTTTTAAGTAACCTTATTTTCAGAATTTAAATACTATTTAATTATATAGCGCTGATTCGCAGCCAAGATTTTGTTTAATACTAATAATTAAACATACATGTTATATTTCAATCTAGAAATAAATAATTGTTATTATAATATTCTTTTTCATTCATCATTATATATTTTTGAATTTTTAGTATTATCAAGTTTATTGAAAGTGATCATCGATTCTTATAAATTTTACCAATCCTTATTTTATATAATTATTCTTTTTATGTTGTATTAAATTTATTAAAAGTATAATATTATATTTGTATTTACTTGAGCAATCTTATTTGAAAAGAAGATTTTTTTGAATTCACGTCTGATAAATCAAAATTGAAAAAACATATAAGGTGATTGAAATGACGTCAATCAATAGTGTTATCTTTCTTAAAACCGCTAACAAAGATATAAATTTTCAATGTATGTTATTATAAGAAATAATATGTCTTTATAAATATTCTATATTTGATATAAACTAAATTTATAAATTTAGTATTTGAAAAATGTTTGTATTTTAAAAAATTACGTAGCATTTAGTAATTATATTTTAAAAGAATTTTTTCTGATACATTATTATAATATATACATATTTTAAATATTTAATTGTATTCTCAAGATGCATATATAAATACACTTATATTATGAAATTAATACAAAACTCGATCTGCTTTTAATGTTATTAGTTACAATAAATTTAGTTATATTAGTTACAATATTTTGCTAGTCAATATTGGTTATTTATAATCAAAACTTTTAATAATTTTTATTACAAATTAATAAGAACTATTTGCAAAACTATTTATTCACATATTTGATTAAGTCCATTTTATGAATTTAGGCTACATATTACATATAATTTATTTCATTTTAATGCTTCATAATTATAGAAAATTACTATAAATATATATTTTAAAGAGCTATAAAATTTAGAAATGTATGCAATAAATATATTCTTAAGCATAATTATCATTAACAAACACTTAAAAATTTAGGATAGCTGAAATCCACGTAAAAAATAATGTATAATAATTAATCATTGCTTATTAATTAATCTATATTAATTAATTCATTGCTTAACCTTTCAGCAATTCTTCTACATTCAATGTAGTTTCAATATGTTATTATACTCATTGAATTAAATTGAAATTATAATACTTTTTGAAAACTACCTTAATTAGTTAATTCTAAAGATTAATCATACGAAGGGTTCTGCTGATGTGATTTATACTTTCCAAAAATTATGTAAACTATATTATATAAAGTGACATCCTTGATATTTTATAATTATAAGTCTGAATATTTCAGCACCTTTTATTGCAGAAGCGAAAATAATATCACTAGTTGACTTACTCATTTTTTATGACATTAAGAATAATTTACTTAAAAAATAAAGGGATCTATGTGGCACTACAAATTTTTTTCCATAATCTCCATACAATAACGTGCGAAGATTTTTTTCTGAGATCATGAATGTAAAGCAATAAATCTTGAACAATAAAATAGATTTAATGAAGAGCTAATGATGTTTTCGATACCCATACAATGATGACACAAAGAGACACATAATAACTGCAAAATTGACCACTCGAAGGCACAGCAGTCCACGTTGCAACCGCAAAAGGTGCAGCCCATCGATTCTGCTCAAGTATAAAACCAGACAAGGGGCGGAGCGAGCGTAGTCATACCCACTCTGTTATAGGCTAGTACGTCGATTATTCAATTTTTCAGACCAACAGTCAGTTCCTGAAAATATTCATTTTATTTTCATCCTTTTCGAAAAGATACTTCAGAATTGATGGCATTGTCTTGAAGCGTCATTTTTAAAGAAAATGTTATTCTTCACATTTATAAAATTTTATATAAAATTGGCAGGTTCTATAATTTGAATTATATAATGAATGTAACTAGTTTTTAAAATAGGCAATTAATTGATCTGTCAAAAATGATGTAGAAATTACAAGAATACAATTCAGTATTTAATTTTGCAAGTAATACAATTTAAACCACAAGTTACACGTTATAACTAGCTATTAAAAAAGTTTTTATTTCTTTAATTAAAAATAAAACTACAATTGATAGTGTGATTTGTATAATTTTTAAAAATCTTTCTCACGTTTTAACAATAATAAAGTATTAATTTTGGTTAAATATTGTTTATTGTTGATCGATTTTTTCCTATTAAATTTTTATGCTTTCTTTTTCCGTTATCAAAAAATGTATATATTAAAATTAATCATTTTCAAACAAGTATGCTATTTTTAAATTTTACCTCCATTTACGAATACATAGTATGCACTTATGTATTACATTCGTTGATATAAATATTGTTTTTTCTTATAGTTTCACTAAATGTCCTGTAATATAATGTAAAATTTCATTATCTATTGAAATATGATTTTATGATTGAAAATTTTTCATCAATCACTTTTAATCAAGTTTTCACAATAACCAGTGCTGAATTTTGTTGTTATTTTTATCTTTAAATGAAAATAAAATAACCCAGTACTAAAGTTACTTCTAGCGGAAACGACTATCTGCATTAAAATCTCGCAAATAGGGCAATGTCATAGAGATTTCAGTGGCATAGGCCACACGATGCACATAAGATGTACACTTAAGGATCATAGAGTCACGGCCGGAAAGAGAAATCGCGCGTGCTTGTGCAGGAGGTATTCGATATACAGCTGGAGATCAAAGGACGGCGACAACGGATATGCGTAGGGGCGTCCTTCTGTCGAACTCTTGCGCCGTCGGTTCCCTTCTCTCCATCAAAGGCTCGCGGACGGATAAATTCTATACGGCCGTTTAGCACGAAGCCGTCGCTAATTTTAATTACCAGATGATTAACGTCATCCTTGCAAGGCACCACGTCCCTTTCTGATAGCCTTTTTTCGAGAAATGTATCTGTCCGCGCTGCGCGGTTTTAATCGCTTTGAGTTATCTCTTTTTTTGATTATTTAAACGAAGATTCTGGGGTCTTGCTTATCAAAGAACCCTAGACTTTTTTCACCTTTGTCAAAATTTTAAAATAATCTACCTGCTTAACTTTTCATAACAAATTCCTTGTAATGAAACTCATTAAGAATGTATAATTAAGAAAAGATGTTTTATCAATAGTTTTCGATCAGTAACTTAAAAAACGTTATGAAACATCTACAGATTAAATTATATAAATTAATGTAATACAAATGTATTTTATATTTGACAAATACATGTTAATAAATAATATTTAGAATATTTTATTTAATCTATTAATTTTTATTGCATTGTTAACTACAAGAATACATGAATATAATATAAATATTTTTAAATAAATTACAACAAGTTTCGATAAATAGGGTTAATTTTTTAATGATTTCTGACAGTAAGTTTATCTCATAATGAATTTTAAATAACATATTAATTATTTATTTTGTTATTTGAAAATTTATTATAATTATCATTAAAGCTCTCAATTATGATACACATATACATATAATAAGATTCGTAGTGTGAATTTACCTTCGTTGTAGCTAACGTATTACACTTTGAAACTAGCATTTAAATAATCGTTAAAACAGAAATATATTTGTATAAAATTTCTCCTTTATAAAATCTAAATAAAATATTATCGATAATACTTTATTGAGCTTACATATCTTTTCCACTTTCTCGTGATTTTTGTACGGATTCTTGATGAAAAATGGAGGGCTGCATATTTGCTCAAATAAGTGCGGGTGCAATATTGGTTTGCTCCGATGTCACGGTCCGTCACCCTTGCGGCTGTTTTCTTTTATAATAAAGTAGCAAATCCGTAGGCCATATTTCTTGCTATTTTCATGTATTCACATACTTATTTTCATCTTCGTCTTCATTTTGAGCCCACTTTTTCTTTTTTCCAGCATCTTTGAAAAAAAAAGAAGTCTTTAATGTAATTTTAAAGTACTACCTTTAATTAATTTTTTCCAAGTACGTTATATTCTAATTTGTGAAATTATATTCAGTTTTATATTAATATTAACATTAAAATATTTAAAAAGCAGTAAGAAACTTGATAAAATGATTACTTATTTTTTTTAAATGTGGATATTTTTATTTATATAATGCTGTAAGATATTGTTTTCTATAATATATATTTCAAAGCTATCCTTATTGTATTAAATGAATGAGATTTATACTTTATTTTTGACACCAAGAAGCATTTACATAGATTTTTATTAGTGCTAATTTTATTTGTCAACGATTAATATCCAAATAATTAAAATTGTAGCTAATTGATTCTATTACAATGTATTTACAAATTTTATATATGAATATATTTACATATCCATACAAAAAAATGTTAAATTTTGACGTGGAAAAATATTTATTTCAAATGAAAAATTTAAGTTATTAGTTGATGATATAAGTATGACGTTCATAACAAGGTTTCCTACGAATAAATGTAAGCATCGTACTCTTCGATTTAAAAATATATGTAATTATCACATATATTTTATCTCGTGTAGCGACAATATTTAACGTATTTTCGAACGAATGAGTGCTCGCAAAATTCAAAACAAATAGTCAAAGGGCATACGATCGTGCCGACTTTGTTTGAGTGTCATTTTTTCTTTAATTACGAGGTAAAGAACGAGAATTGGATCATTTAACAACGACAGAAGCAACGCGCTCAACGTTACGCGTCCCACATACTTCCTCTTTCCAGATAGCGTGACACCATCAGCCACATATATTATATAAGATAGATAGATAGATAGATAGATAGACAGATAGATAAATCAAGTGAATTAAATAGAGAGAGACAGAGAGACACAGAGAGAGAATTTGATCTTAGCAGGGAGAATGCAACTAAATAATGAACGAAAAAGCGTTGCATTTTAAAAAATAGTGAGGATTCGTTAATATCGGATGAGCTTAGAATCTGAGAAAACAGTAGTTGTTTTCAGAATTGTAGACGTGAACATGCGTTGATACTACGTTCATTTCGATGTGTCAAAAGAACCTCATCAATGTGAAATACTAAGTAGATTTTGAAATGATTCGGCTGCCGATCTCAGGTCTGTCGTCAATCGTCTTGTCTTTTAATATTAAATAACTAAATTCGTTCAATGAGTCTCAGTATTTTTAGACTCAGTAAGTTTTAGTTATTCAGGATCATTCTGCACAGTAATATATTAAGCTTAATAGAAAAATAAATGAAACTATACAGTGTGTATTGTATAATATTTTCCATACTAAATATTTTTTATTTTATCTAATATAAAAAATCAATTATAAATATTTTATCGTCTACAGAATAATTTAATTATAGTATATTATAGTATAATTTTAAATCACTGAGTTATTTACAGCAAAATATTAAATACGACCTTTAAAAAGTTTTAAAAATAAATAACAATAGTTCATTTACTTATATTTTTTTATATAATTATCTGCATTCTAAAGTTAATAACACAAATGTTTCTTTTAATGAACAATTTTTATTATAAATACTAGAAAAGTGGTGTTATTTACCAATAAAATTTTCTTCTTTAAAATTTTCTATTTTGTTTCTTATAAAGTCACTTATTGTAAATTTAATTATTAATTTGATATGTTCTGAAATTACTGTAGAACTTATTAATAATTTATTTTTGTTTTCTACAGGATTAATTTGATTGAAACTGAACGAAATGAATAAAGGAGCTTCCTAAAACAGTTAATTAACTGAACGGAAAAAAGAGAAGAAAGATAGTTTCCAAATAGTTTCCAAACACCGCCCATCATGCATCGAGGAAGTGATAATTTAAGTGATATTCTAATATCTGCTCGTGTATATATGCAAACATATAAGTTATGACCGTTACCCACAGTGTGTAGGGAGTGACGTGTAAAAAATACAAACTCTTGTTTTGTTTATGCAATCCCGGAATTATATGGAACATTTCGTTTCTCCTGCAACGCATATATTATCCCAAGGACACGCGTCTTCGAAGACTTAGATAAACTGGAGTCGATTTTGTGCTCCAATTTTCTGGGTCAAACAAGACAGTTTGACATCCGATGGACTTTCAACCAGTATTCTTGTACTGCTCAAATCACGGAGAGAAGAATTGAGAGGAAGTTAGGCTTGGGCGCTGAAAACGTCGACACCTAGTCATCAAGGGGCGGACGGACATCATCATTCTTTTCACTCGCACACATAACATGCGCCCACGTAAACATACATGTGTCCACATAGAACTATAGAATGCATGTGTATGTTTACAATTAAATTATATTTTCCTCTTTCACTTTAATTTTATTATGTATCTTATTTTATACGAAAACTTATGAATTCCCGTAATTTTATTGAAGGACGAGGTTTTTAATTGTAATAACTTTTCAATTACATATCAACTTTGAGCTAATATTTAAATAATAATTTTTATAGACAATTATCTTAGATCAGTTAAATATGTAAATTGAATATTATTTATAATTTATATTTAACAAAAACATTTTTTTGTTTGTATGATACCTGATATTTTTATTATATGTACGATATAATGTTTCGATTTTAACTGTGTTCTAACAATTAATTTACGAAAAATCTAATGAAACTATCTATCTATCTATATATTTAATATCATTATACAAGAAAATTATTTTTACAAAAAAAAGGTGCAAAAATTGATCTTTTCTTATTATTTCAATACTTTTTTTACTTACAGCTCTTACAATGATTTCTTATTTTATAAATCCGTATTGCATTGCAATCATCTAAGTTGCTTAAATAAACCATTTTTGGTTACCTTTACTTAATTTTACCTTAATAATATACTTTAAATTTTTTTTAACGTTTTAAATAAGCATATGAAATTAAGTTTCTTCTGCAGAAATTTCTTTAAAAAATTTTCATAAATATAATTGATAAAATTTTATATTGCGATAGTTGCTATAGATAGCAATACCTTATTCATAGATGTATATTTTTTATAATTATATTATTCTTCAGTTTCAATAACATGTTATTCAGTATAGAATACATCCTTATCAACTTTTTAGTTTGTTATAAAAACAATTTTGAATTTTATTACTTTTTCAATAGAAAATACAATACAACTTTATAAAGCTACATATTCATTAATATTTTTTACATTTTCATTTATATTTATAATAATTTTTCAAAATATTAATAATGTAGTTTCATTATTAAAATTAGTGTATTTGATTTATATCAACTAATTAAAAAAATTCAAATTTATTTTTGTGTATACTAATTATTTATGATTATTATTTCATAATATAATATTATTACATTATTATATTAATATACTATATATACATATATTATTTATTATAATATAATAATTATTTCATATAATTTGAGAATATTATGAACAATAATTATGTAATCATGTTTGTAATGTAATAATAATAGTTATTACAAGAAGTTTTTAATTATTCAAATATTAAATAATTTATTAATAAGAAATATATGTTTTATAAAACAGACTTAATTATTTACAATTTTTAAAAATTTGTTTTTAAATGCATGTATCTATTATGAAAATTTATAATAAATATAAATAGCAAAAAATACTTTATTATTTATATTAATGATAATAGAAAACTCAAATACTTTTTTTGTAAAAAAATATAATTATATATTTATTGTAATACAACCTTTTAAGAGTTTAGAAGTTGATACTATCTGAATAGTAATTGCGGATCTCTATATAAATGATATGTATATCTCATTTAAAGTAAATAAAAAATTAGCTTGAAAGTAAACATTATCGTAACTAATCTACATTTAAATTAGGCGAATAATCTTCAAGATAATCTATAAAGTACTAAAATTAATATTTTTTTTAAACGTTGTGCTACTAAATGATAGAATATTATATACTTTTTTAGCACATAATTTTAGGAACAATTTAAATATAAATACACAATATAAATATATGCTAAGTTAATTCAATAAGGTACATAAAAATAAATATTTATATTTTATATACAAGTCGAGTTTTAATAGAACCAAAATAATTATGTTTTTACCTCAAATTCTTGAAATATCAATAAACGATTGCTTTAAACTTTTATTTGTCAAAAATATTCCTAAATTAATTAATTATATTAGCTACAATTTTATTTAAATTGATTAAATAGATTATAAATTAAATTAAAACTAATTAATTAAATTCGATATATTTAATAAATAAAAACGGTTTATTCTTAAAGACACGTCTTAGTACTTCGTTATGAACTCCAGATTTATTTTTTGTTTCTTTAAACAAAAACTATAATGTGTATTTTCTACATTAAATGAGGATCTTTTTTATCTTGTACAATTATTAAAGTTTATAATATATTGTAAACGGTATGATTTCGTTCCCAATGAAAGTTCGTTCTTTATTAATTTGCTAAATATATTTTAATTTTATGTAATTATATTATTTATGTTATTATATTTACAATTGAATTATTAATGAAACACGATTTTTAAATATAAAATAGCATTTCTTCAATAGAAAACATGCAAATTATTATCTGTTATAAATAGAAAAATAACGTTATTACTAATGTAAAGGCTTATAAGTCGATCAAAAAATATTGTATCTTTTATACATAAATTAATAGCAATGTACAACTGCAATTTTTATGATTCTAGTCTAACTTTATTCTTTTCTGTTTTTATGTTTTAACCTCCTTTTTTCTTCTTTTTTTTCGTTAACTTTTTCCGACAGCTTGATTAACGGCCTGAAGAAAAGAGCAGGAGATGGACGAAACTCGGCTTCTTCCTCCTTATATTATATTCACTTCTCGTATAACGTTGTTTGGCCTTTCGGAAGTCCAAAGCCCTTCGCCAGCACGTGGGAAATCCTGGGAGTACTCCAAGTTATATTTCCTTCAAAATCCTCTGAAAATCTTTGTTTTTGTTAAGAAAAAGGAATAAGGGAAAAAAGGAAATGAAGATTTTGTTACTGGCTCTTGCACGGACAAGAGGATTGATTGATACACATAATATATGAAATTACACCAATTGTTTTTATACAATACCTGCAAAATACTAAAATTAAAATATGTAATTTGGAAGGAAATATAAACTTTTTATTGATCAACTACTTTTATGAACTTTATTTAGTCGCAGAATACTTTAACAATTTTATTTAAAGAATGATCAAATTTGAATTCTAGTAAATTGTTTTAATTCGTGAACAATTGACATACTAGAAACGTTTGTCAGAATTTATCGTTTTTGATAATAAATTAATGATAATAAATAATAATAATAATTTCTGATTTTGATTTTGAACTAATTTCAAACACAATTACTTATAGAATACATAAAGACTAAACCATTTTTCGATTTTATTTATTATAACTATCATGCTAAAATCAAATTTTTAGAATTATAGTACTATTAAAATAATTTAATGTATAAAAAAGACAAATATTATTTTAAAATAAATATGGTACAGAATCAGTAAACTATGAATTCGCATATATATTTCTTATTGTTAATATTTCTTATTATCTCTGTTAGTACGAGTTTTCTAAATAAAATATGGAAATGGTCGGTAAAAAGCAATATTTTACCTATTATCTAATATTCTTTCAAAATATAAAACAAAAAAATAAGAAAAGATACGTATTGCCTCAGAGGATCCATCCGATATCGATTGTCGCTGTTCAAAGATAAAAACTTCCAAGGCCTCAAAGTGCCCTTTAATTATGCTTAAATAGAGCCGTCTACTGCTTGTTTTATAACCTTCTTATTTTTCTTTCTGCAAAAGACCTAAAAATAATTCATAACTTGATGAGCATATTTTTTGCTTTCTCTCCCTCTGTTCTGTCTTCGGTAGCCATGATGCTGTCTAGTAAGCCGACGGTTAGCTGCAAAAGCGACGTTTAATTACTCGAGTTTTCGATCGCAGCCGCTACAGCGCGAGTAAAAATAATATGGCGCATCAAACAGGGTCTTTTGTTGTGCACTCGGACGAGGGAGGGCCCAGTGATTTTCATTCGTTGTCTGTTCAGTGCGTTGGACGCGTCTTACATCGGTCTTTTTGACGCGTGCTCTTTTCAACGACAAACTAAGCTCGTCCCAACAAAGTTTCCGCCCACGCACTCGCACATATATACACCCAAAAATACTAGTACGTGCGGTCAAATCTCCAGAGAAAAAGACAAAGATAGAATCGAAATTTTTAATTATTCGGTTATAGAAAAGAATAGAATATGCAGAAATCAGAATTTCCATTCACATGTTCACAAAATAAAATTTAAACAACATCGATTATTTGATTCCAACATTTTTGCATTATTTATTTATAAAAAGGTTGAATAATATAACTTTTTAGAAATATTTATCATAATTTACTTTAATAATTTAAGTTATAAGTGTATATATTTATTATGTACTACAAAGGAACAAAATCAGAAATAGTTTTTTTATTTAATTCTTTAAGTTTAAATTTCTGTTTATTTATGTTATTCAAGCTTAATTTAAAAGATTTAAATTTATTTTAGTAAACTAAATATATATTTTAAAACTATCATAGAACAAAATGTATTGACAATATGTATATGTTGTTAAAAGTTAATATAAAATGACACTAGTAATTCATTGATAATAAAGAAAATATAGTAACGAAATATTTTATCTTTTGAATTTACAATTAGTAGCTATTTCAAAAATATGAATTATATTTCCATAAATAAAAAAAATAAAACAAGAGTTTGGAAAACATTTAATAATAATAATTTTTACAGTATAACATATAATATTTATTATTATTTAATATATTATTTAAACAGAATTTAATATAATTTATAACGTCAATTTTACACTAAATGGGCTTGTCATAGTTCAAGCTCTATTAGTTTTTTAAAAGATGAACGAAAACGGTCAAATAAAGTTAATTTTCCATTGCATGAAAATGATACGATAAAAGAAACCCCCTAGTGCAAAAGTTCATCTTTAGAACAATGCAAAAAAATGAAAAATCAGACTGGTGTCAGCTCAACAGTTGACGTTAGTAGATCTTTGTTTCTTTACTATTAATTATTTTCTTTTTTTCCTTCTTTCTCTAATTACCATAAATATAATTTGATATACGTTAAAAAAGTTTTGAAGTTATATAAATTAGTAATTTACAGGCTGTGATCCATGAATTTTTATATAAAGAACTGAAATAAAAGAAAGTAAATATCAATAAAATAAAGTAAAGCTGAGCAAGCAATAAAGTAATTACTACTATTAATTGTATTTAACTAGACAATAACATCTACTGAGAACTGTAAGAATTAGAGTATCAGTTAAAATATTTGTTTCTAGTACTTTTTGTATTATTAATCAATATATAAACCATATTTGAATATTTAATATAAATTTATATTTTTGAGTAATTTATAATTATTATACTGAAGATCTTGGTTCATGTTTCGAAAAGTTTTCAGAAAATCCGTCTGTTTCCTAAGTGCATGCAAAGTCAAGCCATATTCCATAGGCAGAAGAGCTAACGTGTTTTGACATGACAGCACCTCGAAGGATAATCCATTAAATGTCGCACGCCAGGCGGTCTTCCCTCTCTTCTGTGCTTTTTTCATTCCGTGGAATCCAGATCCGCGACGGCACGAGTCTTCGCGTTTGGTAATCCCAGGTAGCGCGTGATGTACTTCTTGAAAATTTTCTGAGCAAAAATTAGACGCGTGTTGGCTTGGTGCTAGGTGGTTCTTAAAAGTATCTTTAAGACTCATGCTGCTGGTGGCATTTTCGGATTTCGGGTTTATAAGCTGCACAGTTTAAAGGAATATTCTTGGCGCGCTGTTTTCGGCTGGATTATAAAGATGGTATCTCGAAGAAATCAGGGGATTCCCCGGAAGAAAATTGACGTTGTATTGCTGCTACTAGACAATTATGAAATCGCGATTATTAATAATTGGCCATATTATCGTTTAGAGGTAGATTTTCGCTGGATACCAATTTTCGCCTTTTCATTACTAAGATTCTTGCAAGAAAATGTATTTAACGCCTCCTTATGGAAATAAATGCAATTTCCTGACTGAAAAATTTTAGAGTACTAATAATAATCCAAATTTAAATGCAAGTTATTGCTCTTTTCTGAAATAAGTAAATCATTTGTGTAACTTCTGCTTTTATAGTATAGTAAAATACTTTTACCATATTAATGAATATTATAAAAAGAAATTTTAATATTCAGGTAAAAAGAATTTAGTAAAACTCTATACGGTCATTATTAGTTCTTTTCTTTAGATTCATTTTAAGTACACGAAATTTAGTAGTTGTTTTTTTTTTCTTATTTTGATAGGTATTAAAATGTTTATAATATGTATTTAAAAATCCTTTGAAAATTAAAAATGTAGGTATTTATAAATGTAAATTTACATCATGTAATTTACAATAAATCGATTTCATATATCAATCCTTTTTTTTAATGCGTGTAGGCAATATTCGTGAAAAATTCTGAATTTACTTCTTCTGATTTAAGAAATAAATTTTTAATTGCAATACAGATATTTGAAAGTTATTTAAAAAATTTATAATCCATATAAAATTAATGCATAGTACGATCTATACTTGAATTATTTCCTATTAATATAAGAAAGTTTTATTTCTTTTATAAATACTTTTCAAATATCTGAAGGTGTCCAATGAAACCTTATATTTTTTATATTTTCTTTCTTAATTGAAATACATTTTGTAATATTTTATCTTTCAGTTATGTTCTTCTGATTAAATTATCTCATGAGTGATAGGAACTTTACTTTATAATACTAGGAAACAATTTTAATAATTTTTTAAAAAATTCACTTGAAACCTCAGTGTAACATTAAATAAAAGAAGAAGATGTAATTTCATCATAGACTTAGCTTTTATTTGAAACTGAAATTAATTTATTTTTAAATATTTTGAATCCTGGTATAAATAATAAATTAATGTTAAATGTAGCACCATTGTCAAAATTATGACATTACTATGTTATTTAATATTTAAAGAATTGACCTTATATAATGAATTGTATATACATTATTTAAATTTTATCTAGACTATTATGGTTGAAATAAACATTTTTTTATAAATTTTCTAAAAATGAATTGTAAGAAATGCTTATGTCTATATAATATTTAAATGTTTCGCGTGCATTTATAACTGTGTTGATGAAAATACGCTATGGTGATGGAATTTTTTAAATAAATTTATATTATATTTTAAAATAAAATAAATAATATTTTATATTCCTATAGGTGGATTTTAAAAAAAGGCTGATTTGCGAGGAAGTAAATATATAGTTATTGTATAATACAACAGTATTTTTCCTATAAAAGTTTTGCTTAATCGAAAAAAGATTGTATAATGTTTAAAACTTATACGTATATATAATGTAATAACGCAAATCTCTTCCTTCCGAAAAAGTATATCATAAAAAATCACATTAATTAATCATATAATCTTTAAGCAGACAGTTTTAATAATATTACTTTATAAATTATAGTGAATTTTTTATCTAAGAACTTTTTTTAATCTCTTTGGCCACGTGTATTCTCAATGGATAACAAAGATGTCTTTATTCTTGTATTAACGTAATTTCTAACAAGTCTGCATATTCATTTTTTTATGTTAAAGAAGTGTCTGTTGAACGCGTGCAACGTCAAGTGTAAGTGCCTCAAAATCACCCATCATAACCGACCGAATTATAATCCGTAGGCGTCAATCTCGCATGGTCATCTTGGATCAGAAACTCGCTATCCGCTCATTTTCTTTTATATATATATATATATATATATATATATATATATATATACATATTTCTCTTTTTCTTTTTTCCCTCTTTTTCTCTTCTTTTTCTGTTTTTTTTTTTATTTTTATTCTTTGTGTTATGTGCATAAATATTGTATATATATCAGCATTTGTTATTAAGAAATTTCTTTTTACCCTTTTAATTAATTAGAAGAAATCTAAGAAATCTTAGAAATATTTTTAAAATATCGCAACTGTATTATTCAAAAGATACATTTTGTTTCGTACAAGAAAATGAATTATCAAATAATAACTAAAAATAACGATGTTCATCTCTTTTAAGCTAGATAAAAATTCGGAATATTATATTACTAATTAAAATGAAGTGAAAAATAACCCATTTATAATATCATAATCTTTTTTTTCTAAGCTTGAAAAAAATGTATTCAAAATAATTCAGTAAGTAGATTATACTTATATTCTTTTATCTTACGTAATTACAATTTTCTAAGAATTATTTTTTTCTTTTAGATTTACACTGTTCTTTTACATCATTTATCATCATTATGTCGAATAGCTATTTTTTGTCAACGTTACATTTTATATTCATTTTTTATATTTACACTATAATATGCATTAATAAAAATGCAATACTTTCTTTAAATAATGTACAAACATTTATTTTTCTTTATATTTTTTTTTGTTTCGATTTCGTTCTCCCGCTCTTTCATCTCTTCCAATCACCTTCTCTATTTTTATATTATCTTTTCTTCTTTTTCTTTTCAGACACTTCGCCATTTGACGAACGACAGGAGCTATTCGTTGCTTAGCAATCATGTCTCCCATCTCCATCCTTCTTTTTGTTTATTCAAGGCACCTTTATCCTGCGAAGAGTCAGCAGTAACACCGCGGACTCGCACTTGTGTTGCGACGAAGTGGTTCCGCAAGTTATAGAAATAAGCAGTGTTAACGACACGGAATCCTGGTTACCCATAGAGTAAGTGAGTGAATAAAAGAGAGAGAGAAAGATAGAAATAGAGTTAGTCAAATGCCGAAATTATAATATATAAATGAACTATATAAAATTGTTTATTTAGTTCTCCCATGGACGATGGGTCATTCATTGATAGCAAAAGTACGAAAATAGTTTAAACTAGGATTTGTTGCGCTGCTTAGTTTTAAGTGTGACAATTGAAATGAATACATCTAAAATAATGTTTTATTAAACCGAAGATAAAAGATTTTTATAAATGAAAAACAATATGATTTCCGTCACTAAGAAACTTTAATTTAATCATTAAAATGAGAATTATCCCTTATGTTATTTTACTAAATAAACTATTTATTTCTTATATTCTCAATGAACAATTTTAATTTTTTTATACATTTACTTTAATAAAAACATAATTTATGAAGTTAGATTTTAGTAAAACGTTTAAAAATTCATAAATTCATAAGGTATATTAATTAAAATTTTGAATGAGATTCTTTCATCATTGACGGATCAATGATATATTAATAAATAGAATTTGTTTCAAATATGCACACTACTACTGATACTTTTTGTGCTGTTTAACGTAAGGAAATGAACCATATAATATTTGTTTGTGTTGTACGTAAACGTGCGTATCTGACACTCGTTGGGGGAGAGTGTCAAATTATTTGTCCTTGGCAATTACCACTAACACTTTAGAAATGCCTTGTCGAAATGAAAGAATCTATCCATCTGTTTTTGGATTATTTTTTTTAATATGAAACTAATAAGAACTGATTTTAACTTTTTTGTGAACATGTGCATTTTTACACATCTATTATATTAGCTATATATTTTTTATTTATTACTTTTTTATTTATTACTATAAATTACAGTTGGAATCATATATTTCACTAAGAGTATTCTTCACTTTGAGTATTAAAAGTTATGAAAAGTTAAATCAACTTTTATATTATACAGTAGTAAATACACTTGCTAATAACATATTCTCGTATATTAACAGAAGGATAAGTTAACTCTAGCAGGTTTTCTCAAATGGTTCAACATAAGGCAAACCATCTATAAGCGATCCATTCGTCTCAGACCGATGGGTCATCTGGCTCACTGCTTATTTAAAGGGCTCATTGGGTACAGACGCTGATGTCAATTTTCACATGTGTACGACATGTCTTACGACTCTTTCTCTGTCTCTCCTAAAAATTGAGAAAAAGATTTGTTCATTGTGTTTACTCTCTTACAGTCTCTTATAATATGTCGGTAAAGTGATCATAAATTGAAAAGAAACATTGGTGAGATAAAATTTAATAATTGAATATATGTTTTCATCATATTTTCTTGTTAATGGAAAAGTCTTAAAATACAGATACTCGAAATCATGAAAAAGAAAAATAAATGAAAACTGTTTTATTATTTTATCCTTTCAAAATTGTTATCAATGTTAACTTTTCATGCTATTAATAATGGAGTACAGAATAATTTTTAATGGTTTAAGAAGAAAATAGTGCTATATAATGCTTATTCAGTGATAAACTATAATGAAGATATTTAAGACATAGAAAGACCTAAAAACGAAAAAGTATTAATACAATAAGAATGTTTTGATTTTAATTTCACTTCTAATTAATAAAACTATACATTATCTCAAATATTCTTCAGTGATTTAAAATCTTCGAGGTATATCAAATTTTGAGCAATTATGATAAAGTAATTATGAAGTAAACAGTATTTCAATATTTTACTTATGTTATGATAATATAAAAAGAATAATTTTAATGATATAATATTTATATGACAATTATATTATGTAATGTACTGAAATTATTGCTTCAATTTTCTTTATTTTATCTTTTAACGTTTTGTTTTTGAAATCTTAATACTTATTTTAATTTATCTAAATTATTAAATATAATTGTAGTTAATTACAGAACCAAAAAAATAGTAATTTCATCACTATTACAAATATTAAAAATACACAAACTGAAATGGTTATAAAGTAATAATGCAGCAACTAATTTGTTTCTTTATTTACGATAAATATTCGTTTTCAATATCAAATTCGATCCTATCAAACAAAAAATATAGAGTAAATTGGTCTAATGAAGTTATGAAATCACAACTAATCTTCTAATGAATTTGTAATTAATGAACAAATAAAAAATATCTGTCAAGCTAAAACTTTGAAGTAATCCAGGATTTTATAAATAAATAGTTTTAGAAGATTTTTGTTATAATATTTCTAAAAATTTAAAATAATTTATGTTCAATTACCGTATCTGTATATTTTAATTAAACGTTTACTTTTATTTATTTTATAGCAAAATCAATTAAAATGGGGTCTATTACATTTTTTTAAACATTGAATTTTTACCTAAGTATCATAAAATTAATTGAGTATTTTGAAGAATACTGTATATTTTATTTACATTTTTATTAAAATTCATATTTTAAGCATTATTTCATCTTTATAAAAAATATATATACACATATATTACATAATATTTGTATAGTTTCAATGAACTAAACTTATTTATCTTATTTGTTATTTAAAGAAAGTTATTCGAAAAAATTTAAGATGAAACACTTTCGTAACAATAAGAAATGTAAAATTACATTAATAATTAAAAAATTAGATAGTATATATTTATTACAAAATATAATAAATAAAAATTACATTGTTTGCAAAATATTATATTTTTTATCTGTTCACCAGATTTAAAAATTTTCGTATCTATCTCACAAAAAAATACTCGCGCGGATTTTTAATTTCTAAAAAATGAGTAAATAATTTCAATCACGTTCCTTGTCTTCATCTACAAAAGATCACGAGACCGTCAAACAGGATTATATTAAGCTGTTTCAGTGTAAATCGCGTTCGGGGTTCGACGAATACCGAGTCAAAGTGGAGAATGTCGAAGTTGTTTTGGTAGGATTCGCCAAAGAAATGCAGTAGCTATGCTGTAAAGGGAAAAATAAAGAGAGTGACGAAGAGATAGTGAGATAAAAGGAGTGACTTGACAGGTCAAAAGCGCACCCGGGTCAAGGTATCCTTTCATCCTCTTGTACGTTAGATCGCACCTACGTGATGTTTCCTACATTTTCTTACTATTGGGTTAAACTATTCTTACTTCGCGGACCCCACTTTTCAGGCCCGAACTTACGGTACCGATTTTCCATGCAATCGGTGATTGTGTGTCATTTTAAAGAGCATTCAACAATAGAGATAACTTATTATATAATTTATATAATTATTTATGAATTTTCGAAACAATAATAAAATAAAAATAATAAAATAAAATAAAATAAAATGTTGTAAATACCTATAATACGGATGTAAGTATTTCTTAAAGTGTATTGTGATTACTAAATTTATTTGCATTTATGCATTTATGCATTTTTAATATTAATGGTAATTAGATGTAGAATCAAGAAAAGAAATATTAACATAATCAACTTTTTGTTCTACATTCATCAACTTATACACGTTCAAAGTTTCATTAATATTCATAAAAATCTCTTAAGTAATTGATTTTGAAAATTTATTTAATAAATTTTGATTCTTTTATTTCTTCAATCAAGCGGAGAACGATTTTTCGGAAAACTAGTATCAAGATTACAATGCAGTTCAATTAATCAGCGTATCTTTCTTATGAATTCTAGTTTAAAAGCTCGTTATAATTAGAGAGTTTTTGGAACTCAAATATGAGCGATGCAGCGTCCCTTTATGAATTCTCGCGGACGACTGTTCCTCGCAAAGGCGCACGCGCGCATCTTTTCAACGAAAATACGCGCACACCTCAATATAACGAAACGTAAAATGGCTGACGTGTAAACTGGCACTTCCTTCAAAGTATGTTCTGTATAATTTCATCTCACACAACTCGAAGCGTCTCTTCCCTATCTGTATTCTTAAAGTGTTTCATAACTTTCTTGGTTTGTAAAAACTTCTGAGAATGTACTTCCGTTTTTTTCTTACATTCTAAAGAAATTGGAATCGGATTAAAAGAGAATAAATCTTTCTTTAATCTTTGATTGGTTATGTCAGTCTTCCGACGTAACTACTTATGAGAGATTTTTGATACACATAAATCCATTTTCTATTAAGGAAACGTCATAGAAAACGTATATCAATAAAATTGAATATATATATGATTTTTAAAGTTCAGATAATTTTTAATGTTAATAACATTTAATTATTAAAGGAAAATCAAAATGATAAACTAGAAATGATTTGAATAAGAGTGTAAATAATTTTTCATTGATTTCATCGTGTATGAATCATATTAAATTTAATTTATAGTCATAGTAAAACTATTTATAGAAAAATATTTTTCTTATTACTAATGTATGCAATTTAAAATATAAAATAATTAAAATAAAAAATAGTGTCAAAGATTTTCACTCTGCAAAATGATTTACAAACTAAAATATATGTTTAATATAAATATACATAAAAAATATTTAATATTTTAATGAAAAAATTAGATGCTTATATTTACATTGAAAATTTAATATAAAAATATATATAAAATTATGAATATTGTAATATTTGAGTAAATGTAGAAGCTTAAAGACCTCTGGCTTCATTATTTTGCAATAATCAATTCTATTATGTAGATAAATTTAATCATATTATAAAAATTTTTAATTTTATTTTGTGTAATGTGTTTTATTTAATAGAAATAAAATAAAAAAAAATTAAAACTATATAATATTTGACGGGTTATTTTTATAGTTTAAAATAGAAGAAATTAGTTGTTTGAAAATTTTATTTTGATTGAATATCAATGTAATGAGAACCTATAAATTATATAAGTAAACTATTAAAAATATAAAAGAATTTTCATAACAGATTTTTGAACATCTAGATTAAAATTTTGCGAATATTTTTAGTTAAATCGGTAATGTAGATGTGAAAAATATGTATTTTTTAAACTAAAAATCACAATTTTACTATTAATTCAAATTTTCATAGTCATAATGAACATGTAAATTTTTAAAAAATGAAATTTTGTTTTTTTTTGCTTTTTAGAATTATATCAATATAAAATTATTTCATATGGTTATTATTTACTGACATAAATTATGTAATGAAAATCTAATTAGTGTAATCGAACTCTGTCAAACTTTAATAATAAATATAATAAATTATTTTCAACATAATGATTAAAAGTTTTTCAAGAAAACAAAGCAATATTCAGTTATCATAAATTCGATCATCTATAAATAAGTCATTGCAAGGTTCTTTTAAGAAAAGTTTTATGTACGATATACAAGTGTCAAGTAAATATCAAGGAAAATGTAATTTAATAATAGAACTAAACGAATACGAAATACGATCGACGGCGAATTCGCATCATGCGTTTTTTGCTCTGGCATTTCCGTCGACATTAATCATAAATTTGCATGATAGGAGCAAAGTATCCTCTTTTCATAATAGCGCTTAATATCTACATCATGATTCATTAATCGTATAAAGTTTCTGCAACATGTTTATGTGCCTTCGATTTATCTCAGAGAAATGAAAACAGAAAGAGACAAAACGGGGTGTAGTAGTGTGAAAATGAAGAATCCAGCAGTGACGGTTGCTTGGAAAATCGCAAGCTCTGGTCGTTTTCATGAGACTGCAATTTTCGACGTTGAATTATTTTCGCGGCCGATATTTCCATCCGTTCTACCACCTAAACGCGCGCGAATCCCGGCTTCAAGCCAAAATCAACATAGCTACCGAATGTGCCTGCTCATCTGTCTTTTTCTTTTTTTTTACATACTGACTCGTTTACTGTCAAAAGCAATCATGCCTTTCCCGGTCCACATCATTCGAACTTAGACTTTTTTTGAACGATCAGCTTCCTGTTCGATTTTTTATTACTTCTCGAGAATAATATATTAAACATTGTTGTTTGCTGCATATAAATTACCAATATTTATAGCAATACCAAGTTAATTAAGAAGTAGCACA
The DNA here is from genome assembly GCA_018907045.1 of Wiebesia pumilae. Classification (NCBI taxonomy): domain Eukaryota; kingdom Metazoa; phylum Arthropoda; class Insecta; order Hymenoptera; family Agaonidae; genus Wiebesia; species Wiebesia pumilae. The sequence goes on along the minus strand of JACCHZ010000172.1, from coordinate 245,977 downwards.
TTATACCTCATTTTATTATTAATTTACCAAGGCTTAAACCTATGTATAATATTAAAAGTAATATTAAGTAAAAAATTGAAGTTGCTCATTTCAATGAATTATTTTTTGTTATATATAATAACATAATTTTTTGTTAAAAATAAAAATCTCACTTTATTAATTCTAATTGTTTTCATATTGTCTTATAGAAAAATTACTTATATTCCAATATATTATAATGTCATAAAGTAATATACATATGAAATTCCTCTAATTGACGAAATTAAAAATCAGTATGTTAGTATTTTCTTTCAATTAAAAACAAAATATCACGATGTAATATTTTAATAATGTTATAGCTTCATTACATTTTCATTATATTTCTGTAAGAAAAATATTCATTAATATTATATTACATTTAAATTATTCATTTATTATAATTTTAACCCAATAGACCTATAACTTTACAAAACTCTTTAAGTATACTATTACAATTCTGCAAATAGTAATCATTGTATAAAATAGTATTGTCTCAAAAATTATAACTGGAAATTAATTTTCTGACAAAGTACACGTTTTTATATAAAGTTTTTAAAATTACTTTTTTAATTAAATTAATCCATGCTACTGAATGTATATTTGTAACAAGAAAGACGAAACAAAATAATTTGGGTATCCATTTCTTAAAGTTAATTTAAAATATTTTTTATTAAATTCAAATAATTTTTAAATTTATTAGTTAAACTTATAAATTATAAGGCAATTAAATTAAAATTAAACTTAGTTTTAATAAACATTATGTAACAGTTACATATGTTAGTTAATACTTTCGATTTTATTAACATTTGAATTGTGCATCGTTAAATAAAAAAATAACTAAATATATAATATAATATACTATAACATTTTAATTTAAATGATAAACAGATTTTTAAAATATTTAAACACAAGTTTAGTATATTGGCACATGTCAAAAGGTGAAATTTAGTAAATTTCATTTTTAAACGTGTAAATATTTAAAATATTGCGTTCAATTATTGCGTCCAATTGAATTAAAATTATATATTAAAAGACAAAAATAAAAATATAAAGTATACTTTTATTTTTTTAAGCATTTTGATAAAGTTTATATCCGGTACAGTACTTTTCAGTTTGATTTTATACCTTCATTATTTTCTCTTTTTAGTAACAAAATCCAAAGTAAATATTATAAATTAGTAGTTATATATTATAATATAATATTTTATTTTAGTAATAAATAGCATAACTATGTAATTTAAATAAGAAATTTTTTTTAACGTAATTTATATTATTACTATTATGAAATGGTATTAATAGTCACATAATCAAATCAATCTTCATAAATTGTAGCGACAAATCATATTAATAATTTTATGTATATTTAATTTGATTTAATTAAAAAATGTATTTGGAAAATTAATTTTGAGGAAGACTGATCATGTCGAAATTACCAATATTTTTATGTAATTTAAATGAAAGGAAAGATGTTCAAGTCCTCAAGAAGTGGAAAGATAAAAAACAAAGAGACAAAATAAATCAGACAGCAGTCAGTAACGAAATTCCACTCTCTTTTATTGTATTCTACTTGAAGCTGACTCTATACTATAAGAGAGAAAAGATCAAGCGAGCGGGTCTGCGAAGACGCTTCCGAGGACGTTTGAATAAATGAATCAAACAGTCAAGGAGGAGGAATAGATAAAGGAGCAACTTGAGGAGTGACTTAGGTCCACTGCCGTTCTGAGTGGGACTCTTCAACTTACATATTATGTACGTCTGGATCTGAATGAAAAGCGAAAGAGATATCGCATAGACATCTGTGCGGGTATACTTTTCTTTTCTCGATCAGCCTTGGTTTCCTTACTACACTATGATTGTAAGGAATATAATTATTAGTTGAATACTGATTTCATGTGTGATTTCGTAAACTTGCTAGAAGTATGGATTCTTATTATGCATCCAGCCCTTTTACTTCTATGATCGTGCTTAATCAACTGCATCAGGTTGCATTTAATTTTGACAAAATATATCTTGATTTCAGAGTTTTATAATAATTTCGATTAAAAAACATATTTTTACAAATTTTAATGATATGTATGATAATTGAAAAAAATAGTAAGTTTTCCAGTATATTTTTTTACACCTAATTATTTTGTAACAATTTCGCTTTTAATAATTTTCTCAAATAAAAATTTATTACTTCTTGCTCTTAATAACAAACTTCTAATAATAATTCTTAACTAAAAAAATGACGATAATGTAGCTCTTAAAAAAAATTTTACGAAAGTTTAGTTCATAACAAAAAAGGGAATGAATATTTTCTGATGTAACGTTCCCACTTAATTTTATTAGTAACAACATTTTCTAATCATATTCAGTAGTTATAATACATAGTACAATCAATTGTATAGTTAAGATAAATATCCCATCATCTGTCGTTTACAAAATGCTTTTTATTTCCAGTCACTCCTAGATTCTACGCTATCTGCTGTCTCTCTCTCACCCCCTCTTTCTATCATATCTTTCACTATTTTTCTGTCTGAATGTTTGGTTTGTTCTCTCTTCACTCTTCTTTCGTTTGTATCAATGGAAATTGAGCGAGAAGCTCGCACACAGTCGAGTTGGCTCAGCTCTTGCAGCATTTTGCTATGTCACTACTTCTCGCAGCAATAAGAATGGAACTTTAGCCTCGCGATGAAGCTTGATTTATTTTCATTTTTCCAAGTTATATATTCGACGCTTCTTGCGTATTAAAATCCATCGGAAGGAGCACGTGACTCGGTACCGAGTCATCATCGAATGCGTTATTCACTCGCTCGATTGGGAGAGTTTGAAAGAGATATGGCTTCTTTGGAGCACCTGAAAACGTCCAAACGTTTATGTACCTTCTTTCTCAGGATGGAAAGGACAGGTTGGGAAGTTGGAGGATGTTGCTGCTTGATGATTTAACTTGTGATACTTTCAAGTGGCTATGAGAAAGAGAAAGAAGTAACACTCTTCTTGAGAATTGTGAATGTATATGTGCAAGAGTGAAAATATTGTTATTTCAAATAACTGTTAGAGTAGAAAGAATTCAGAGAGAGTTTTTTTGGAATATCTGTTAAGATTGATACATTTCTTCATTATTAATCAGCAATTTTGTGGCTCTTGATGGTTCTGCCTTCTTATATATACGGGACGGGAAACACACAAATTGGTTATTTTTATTTACTGTTTAAACTTGTAATTGAATAACTTTTTTATGGAATTTATTATGTTATAACTACAATTTAAAAGATGAAAAACTGAAATTTCAAAAATAATTTTTATTCTAAAATTGTTACACAATTTTATTAAATTTAGTAATGTGTGAAATTATTGGTAAAAGCTTAAGAAAGAATTCTTTGATTAACAATAGACATTCTAATTTATAATGTTTCATAGTATTTTATAGAATTTTATAATTAGCAAATTCAACAATAATGAAAAAATTATTACGATTCAAATAAAAAGAAATTTATTCTTATACAAAATAATTAAATAGTACTTTAAATTTAATTTTTCTGATTTCTTTATTAAAAATTAATATTGTATTCAAATATATAATTTATATAAATTTAACTTAGATTAACTTTAAATTTATAATTTATAAAGTTTGTTTAATTTAATAGATGATTTATGAAACAGTTCATAATATAAAGATTATTTGTATTATTAAAAAATAATATTATATACATAGAGAATATATAAATCTATATTTAAGACTATACTATTTTATATATAGTCCTCATAAATTGCAATACTGAATATATATGTATTATTTATTATATTGAAATATTATATAATACCATATTCGCTTAAAATATTAACGAAACAAATCTCTGTAAGTCATAAATAGTACACGTTTGAAATGTTTTAAAGAAAATCAAAATTCCAAAATTTTATGTTTTTACGTGCGTCAAAAACTAATCACAAAATATACCTGGGTGTATCACGAAAGATCACGAAGATTTCCAATCGATCATAAATTAATGCACGATTCCTACCTTGAAAAAGATTCCTTTCGTATTCTGAAGAGATTGTCGAAATCGTGTCACTCATCGATCGGTCAAAGCGCAAAAAACGAGAATAATCGTGAGTGCTCAATCTCAACTGTTTTAAAGCGCACGTGTTTCTCGTGTAAAAAATACAGCAACTTGTCATGCGTGCCTTTTTTTGCCTTAGTCCCTTGGGTAAGTTTTACTGGTCCATCAACACGTTCGTACTTTGAAACGAAAAAATCAGTACTAAACTTGTCAGAGAACAATGATTTTTTTTTAAATTACAAGTCATTATTTAATCGTAAGGAAAAAATTTTTAATTTCAATTGTTTGTTCGTCAAATAAATTTTTGTTGGTTCAATAAAAGTTAGTTATTCTAAGTCCTGGATAGCTAAGTAGCGTTTACTTGATTTTTATTAAATCAAATTTCAGATATTCAAATAACTTTTTTATCTAAGTTTCAGAATTAATTGAATTTTTCAAGTTGGAATTACATAAATTATTTTATCATTAAACATGCAATTTTATATACCTTATAATTTACATTTTTAAGTAATTAAAAATAGAGCATTAATACTGTTAAACTAGGCATATATTTTTCAATGAAAAAATTCGATATATTAAAATTTTTATATAAAATTTTCTCATTTAAGAAGTAATAATCAATACTTATCGATTAATTTGAAAATGTTTGAAATTGTTCGATTATTAAGTGATATATACATTATGATTAACATTAATCGTTTAAATAATTTTTCAATTTGAATATATAATCAATTTCAACTGAAATAAATTATATAATATTAGAATAAGTTACATGATTGGTAATTATTTTGTAGGTTAAATTTATATACTTAGGTTTATAAGATGAAGATTCTTAGTCATTTAAGCTTTATTAATCTCAAAATAAAAACATTAAAGAATTATTGTATTTATTTATACAAAAATATTTGATGATCAACATAAAATTTCATTCTATTTCTTTAAAATAACAGTGTATTAATTATTTTATTAATTTTTAAACTTTTTGTTGTATCTAATTACTAAGTTATTTCGAATTCCAAATTATTTTAATAGTTAAACTACTATAATGATAATTATTATGATATAATAAAATATTATTATTATTATTATTATTATTATCTAAATTATAAAATACGATGTAAGTAATTAATTTCATTGAGTATATCGAAAGTTACTTTAATTATTTTTTAAATTTAATTATTTTAATTAGTTTATATATTTTATTATTAGCTCAAGCTCCCTTAATAGTGGCATCTTATATAAGACACAATCTTAAATGATTTTACTACTTTCACGCTTTCATACGACTTTTAATTAATTTCAAATTCTTCAGATAAAGATAAGACAAAATCGAATGATCAGCATTTAAAATCACGCATTTTAAACGATTCATAAGACAAACGAACCATGGACGAGCTCTTTTCCTGTAACGCTTTCACGCTTTCTTTCAAGTTCTCTGCGGCATCTGCAATGTTCTCCTTTTTCAGTTCTCATGTTCCTTTTTCCGGCTTCTTCAGTCGCGTTGCTCTCCCGTTGGAATGAACACTTCTGCTTTCTTTTTCTAGCTTGAGTACTTTCAAGCCTCATTGCCATCGCTTTGAGAGCTCCCGTGCCTGCGTCCACCCGCGCATGCGAGCTTTTGCACGACTTTTTTCGAGACTTCTTGCTTTCGATATGCGTTTCCATTTACTGCTCTTTTTGCGCTATTATGCTAGTTTTCTTGTAGCAGCACTTGCAGATAAATCGTTATTTTTGTACTGTTTTTCTGACTTCGATGACTACTTTAAATTACCAACACGATACACTACAATCAAAGCTTTTTACATGCTAAACATTAAAACAATAAAAGTAATGTTAACTTTTTGTAAAATTTTTATAAGAATGCTCGATTATCACTTAAATTATTTTAATTTTATTTGAAATTTGATATCAAAATATAATTTATTTATTTTTTAAATAAAATTATCTTTAACACTGTTTTAAAATATAAAATATTGAGTACATTGAAACTAGTTTTAACAAAATTCTATATGTTTGAATGAAAAAAATAAAATTTTAATTTTTCGAACGTTCATTACCAATCAATCACTCTTATATTTTAAGTAAATATTTGTTTAATTTGTAATATTCAATATAAAAGAAAAATATAGTTCTTTAGGTGTAAAGTTAATAAATTTATAATGCTTTAAAGATTTATAGATGCTTTAATAATTCTTTGAAAAATAATTTCTGATATTAAATAATAGAAGAATAAATACATTATAGATAGGGATGAAAATTGAGAAAATTATATGAAAATTAATAAAAGTATGAAGGTTAAAATATGTATAATATATAAAATAAATCTTGCTTTTTTTTTGTAATATATGTATTTGTATCAATACTGATTTTATAATAAAGTGTAAAAATATTATTAAATAATTATTTCATGTACATATATATATATATATATATATATACGTATACATTAATTTTAAAAATTCAATCACAAAGTTTACTTAGTTTAAAAGTTGTATAAAAATTGAGTCTAAAATACAATAATAATTAAAAGTTGCATAATTAAGTGACTTTCGAAAAATGCTCTTTTGACTTTAACATTTTATTGAAGTCTTTAATTTTTATATTTATAAAATATTATGTTCTTTAAATATTCAATTTATATTGATTTATTCAGGAAAATGTACAGATTATTTGACATTATTTTACTATTTTAGTTAAAAATGTATAAGATGAAGTAATTAAGCTTTTACAAATTGTATGACAGCATTTTTTACTAAATTTTTAATAATCCTACTGGATAATAATTCTACGTAGTTCATTTGGAGTATGAAATAAAAAGAATTACTGGAATTTCACTACAATAAAGCAGCTATAGTTATTTTAATATAACATAAAGTTAAATTGTTTGACAGATTTTTTAAAAAATGTGGCTATCTTTAAATATAAACAAATTTAAAGAGAATTCATAATTTCTAATATAATAATATATTTTCAGTTGATAACAGATAGTGAAAGGATACTAAATTACAAATCTTTAGTACGTAAAATATTGAACAATACATGGTATAAAATTCAAATACTTCAAGTGAATAGTTAAAATGCTCTTTGTATCAATACATATAAAACCAAATCGTATAAGTAGTATTTTTACTACGCGATCCTTACTTGTTTATACTACCTTTAAGATGAATACTGCGCAAATTCAAAAGAAATGTGGAATTGATTGATATTCGATCGAAATACGTTAATAGTGCATCCATAAGTGTACAATACGATGAGTAGCTACACTCCGAAGTGTGCCTCACGTGTTGTGTCAACATTGAACATTGCCAGTATCAACAAGATGCGGTTACACTGTCGGATATATACGCATGTCGAGCTAGGAGATACTTGGTACAGTTAAATTTTAATTGTGCCTTTTTCATGATATATCGACTTCTTGAGTACTACATTCATCACCTCTATTAAATGTTAAGAAACTGTTTTACGAGTATTTCCGAAAATTACAAAGTTTATCAATAAAGAAAACTATAAATTCTCTATGTTATTCTTTATGTTTATAAGTTTATGTTTATAATAGTTCCATGATGAATTATCGTACATTGTAAATTTTATTTTCACATGTAATTCATTTAGAGTAATAATGAACAGATCTTCAGAAAGACCCTTAGTAAAACATAAGCAAACAGTACTGATAGGATTTTTTAAAGTTATTTAATAATATTGACTTCCCATTATTTGATGTTTATTTTTTATTTATTAACATAATAATATTTTTCTGAATTTAAAGTTTACAAGTATTGATTATTCTATATTTATAAGTTTATAAATATAAGAAAGGGTTATTTGAGTTTTGTAGGCCTAAGTTTTCTTTGGAGTTTTGTGGCGTACTCATTCACATACACGTGTAATTGAACATATACTCTATACTTTCTCGAGTATAAAAGTAGGATTTAGAACTGTTATAATTGCATTTATAAATGATTATTTTTAAAAGTACACGTGTATAATATAAAAAATCATTATTTAATACTAAATAAACGGTTGTTTACCACTGTAAAATTATGCATAATATTCATTGTTTTTCATAAAACGTAAAAATATATAATTAAGTACATAACATCTTACTTTTGATTGAAGATCGTGATAGAATTTTCTTGTAGTATATATTATATTATTAAATTATTTGCGTTTTCTGACTTAAATATTTTCAAGGTGTGTGTGACACATCACGGGTCTCCATGTGAATGTTTGCAGTATATTATTTATTTTTAACTAGTTTGTCGTAATCAGCGAAAATATAGACAAATTGACCTCCAAACAGCGGTATTATAAATTTTACAAAAATCATGCGGCACTTGAAAGCTATGTTGAAGAAGGTCTCCTGTCTATTGTGGAGCACGCAGCGTTCACGTTACCCGGTATCCACCGCGAAATGCGAGAAATAGGCAGCCCACCACGGAATTCGTCACCCGCATTCTTTTCTTGACAGCAACCGCCACCACGGCTACGCTGCGTGCACTGAGAATATTTTGTCAATCATCGAGTCGTTAGCAAGCCCTCGTCAGGAAGAATGACAGTCTCGTGCCTTGACTTCTCGAAATAATCGCCAGATCGTGTATTGCGTGCACACGACAAGACGTGTAGCTATGACAAAAATCTTTTTACGCCCTCGAGTACAGATTTTCGCTTATGTATCCAAATCATATCCAAGAGCTGCATGAAATTTTGTACTTACTTTTTTAAACATAAGTACAAAACTTCTTATGTACTTACGTTTGATTGATAAATATAACATTTTTTCTTCTATATTACCCAACAATATTAGTTTTCATAATCTATGTTCTGATAATTAGTTTTGAAATGCGCCTGAATTTCATCATTTTCTATTATTATTTTTTATTGATCTTATAAAACTTTATTTTTACTACGTCTAATAGTATAATTTTTAAATGTTCTATATTTTTTTTATATTACATTAAGTGTATATAATAAAAAAAATAATTAAAATATTATTTATAGAAGTAAGAAACGTAATGATTGATGTAAAAAACAATTAATTATTCAAGTAAAATTTATTATGTGCATTGAGATATTATTAAATTAATATCCTTTAATCGATATTTTATGTTTTTAAAAATAGTAGTTTTTACGCAAAATAATTATACAAGTTTTAAATTTAAAATGCTTATTGATAAAATTTTTTTTCTTCAGCACTGAATATTATAAATTATGAACTCCTTATTAACTCTTTTACGAAATCTTTCATTACCATGATCACATTGTCTTACATTAATCATTCATAAAACTCATGTCAAAAATTGGCATTCAAGCGCACAAGACAAAGTGCATCTAGTTAGAAGTAATGATAATTTGCAGAGGAAAAAACAGTGCATGATTTATTTATGAGATATGAATGCGTTACTGTACATTATATCTAAAGACGCTGAATATATAATACGCAATTTATCATATTTATCGTATTTTACAACTATAACATATAAATATATATATATTGATTGTAAGCATATTTAAATCAATGAACAAAAAAAGTACAAGATAATAATTAACAGATATGCAGTTGTTTTAATATCAACAACAAAAACCATTAATAGCAATAATACATAAAAATATCTTAATAAAGTAACTATTAATAAAAAACATATAAATCTGCATATACTTTTAACTTCACATTGTCATTAAATTATCATGATTTATTATTCAATGTAATATAAATAAGAATTTATATTACTTATGCTAATCATTTATATGTAAATATTAAGATAAAAAACTGTCAACGTAAAATTGTAAGATGTACGTTTACTTGACTGTTACATTCAAATACTGATATAATACGTTTCCATTTAATAGATATGCTACATATTACACTGCATATATGATATGTTATATTATAATAAAATATTATAATATTCAAGTATAGTTATCATTTAATTAAATATTATACTACCGATAGCTGTAGCATAATTTACTACTTTTTTATCTGTTATGAGTAATGTTATAAGTACTGTAAACTTTAAGTATTGTTAATAAATATACCTAAATTATTATCTTATATATTAATTTAAATATATTCCTGCTATTTTTATGGAATAGCAAAATATTATAATTATCAAAGATTACTTATTAGGCAGTAATTGCTCAATTAATAGTAGTAATTTACTATTTAAAAGTAATACATTTCATAGTTTCAATTGTGTACTAATTATTTTACTTCAATTTATATTAAATTGACCATAATTAATCTATATTGTTGTAAATTTTAGAAGAAATTTATTTCATTGTTTATAGTTATGCTTTATATATCATGCAGATTCGATTATAAGGTAAGCATAGTAATTACTGTTAAAAATTAATGTGGCAAATGATAGAGAATTGCTAAACAATAATTTGTCTTTATTAAAATATTAGAAACAAAATACAAAATATACATGCTTCAAAATTATCAATTATTATTGTATATGCAATAGAAACTCGCACGTGCATACTCTATTGTATGCAATTACTCATCAAACGTATTCTATGCTTTACTACGCGGCAAAATCGTATCAATCTGATATTATGAATCAGTAGCCAAATCTTATCCTGTGTGCCAAAAGAAGTCGCAGGTGGTCAGTTAGCCCAGTTACGCAGTTAAATACACTTATATTTATGTACAGAGTAAAAAGAAAAAATGTTAACCTGTTTCCAGAATACATGGAGTTTACACTTATAACAAATGAAGTATTAAACAACTATCATCGCTTACTGATAGCGCCGACGGCGCAACATATCTATTCGACTCATTTGCTTTCGTTTTCGGAATGGATTTTGTATCCTCGCAATAATATTTATTTAAAATAGTCTGCCGTAAGAAAAATTTAGATTTCATTGTTATATACTCGTTGCTTGCTGATCTTATTTGTAAGCTTTGACAAAAATTCTGTTTTAAAGAATATATAGACAAATGAAATAAAAAGGAATGGTGATTAAGAATTATACAGCAGAACACTCTAATATATTGAAAGATATTACTAGAATGTGTTAAATATGTGATAATTTGAGTGATAGTTTTCAGTATTATTCTGTTATCCTAGAAATGTATATTCCTTAGAAACTCAAAATAAAAATTTGCAAAATTAATACTTGCAGTTAAATCTTTAAAATATAATGTATGTATATAATGTATACATTGTATACATTATATATACAATTATTAAAATAGTATACTGATGAAATACAAACTAACAATCTGTTTTTGTTTTATAAATATTAAAAATAATAAATTTAACAACAATTTTTGTTTTATAAATATTAAAAATTCTAAAAATTAATAGTAAGAAACATGAAATTTAGTTATATCTAGAATTTGAGGTTTATGAGCAGTTTAAGTCATAAGAAATTATAGTATAAAATAAGTTTCTGTTTTCTTTTACCTAATTAATAACAAAACAAGTAATTAATAAATTTTATAATATTAGTAATATTATAAGACTATATGTATATATAATTTATAAGTTAAATACTTATTTCGTGTAAGGTTTGATTAATATTTAAAAGCTAATTATATTTTTTGATAAATCAAGTGTAGTATAACTACAGTTATCCCGTTATATTTAGAAATTTAGAATGCCATTATTCAAGCAAAACAGCAAAATAAATAGCATTTCGTTTTTAAATAGTTTTAGTAACTTGAAACATTCCGAAAATCATAATCAATCGAAAAACTAGTCCCTCTCCTGCCGTTGATGAAATAAATGTAAAAAACGATTCTGGGTACAGAGAAATCTTGGTCGGAATGCGTGGAGCAGTCAGCAGATATGTAAGCCGCCGTGGTGCGTATTACACGCGTCCATTCACGTGCGTTACGGTGCACATACAAGGGAACAATGCCGACCATTGTGCCAGTGCTATCCCAATAACGCTAATGCGGCTCAGCGCCCTGGCCTTTTTTGGCCGAGTGCGATGCAATGCTGTCGGTGAACATCGTTTTATTGGAACATAATAGTCCGGGCGACGCATATACACCCAAGGGGGCAGAAATATCACGTGGCTGCTAGACCGCAAGCTTTAGTGCCGTGTCTTCGTGTGCACGATACGCTTCCGTACCTATTTTCTTTTTCATTGTTCACTAGTTGGAAGACTTTTTTTTAGCCTTGCGTAAATATTGAGTTCAATCGAAATAGATTTAGTGCATATGTGAAATTTCGGATTGTTTAAAACTGCAAGGTGCGCAAAAGTGAAAATGTCAACGTACAAATTTTTAATTGACTTCTTACAGAATTAGCGTAAAATCTATTTGAATTACAAGTATAGTATATAGCACATGAATTACACTTATGTGCCTTTAAAAAATAATTTCCTTACTACGTTGAAGAAATTTTTATTTTATTTAATAATATTAATGAAAATTGCATCTATTTCGTAATTTATAAACATTTTTCAATGTAAACGGATATTTCATTGCAAATATGATAATCTACGATATTTGATCGAAATAAATACTTTAAGCAATTAAATTAAAATGTTAAAGTTTATCTGTTGTTAATCAGATGAAGAGTTTTTTCTACGGAGAAAAGTACAAAAGTCATTTTCTAACTAATACACTGCACAATAATAAGAAATTACAATTACTGTAAAAATACTGATGTATAATAAATGATCATTACAAAATCTAATTTAAAAACTTGAATTCTTATTAATAAATTCTATTTATTTTATTAAATATGGAAGGAATCTTTGAGATAAAATAAAAACTGACAGACTCGGATGACAAACGTGAAGCTTTAAAAAATCTATTAATTACATAATATTAAAGAATTATACGCATCTAAGTCCACAAAAAAATCCAAAAAATGCACATCAAATCTTCATTATAATATCCGCCCCATTAATAAATCAGAAATCAAGCGTACAGGTAGAAGCTTGAATTTCACGCATCAGCTGTCCTGTTAGAATATAGTCCTGCTAGTCGTGTAAGAATTTCGTCGAAAAGATAGATTCAACAGGGTAAAAGAAAAGAAATCTAAGAAGCCCGACGGCTTATCAAAATATGGCCACAAGCCGTAAGGCATCGAGGAAAAATCAGACTTACATTTTTGAGCGGGGGCGACGATGCCGGGATCCCTAGCTCCCGCTCTTTTTTGACGTTAAATCAAGCGTGCGTACTTGCACGCATTAGCTTTATACACGGATTCATGTATAAACGTCCGCGACTCTGAGATTCTTGCGCAGAGCAGGTTCGCATTGTGCTGAAGTTCCCGCCTCCCGCGGTGTCACGCGCGCTTCTTACCTTTTTCTTCTCGTACAAGCACTTTTCTCTGGTTTTCTTTGTTTGCCTGGCTCGAAGATGGTATTAGTCGAACGGCATATAATAGCTCAATCGGCCCGGGTATAACTGGATAGCTTACGGCTAACTATTTTACTCGAATACGATAATGGTTACATAAACTAGTGTTGTTGGCTGACAAAGTGATCGATTCCATTTTATGATAAGCATTCAATTCGTTCACACAACTATTAGTGTGAAAAATGAGAACTTATCTCATGATTGCTTGGCTGATTCTTTAAAATATAATAAATTAATGAAAGCAAATTATACAAAAATAATGCACCTTTTCGTGAGAAGTTTTTAATTATGGACTAATACGTTCAATTAGAGTTACGCATTAAAATTGAAATATTAGTTCCTTATTCTTCACTTACTTATTCTTTGAATATAAATTATAGCACTACAACATTATAGATTATTATTAATCTATTTAAAAGTTAATAAGTTATCAAGTTCGTATTCTTAACTATAGCTCTAACTACTTTTTAAGTTCCCACATTTATAATACTCTAAAGTCTTATATTATTACATTATTTAATGAAGATTATAATGTAAAAACTGGAAACATTAAATTAGATTTTATACAATAAACGTCGATCATATTTTTGAAAACCTCATTATTTGTATACTATAAGAACTTATAAGGATTTATTTTCAAAAATGAAATTAACAATAAATGAATTTAGTCAGATGTTACATAAACGTGCTTTTAAAACAACATTTGAAAGGAAGACTATGCTTTTATAATTATTAAAATTTATTGACCAAATTAATATATTTTAAAATTAAGATATTATTAAATGAAGTCATAATTATAAGATTTTTTAATCTTAAAACGATGTTTTCTTTTAATACTCCAAATTTACTAAAAATTAACATACTATTAACAAACTTAATTATTTATTCGTTACTAATAATTATACTAAACTTATAGTATAACATGATAAAAATATCTGCCTTAATTTTTAGATCAAATATTATTTAATGCAATTTTTATTTAGTCTTAAACTGTTTGAGCTACGATTGCTGAAATTAATTATATATAATCATCAGATTATTCTTATCTTATATATATAAAAACGCAGTGTAAGTAAAAAAGTTAACTACAAAAACAAATGATTAAGTCATATAATCAAGATTCGTTCACGTGTGGAATGAAAATTGCAATTTCTACAAGTTTATAAAAGAATTAATTTTCTTATTTCATATCACTACGAATTTTAATCTGTATTAATAATATGTATTAAAATGATTAATTGTATTTTATGTGTTATTGAATTAAACATTAGTCTTTTTAATAGGTGCTATACTTATATGTACATATAATCTATCTTAAAATTAAGTGTTTGCTTCTTCATTTAACAGACAATGCTAACGTATGCGTTTACACAAATCAAAAAAGTAAACAAAATAAAATATTCTTTTTCTCGTAATTATCATATTATTAGTAAAAAAATTTTTAAATTTCAGTAAGTAGCCACTTCACTTTTAGCCATGCCTGGTGAAAACTGTAGCTATTGGACTACGAATAGTACACGAATCGAACAATTTCTTAGTTAACCGAGTATCGGTCGTACGACTTGTCACATTCATAAATAAAAAAAAATATAAACACAGCAGCGTTTAGTATTATGGAGGCACACGCGTTGTTGAGCGCTAAATGTACATTTCGCATTTGACGGGAACGGAACACACGCGAAAGTCGTCCGCTTGAACACTCCTCAATTCCGGGAAGCTTAATCCTAATGTCGTACAATTGCGTCGTTTAACGAGGTCTGCATTTTAGAGAGAGAGAGAAAGTGAGTATTATAGCCGACGGCTTGGTCGGGTGCGGACTCCGAACACCCTAAAATTAGCCTGCGCGTCCAGAGTTGGACGCGGCACGATATCTCTCCAGGCGTGCCCGGGATCCACATACATCGACGGTGAGAGGGCGTGAAAAAATGCTTACATTATCATTCGTAATTTTATAAACAAGCGGCGACCGCGCTAATGGGTCGAAGCGCCCCTTGCACTCTCGTCTCTGTCTCCTTCACTTTTTCCTCTACCTCGCTTTTTTTTATGTGCCTACAAACGCTGCGGGTGGCCCCGTGAAGAAGACCGCACAATTTTCTCAGCGCGGCGCGTGCTATTACATCGCACTTTTTTAGATTTTCTTATGTAAGTACGCGCACACATTTAGAAAGTATCGGCAGTTTGGTTTTTTCGCAATACTTTGTCCTTTTCAACTTGTATACATCTGTGGCTGTTTTGATAGTTAACGTATCGAACAAAAGTATTGTGAAGATGTTATTTTGAATTCTATATTGATAAATTAGCATTTACATGACTTTGAAAAGTAATGAACTACTTAATATTATATTACTGATAACGTTTTAATACTTTTTTTAGTATTATAGTTAAAGTATTACTTTTAGCTTGATTATATAAACAGTATTTTAATTATATCGTATTTCTTAGTATAATAATTTTTAGAAGATTAATGATCTATGCAATACTGATTTTCAAGGAACATAAATCTAAATAGCTTACATTATATTTGAAAATATTTGAACAATCCTATATTTAAATACTATGTCTATCATTTAAATACTCTACATAAAAATTAAAAAAAATTATTATGAAAAAAGTTGCAGCTTTTGTCATATTGTATTTTTTTATAATAATTCTTCTTTTATAAAAAAAGTCCAATCCATAATAAAACTTTTTTTCTTTAAAAATATTTGTATAAAATCAATCGAAAGGCCATAATAAATACAGTGAATCTCAATACATTAAAAAAATGAAAACTTTTTATATATTTTATGATGTCTCAATAATATATAAAAACTATTAATTATGATATTTACGTAGAGAAAACATCTTTAAATTAGACTAAATATATTATTTTAAGTATCTTGTAATTAGCTTATTCGTCGAATCCACTATTATGTAACTAGTCATGTCATTTTTTATGAATTAGGATATACTAGCATTTTGAAAGTTAGTAAATAAATATATTTTCTAAGCCCTTATTAAAAGTATTAGTTATGTAGCAATTTAAGGGATGTTAATCGAGCCTAAATTTCATAATAATATTAATCTATAATAATACATAAATTTTAAATTCAGCAATATTTACGATATTAGTTATAATAAATTTAATATTCTTAATTTAAAATATAAATAATTAATTCATCAAAGGAAACATAGTGTTTATAAAAGTACAGCGTAAACGCAATATGTAGAATATCGAGAGTGCACGAAGCGACAGAATAGCCGTAGGACTTTATTCGCACGCACAGTCGTGTATCGTTGGTCAAATTAAATTCGCAAATTGCACCATGCCACCGTCACTAATGCTAGGCGTTATTACGAGCACTCGTGCTTGTGCGCGCACGTGCGTTACGCGTAATGTTTCGGCACGAACAATTTAGCAGTTAATGTTCGACAGTTGCTGTCGAATAGACACTGGGTTTTTGCATAGTGGCTTTTGTTTGCTTTATTTTGGTTTAAGCCGTCACATCGACTACTCTAGAGTTTCAACGATTCATGACATGATAATCGTTTTGCAGTGTTTGATCGGATTTTTTATTCTATAGCAAAAAGAATTTTGTCGTAATGACGAAAAAATTTTGCCTTTTTATTCGCATACAAATAAGATTTAGTATCAATTCATTGACTATCTACTGAATCGCGAATTATTTATAGTGAGTACAGATAAATTATCAAAACTTCGAAATTTTGAATATGAATTTTGTTTTAAAGTATTTTACAAACTAGCTAAGCGACTAGTTATTTAATCTCTTAAGTTAAAAAAATTTGAAAAAAGGAACTAAATGAAAACATATTTTTATTTATTCATAATTATATTGATGTTTATATTATTATATTATTTATTATTCATATTAATATTTTTTTGAAGGCAATCTGATAAGAAACTTTATTGTTATTGATTAGATATTTTGATTTCAAAGTTATGATAAAAATTATAAGCTATTATTGATCGTTAATGTATGCTTAAAAATTCTTTATTTACTTTATCTATTTATTAAAGAAATCATTTAAGTAATCGTATTAGTGTTTCATATTTTAAGATAATTTAACTGAATTGAAATAAGGTATTGAAGCATCATTCACTAACAAATTTAAAATATTGATTTCTTAAATGGTCAGCCGTAATTTCTTTTTTACAATAATTCAATTTAAATACTGAAAATATAAATAATCTTATTTACATATATAGAAAATTAAAACTTGTAACTGTATAAATACTTAATTTTGAAATAAAAATATTATCAGTGAAAAAGCTATATTGAAGGTCATTTATAAAAACATAAGAGGTAATTTTTGTATAATTTGCAATACAAAATAGTACATTAATAAAATTATTTTCATTTAGTTACACTAAAAAAATGTAAAGAATTTATCTTCTGTATAAATATTTATGCCTTTATTATTTAAAATTTACTTTTTTCTTTATAATATTTATAACTAAAAAGACAATTAACTACGCATGCTATATTGTTACTATAAAAATATCGTGTATAGATCGCTTCCGGACATTCATAAAATATGAAATGTCCCACCCCTAAAAGTTTTTCCAATTTAATCATAAAACAATTGTACTTCAACCAAGTTTAGCAAAAACCACGCTCGACTTGGTTCGTATGTCGCGATTGTAGAGTCGCACACGCATCGATGTGTACGTACGTAAACACGAACCTGTGCAAGTCTAGGAAAAGAAGACAGGTGTTGGTTTTCCCAGGAATACCCGTTGGCGAATTGGGAGACTATCTATAATCATCCCATTCCTGTGTACCCAATTCTTACAATCTCACTCTCTCTCTCTCTCTCTTTCTTCCTTTCTCTTTATCTTTTATTCATTCTTTCTGACTAAGCTATTCCGAACACTGCAATTTCTATCATCGGTATTGATATATTTGATGGCAGCCGAGTTTGTACCAAAAATATTTGCATTGATTCTTAACAAGGTTGAACATATTGATTTGTTTGATGACAACCAATTATGGGTTGTGCATTAAATATAAAGTAACAATATAACTGTATAAGCACATTCAATAATATGAAAAGAAGTTTTAATAAAACTTTAAAATAATTTATACTGTCAAAAATGCTTTTTATGAAATGCGACTTCTATCAATTAAATGAAATGCACTTAAATTAAAAAGAATTTAATTTAATAAATTTTATTTCTTAATTTCTTGCTATTAACAGTATACTATTAAGTTTTATGTTAATTAAATATCCTTTGATCAATATTCTTTAATTTTATTTGTGTAATCGAAACATAAAAATATATTTTTGTGGTAAGCTACATTAAAAAGATCAACATAAAATAATCATAGTTTCTTATATAAGTCAACAGGATGTTCATTTGTATTAAGTCCATTTTACTTTTAATACTTTTATTTTATAAAGCAAATCTGTATTTTTAGTAAGTCAATAAATTATAATATTCTAAGCTAATTAAGTAATCACTCAATTTACGTAATAATATAATTAAATAATAAATAATTATTATAATATAATAAATAATAATAATACAAGTAATGTAAATAATAATAATAATAACAACAAATATTAAAAATATAAAAGTAAATATTTTAATATTATTTGATAAATTGAAATTGATAAGCTATCAATGATATTATCAGCAAATATAATTATGAAAATAATTTGAATGCTTTGTTGTCAAGTATAAGGCGCACAAAATGCTGTAAGCATATATTGCTCATACAAGCTAACGTAAACACCGAGGCTAATGTCGAGCAATTTTTAGCTATTTGTCCATTGTATTAAGAAGGATAACTCTAAGTGTTTGCAAGGAAAATGGATACAAAAGATGCAATGATTGGGGAGACTTAACTTACGCACCCCAACAACCATGGCAAGCCTAAAACACACAAATACCGTACAGTGTATTCGGGTATAGGCGAATGAACTTTTCGATTAAGTGAAAATATTGTTCTTATTTTTTTCAACTCAATAAGTTTTATTATTTTATTACTCAATTATTGAACTTGTCGATTCGATTATTTTGGAATTCTTTTAGAAAAAGGTCGTTTTTTTCTACGCTTTGTTAGACATTTATTAACATTTTAAAGATATTAAGAAAAAATATTTAGTTGAAAATTATGAATATATTATAATAATATATTATTTATAGTTATTTTAAAAGTACATGTGATATAGAAATACATTTAATAAATGTTCACTTTGTTATTAAAATGTAATTGTTAACTATTAATATATCGTACTAAAAATGCTAAAACAAATGTATCTGAACATTCAATTAATTGCTAGAAACTCACATAGTATATTTAATAGCAATCTTTTTTAGATCACTGAATAGTTATTTTGATAGTTTATAATAAAATATATGTTTCATTTTTCATTCTTGTTATAGTTAGATAAATTGGAGATAATTAAAACATTTTCTATTTACATATTGATGCTATAAAAATTGTATTTAAGATTTAAGAAAGTAATAATTTATCTATAATTTTAATAAAAATAATCTTGAAAAGTAATTGAAAGACTAATGAGGATGAATTTCAATTAATTGAATTGCATATGTTCTTTGTACTTATAAAATGTAAGAAAATCGTTTGATTGCATTAATACTTATAGTTTTTAAATTGTTGACATGCATCTCTTGTATATGTAATACTAGTGATTAAGATCTCTGATATTATAGTAAATTCGTGTAATACTCACATGTAGTACTATGCAACTTGGAATTTATAATCAAACAGACCACGAGTAAAGATACATTGATTATATTTCCAAAGGTATTTCTGTGGATTCTCGCTACGATTAACCGCGAAATCGTAACAATCTGCATGTATAGACATTTTTCTAAAGCTGTCGGATGACTCCGGCTTTACGGCAACGACTCTCCTTCTCATATTCACCGTTCCTTTCTACTTTTGCCTCTGCCTCCGTTAACTACATAGACAGATAGCAAGCTCGATTTGTGGAATTAGGAACGGAAGTTAGTGAAAATTTATTTTTAGATGAACTATAGGTACACATCCGACTTTTCCAGGAATTGTTTCCGCAATATTTTTTCTGCTTTTTCGAAAATTCAAATTTGGGTTGTTTGCAGAAACGATTTTTATATTGCATAAATATTGATATTTCGAATGTCAGAATTGCTTATAATATAGCTTGTATATCCTTATTTAGTCATTTTGATTTGTAATGAATGCAAAATAACATATTTTTTATATTATAATGTTTTAAATAAGTTATACCCATATTGTATAAATATATGAACAACTTTTTTAATTTTATTCATAAATCAAACTAACAAGCTTTTAAACAATCAAATAATTTTTTTAAATCAAATTTTTATAGATACTTGCTATTATTTATATAAAAGATACGCGGTCAATATTCTGACTCAAAATTTCGTCACTGTCCAAAGCTGTCTGAATTGCAAATCAGTGATATAGATATGATTCAATTACACAGGATTTCAATGCTTCAGTTTAATAGAAGTTTATTATATATATATTCCGTTATTAAAAAAAGCTTCGAAAGTTATTCAGAGTATTTGATTTATTTAACGTTTTACTTTATAAATAAAAGCAACTAAAGAAAATTTATGTTTATGTTATAATAGGTATTAAAAAATTACGTAATGATTACTTTAACAGTGTTGTAAAATGCGAATGGAATATCAAAATATGTTACTTCCAATGATCATTTTTATTTATTTTCGTTGTTAGAATTTTAGAAATTTTATTCATACAAAATTAGAAAAGAATTACTGTATTTGTATAGCAATCATTCTTCTTACGATATTGATATTTATAACTAACAATTAAAAAACAATATGCACTATTTAAAAAAAAAGGCGTTCATATCCAAAAAAATTCTTAAAACTTATTAAATTACATCATTGCTATTCTACAAGGCGCATCCATTTTTATTAATTCAACATTAATATACTATAATTTTTATATAATTATATGCAAATTTTCTGCGAATGATAATTATCTAAAAAATTGTGTTAGCACATGCAAATTAAAGCACCAATATTAATAGTAGAGGCGTATTAGAGTGTTAATGAGAATATTACTTGATTTCTTGAGTATCAGTGGTTTTAAAATCGGAAAAGTTCCCGGTTTGTTTGAAATGTAGATCATCGACGTGCAACGCTGCCGCGTTTGTGCCTGGACACAGAAAGGAGCTACAACCCTCGAAATGACGACTCGGTTAGTCCGCTGCGGGGCGAGATTTGGATTTAACTGCGATGCATCTGCCAAAACACGTGCTTCGGATAAAGGCAGGGGGGCTTTCGTTTTTGCCGAGGCGAGAGAAAAGGACAGAAGAAGAGGTCTCGAATACTACGTTGAAACTTGTCCGTGCAGCCTATCGCATTGTTCGGTGGTATTATGACCCCTGGAGTAGCCCCTTATTATCGTCTCCACAGTAATTCTCTGTCTTTCTCTCGCTTCGAGAGTTTGTCAACTCAGTATCGCTCTACACATATTGTATATAAGACGCAGTAATTCAAGGGCGTTTTTATTTAATTTTCACGCTATTTTTCCTAGTTTCTAGTGTGCGAAAATTTTTTTTTGTTATATTATGAATGCGATTTTGTTTAAGACGGTTATGATAAACACTTTTCCAATAATTGCTTAGATTATGTTTTTATAAATTAAAACTCATAGTATTAATTAATTTATTGATAAGTATTATTTTTGGATTTTGTATATTGAAAATTTCAAACTGCATGAAATCAATATACAATTCAATTTTTCGTTAGATTAATAAAATATAATTTTAATTTTTATGAAATTTCAGAGATTATATAAACAGAAAAAGATTTTTAATGAAAATAAAAATAATATTAGATGTTCTTATATAATGTAATTTATACTAATTGACGGTATTTATGTAGAAAAATAAAAGGAGAGAATGTTAAATAAGAAAATACAATTTAAATAAATTGCGATCCATAATATATTTATTTTTAAACATGTTCATTTTCTACATGTGTGTTACGTTGACGATCTTATAGTAATAACGCTTTTTTTCGGGGAATCGCGAACTTCAAGTCTCGATCATAACTCGCGTATGTTTTCTATTAATAATAATAATAATAATAATAATAATAATAATAATAATATTTTCATAATTATCACACTATGTTTACTATACAATGTTTCTATAGATATTTGCAGTTTTGTTTTTATTTATAATACACAGAGATCTAACTACTTTTGTGCTAAAAACAGTTTATCTTTGACTCCGATGTACGATGACATTAATTTTTTATTCATGCCGAAAATGATCGACTTATAAAAAGATGACTGTTTCTTTTCATTTAAAATTTAATACATTGAATATGACGAATAAAAAGTTGTCACATTTTATAAATAAGACTCATTTTCACTAAAAATTCACTATTTACCACCTTAATAATCATTCGTTACACTTAAAGTTTCTCTGAGTGAATTGAGGTTTTTTTCTTGTAATAAAAATTCTGAATTGAGAATAATGAGCAGTATTTAAAATATAGTCATGAATAAACAAATTAACAAGCAATTAAGTATATATTAAATTAATCGAAAATAAAAATAATCACTTTCTATTTTAATTTGTAGAATTTTATATTATTACAGTTTAATGCTTGAAGTAAGAAAATATATTCAAATTAAGATAAAGAATATTTCGCACACTATTTAGATTTCTTATATGGTACGTCACTAAGAACATTTATCACTTAATCCCCGACTAAATTCCCCTGTATCATTCATCATACAGTCCATATCCCCACACTTGTCCTTTAGAACTTCACCCCATCGTTAAGTCAAAGATTCACCTTTTCAGACTCGACGCAGTACACAATGTACTAAAACGCTATCAAGAACTGGATTTCTATTAGCGCTCTATACATATACTTAATCTGGCTTTCTTATCTATTCACATTATTTACTCATCATGTCTTTTTATCAGTTACATATTAATAAATATATCTCAGCTCTTTCTTATTATAAATGCACATGATTCGAGTCATGCATTTACGATTTTTGATTTTTATTTATTACAGTCCTATAATACACAGATCGTTATCTTATAGTAAGATAACAGACAACTAAGAGTCTTTTTTACACAACAATGCATCGAAGTGAACTTCTTCTCACTTCGGTTAATCAACAGTAGAAGACAATAAAAGTATTCACAAGTGAAACAAGCAGAAAATAGTCTTTAATTGTATTTGAATAAAATTTATATTATTTTGCTTAAAAACAAAAAATCTATAATACAAAAAATAATAAAATTCTTTATTAATCGATATTCAAAATGTTTTTACATCAATTGAAATTGAATTTATCAAAATTCATATGGCTAGTTAATCATTTGAAATTTCTTTAATTATTTATATATATTAAGCCAATTTTTAAACCACAATTAAATTATCCAAAAGAATACGTTCTTTGTATTATTTTAATAAAATAATTTAGATAATGATTAATTGCACTGAATAAAGTTTCACTAAACAGCAAGTTTAGATCAATAACTCTTCTATTTTCGATGCACTCATATTATTTATCACCAAATAAGAAACTTTACAAACAAATGCAATATTGTTAAAGAATATAATTTTTAATAAATATAAAAACGAAAAAATAAAAATAGAGAAATTTTGAGAAATGGAAGAAAACATCGAAAGCCGATTGGTAAATAAATCATTATTGTTTACGCTTCAACTCTTGTGACTGGATTAAACGTTTAAACAAATGTTTCATTGTGTCCCGAAAATATTAGTTCATAAGTTAAGTAAGTAAGATATAAAAAATTCGCATTGGCACACGTCACGGGCACAATGTACTTTACACTTATCATTCCTTTTTCTCTCTCAATATTTTGTTTCCTTCTAATAGTTAATTCAGTATTCTAGTACAATATAATTTGAAATCTTTTATTCTTTAATAAAAACGACAAAAAATTATTTATGAAAATTTTAACACTAATATAATTGAAATCATGTCAAATAAGAAATCCTTTTTTGGATTTATTATATTTTGTTATTTATTATAAATGATTACAATTACATAGGGATCTTTAAAACAGATATTCATTCAAACTATATTGTAGTAATAAACTTTATATCCTTCAAAATGACAATCACATTTTGCAGAATTACTGTGTTATAATAGTTGTAATAAGTTTATATTATTCAATTCAATGCATGTTTCAAAATTATAAAATATTGTAAATTAATATTATTAAAATACTCACGATTGTGTAAACTAGGAGATATTTATTAATTCTTGATTGTAATAAAAAAATTATTAAGTGTATGTGAAAATTTGTGTTATAAATTAGTTGCATTATTATAATCTACCATTTTTTCGTCAATGTAAACATTTTTTGTGCAAAACAATGTTTTATCTTAAGTACTTTATCTAAAAATTATTCTGTAATAACCAACAATGAACTATTTATATTTCTGTACGAAATATACTCTATAAGAATAAAAATTATTTATCCACAGTCTGATTAAAAGAAAACTCATCCCTGAAGCTTGATTATACAGTCAGAAAAGAAAAGAACCAATTTTTCCTTTTAATACATAGATCAAGCTTAGGAAATCTAAATTTGAATTCACTCTTTATATTGAACTAAAAAGTCACTTTTTAGCAATCTGCCCCTCAAGTCTTGTTAATCGTCACTTGCTGAAAGAAAGCAAAAAGCCTCTTACTTATTGGCTTTTTGTCTGATGAACATTAAGAAAGATTCGAAATATTCGATGAACGATATCAACAGTGTAGTTATTGCATATTTTACTTAATACTCTCTAAAACGATCATTTTTCCAACAAATTTATTTCGCTTAGTTCCACTCCTTGATGAAATTCTCGTTTATTGGTATCCATTCTTGCTTAACGTAGACCAAATTAGGATCATAGGAATTGTTACTACTACCAGAAGTACCTTGTTGGTGTTCTTGTTCAAGGTTCCGATTATAGGACCTTGAATTTTGATACTCTCAGTATTTGTGCAGTGTTATAGGTAGGTTACCACTGGTGTTCACGGCATTACAATCCTGGTAATAGCGATGGTACAGTGGAGGTGATGGTGCTGCTCCGGAAGATAAGGGTGTCGGTGGACTCGATCTGCAATTACGCAGAAGATACATATATTTTGATTTTTCTTTTTTTTTGCATACAGATTTTGAAATATAAATTTATAGGATTACGATAATTCTAAATTGACTCTGAAAAAAGAGCAATTTTCCACTTTCGCTCGATATTTAAATTATTCCAAAATAAATCATTTTTTTTATTTATAATTCAATAGTTATACAAAGTAATCAAATTGTTTGTTGAATTGAATTCATTATTAAACACAAATAATTATTAATATAATTTAGTCAACAGTAAAATATTTGTCATAAAAATAATGTGAAATATTTAATTTTTAAAACTGTTAAAGAATTTATTTAATAGATAAATTTTAGGTCATACGCATTTTAAATTGAATTAATTTAAAAATATATTATGTAATAATAACAAATAATGAATAATTTTTATTATTTTAAGAATTAAAAATAAAAGCGAATCATAAAATAAAAAATTCTCATTTGTAATAAACTAAACTATTAAATGAATTTTACATTACATATTATGTAGCAAAAATATAAATTTATATAAAACTTCTTTTATTATCTAATGTTGATATTGACAAGTATAAGGAAATTGTAAAATGAAACATGCGTAATAAAAAATTAATTTATTCTACAAGAACATATTTTATTTTAATGAAATATATATACGCGATATAAAATAACATATACTTTTTCTTATAATTCTAAATAACTTCATTCATGAAAATTTAAAAGTCGTCATCAGATATTAATATTATTTCAATTAGAGTCAATAACTAATAAAATAAATGCACTTCATGTTAAACCTTTTAGATAAATTTTTTCATGAAAAAATATTTATTTTGTTTTTATTATTAAAACAGAAATTTAAATAAAAAAGGCATTGGAATAATAGTTTCTTACTAAATTACATCGCAACTTATATTATACATGTTTCTATCAATTTCCATTCCCTTCTCTATCATTTTTTTAGAGTATTTAAAGTAATTGAATTTATTTGAGTTTTTACACATTTTATGTAGAATATTTTTTAATTATTTAAAAATATCTATAAAAAATGCATTCATGATTTAAATATGCCTTATTTCATTAAAAAAATTTAAAACACCTTTTTGTTATTATTTCTTTAGTGTTATCTTTTTATAAATACCAAATTTACAACTTCGTAATTTGAAGTTCGTCGAACTAACTTTAAATAAAACGTCAATCGATGTGCCTATATTATTCTTTCGGTGCTTTCATCTCTGAAATCATTCTTCGCCCCCTCGTACGCAAGGTACACCGCGAATTTGCGAAATCCGTAATGACACTTAGAAATCATCGTTCTGACGGTGCGTCAAAGATTTCTCGAGGTGTGAAAGCCATTTCGTCGACTAATACGAGAGTGAAGACATAAATGTTCGAAAGAGAAAAATATAGCAACCACATGCTTGATGGCGGTGACTTCCGACGTCTTTTTCAGCGCCGGCGGTCGACGATGTAAAAACTACCTATTTGAATGCTTTCACGCCTTATTCGATTACATTAGCAATTTTGCATGAAGTAAATTTTAGAAAGTATGAAGTTAACTGTACTTTGAAAAAAAATTTTTGACATTCTCAATAGTATTTATTCATAATCTTTATTATCATTATTTACAATTGAGAAATGAATAAATTGGGTATATTATGGAATTTAGCTTATTTTAAAGAAATCAATTATGGATATTATTATTTAAAATCTGAAATACTATTTTAATTCATATTTTTACGAATTATTTCTTAAGTTCTATCAATTGTTTAGGAATTATTAAATAGAACTCTCATTAATAGGTGAAATTTTTGCTCTTTATATAAGTTAATCTTAAAAATGTGTTCTATTTTAATCAAACTTTATAATATTTTTTGTAATATCTGAATACTAAAATTTGAAAGAAATATATAAATATTACAGACAATTAAAGAAACTATTTTTAAAAGACTAAAATAATTAGAAATTTGTTGACGTTCCTAAATTAAATATTATGTAGGAAATATATTCAAATAATACTATTTGTATCGATTACTATTGATATATAAATTGATATATAAATATCAATTACTTTTTTATATTATATATTTATATTACACTAATAATTTATAAGAGATCAATAAATATTTTTGTTACTGTTTTGTAAAAAAATGACAATGAAACCGTTTAAATTTTAATCTTTTATTAGATTTAAATAATACTTTTAGAATGGTAAACAAAACATAAATGAAATAATTATTAAAAACAATTGTTAGTTTTAATTTTTTTCGAAAAATTCTAGACATAATTTTATATTAATACGAAATTTAATTATTTAAAGATTTTATTGATAATGCTATATATTAGAATTTTTGTCAATTTTGAAATTCCAAAGTTAATAATTAAAGTTTTAATTTTTATATAGTTATTTATGTACAAAATACTGAAAATATCCAGTATAATTTCTTCAAAGAATTTAATTTTAATTTATTTTCTAATTGCTATTATCAGTCAAAATATGAATAAATAAAATTTACGTTTAAACGTACCTATGTTTTGGAATTCACACAATAAATAACACTAGAAATCTCAAATATTCAAACAATAAAAATGTGGAAAATTCGTAAATATAATATACAATAATTGTGAGAGTAAAATAAAGACAATAATAAACGAACGATTTTTATTCCCAAGTTTTTTGGGACGTTTTTCAAATAATTAACATTAGACTGCTTTGGATTAAAGAAAATGAACATCAAATTTTCAACATGACATCGATAACTCATAAAAGGTATTTAATATATTATTACGTAATGGTATTCATATAGAATATTGATAACAGATTTTATTATTAAAAATTTGTTTAAAGAAAAATTATATATGTATTTAAAAAATTCGTACATAAAAATTTGAAATTATTTTAAAGCATATCTGTTATATAAATAATTATAATAATTAATAAATTTTATTTACCCTTTATTATACGTTTTTAATTATATCACATAAAAACGTCCTTTATGAAAATTTTATTCTACGAATACTTTTGTAAAATAGATTTTTTTATATTACATAATTTTAATAAAATTCGATATTACTTTTATATGTTTATTCTATATATTTTCTTTTCAAAAGTTTACAATTTTCATGGACAGATATCAATATTGAATTAAACAAAAATAATAGTAAAATTAAAAATGCAATAAACTAAATTTTTTTAACAATAGTCTCTACATTGATATTTATTTGTCTATTACTAAACATTTAAAATTTAACGATTTTTCATAGTTTTTATACCTTAGTGATTTGTTTATTTTTGTTTTAATCAAGTACTTTTTATCATTAAATACTTCAACTTATCAGCATATTAATATCTTTTATATATAAATTATGTACCTCTTTATAATCTTATTACTATTATTTATATAAATTACATTCTTGATTAATTTTTTGTAAATTTTCTCATAATTCCAAAAAGGTTATATTGAATATGTTTCAAACAGTATTATAGAGTATGAATGTATCATACTCAAAAAATTAACGCACTATATCAGAAAAATAAAGTGCTATCGATTTAGTAATAATACAATAAAAAATAAATGCATATTTCAAAGTAAAAATTCATCTTTTATTATAAAATAATTGATAATACATAAAATGTATAATAATTCATGATTGTCTATAATTATCAATCTATATATATAAATTTTTCTGTTATATATGTCTGATATATACTCATTCTTAAGTATAATTGAAATTTATAGTACAAAAATAAAAATCGAATAAATTTGAAGAAATTATTTAAAAGAATACAGTTTTGAATGTAAATATTAACTCGCCTGTATAATTGGCAGCTAGGTGACTGGGTCTCCTGGTACATGGCTGCGGTATCTGGACTCGCAGCCTCTTGGTACCACTGTGCGTGTCCTAAGTTATTGTGACTCCTTGCTGTCGAATTGTACTCGGTGTGATCCATAATATATCCCGATGGACAATATGCTGAATATATATTAGAAGTTGGCGAAGGATTAGCTCTAGCAATAGTGCTTGTAGTTACATGTCCATAGCCCGAGGACGCCATCATTGCAGCGACGGCTGCTGTCGTTGCAGTGGTTGGTGTAGTTATCGTAGCCGCTGTGGCAACAGTAGCCGAAAGATCTCTTGTATTTCCAATGACTGAAACAACGTTGCTGATTGTTGGCTCCGATCGAGTTGTCATTATACTGTGAGAGCCATGCGTGTGCTGTTGTATTCCATGTTGCTGATGCTGCTGCTGTTGTTGATGATCTCTGGTAATTTGACTACTCATCATCTGACTACTTGTGTCCCGGTTATTAGTCATGAGGGCATCAACACTAAAACTCGTTGGATCAAGACCGGCCATTGACACGTCTTGAATCGCAGGATTTTGATGGTGTTGTTGATGGTGGGGATTGCTTTGATGATTTGGCACTAAAGAGCTCTGTATAACACTTTGGACATTATTATTGGTGCTATTCTTGCTATCTTGAATAGGGCTATGATGGTTATGATACTTGCTAGTAACTAGACAATGGGTTCCCGAGTTTGGATCATTCATAGGTTCTCTTTTAGGTTTGCATAGACCACTCTGATCTAGATGCTTTTTACTATTGGAATTCGTTACATCAGTACTGGATTGTAACGCAATATTGAGAGAGCTTTTGTTATCGTCAACTCTTTGTTTTGTCTGGATGAGTCCTTGTCGCTTCATTGCCTCCTCCTTTTCCTTCAGAGCATCTTGCTTCTTAAATCGTCTTCTGCGTCTCAAATATGAACCATTATCAAACATATTGTAACTATCTGGATCTAAGGACCAATAACTGCCTTTGCCTGGCTTCTTGTCATCCCTTGGTACTTTTACAAAACATTCATTTAGGCTTAAATTATGCCTGATGGAGTTTTGCCAACCCTGTTTATTCTCCCTATAGTATGGAAATCTCTCCATGATAAATTGATAGATACCATTTAATGTGATCTTTTTGTCTGGTGCGTTTTGAATAGCCATTGTAATTAAGGCGATGTAGGAGTATGGAGGTTTCACCATATCTTTGCCTGGATGATGAATGTGCTGCTGTGTTATACCGGTTACGGGATAACCTGCAGCCGTGGCGTAACTACCATAACGGTACTGAGCCTCATAGTAACCAGGTGCAGCTCCAACACTAGGATAAGACGGAGTACCCATTCCCATGGGTACAGCTGCAGCGTGCCTGTAGTAGGCATTTTGTTCGCTAAATAATGTATGCATTTTGCTATTATTGTACTTAGATGCTTGTATTAATTGAAAAACGAAATTCAAGTGATTACTTATTTTTAAAACTGGCAATTATTAAGTTTTGTATTATTTAAAAAGGTACTTTTCTGAATAATAATCATTCCCTTTTTACAATTGATCAATGTTCACGAACATAGTTAAAAACGTGTAATAATCATCGTATTCACATAATATTTATCATGACCTTTTAATAAATAGGCACAAATGACACATAATATATTCACACGCGATAATACTCCGAAAAGCAAACAGGATGACAGAATGAAAGCTTCTCTTTTTGAGTATTATGAGAAACCACAACGCTGATGTACACTGTCTTCCTTCCCTCTTTCTGTTTCTACGGTTGGTTTAATTAGTGCACTCCCACTTATAATTAAAAAAACACACTAACAAAGAGTGCAACTGACTTGTGACAAGAATTATAGCAACGGTGCGTGGACATACGTGCACACACGCAGTGAGACTACTTTAGCCTGCGTTCGAGAATATTTGAGCGATCCTCGCTTTGGACCGACACGTTGTCTCTTCACGAGTTGCCGAGTCTCTTCTAGCAAGCAATGCGTGGCTACGTGCCTGAACCAACAAATTCGGGGAGCCACCGTGCCTCGTGGTACACAGATGCCACCTCTAGTGCAGAGTTGGGAATATTTCAAACGCTGCGATTAGTAGACAGACCGGTGAATGTAACCCTCCCATGATGTGGATGGCCAATAGAGAAACGAGCTGAACGGAGGATTGTTCAAAGACAGTAAACGCCTCATTTGGTTTGTCGACAAGGTGGTGGCAAGAAGGCCGGATTTAGGACACACCCTCTACCAGCTTTGACGCTGCAGCTACGGAAATGCGTGAGTAAGAAGAGAAACAGAAAGCTAAAATGAGTGAGAGAAATGGAGAAAAAAGGAAGAATAAAAAGGAATGTGAGGATAGACTTTGTGGTTTTGTGAGTTAAAGAGAGGCGGCAACATAGTAAAAGAAACGAGGGAGAATGAGGCGTCGAATACTAATGAGCGTTTTGAACACAAGACGCGAGATGATAAATTCTTTTTGTTACTATGTTATTTTTCACTGTGATTGAAAAAGTTCTTCAAAAAAACAGAGCATTCCTCAACGCATACTGCAGGTGTATAGAGAATCTGTAAAATAGTGTAGTAATGTGTGTATGGTAAACGAAATAAATTTCAAGACTGAACTTTGATTATTGGCCTTAATTTATTCTTTATTTTTCATCTTTTCAATAGTAAATGGAATATTCTGCAATAATATATATTTTTAAATATATTATCTCAGTTTTTTTTTAATTATAGATTTTTTAAGGTATTCCTGAATTTATTATCGAAAAAGTAAATAAAAGCTTTATTTACTAAACATTTTCTTTCATTATTATACTACAATATGTAATATTTACTTTTTATTTAATTTAAATATTGCTTTCGTATTTCTAAATAATATTTCTCTTTGCGTAGCTTTAAAAAGAAATTTTATTTATATTTATAGGTCAAACTTCAAAATCCAAATTACGAAATTATGTAGCTTTACTTACTTTATAATTATTTAATAAATATGTAACTATTAAATGTGTTGATACTTGAAATTTAAAATATATTTAATTTAATTCCTAAAAAATTGGTCCAGATTTACTCAATATTTATAAGCATACACTTATTATTAAATTACAAAGAGTTATAATAACAATAAAAAATTTTTAAAAAATAATGAATTTAGATAAAAGTTTCCAGTAAAAATTTTTTTCAGTATTATACTCTTTGGAATAAATAGTTATTGAATCACAAAATAAAGGCTTAAAATCATAAAATAGAATTCAAACACTTAAAATTTTATAAAAACTATTTATATATTAAAATTTAATTAAAGAAATTATGTATAATATTAATAATGTCATATGTTTCTCATATCTTAATTACTTATATCGTATTAAAAAATTAAAATACAGGATATGAAATAAAAATATAACAAATTTGAAATTGTTTGTGTTATTAGCTATTATTAGTCTTTAATATTGTTAATAATATATTGTTAATAAACTTATTAAAAGCTTTTACTGAATATTTGAACGTATAAATAATACAATAAATTATATATACTCTTAATGGTTAAGAAAATGAATAGGTTACTTTAAAATAATATGAATTTATAATATTTATAATTTAAAATAAATTGAAATGTGTTTTATATATTTGTAAGTAGGTTTGAAATTTTTTGCTTTGCTAAAAATACTTATCCTTGCACACTTGAAAAACGTTTCAATGAATCTCAAAATAATATCTTTAAAAATATAAAAATAAAGAAACTAGCATTTCATCAAAATTGATGAAATATTCTGTCGTAAAAAGACTAGAGTTGTAAAAAGTTGGACAACCCTTACAATCGCATAGAAAAGATCGAATAAGGACGACGAAGACGAGGAAGACGAAAGCACATAAGATGAAGAAACATTCTTTGAAAGACGAAAAACTGGAAGCAAGAAGGGATTCAATTTGGCGACTGTTTTTCTAAGGGTCCGACTCCTAACTTGCGAAAACACTCGAGGACACTTCCATCTTTCTCAAAGTACCACCAGGTCTCAACATAAGGAAAAGTACCTCTTACACCCGAGTGACTATGGGGGCTTCGGCAATTCTTCTTTGTATCTTGGTCTCTCTCTCTATCTCCCTCTCTATCTATATACTTATCTATCTATTTATCTATCTGTCTATCTTTCTTTGGATATATATAGAAGCCGTTGTTTGGATAGATCACTCATCAAAATAATCGTCTAATCATCCTCTTGGCAGCGGCGCGCTTCTCTTTACTTATCGGCCAATTAATTCTAAGTGATGATTGCTCAATAAAAGGTTGTGCACGCATTTTCTTTGCTTTTATTACAATATATATTTTATATACATATCGCATTCTTTTGGAATCTTTATTATGTGTAACACTTATTTTAGTTAGAAATAAAAAATTGCAATTATATATTTAATTATTTAAGGAACAAGCTGAAAAATTTTAGAAATCTTGTGCAAACAAAAGGTACGCGAAATTCACGTATATTTTAGTAATTCATTTATATGATTAAATAGATTTCCATTAGAATTATAAAATTCTGCTATTATAAAAAGTTGAAAGGAATGATTCACTTCAGACTTTATGAGAGTATAATAAAGTTACAAATGTGATTCTTTCTCTCATATCATTTCATAATTTTTTAAATAAATATATCCATACTAATTAGTGAATAAAATATACATAAACTTAGCAAAACTCTTATTAAGAAATCTCAAAATAATTTTATAGAATAATCTTCAGTGAACATAGAAGAAGTCGAAGTTCATCTAGGGTACAACAAATTTTATATTCTTTTTAGGCCTGTTAGACTAAACAAAGCTGATCTAATAACGAATGTTACTAGAGGGATTTAGTATTATTTTCCAAGTAATATAAATTTGTAATAAGTATAGTATAAAATTGTATAATTCATGCTTATTTCTAATATCTAATACTCTACCACTAAGTATTCAATTAGGATGTAAATCATAAGTACAGAATAAAAAACAACTGCAATAAGTACTTTGTTCATTCTTGTATAGTTTTTATATCTTTTTAATAAGTAGATGAAATAAAATATTTTTTAATAATATTTTTGTATTAGATCAATTTAAGAAATGTTAATTAAATATGAATTAACAAAAATATTGCTTTTTCCTCTTTTGGTATACATCTTAATACAGGGTAAATACGTAAACGCTTTAGATCACGTTTTTACATTTTTTTTCAATTAATTATTTTTATTTCTGTAAATAATAATCTAACAGAAAAGGGTATCTTTTAAAAAATAAGAAAAATATTATTTCTAAATCAATGTGTATCTAATCATTTACGAAACTATTTTGATTTAGTACCTAAAGAGTACAGATATTGAAATTTTACATATGTTCATCTTTTTTTATGAAAAGTTTAAAAAAGAAAGATGTCATTTTCATCTTCTTATGACGGTAACGAGCTTAAACTCTTCACTTGTAATAAATATTCATTATAGCACTCAAAAGGATGCAGAAAGAGAAGTTTGGAAATGTGAGATTGATGATTGGGGCTGTACCGTCGTCTCATCTTCCTCTTCTTTTGCATAAGCACGCGCATAATTGACATTTAAATGAAATGTCAGAAAAAGCAAGAGAGAAAGAGTGAGTGAGACTGAGAGTGAGAGAGAACAGGAGTGCTAGATATGAAATAGATAGATAGATAGATAGAGAGAGAGAGAGAGAGAGAGAGAGCGCTGTGCTAGAGCAGCTCCAAAATGGCCTTATTTCAATTTTCTGAGTTTTGGAAAATGGCTTGTGGCAGCTGCAATAAGCTGCTAGTCATTGCAGTAAACTTAATGTGCTCCACTATTTGAAGTTTAATTGTTTTTTGTGCCTTTAATTAAATGCTACATACTCTATGATCTTTCATCGCATTCTCGTGTTACTTGTTACTTACTAGAAATTGCAAAATTCGTAATTTTAGAAAAATTTTTCAAATTAAATACTTTTTGCTTCACTGATTAATAACCGATAAAATGTTATTCACTGCATCGATGTAATTTAGTATTCCACGATTTATTTATGTATCATTAGGTAGCTAAAGCATTTTCTTATTTGAAAAATATTAAATTATAATTATAATAATATAGTACATATATATTATTATTATATAATTATTATATAATTTAAATGATGATAATTATATGAAGCTGCTAGAGAAAATAGATTTCTTCAAGTTAAGCTATTTAAAACAATAGTTACACAGAATAGATCAATTAAGGACGACAAAAAACATATTTTTCCATTTTTTTTTCTATTCAAATCTTAACAGAACATATTGGGTACGTATTACCCAATGTAAATGTACAATTATCATTCTTTTTTAACTTTTTATTTTGTTTTATTACCATGTTACTTATCACAAACTTGAATGCTTATTTATTACTAGTGTTAGTAAACAATGTTTATTAACCAGATTTTGTTGAAAATTTTATATTATGATTTATAAATCTTTCAAGTAGATTTTTAATTTTTATTTTCAATCGAGTAGATTAAAAATCATATAATGACCGTTTTAATAATAGAATATCAATAAGATGTGAATAAAAATAAAATAAATTTTAAATTAATATTCATTCTATATATTTCTTAATTATCAATTATTATAAAAATTCAAATCTAAAGATTTTTAAAAAATACATTCAATTAAGTTGTTAGTATAAATCTGTAATTAAAACAATTAAATAATTAAAATCTTTTTCTAATAAAGAATCTTTTTAAGTACCATAATTTCGATGAAGTGTTTTGAAAGTTCACTATCTTATGTGAGAAATTAAAACTTTTCAAAATTGTCTTGAACTAGTCCAAGCGAGTTAAATGTAAAACAGAGAATAAAGCATGTGTCGGTACTTCTTTTTTTAAGCGAACAATAATAAACCGCTCAGTGCTAAAGAAGCTGTGGGTATCACTGTTTATCTTTTTCGCGGCACGTCGTTATATCCGATCATTTCCTGCTATGAGCAAAACGTAACTCTCGTTAAAGGCAAAAAAATGTTTCGTTTCCTACTTTTTTACTCTTAAGCAAAGGAAATACAAGCTATCAATTATTCTATTTTAAGTATCAAAAATTGTTGATTTTAGAATTATGATGTTTTTTACTTTAAAGACATTTTTAAAATAAAAGTGACATATACAGTAAGTTTAATATTCTAATTAAGATCTTTATTTATTAAAAATTATAGTATTGATAATTATTATTTTAATAGAAATGAAATACAAAATCTATATATGAAACATATCAAAAGAGTAATATTTGTAGAAAACTTCATAAATCTTACATATTATTATATAAATTTGAAATGTTTACGAAAATTGAAGTTTACAAAACAATTAAAATGAATTATCTCATAATAGAAAATACCAAAATATGTAAATTTACTATCATAAATTTAGTTATTAAAACTATTTTTTCAAATTTTTTAAAAGAAGATGAAGATTTCAAATAGTTCAGAGGGAATTTTTTATTCAAATAAATATAATTTTAGGTTTAAGAAAATTGTAATTGCATTTAATTCAAGTCAAACAACAAGATATATTAAAATAAGAATAGTCTAAAAGTAAGAAATAAAATATAAAAAAATTTACGTTTTAAACTGTTTTTCAAAAAGAAGAAATCAAACACAAAAGGAAAAATATGACTAATCAAATTGAAGGTACTTTCTGAAATGTTTATATATTAATGTAATTATATTCTCATAGTTAAATAAAATTTATTTCTGTACATTAAAAGAGTGAGTTTCAAAAAAAAACAAAGAAATAATTTTTCAATGATTAAAAGTTAAAATTCTTTGACGTAATATTATATATAAAACTGCGTGTAATTTAGGTTGTCAGTAATATGTTAAGATCTAATTAAGATATCATTTAATTTTCTAATAATGAAAATATGAAATTAGATTTTTTGCTTATTTTTACAGGCGAAATTTTTTAAAGTTTGACATTCTAATATAAGAATAATAAAAAGAAATTGCTCAAAGTAGATTAGATTTTTATTTTACTTGGGTATATTTCTACGGTTTTTTAATTATATGTTCAGATTATCTTTTATAATTCTACTTCAATTTAAGATTACAATATTGAGTAGATCAGAAAGTACAGTTTATCAAAGAATTAATCTGTTTATAAAATGCATATTTTTTAAAATGATGAGTAATCTACTTATAATAAATATTGCGGCAAATTTAAAATTGTTTTGAATTAATTCCTTTTTTTTAATGAACAACTGTTCAAATAATAACTGATATGATACTTTTAATTATATATAACTATTTATTATCATTTTAATTTGCACGAGTGTTCCTAAATTTCATTCTAAAAAACAGGTTTTACTTTGATAATGTGATGTTGATTACTTTGAAATGAGAAGTAAATATTTTTAATTAAATCAGCTACTATATAAGTTAAATTGTCAAATAGGGGTACTTGTATGGTGATGGTCTGTATCATATTTGAATTGGACGCGCAATATCATAGTTTATGCCTGAATTCTTCCTCTTTCTCTTGCTTGTTTGCTTGTTCGTGCTTTAAATTATCCACGAGAATTTTTACTCCATTTCTTTAACTTCTATGCTTTTCTGATTATTTCTTGAATATAATTTTTTTTACTATTCTTTAATAATCTATTTATTTAATATGTGTTTTAAAAAATTCCATTATAAAGTTGAAAATTATTTTTTTATTGTTTGGAAACCCTTAT
The DNA here is from genome assembly GCA_018907045.1 of Wiebesia pumilae. Lineage (NCBI taxonomy): Eukaryota > Metazoa > Arthropoda > Insecta > Hymenoptera > Agaonidae > Wiebesia > Wiebesia pumilae. Next base: position 207,927 of record JACCHZ010000172.1, on the reverse strand, counting down.
AATAAATATCCTTATCTTTAAGGTATTTTTATAAAACGCATAATAAAGTTTCTTTATGTCTTATACATATGATTGCGTAGTGAATATTATAAGGTGCGAAAATCCTATAATGTTCAAATAGTCAAGAAATCATAAAAGTTCTCGACTTATCCTTTGCAAGACGATTCGGCGATGACACCTACGCTGCGGTTTTTTCCGAACGACGATAAAAAATTACCGCGCATATACGTCGGAGCTAAGGATCTTACGATCTTAACAGGTAGAGCTACCACCTCCCCTTTAGGGTCGCTAGATTATGCTTTGGAAGGATAGGAAGACGACGACGATGTACATAGAGAACATTTGTCTGACAACTGCATCATGGCGCGTTACACTCTCCACCGCTTACGTGATTTCAACCCACCGTACGACCGTCAAACAATCGTTTACATAAGACACTACGTCATTGTTACTTAATAAATGAAGATCTATTTCTCATATTAAATAAAGACGATCTATTTCACCTTACTGCATTCTCCTCACGCTCTCCAAAATTATATTTTGTTATCTTAAATTACAATCTTTTTTTTGACAATTTTGTTTATAATTTGAATTTTGAAAACTTAAATATACTCCATTTAAGTTTCTCTTAATACAAAAACTTATATTAAAAAAAAAGTTTATTAATTTCAAAAATTAATTAGTACATTTGGTTATTTTCATAATTCAATTTTTTTAGATTCGTTCTATATATTTTATCGTACTTATTATTTAAAATCTAGTCTTTCAACGAAATTAATTTTATTTTGGAAATTCATAACGTAGCAATAAGCTCTAACGCTCAAAAATGAAATTCGTACTAAATCTCGAGTAGTCAGTCTCCGACTCACGCCTTCTAGAAAAACGTACACGTATGCGTTCACAAACATACTCATTTATTATAAATGTATTGTAATTTAATTTTCCTAAAATTTTTTAAATTAAACATTAATTTTAAAAGTTAACTTAATGCAAATATTATAACTTTGATAAATCATGAATTTTTAGTTAAATTTCTTGAATAAAACTTTTGTAAATTATGTTTCTATTTATTTATTCAGTGCAATTTTACTTAGAAAAGAGAGATTTTCTTAGTTGTTTCAAGTAAAATACAATAAATTTTCACTCCAATAATAACTTGAATCTGCTCGAGTATTAATTTTAATTCTTTTCAATTTATGCATCGAAATTAATTAGCTCGCGTGTTGTTTTCTTGTATAATTTATTCTAAGATTTATAATTTATAATTTATTCTAAGAAAAACTAAAATATGTATCACCAAAATCTTTTCTGATTACAAAATTTAATATGAAGTATATTTCTTGATACGTTCAAGAAATACAAAGAAAATTACAATCGTTATCTGCTAATTTTATTAAAAAGTAAAATATTAATTATAGTGAAACATGTTGAATTTTTTCAGAATATATTTAATATATATAATATTGATTCTGTTAAAAAAGAGTAAATACTATTTATGTAAACATTATTATATAATTTTCCCTCCCACAACTACTATAATTATGTGTCAAAATTATAAATAGCATGCTCGAAAGAATAATAACTCTTTTCTCCGATATTATTTATTTAATTGAGTGTATATTTACAGCTTATAAGCACATACGTAAAATATCATTTCACGAATCTTAACGCACTATTTGAATTGAGCGTAAATATTGAATGTTAGGGAATAAAAGAAAAGAAAAATCGAAAAAGTGCGAACTCAATGAAATTAGTGCAAAGGAAAAAGTATACGGCTGCGAAGTGACGATATGATTGCGCGCATGAAGCAAACAAAAAAGAAATGGTAAAAAAGGGAAAAGGTGAGAGAGAGAGTGAAACATGTTTTCCAAGGCCTGAAAAGGGCCGATGGAATTGACATCGGGAGTGGAGCGTAGAATGGAGGGGAATAATACAGCAGCGCCGGGTGGCAATTTCACGCGACAAGTCCCGCACATCAGCATATCAATGGCGGCGCAGGGCTTGGATTAACTGAATCCGGCAATATTCCTGTGGTTGGCTCGTGCAGATAGGGTTGCGCATTCTCCGCCAACGTAACTGCTGTGACAGATCAGACGTTCAATGTTCCGTACTTTACGTGTGTATGTGCGCGCCTATGCGGATTTATATGTTGCGTATTAGAGCGTATTGTTCAATTATGTGGCTAGTCGACAGATAATTGACTCTACTTTTACCCTATGTTGTTAATAAGTACATAAGAGAAACTAGATTAAATTAGATAGCACGAATGTTTAATAAGCATAGAAGCAATCCTTTTTGCTTATAACAGAATGTTTTCTAAATTTCTATTTAATAACTTACTTTTATACCTTTTATTAATAGTAAATGTACCTACATTATTGGAAAAATGTTAGTTTAATAAAATTGGAAATTTTTAAAAAGCAGTAAAATAATTAATCTTAAATTATAATGTAATCTTTAATGTAACTCAAAGTTAATATCAAAAGTTTTTTACCACAATCCCCTGACTATCATATTTATTTTATTTGAACACATAATAGTAATATTTATATTATATTTCAATTATAACACAAATTTCAATTATTTTTAGAATATAACTTCATAAAATGATTACTAAATCGCAATAAATTTTTAATAAATTAAATTGATTTTATTAATAATTTAAACCGCATCTATGAATTGATAAATATGTTTTTATTATAAATAAAATAAAAAAATTATAAGTAATTGATCTTAGTTTTTATTTTAGAATTCATTTTTAAATTTAGAAATCTTTTTATAATAACGTTACCGATAGGTTAAAATTATTATGAGAGCATAAATAATAATAAACAAAAAATGAAATAGTATAGAAGTTCCCACCTTCAACTTCTTCATTTTGTTTAGATTAACTCGTGTGCATTTTGTTAAGATGTACAAAAGATCACTCAATCAAACCTTTAGAGATAATGCCTGATCAATCAGTTAATTGATAGTATACACAAGTGCCAAATTTCTGAACCATAAATTATTAATTCGAAAACAATGTTTATGTTTGTTTAACATAGAATATATAATTTAAATACTTATAAAAAGAAAATATTATGTTAAAAAAATTAAAATAAGAATCCCCTTTAAAAATATAGTTGTATTTCAAAATTTAACTTCAAATTTCAAATGTAATATCTGAATACCGGTAATTCAAATGAATGAATTTAACTCATTATTAAGCTCTATAAAAGCTAAAATTGATTTGAATCTTACAATATACAAATCTCAAAAATTAAAAGAAAATTCGAACTCCAGTAAAAAAAACTTAGGTTGAATATAAGACGAAAATAAATATTTAACATTTTCGATTAAACTATGATACAACGTAGATCGACCGAAACTTTATTTTGGATCTATAATAAAAAATTGTAATATTTACATTGTTTGAAATAAAGTTCTCATACTTTCTGAATATAATATCTGACAATTTATTTGAATACAGAACATTTTCATTTTTGAATCTTTTGATCTTTAATTCTTGGTACAAAAGAGAAATTAATTAAATTATATTTGAATAATAATATTTATATTTAACAGTATATATATATATATATATATATATATATATATATATATGTAACTTACATTTTCTCTAAAGAAAAGTATTTATATTATTTTCATTTTCTTACTTGATAATTTACATATAGTAATAGAAATTATTCTAAACATATTTTAATTTAAATATTTTAAAAACATCTTAGAAATTCAAATTTAATTGTATTTTTCATCGCATTTCTGGTGAATTTATCAATTTTCTTACATTTTATTATTTCTAAAAATAGTATTACTAAATTTTTCATAAATATACGATTTTATAAAGGAACTTTTAATATCACTTTCTGTTATTACATTAAATGTAAAATTATATTTAAATAAAAAAAATTTAAATAAGTTTACAAATTAATGTTCAGCAAAAAATTTACTAGTTTTCTTAAATGTAATTATAGTGTTGAATTGAAAAAAAATTTAAGGAAAATGTTAGAATACTTTTAAATTCTTTTGAAATACTTTATTAGTGCAATATTTTATAGAAGTTGAAACAAAAGTATCTAAAATAGCAAATAAAAATCTTTATTATGAATAACAAATAAATTTATATCAGGACTAAAAATGAGTTTAAGTTTTTTTGAATGATATAAAATATGTAATATATATCATGCTTAAATAAATAATTCATAATATCAATTACTTTTTTAATTTTATGATTTATAATTGTTTGAATTACTTTTAATATCATTTTGAGATATAAGATATGATATATACGGAAAAACCAAAATTGTGCGCTTATGATGGTTTCAAAACACGGTTTCTATACTACAGAATATTGGTGATACTATCACCAATATTATCAACTAATAGAAGTATATAAGTTATGAGCTATTGCGAATAAAATAATTTTTAGATAATTATCGACTTGTTTCTTGTTTCATTTTATTTTTAACATTTTCAAAATTCATGAATCTAAGATCACACAATTACATTTCTAAATGCATATTATTAAAATAAAAGTGCATTTATTCAACTTGATCGCATTGGTTATATATTTAATTTTCATAATTAAGATTAGTTTAAATTTGTATTATTTCATTAATAAATAAGATATAATTGATAAAAATAATATATTGGAGGTTATACTTAAAATTATTTTCATTGGAATCAAAAGTTTCTATTTTATTATAAAACTAAAATTCATTGGGCAAATATCAGTGCAATATTTTAAATCGATTTATTAAATGCCGCATTTAATTTCTATTTTAAAACTTTTATAAAGCATGTGTTTCAATAAAACCTAATATTTGTTTTTATTAAATTTGAAAAATAGACATATAATTATAAAAACGTGAACTATTAAACACTGCAAACTTAAGTAAATTAGAAATATAACTTCAAACGATTAATAGAGATATGCATAATATTTGTCTTTAATTTGATCATTAGAAGATTTAGAAATGGTAATTGAAATTTTACAACTTTGAATATTGTAAATAACTAACATAAAATAAAATAGATATATTAAATTTCATTTAAATATTCAATACTTTTTTCCAACTTTCAAACTAGTATAACTTTAAAATGAAATAAAATACTTTAAAATAACAAAAGGATCAGCGAATTGAAGTTTACTAATTGAACTTTTTTTATTGTATTTTAAAAGATATTATTAGTAATTGTCGATTTAAATGAAACATATTAGTTCACAAGATATTGAAACAGAAATATGTATAATATTACAAATTTATTTATAATTTTTAAAATTAATTATCTATATGTCATGAATAAGTACTACATATCTTAAATAAAAAGGAATAAAATAAATATTTGAAATTCCAAATTCTAATATTCATAAAAAATAAAAATTTATATTGAAAATAGTTAATAATAAAATATTATTTAAAAATATATTATAAAATTATTAGTAAAAATATTTAATAAGAACAAATAAGTTTTATAACAAGAAAGTTATTATCTTGACATTTATAATTGCTGAAATTATTTTTCTGCACATTGTAATAAAGTATAGTATGGTTTGTAAAATTATTTGATTTGTTCCGTCTTATAATTATTTATATTTATTTTATACCTACAAACTTAATCGTAATAGCATGACTGTGAAAAACTAGTGCTTTGATGAGTAAATAACCAAATGAATATTAATATTTTCTTTAGTCATTATTATATTTTTGTTCTTGTTTCCTTTTGTGCGATGTGTTGAGTATATACATATAGTTTCTCATTAAAATATGATTATCTGAAAGATGAATAGATTATTCAGTTAGAATTATTTGAATGTGCAACTTTAATTTATATTATTACTATTGATAAGATAATAAATATTAATTATATAAATTTAATATATAATTTAAAAATTAATTAATATAATAATATAATAAATTTTAAACTTAATTGCATTCGGCTGAAACCATTCCTGCAACTTTGACTTTTATTATTATTATTTTTCAAAAATAAAATAATAATTATTAATTATATGAGTTTATTATAATAATTAAAATTGAATAAATTAAGCTTAATTTCATTCGGCTGGAACTGTTCGTGCAATTTTTACTTATATTATTATTCAAAAAACAAAATAATAATTATGAATAATTTAAGCTTAATTGCATTCAGCTGGGACCATATATATAGTTAATAATCAATTGTTTGGAAAATGTTTATAGGATAAGTTCGTAAAGAAAGACATAATATATAAATATATATATATTTATATAAAAGATAATTTATTTTACTTACTTTCAAAATTACAAAACAATCTAATTTTTGAAAAGTTAGAGTCATTGCACTGTTCTTCTGGAATTGGCAGAAAATTTCGTCTATTGTAAGTTAAATTCGTAGCAAGTAAATTTTAGTTTTGGCTAGTAGAAGAAATTCGTTGTTCTTGGACACTGGTTGTGAGATATTCTTTTATTATCTGAGTACTTGAAATTGACTATTCGAAGGTTTGACTGACTGTGTGATTTCTTTTTTTGACTATTTTTGCTATCCCTTCTGAGGTGTAGAAGAAAATCGCCTCCTTAAATATCTTTTTCGTTGTCGCTTTAATAATCTTTTCCCACTCTTTTATTTCTTTGTGTGATTTCTAGTGCAGTGATACAGTGATTTGTTTGTTTAGTTAGTGTTTTTATATTTAAACATCGAATTTAGATTTGTTTTTATACTATGATTGTTGTTAGATTTTATTTAATAAATATAATTAAAGCTATTAATTATTTAAAAATTAAATTATTTTTCCTATTTAAATATAGAATGTACTATTATTATTACAAAAGAAGGTATTTACAATAGTTTTTAATTAATTTAAGTTGTAACGATGAATTAATATAATGTTAAGTTGTTTATGTAGTACATATTTATACTGTGTTTTTTGTGGATAGATTTATAGAGAGTTAAAGTTTATTTATTGAATTAATTTGATTACAGATGTGTTGAAAAATATAATTAGAGTATATATACATATATTATTTGTTCGTGTCGTTAAACACAACATATACTATGTGAACTGTAACTTCAATTTGAGAATAAGTGTTTGCAAAAATATTGTTGTTAAAATTGAGTTTACAGAGTATAATAAAAACTAATAATTGTTTAATAGTATATGCGATATTTTCTTTAAAAGTTATTTTTCTTGTTTAAACTTTTATTATTATATATAAATGTACAATATACTATTTATTATATTATATTATATTATAATATATTATATTAAAAGGTTCATTCTACTATTATTATTATATATAAATTATTATATATAAATAATAGTTCTTAGTTAAATTAAGTTATAACAATTAATTATAATGGTTTTATGTTGTATATACAATACATAACTGTGGTTTATAATACATAGTTTTTATTCAAAAGGTTTCATACTTTGTAATTTTGTTCATTTGTTACATTTAATGTATAATTGTACGGAGTAAATAGTGTAATTAAAATTTTGTTATTACTTTTTCATACGCCATAACATATTCAATTCGTAATCTGCTACTGGTTAAATTTTTAATGAAAAGTATGTAATCATACAAAGAATTTACTAATTAGTTATTTCATCTATGAATAGTTTTTGTGATAATTTATAGTCTTCTTATGAGATTTTATGGACAAAGCTGAAATATCAAAATTCGATTTTTGTAAATAAAATATAATTGAATATAATGTACTACATCTTCTTTGTAGAGTATGTACTGCCTAAAACCAATTATATGTACATAGAAAAAATATTTAAATAAATTGTATCTTATATACTTTTTGTAAATCATGCATATCTATATATATAAATTTTGTAAATATTTTGTATCTTGTATATTTTTTATGAACAAAATAAATGAGTATAAGTAAATTGTTAAAATAAATTAAATTTAAATTTAAACTTCATTTTTACATACAAAAATTATTTTTAGTTCTATAAAAGTAAAAATTATCAATGTATAATATTATTTTCATACAATAATATTGTAAAAAATTTAAATTTGAAAAATGAATAACAATTAAGAAAATCATAAATGAAAAATAAAAAAACAAAAGAATTGTAATTCTTTTTATTATTTGAAATGAAATACAACTCTAATTTAATTCTCCCTTTTACTTTAGTTCTGTATACTTTAATAGTTTTATTATCGTTTTTTTATTTGTTTCAGGTATTATGTAGAGCCTAATATTTTGCCTATTTATTATTTTAAAATTTTCTGAGAAAATTTAATTAATACAATAATTTTATAGTTAAAAAATTTAATGGGTCATTATATTGCATATTTGCTAATATTTACAATAATCACAATCTTTGTAAATACTCAAAAAGTTTCTTGTAAAGACTACAAAATTTATACATTATCAACTAAAACGAATGAAGATAAAGCAGTAGTATTGAAACTCATAGTCTCATTTGATGGTGTAAGTAGATTTTAAATAATAATATTTATACCATTTTAAATTTATTACATAATAGTTTCTTCTTTATGATGTTATATTAATATTCAGTAAGTTGTGCAAATAATATTTAAAAAATTAATATGAAAGAAGAATAGTTATAAAGTATATTGTAATTAATATTTTATTCCATTGATAAAAAAGTGTTAATTTTTTTAATTGCTATTCTTTATGAAAAGTATATTCCTTGGAACATTGTTCATCCTATGTCAATCGTAGTTCCAATGACCAAAGTGGAAGAATTTGAAAAAATGATGAAAGTATCTAATATAGAGTTTAAAATTACAATGAATAATGTACAAGCAATAATTGATAATCAAATGTTAAGAGTCGGTGATAAAAATAAATTCGATTAGACGCGTTACCACCATACTCTAGATGAAATCAATAAGTGGCTGGACAGCCTTCCAGAAAAGTATCCTGGGAAGATAGAAGTCATTATTGGTGGACATACATTCGAAGGTCGAAAAATTAAAGGTATTAAAATATCTTTTAAAAAACATAATCCAGGAGTCGTCCTCGAAAGCGGTATTCATCCTATTGAATGGTTATCACCAGTTACATCAACTTATTTAATCAACGAATTTATGGATAGTAGAAAAGCAAATGTTTGAAAATTAGCTGAATCATATGATTGGTATATTTTCCCATCTCTTAGTGCTGATGGTTATGTGTATACCCACACAACTGTAAGTTTGTCATTGTCCTAAAGACATTTTTCTGAAATTAATATATTACAAATTTTTTTTTTCAAGTAAACTTTAACTTATATATACATGTTTACAAAAATTAAAATAATGTATTATTAAGACATAAAATAATTTATGAGATCTATTTAATAAAAATTATAATCTATTATAAATTAAGAATATTTAATGAAAACTTCTTTTTTGAAGTTATTACAACATATTTTGAAAAAATTTACGAATTCATAAATTCAATTTAGTTTTATAAAATATATATATTACATTATGCTATAAATATTGATGCTATTTTTTTTGTTTGTCAGAATGGCAAATTTAAATTTTTTAATAAAATTTAATATGATTTAAATAAAATACAAGACAAATTTTATTTTAAAATATGTTTACTTTTAATGTCACATATTAAAAAATTTATTAAAGCATTATTAAATTTAAATTTTATGTCCTAATGCTTTGAGTGTTAAATAATTTCATACATTTTGATACTTGTTAATAGAAAAAAAGAATTTAAAGTTAAAATATTGACCTCCTTTTTATGAAAATTAATTAATTCAAATTTAAATGCATTTTTATGTAAGTGCCTAAAACTAAATGTAGTTTTAGGTAAGAAGCGATTTTCTTAAAGCAAATTGAAAATAAATTAAACAATCTAAAAACAACCTAACTTAACTTTATTATAACAATTTAAATTAATAACTGTAACTCAATAACTTTTAAATTTAAAGAAACTCTTATAAGTCTTAGGTTACAAAATATATTAGATACAAATTTGATGAACCTAAAATGTTTTAGAAACTTATTAAGTATAAAAGTTTGTTTTTAATTAGTTAATTGATCTGTAATATATAGCATTAAAAAAATTAGAAAAGTTGAAAAATAATGAAAGATATTATTAATTTATTAATATTGTAAAATTTTGAATATTAATATTTAATACTGATACAACTTCATTTCAAGATTTAGTGTCTTCTATTGTTCAAAATTTAGTTTCTTATACTGAATTCTAATTTAAAAATTTTAATAAGAGCTTATTAAAATTAATTTAACCTTCTTTACATAATACTTAACATTCCTAATATTTTTTAATAACGTTCCTAATGAATATTTCATTATTTCTAAAATTAAATAGCGATATTAAATCAGGATATTGTTCTAATAAATGAATTTTTTTAAAAATAAAATTTGATACTTATTAGCATTATTAAAATATAAATTGATCATCATTTTATTATAAAGTTTTATGCATGTAAATTATCGTCCAGTATAGATTGAACTTAACTGCTTTAGTAAACATTTAATAGGTAAATTAATTATACTAATAACTTACCTAAAATTTCCTTGCTCTATTTGAAACTTATCTTAGTTTATAAAAATCTTATTAAGATAATTATAAATTATAACAGGATAAATTATAACCGAAATTGGGGTTATAAGTGGAAAAGTAAGTTACATTTACATAAATCAATATTTAATGCATTTTCTACTACTTAGTAACTATTTGAACATACAATTATTAAAATATTTTTTAATTTAAGTACTAGAATAATATAAAATTAATATCAATATCAAAACTTTATGAAAAATAATTTAATTTTTTTTAAATTAAGACTAATATGTAATACAAAACATTTTCCTATATTTAGGTCGATAAAAATAAGAAAAATAGATAATGTTCTTAATACATAGATTTTAATACAGATTTCTTTAAAAACAATCTAAAAATATTATTTTAACTTAAATTTTTTGCTTCTGTTACATCAATAATTAAAGCTCTTTCATTTTTAGATCCATTTAATAGATATTATAAGAATATTAGAAATGAAAAAGAGCCTTCATGTATTGTACGTTATATTGATACATCTAAGATTTGTGTGTTAAATACTTAATCTTGATTTCTGTAATCAATGCCGATATAAATTTCAAGTGAATTAGATTTTTTATTCACACAATGGATACATTTTTACAAATTGTTAAAAAAATATTCAGTTACTAGATTATTTAAAATTTTACTTACTTAATAATCTTCAATTACATAATTTACGACACAATGTAAAATGAAAATTATAGTATAATGCTAATATTTTCTTAGAGTAAAGTTGTATTACTTAATAGATTTTTGATATTTTTATATTTCTTTTGATTCGAATCCTGTTTATTTTTTAATTTACTAAAGAATTTATAAAATTTCTAATTATATGATGATTAAAATATTATAAAAATAATATTAATAAAATTTTAAATTTGAATATTAATCACCTTAAATATGTAGATCATTATATTAAGATTGTAATATAAAATATTATTCACTTAATAAAATGTAATATTCAAATACATTAGTATTAATATTTTATGTATTTTTACCTCAATCCACCTAAATCAATAAAAATGTGTAATAGTTTTATAAAGTAAAAGTTTTGTGTTTGAAACTCTTATTACATTATAAATATTCCTCGATTCAAAAAGAATTTACAATCAAATACTACTTTTTATACAAAAATTCAGCACAGTATTTATATTTAAAACTATTCCGAGAATATTATTATTTACTAGGAATAGAAACGTGTTTTTTTAATTTTCATTAAAGTTTTGATTAATTACCCATTAACCAATAAAATATGATACTTTTCTAAAAACGTATTTTCTATTTACTTATAAATATAGAATCTAATATAGTCAACAATGAATGCCATTCATTTTATGAGGGAAGAAAAGCTTTTAGCGAAATTGAAGCAATAACTTTTTCTAAATATATTAAATCAATTGCAAACAAAGTATTTGCTTATATAACTTTCCACAACTTGGGTGAACTTCTATCATTACCATATGGTTACACCAAGGATCATTTGGACAACTATGATGATGCAGTAAAATGATTTTTTAATTCTTTCATAAAATTGATTAATTTGCAATAAATAATATATACTAAAATTAATTTTATTTGTAGTTTGTAATTGGAAAAAAAGCTACTGATGCACTTGCTCAGACATATGGAAAAATATTCCAAATTGGTAGTTTTGGTGAGACCTTCAGTTAGTATTAATAGTTATAATATTTATATAGAAATTAAAATATAAATATACTTTATAAAATATGATTAATTCATTATCATCATCCATATAAATTTGATTCTTTGACTTAGAACAGATTGAATTTTTCAAATAGAATTTATCGTTAGTATTATCTTAAAATTTATGTTACTGAACAATAAATTTGAATTTCTACAATTAAAATTAAATTTAATGCAATTTATACCCTCTAATAGTACATATAGAACTTTTTAGAACATATAGAACTTATAGAAACTAAACATTATATTTTTTCATATAAATATTAATTGATCAAATGTATACAATGACTCTTTTAAAATTTGCATAAATTTTATAATACTTCTACAAAACTAAATAACAAATTTTTATTATTTTTAATAAAAGTTATAAAATACTGTGAATACATTTTACTATGAATTTAATTAAATGAAATTATAAAATAAAATAAATACAAGATGAATTTAACGAATTTCTTTATCTATTAGATATATTACCTGGATCATCTATGGATTGGATGAAAGGTGAATTAAAAATGCAGTTGTCTTATAGTTTTTTGCTACGTGATACTGGAGAATATGGTTACTTGCTACCACCCGAACAAATCATTCCAAATGGAAAAGAAGTCCTAAATTCTTTAATTACTTTATTTGAAGAGGCACAAAAATGTGGGTATCCAAAAAAGAATGATAAATAATCCAAAATTAAAAATCGAATGCATTCTTTAATATACTAAATTGTTTACTTTAAATAAAATGTAAAGAACTAAATCTTAAATATAAATAATAAATAAATTTTTAAATCTGTCCAAAAACTTAATATTTCTTTTATCATACCTTAACTTTTATTTTTTAGTAACCAATTTAATCATTTTCTATTTAAAAACTTTAGAAAATTACTTCCAATGATACCCTATTATTATTTTTACGTTTGCAATTTATTAATTGAAAACATTACGATAAATGATATTAAGTCAAATAAATATTATAAACAACTTTTTAATATAACGAATTTATAAAATCGGATTATAGTATTATTAAAATTTGATTAACTATGAATTTAAATTAAATACTTGCTAATTATTAAGTATTATCCTATATTTAATAATTCATTATCATGCATGTTGAAAAAATAATTTTACTTAAAAAAAAAATAAATTTAGCATTCAAAATACTACATGTTTATACTTTATTTATTACAAAAGAAATTAATCATAAAATAAATTTTTTTTACGCAATTATTATTTAATTATGTTTCATATTTTAGATTTTAGAAAAAATATGAAATTTAAAACAAATACAGATTAAATGTATATTTTGATTTTTTTTTTTAATAGTTTGAATTACAATAATTTTGAAATAGTTTTCTGTTTTTTATACAGAAATAAAAGCCAGTTGTAAGTAATCTTATAATTAATTTATGCATGATTTGAATTTTATATTAAACCTTAAAATATCTAATTTCGAATGGTTACCTGTTCATATTTAGAAGTTTGCTTGAAAACAAGTTTGTAAGTGATTGAGGTGTAATTTTTGTAGGATATATAGAAATGCATTACCTAGCTCTCAGAAGTCAATTACATCATTATTTGTGTTGCAATATTGCATTTGCATAAATATATTAACTTATATTAAATATATATTAAATATAAGTTTTCTTTTAAAATAATTGATTTAAGCAATTTAATTTATAACCATTTTTTTTATTAAGTTTTAATAAGATAATTGAATTTTAATATTTAGGACAATAATAAATAATATTATCGATATGAAGTAAGAGAAAAAAGTTACGCTCAGAATGTATATTATATTATCAAAAATCAGAATTGTAGTTATTTTCAGAATTGTAGTATTATATAAAAAATATATAAATCTAAAGTTAGGATTTGTAAAATAATATAACTCATATTTCTATATTGATACAAACTATGAGTTTTTACAACTTTTTAACAAAAACTATTTAATGGTATTTGAACATTAATTGCTTAGAAAAATATTTCAGGCAAAAATAATTTACCATGAATTATCGTGTGCATGATATTTTATTCAAGGTTTGGTCACGGAATATTGTATACTTTTCTTATTATAAAAGATATTAAATTTTTTTATTTTATCATATGGATAAAAATGTGTTAAATATATATCTAGAATAAAAAAATGAATGGTACAGATGTTAAATAATCTTAGTTGAAAGATAAAAAAGAAGAAAACATGTAAATTAACAGAATATAAAGATTATTTTAAATTGAATTGAGAAAAAGTATGGTATTATCAAATATCGTGAATACATCATATGATAATATTCATATAATCTTTGAATTCACAATACCTAATAATAAAGAGAATAATAATAAATTGAAAAAACAATTTACGAAAGTAATTATTAGTAAAATAATTACTTTTTACAACCACTTTTTATTTCAATTCATTTTTTTCATATATGTTACACTATTTGGTATTGTCAATTTATTTTGGATTTCTATAAGTTTTGAGTAAATAATTTCTCATCGACTGTTAAATATAATAGAATGGTAAAAATAACTACATCGAATAATGTCAACTATGATTACTTTTGAGGTCTTTAAAAATAATTTATTATTATACTTAAAAAGTAACTGTTTATTTTTCTTATACTATACTAAATAAAAAATGATTAAATAAAGTATAACTATAATTACAAAGTATATAAAAGAAAAATATATCTGGTTATTATATTGTCTTTAAAATATCTATTTATATTATATACTGATATAAAATTTGTTATTTGAATTGAACACTTTAAAAAGTGTATAAAAAGTATTAGTGTACAATTTAAATAAATAAGTGAGAAATAAAACGCATATTTAAGTTATCAATATTTAAAGACAAATGTATTATTTATAAAATATTAAAAATACTGTATTTGTTTTACTTATTTGTTTTTCAGATTACTCTATTATTCGAAGCAAAAATAGCTTTATTATCTTAAATATATTCAATACAAATTAAACTTTTTAAAAGATATTCACTTATTGTATCTTATTTTCTGCTAGGCATTAATAATATTTTATTATTATTTAGTAAACTATAATCCTTGACAGAAGTTTTTGAAATCTAAATTTTGTTAAAAAAGCGTTTTGAAGATAATTTCAAATGGCTATACAGAGTTGTATAAATAAATGAGTTTATCATGTTGAAATATACTATATGTATATAATTACTCTTTCTACGACAGAAGCAATGAATACATGTTCAAGGCTTTTTGAAATAAATTCATTCACAAATAACTCATATGATTTCATTAATCAGTAATCATTGCGAATCTCATTAATGGCAATATTTGAAATGTACGTATTTAAAATATATTTAATAAGGTAAAGTCATATCGTTTTTTAATTTATTTATCTAAACATTCATTTTTTCTATTATTATTCTTTATTAACACGAAAAAATTGTTTTATGGTGTATACTTACAGTGATATTACTTATAATCTAATTTATTATGTCTCTAGAAAGCTGTAAAAGTATTATACTTGTTTCAGACTGTTCACAAATATAATTTATCATATTTTCAAATTATAATATGGATATATATGATGGAGTATTAGTACTTAACAAAGACACAATATTAGTGAATGTAGAAATGACATTCCAATGCAATACAATCGCAATCTATCTTATTAAGAGGTAAGATTTCAGAAAGATTACCTCGGTATAAAGCCCAAATATATGTAACCTGATTATAGAAAGAAAAGAAGATTATAAAAAGGGTAAAAAATGAATAATCATCAGTTTTCTACACTAGTCCTTCAGCCTGCATTCTTCCATATGGATTTTATTTTACTGAAAAACTCAGAAGACCTATCCATACTAATCCTTTGGCTTGTAGTATTCATGAACACCATTTAGACCTTTTTTCATTCCCATGTATAATCAACATAATATTTAATTAGTCATATTATTATTCAATCTATAATTAAACTCAAGCTGATTTTGTTATCTTGAGTCAAACGTAATAAAGTTATGACCCACAAAATATTTATATATACAAGATTTTTATGATATTATTATTGTAATTATTTTGAATTAAATGTTACGAAAGTCATTGAGAATCGTGTATAAACTTATCAATCACTTCTTCAATTTCTCAAAAAATAATATTCTAAACTGATTTTTCACGTATATAGTAATATTTAATATCTCTTATGCTTCAGTTTCTTTTTTAATTGTTTAGAATAAAAATAATACATAATGTCATTATGTATTATAAATATGTATCTAATGTAAAGATATGTCAATACGTAAATATATATCTTTTCAATAATCTCTAAGGAAATAAAATTGAAAATTGTTTTATGAAAATTTTTTCTTGAATTGACTACTTTTTATATTTTTCAAATTCTAATATTGTCATTTTGGAAACTTTTATTCTCAGTTTAAAAAAAATTTAATGTGCGATTAGTATTTATTATTTGTGCATGTTTTACACAATATAAATTGGCAATATAATTGACGTAAATCATTTTCTATTACCTTATTTTATCTGTAATTAAATGACTAATGTAATCTTGAAACTAAAATTTTTGTGACTTATTATATAATAATTTATAGAGAATTATAAACGTTTCTATGAAATATCATAAGATAAATTAAATTTTTATAATTTATGTGATCTAGTCATAAAATCTTGAA
The DNA here is from genome assembly GCA_018907045.1 of Wiebesia pumilae. Lineage (NCBI taxonomy): Eukaryota > Metazoa > Arthropoda > Insecta > Hymenoptera > Agaonidae > Wiebesia > Wiebesia pumilae. The sequence goes on along the minus strand of JACCHZ010000172.1, from coordinate 191,040 downwards.
ATTGATGATAGATGCATGATTACTATTGTTGATGCATGATAATTATTGTTGATGCATGATAATTATTGTTGATGCATGATAATTATTGTTGATGCATGATAATTATTGTTCAAATTGCATGATTATAAGTTCAGAGTTATAAAATAATTTTTACTGCAGAATGAAGTATTAGTCATAATATTGAGAGACAAAAATTGAATCTCAAAAAAATAATTTCTACAGGAAAAATGTAAGTGTTTAAACTAATGATATTAGGTTCAAGTTTTCTATTAACTGTATTTTATTATCAATCGAATTTTAAATTTTAAGTTTAATATTAATGTGAAATGTATTGTAATTATATGCAGTATATAATTATTATACTTATCACTTTTATATAGTGTTGTTTACTTATGTGCGTATTTATTCAAGAGCAATTATTTATATATTAAGATGTTTTTAAAGACTCGAGAAATCAATATTTATTTGTAACATGAAAGCTTTATGTACTAAGGCTTATAGACGAAGTTATTATTGTAAACTGGTGCACATATTATACATATTTTAAACAATTAAAAAATTCAATATTCTTTCAAAATATTAAAAAAATTATATAAAAAAACGTAAAAGGTATTATGTACAAGCTTTTAGAAAACTACGTTCAAACTATTTGAATGCGCGACGACTATTTGAAGAACAACTTAATTATTTTAAATAACTTACAAATAACTTCAAGAACTGGTATATACTTTAAGATACTAACAAATATAACGATATACACAGTCTAATTTAATTAATTTATAATAGAAATAATCTTGAATAACTTGTTTTGAGTAACTTATTTAAATTTATATATTCCATATTTATACAAATTGTATTTACATTACAAATAAGATGAAATTGCATACTTACTGCGAAAATAATCATTTCACAAATACTTTGCATTAAAAATTTGAAAATAATATTTTTAAATATGCGTTGAAATTGTTCCATTTTTTTTATTTCATGTGTATTTATATAAAATTTATGTTTTTGCTATAAGCATAATTATATAATTATATCCAGTTCTATTTATCGAACTATATCAATGTAATTTTTATCAATCTTAGAATATTTAAAAGAAAACAGTAGTTACTTTGAATATAACCCATTCAGATAAGTATAAATAACTTTTTATTTTAACATTAATTATGATAATTATCGTATTCATTTTATACAAAGTTTCATGTATTGTTTTATATATAACTGTAGCATATATATTAATATTATTAGTATTTTAAAGCTATTAACGTAAATAAGAATTTTAATTATCTTAAAATGAATTATAATCTTCATAATATCCAACAATATTTAAAATAAATAATTTTAAAAAATCAATAACAGAATTTTTGAAAATAATGCGGCATATTCATGCTGGCATTCTGTCAAATGCACAAATACAAGTGGAGCAGAATTGGAACATTATTGACAACATCGTCATTGACATCTCGTCACCTTGGCTGTAGATTCTTCTCTTGCTTTTATGGTACGGTGTGTTCAGTTTTGTTAGAACACAGATCCACTATCTAAAAGACACGAAGTAACGGCCAAAACAAACCTTAAATGCTTGCCAAGTAAACAGTCCAAATTAGCGGCGTTATTCGGCTCAAGTACGCATCGCGCATCATCACACGTATGATGTGATATCCAGAAAGGGAAAAACGAATATATGTTTGGAGAGGAAGCAACTTAAAAATAAGTTTATTTCTTTTTATTTGAGATACATAAGTTGATAACTAGATAATAAATAGAAAGTTAAATATATAAGAGGCTAGATACAACTAAATAGATTCGTATTAAGATAGGTACTCGAATGAATGATAAGTTGGTAATGATCTTTGGTAATTGTTTCTTACTGCTGTAAATATCTTATATTTTAATGTGATACAACAAATATCACTTTCATTGAATTTGTGATTATTAATTACTGTATTTACCTAATGAGATTAATATGAATAAGATTATTTTCTTATTGTGTTACTGTCATTTTATAAATAATTTATTAAAATTATTAATTTACAGAATTGTTGTATAAATAATTTAAGATTGCTACAACTGAATTAATATAAATATTTAAGTAATATACTGTTATTTCACTAATGCGACACATTATTTCTTAAAATAATATAGAGTATTAATCAATTATAATTTTTCGAAGTAGTTATTCATTGATAAACAATAACAACTGTACATGAACTTCAGTTTTATAAAACCTACATTCTTTCATCTTGTGAATATTAATAATATATAATAGTTACGTATCAATAACTAACCATTTGTAGCAGAAATCTTAGTTTGATTTGAAAAAATGAAAAGGAATAAGTTGAACATGAAAGTTGTAAAAGGGATAAAAATCGGAAAAGGTTTCAAAAGTTTCTTAAATAAGTAAGATAATTGAAAAATAGATAAAGCAGTTTCTGAAGCGATTGAGAAAGTTAGAGAGAAAAAAGTAAATAAGAAAACATTTAAGAAAATAATATTAAGTAAATTAAAGAAAAAGAATAAACTAAAATGGAAAAAATGTAAATAATAAACAAGATAAAAATAAAAAACAGTAGAAAATAATAGAAAAACAGACGTGGAATAGACATGTCGAATAAATATAGTATATAGTATACCAAGTATAGTATACCAAGAGTGAAGGCGGACATCATATAAAAAATAGAGGAAAAATATCGATATATAAAAAGAAATTTAAAATATGCAAAAAACCATAGAGATATAAGAATAATTTATATTAGCTCTAAAAAATGTTTAGTAATAATAACAGATGAAATTAGTGAATATTTAGAAAAAATAAGAATAAAAGCATTTTTTAACAATTTGAGTGCTTTGATGTATCTAATTCCATTTTCTAAGCAAAATTTTAGGTTAATTCGGTATTAAATATTACGGGAAATAAAATGATAATGGAATCGAAAGACGTAATGATAATTTAAATCAAAATATGTCCAATGGTATAATTTATAATTATTTTTAGATTTATAATTCTTTTTAATACTGCAAATTAACCATAAGTAACAAAATTCAATTTTTATAGAAAAAAATCGCATAGGTGCTGCAATTAAACCAAAAGCATACTAGCTTGTATAATTTTAAACTGATTAAATAGAAGATAACAATCAAAATATTAATTTGAATAGTTTAGGAGCAAAAAAAGTTAGAAATCTGGGTAATAAAGTGTGGAATGTAACATTGAAAGAATTTTTCAAATTTAAAATGAATGAAGGAAATTAATAACAACAAATAAAAAAGAGATTCATAAAACGAAAAAATTCTTGAATTAGATAAAGTGGTTAATCATAAAAAAGACGTAAATTTTAAAGAATTAAGGTTATTTATTATAAAAAAGAATATAAATAACAAGAAAAGGTTATACAAAATAAATGACCAGATTGAAATTATAAAGTAAAACTGGAGAAATATATAGAAATATTGTAAAATATAATATTATTAAATGTAGATTATGTTAGACAAAAATAACGACATTGAAACAAATTCTAGAAGAAACGAATTAAATAAAAAAAAATGTAAAATTAAATATTATAAGGTAATAGTATAAATAAAAATTTAGTAGAATTATAAAAATAAAAAAAATTTGTCAAGTTAAATAAATAATAAATAGTAAACAATAAATTCATATGTACAAAGTGCTGTATGTCATATATACATACATAGTGCTAATTTAAATATTATATAGTAATATCTTTTTGACACAAAAATAGTTTTTGTAATCTAGTATATGTATTGTATTTTAATCTTTCTTTACGTGTAACTTAATCTTCTTTAGAAAAACTTTTAATGAACTTATAAATTTGTAAATATTTTTGTAAAATTCAATTTTACAAAACTAATTAAGAATTAATTAAGATAATTAATGATTTTTTATATTATACTGATTAAAAATTAATGATTTGACATATTTCTAATAATTATTAAAATAATTTTACTAAGAAATAAATAAATCTATCCTAAAATCAACGTAGATAAATGCATCTTATCCTAATTTCTTATTAGGGTGGTAGTAACTTTTGTTAGTGCTGATACGGTTTCTTATCAAAACTACAAGGTATATATATTAACAGCAAAATCAGATAAAGATAGGAAAACTGTATTGTTAATGATAAACTGAAATTAAGTCAATTCTTTAATATAAATCCTTCTTGTTTATCAGTAATATATAAAATTATTTTCAAAACATTTTTAAAAATCCATATTATTTTTCTACAATTATTTTTGTGAATATAAAATAAGAATAGTATTAAATAAAATTAATAACAATTTTTACTTTTTTCATTTATTTAATTTGAAATTTAAGATACTATATTTAATAAACATAATAAAATATCTTTAAATGAAGTATATTGCTCGGTATAGTTGGTATAGTTGAGTACGTTGATCAACCAGTATCAATAATAGTTCTACCGATGAAAGTTGAAAAATTTGAAAAAAATGAAGGCAAAAAATGTACAATATAAAGTTACGATGAATAATGTACAAGAAGCAATTGATAATCAAATTTCCAAAATTGGAAACTGGACGCGTTATCATACTCTTGTTGAAATTAACAATTGGCTTGATATATTAGTTATATTATTATAGTATCCTAGAAATGAAGAACAACTCAACGCTGGCGATACCTATGAAAAACGTCAAAAAAAGTCCAAATTACTTTTGGAAAAAATAATCCAGGCATTTTTCTGGACGCTGGTATACATTCTCTTATACATGATTGGTTGTATAAATAGCGACAATGACTTATTTAATCAACGAACTTCTTATTAATAAGGAATCGAATATTCGAAAATTAGCTGAATAGGCTATGTCTATACATATATTACAGTAATTTTAATTTTACTATTTTGACCGAATAACAATTATATTATTAAAATAATTATATTACAAGAGTAATTAACGATTAAAATTTTTGTATGTAGAATATATTATCTATCCTATTTAAAAAAAATTTTTTTGTTTATAAAGAAATCATATAAGAAACAAAAACAATAAATAGAATAACTAAATAAAAATATTGTGAGTTTGGAAAATTTCAAATAAATTTCTGTTATCACAGCATCATCTGAAAGGTTGATATTTTTAATTCTTATCGTAGAATAAAAATTATAAATTTGAATAAAATGAATATAATGAAGAAAATGCACTTGAAGAAAGATCTTTTATAAGATACAACACGATGTTCGCTTGTGTAAATAACCACATATAAATAACTTACGTACAGGTCTGAATTTTCTATATGTGTGGTTAATGTGCTTAAAAATATTTAATTTAATTTAGTTTAATAAAAATTAAAATGTAATTAAGATATTAATAATAAAAAATTAAATAATAAGATAATGAATATATATATAATATATATAATATATAATATATATATTATATAATATATATAATATAAAATATTAAATTATACAATAATAATATTTAAGGTATTATGAATTTCTAAATATGGATATTGTATGAAATCAATCTTGAGATTCGTTATCTGTTTGTGGCGATTCCGAGTATAGGCTAAATCATGGAAACAGTGAAAACTTCTTATTTCTTCTATCTTTATACTCGAGAAAGGAAAAAAGAGAGAGTTTGAGCTGCGTATATTGTGTTCTATCGCCAGCTGTCATTACTCGTTCCTTAACTCTCAGCTTCTCGTTTCAAACTTCGACTTTTTTAAGATCCAAAAGTCTACTCTATATTATGTTAATTAGTCGATTTTTTGTTGATGCTTTGTTTATTACTCACAATTTTCAATTCAGCTTTCTGACTAGTTTGTAACTGGATAGTTTCTTTTAGTTATAAGACACATTTGTACATTTACATTACCTACTTCCAATTCTGTTATTTTATTATGTATTTTTGTCACAATATCTTGAACATCGAGTATTTATAAGAGACATGGGTTTTATCAGCATATTTGATAAAATATATTCACTAACATTGTATAAAAATATCTCAAATTTTTTAACAAGAAACATTAATATATTTTGTGGTAGAAACAAAATTTAATAATTGATAGATTTTGAATGATTTAGTTTTATACATTCTGAATAAAGTATTTTAACACAAAAATTGAATTTTAAGCAATTTAAAAAGAGGTACACGACACGACCAATAATAAAATTCTTGAAGTAAATTCTTTTAAAAATATTACATTATTAATTTTACATTAATTATATTTTATGTGTAGGATCGATTATAACGTAAAAGTGTATCATCAGGGAATGCTACTTTCTTTGGAGTTGACTTAAATCGAAACTGGAATTATAAATGGCAAAGTAAGTTATTACCTTTAAGTCAATCAAAGTTCTATAAATTATATAAAACTGATAAAATTTTAAATTATTATATTTATAATATTAATACTAATGTGTAAATATTAATATGTAGTGTAAAATGAAAATTTTTTGCTTAACATTTTTTGGTCGATTACTATTTTATTTATGAAATATCAAAATCGGCATCTGTTTAAAACAACACAGAAAGAAAATTATAAATTATAAATTAACTCAAATTTTCGTAATATTGCTTCTACAGTACCATAATATTTTTTTATAATAATGTATACAATATTAAATATATTAAGAATTATTAAATTATATGTTTCATTATAATCTTCTAAATAAAACTAAAAAAATTTTTTTCATTAAATATTAAATATTATTTGAAAAAAACATGCATTTAATCAATCAAGACAAAAAATTATTATTTAACAACATTTGGATAATATTTTCATAAATTAAAAATATTATTAATGCTATTATCATGAATATAATTTTTGATGCAATAAATTTATGCGAATTATCAAAAATTAATAAAGTGAGTAAGTAATTTCTACGTATTTTCTCTTCTAAACTCATATAATCTAACATAGATATATTATATTTATATACTTAATTGAAACAAAAATGGAATAATCGTTAATATAAAAGAGATTCATATTGAATGAACTTTATTAATTAAATAATAATGAACAGGGATATCTATACTTCAGATAAAATCAATCTATAACAATAATAATTTTTTATTTAACTACAATTATTTATTTTACAAAGTTTCAACCAATTAATAATCTATGGTCTTACGTGGGAAAAGAAGCTTTTTCTAAAGTCGATGCAAAATAATTGACTAAATACATGACATCCATATCGATAAAATTATCCGCTTATATAAGTTTTCACGACTTTGGTCAACTCATTTTTTTACCGTATGGCTATAATAAGAATCATCTTGATAACTATGATTAAACTGTAAATTTTATTTTTATAACTTTTTAATTTATAATAATCAAAATGCAATCATTTTTTTAGTTTAATTGTGGCGTAGAAGCTGCAAAAGCTATTACTAGAAAAAAAGAAAAGAATTCAAAGTCGAAAATATGGCTCAGTTATTTTGTAAGTAACAAATTTATTAAAATGTTCAAGCATTTATTCAGTTTACTATTAAATGTTAATTCATCAAACTACCAAAATCAAAACTAGTTTTTTGATATGTTGAGGGATCTACGAAATCTACTAAAAATAAAGCAAATATTAATTCCACATGAAGTCATTTAAATTTTATAGTATTTTAAATAAAAATTCGCTTAAAAATACTTGGTACATTAAGTAGAAAAAGCTATCAATCGATTATAAAAAAATACTTACGTTGTGAGATAAAATATGAGAACTTGATCAAAAGTTTTTATCAACTAATTCAAAATCAAATTTCATTCTAATGAAATAAAAATGAGAATATTCATTCATTCTATTCAATTATGAATTCATTCTAATGAGAATAAAAAAGAGGTTACGTGAATATGTTACATGAGTACATGTTATAAGAGTTACACGAATTATAAATTTCAATGGAATAAAATAATAGATTTATTTCAATTATATACATATGTAATTTTTATAAAAATATTACTCATTGAACGATAATCAATATTAAAAATTTTTAAAATTAACAACATATTATTTGAAATAAAATTATACGTTTATAATTTCTTATACTCAAACAAAAAATATTTTTTGTAACAACTACAATTAAACAAATTTTGAATTAATATTTCGTTTTTAAGCTTTAACTTTGACATTTTGTAATTTCTAAGATAGCCTGATTAAGCTAAAACTACATTGTATTCTAAATTTTTTCAAATTATTAAATTATTGAAAGCAGCAAGTCTTAATATGTGGATAAATAAAAAGACAGAAGTTTGCCTGATAAGTATTTGTAATTATTAAATCTTTTTTATGACTAATACTGCATAATAGCATAATACTTTAATTCATTGATTTCAGGAAGTAAATGAGAGATAATTCCCTTTTAGCCTTTCTATAAATAAATACTTGCAACTAAAATTAAGTAACACAGTCTTTACTGAGTTAAAATGAAAAAATCAATGTCTTGGTTATAATTTTTCTGATTAAAATTAGTAAGCATTAGTTCTCGCAAATTTCAAAATAGTTTTGAATTCAAAATTTAGTTGCATATTTCGACGTGACTCTTTATTCGCAGTTACATTTCTAAATATAGGCATAGTAAATCGTAATTTGCACAAAGATTGATGATAAATATTTAAATACAATATTAATTTTACCATAAAATGTACATTTATTTAATCTTATATAAGCACTTCCAATGAATCAAATTCTAAACTATTTTATGGTTTTATAAATTACCATACTATTTCTGATTTCTATATTATATATAGAATATATAATAGAACACTTCCTCACTTAATGTTTTAAAATTTTAATCAGAATATTAATAGTTTGTATATTTATTTATTATACAAATATATTATATTTGTGTATTTTTTAAATATTATAAAATTATATACATCAAAGAACATTATTATATAAACAATACATAATTTTATTAATAAATATTATAAAACTTTCAGTATTTCTACCTGGATCACCTATGGATTAGATAAAGGGCATATTAAGATTGCCACTCGTACTTACTTATTTATTATGGGATATAAGAGAATACGGTTACCTGATTCTGTCTAATCAAATTATTCCAAGTGATCAAGAGATTTTCAATTCTTTAGTAGTTTTATTCGAAAAGTCCCAAAAATGTAGCTATTCAAAAGTAGGATTATCAACAATTGAATTTCAAAATGAAAATATTTAATTAAAAATTTGTTAATTCAAAATTCAAAATAATTCATATGTACTAAAAATGTTTATATTTTATATAAACCAATATAATAATATTTGCATTGTCAAAATAAATTATGTAAATCTTAAATCAAATTAAAAAAAGCATATCCAATCAAATTATTTTTTCTCAATTAAAATTATTTTATTTACTTTATCTTTAATTTTATTTATGGAATAGAATAAAGAAAATGTTTTTGTCAGAAAAATGGAACAGTTCCTCTCATGTACTTATTTGAACAAAAAATATTTTTTATGTACCTGCATCTAGAAGAGACGAGCAAGTAATTAAATTTTTCAAATTCAGATATAGTAACTGAATGTTAAATTAAAGATATCTCCATACATAAGATGGAGATCTCCATACATAGATATAAAATATAATTTCAAATTATTTTTAATTTAAATAATAATAATGTAGTCCATTAAATGTATCTCCAAAGAAAGAGTGGATAGATGTTAGTTTAAGTTATTCAAAATCGTACAAATAGTCTTATTAGTTGTAGAAATGATTTCATTGTACTTTTTAGGATTTTTCCGATAATCAAATTAATTAACTATATTAAAAAAGAAAAAAGTACAAAAATAGAGTTTTTTACAAAGAGAAAAAAGCTTTCTTGTAATAACACGCATCTATTTACACTTCTTCACTACTATAGTAAAAAAAACTAAATTGATCTAAGTTTCTTTTATGTCCAAACATGAAAAAATTATATGATGAAAAATTTATAGCTCAAATACTGAAATAATCAAATTATTTCAATACTTGAAAATGAGATGTTTTTATGTAACTTCGAATACTTGAATTTCTTAAAATATTTCATATATATAAGAAAATTTTATCGAATAAATTAAATAACAAGAATAAATTTCGTGATTTTTTCCAAAATTTTTATATAACTTTTAATATAACTTTATAATAATCATATATTTTTAAAATTATCATTGAAAACTACTTACGTAAATGAATGTTGTTATCATCATTCTTAAATTACAAATTGACGTGTCATATAAGTCGTAGGAATTACCTGTCGGGATTTGATATTGTAAAAACTTTTCTGTCTTCATATGTTAACAATAACAATCTTGTAAATTATTATAATGCATATCAATTTACTAAATGAAATTAAAAAAAAGTTTTTTTAAGTAATTTCGTGCTAGAATGAAGATTTATAAAAGTGCAATTCTGTTAAAAAAGAAGAAACAAAAAAAAGGGAAAAGGGCGGAGGTCAGAGAAAAGCCAAAAGCCGAATTATTTACAAGAAAGATTCCCAGTAGCCTTTTCGCGGCGGATCTTAGTCTATTCTCGGCGTCAGCCGGGCGTATCTACTTATCGCCGTGGCAGAACCGCAACCCTCGACAATATAGACCGAGCACATCACAAAAGATTTGGTGAAGTTGCGGCTGAACAAACAGTATGCGCACGTTCCTCCTCCCTACAGATCCACAGTCTCACTCTTTCTCTCTCTCTTTCTCCTTTTCTCTCTCTCTCTCATTCTCTCTCTCTTTCTCCCTTTCTATCTCTCTCTATCTTTCTCTCTTTCTTCTTCTCATTCGGTTACCCTTACTACTATTCTACTCTTTGTTTACTTTGGTTTTAATACATCAGTGCGCACACCTCGAACCATCTCTTCAACGTATAATTAGGTCGTTTGGTACATAATCGTTTTTCAATTTACCCCAATACGATCAAGTTAAAATAGATGTAATAGTCCTGTAGAAATTTAGCTGTTCACTATTCCTGTTTCATCATAAATTTTTTTTAATCATTTTTTAAAGAAAATAAAAGTGACATAAAATCTAATAAATTTTATATGAGTAAAATAATTTTGATCTTACTCGTATTAATATTCCTCGTTATATTCAAATAATAATTTATTTTAAAATATGTCGATATTAAAATATTAATTGTCTTTAAAACAATTTAAATCATTAATATGTTACTTATGTAGTTGTAACATAAAGTGACATAGATATTCTAAATAATATTTAAGTTTTTATATATAATATAAATCCGATATTATTTCTACATAATTCATATTTATTATTTGTTTAATTATCGATTAAAAGAAATATTTATAAGTTATGTATTTTAAGTTGATATCTTATTTATTTTATTGTTGTAAATAAATTAAACCAAAATATAAGTTATAAAATAATGTAAGATTACTGAGTTTTCTCATTATTTCTACTAAAGAAAGCTTATTTTCATATATTTTCAAATAATTAAATGGCTGATAATTATAAATCCTGCCATTTACAAATACACATTAGTAGTGCAATATTATTCTACTAATATTATATAAATAAATTATAAAAAATATGAAAGTTTTTTTATCTGATTTTTAAATGCGTCTATGAAAAAGCTTTATTGGATGCTCGCGAAAAGGTACAGAAGAGCGTGTGCGAGGCATATTTAGCGAGATTTCAGCGAATCGACATCGGATGTTCTTATATATATATATATACAGGGCTAGACCTAAAGCACTCGAAGCACTAGATCTCTATGTGGAAATGAGTCTACTGTTATTTTACGAGACAGCACGGGCATCCAAGTGAGGCCAAATCGTCGAGAACGCATGAGTTAAACCGATTTACGCGTCGAGTGCACCGACATTTTTTATGTGAAACACTTTCTTTTACATCCTATTTTAATGCTCAGGTCTTTTTTAAGGTGCATTTTATCTGCCTTTTTTATTTTAGAACAAAATAAGAGTGAATTTAAAATTGTAAAAAATTTAAATTTTCCAGTATTTTTGACTTTCTGTAAACAATATAAAGTGTTGAATTTAAGGGATGCAAAAAAATGTTTTCTATATGAAATTTTAATAACAATATTAGTAACATTTTATACATTTAGAGACTATTGTATAAATGCTGTAAATACTTTCTTTTAAGATTAAAACTTTAAATTCTTATCAGCGATTTTTATCAATGCAATATATTTATATAAAATAAAATATATAGTAGACTTTATTATGAGTATATGAATATTAAGTAGTATTCCAAAAATCTTGATATATATATTATTTTTAATTATTAGAATTTTATTTGATTTTTGAATTTTTAAACATGTAGCCATTATTCTTATATTTTTATTTATAATAATATGTAAGACAAAACGAGGATTACAAACAGAACGAATTTGTACATACTGACATTCGGATATAATTTTTAATGTACCGTCTAAGTCTCGTCATTAGTCCTATTTCAATGTACACGAACATACTGGGTGTTAATTACTCAATCAACTTTGTTGTACCTGTAAGTGACTTATTGTCCTTTTAGAACTTCATCACCCCTTAGTATGCGATTCCTATGCTTTTACAAGAGAATTTTCTGAACCTTGTGAGAAAAGAAAAGAAATACTATGGTTCACTAACATGAACAATAAGTATTTATGTTTATTAAAATTATATTATATTTATATAAAATTAAAATTGAAATTCATATTAATTCATAAACGTCTATTTATTTTAAGCACATGGCTTAGTGAGTTAATGTACCACGCATTATACAGATTTTAGAGAAGTAAAGCTTCTATATTATTTGAGTCGTCAGAAAAATAGCGATTACAAAATAATATATACTATCATCAAATGGCAATAATAACGATTACGAAATTATACATAATATATAATTTCTAAAAATTATATATTATGCATATCTATTATTATATATTATATATTAATAAATTCTAAAAATTAAATCAAATTTGATATATTTATTCTCAGTTTTAGCTAAAAATATGATTGGAAAAAATAATTGTTTAATAATATTAAAAAATTATTAAAAAATAAAAATTTTTAAGATACATTAGTAAAAATAACCTGTACATATTATGGAGAAAAACTTTGGATTGTAGATACTGTTAAATTTAATTAATTATTGGATGAATGTGTAATTTTAGATATTGTTATTATTTATTATATATTGCAACTATTAACTCAATGTTATATAAAGTTTAAAAAATGATTATTAAAAACTAAAATATAGTGTATTATTTATAATTATTTAATACTATCATAATCATAATCATAAGCATTTTTTGGCTTACATAAGACATCTCAAATAAATCCTCGTATATGAAAAAGAATTATTATTTAAAGTGCTAATTCGTAAATAAAATCAGTTTTTTTCGTATTGTATTGATTTTGATAAGAAATAATATTTACTAACATCAGTAACAAAATAAATATCATAAAAATTTTGCTAAAAATCTAATTATGTGAAATTATAAATAATAAAATAAGAATAAAATAAGTAGTAATATATATAAAATCAATTGTCCTCCTTAATTAGAAAATTTTCTTATATAAATAACAAAAAATTTCTTTTTAAATTTATAAAAATTAATAAAAAGCTAAGTATTGAGTGTTTTAGATTTTAACATATTCCAATAATTTCATTTTAGTGAAGAAGTAGTTAATGCAATTCTAAATATTTATCTTTGAAATTCCATTATCTAGAAATACAAAGAAGTTAATAGTTTAACAATAAACGTTATTAAAATTCCTTTTTCCTTCAGCCAGAGAAAAAAGAACTGTACTAAATATACAACATATGTCTAATCAGAAGAGTTCCACGAAACATGACGATAGGTTATGTCTTGTCTTATGCTTCATTCTCGTACGATGTTCCATGTCTTCTAACGTGAAACTTAATATTTTTCGTTGCTCTTATTCTAGTTTAAGTCTAGTTAGTAACTTCATATAATGCAACATTTCATCCAATACTCTTTTAACTTTTCTTTTTTTGGATCCTAAATCAGTTAATAATAAGTTGATCTATGAACAATTTTGTTTATTTTAATAAAATAAATCTGATGTAAATAATTTATATTTTTTCTTTAGAATTTTTCAGTAATGTACTTGTTGTTACTTTTCAATTTCTTTATAATAATCACTCCTGATAAGTATTAAAAATACTTATAATTAATTAAATATTTATTATAATATTTAGGACAAAAATAATTGAATATTATTAAATTTATAACAACATAGAAATCAATAATAAATGCGAAAAATGTAAGGAAAAATGATAAGACCATATTTCACAAATTGATATCAGGTTCACGTAATTTTCTATAGGCTTTTAAGGTTTTCTATTTTTGTCTATGCTTTTTTGCAATTTATTATTCTTACTTGCATCTTTTCTCTAATACTGAATTATAGGTTATCTTTTACATTGATGTAAATTTTACTCTTATAATTCATTGTTTCGATTAGAAATTTACATCACCTAATTATTTCAACAAAAATTCATTGTACTATTATTTTTATTATTGCTAGTTTTTATTTACTCAATATAATTAAATCAAGCAATTATATTATATATAATTTTTATAGAAAGTAATTAAAAAGTAAAACACATCTCACATTTTATACAAACTGACATTTTATTATATTTTTTAAGGTATCTTAATATCTGTTTACAGTATATTGATATTATTTAATTCCTTCATGTTAAAAAGAAAGAGAAATAAATAATCTATTAACAACGAAAATTATGTACATAAGTATAATATCAATATATAAGTTATTATAAATAAGTAAATAATTTTTAAATTAACATAGTTCTTTGTGTTTCTAAATTACGCATATATATAATAAATTTCGTTAGCAACTTAATAAAAATAAGGAAAAGAATCATTCTGAAATTCTCGGATCATTAGTTTCTCATTTTCGTATATCAAAAAGATAAAATTACGATTCTAAATAATATAAATTAGAAAATTTTAGGTTTAATCATACTCTGAAAAATATTTCCTTCATTTCTGTTCGTATCTTTGAATAGCTTAAAAACAAACTTATTTATATTTATTTGTCTCCAAACAAGAGAGCAGTGTGTACAAAAATTAGATCTGGAATCTGAAAATACCAACTAGAAAGTATTATATTATCTTATGAGCGAGAGTCATACATGAATATATATATATATATATATGCGTGTATAATAAATTATAATAAAAAAACTTATAATAAATCATTTTTATTTATTTATTTTTAAAATACATTGTAAGAGCAAGTTTAATATTATATTACATTTATATAATATATTCTCACTCTTTATAAACTTCTATCCGATTGAAATATGTCGATCCATCACGTATAATCTGGAAGAATCACAGCAAAGCTTTCATAAGCTTTAGAGCCTTTTTCAGTGCTTAACATTCTAACAAAACGTTTTATATTATTATAAACCACGATGGAAAAACGCGTCATTCGACCGTGCTTTCTACGTCGACCAAAGACCCCTACATTGATTCGATGATTAGATCCCGTTGAAACACCTATGTGAAGAAACTACGAAAGAAAATTGACCAAAAATCCATGATGAGCGAGTCTAGTGTCCCGTCGAGGGGCGCGCGGGATGTTGTCTTAGGCACCGAAGTAAACAGACGCTGGGAATCGACGAATAATGACACGCAGCTTCGCGAATCTTCTCTGTGATGCATTTTAGAAACCGGACGTCGGCTTTGCCTTATTCTCTGCTCTTCCTTTTTTCCGCACGTTTTTCTTTTCAACTTTAAACTGTCAAAGAACGAAAAGTGAGTCAGGAAATGTCAAGCACGAATGACGTACATAAACATTCTTTTAGGGAATTGTCGTAGTTAGTTTCTTGGATTAACGATTTCTACCATGAATAATATGTTCAGGTTCAAAATTACTTTAATCTCATCTGTAGATACGATATTGTAAAAAATCAATTGTATTGAATTAAGGATTTATTTGAATTTGAGATTTTTTAATTGCGTATAATTTAGAAAATAATTATAAAATTGCAGCTTTCAGTAAATTTTTCCGTCATTTCCTTTGCACTATTAGAGCTAAGATTTAACCAGTTAATGAAGTTAATATTTTATTCGTAGCATTAAATTTCTTAAAAACGATCGAAACTTCATTTTTAACAGAACTTTAAAGACAATAGATCCAGAATTATAAGCTTTTCCGTTAAAAGTAAATATCTTAATTTTTAATTTTTTCATTCAATAAAAGTTTATATAATCCTGCATGTTTTTAATTAATTTATTCACTATAAATAGATTTGTGGATTAATAAATTACTATTGAACCTTAAAAAATATTATTCATTAATACATATAATTGTACAATGTAAATGGGTGTTTATGTTAATTTAAAATAATCTATTTAAAAACAAATAAGTAATTATAATAAATAATCTATTTAAATTTATTTAAATTTATTTAAATTCTTAAAATATGTTTTAAGCATTTTAACAAAAAAATTAAACAATATTTATTA
This sequence comes from Wiebesia pumilae, assembly GCA_018907045.1. Taxonomy (NCBI): domain Eukaryota; kingdom Metazoa; phylum Arthropoda; class Insecta; order Hymenoptera; family Agaonidae; genus Wiebesia; species Wiebesia pumilae. The sequence continues at coordinate 174,597 of JACCHZ010000172.1, read as the reverse complement.
GGAAATTTATATTTACTTACAAATATATTATTACCAAAGATTTAAAAAAATTTTTTTCCTTATTCAGGAATTCTTACAACAATAAAATATTATTTCTTGTATTGTAAATATATGTAAAGTAATGTAAAGCATCCATAGATCATGTAGTGATTATTTTATACTTTATCTTGATATGTGCATAATATAATCGTAATTTCATAAATACAAAACTGATATAATATATCATCATAATATAAGGTCCTCTTAGACATGTGCTATGTCTAAGAGGACCCTAAAAATTTCAGAAATTCTTAATATAAACCGAAGATTGACAACTTCCGGATGATTTATGAGTGACGTAAGCTCGCAACCTTCGTAATGCTTTTTAACAAAGATCGAGTCCCTTGAAAACGATCCTAACTTTATCTATAAATTTATAAATTTGCGAAAAAGAATTTCTACCTAGCGTTTTGAAAAATTGAACGTGATAATTCCTCGTTAAGCGAGCGCATGTAAAATTTTGCTCAAGGAAGCGGTGAGGCGTCATATTTGCGAGGCAGGGGCGAAAAAACAGAGAGAAGGTATTATAATAAATTTACTTTGGTTCACTAAGCTGCAACAACATGGAACATGTATGAATTAAGAGGGATAGCTTGGGTGAACAGCTCAAATTAGGCGCTGTACGATGTACGTATTCTTCGACACTAAGACTTTACGCGTACATCATTCATCTTGCAGTACGAAGTGTACCAGAGCGGCGCAGAAGCGACAAAAGAAAATTACGCGCACTCCTGCAAACTCGCTTTTTACTTTTCTTGTCACTCTTTACGCCTAGTGCATACATTGACACCTGTAAATTAATTGTCAGTTGAAAGCTAGAAGATGAGTTTTTGCGAGAGAAGAGGTAAGGCGGAAAATTTAACGACACACGTCAGCATTGTTGTAGTGATTTTTGCTTTATCAAGTGGATTATTGACTCGTTGCAATATATATGTCTAATATTTTATGAGTTCTGTTATTAAAAAGGTGGAAAAACCCTTTGAAACATTTGTTCATTAGTATGTTTGCATTGGTACATAAAGACTTTTCTTCTAAATATATTAATTCTAAATACATTAAGACTTTTCTTCTAATTATAAAGGTATGTTAATATATGATTAGATAATTTAAGACATTTTTTAATTTTTTAAATACTTCACAAAAACAAAAATGTTAATTGTAAATGAGTTATTCATGTTTTGTTTTTTATTTTATACTTTTCTTTTACTAAAATTTATACTTTTAATTATTGATTTATATCATTAATAACATTAATGTATTACTTCCATCAATATCTATTTCACGTAATTATAAATTGTGAACAGAAAAAGATTAAAAAGTTCATGACCATTATTATAATAGTATTATTTAGATAATATTCTTAAAAAATAAATATTTTTCAATATTTATCGAAAGAAGTAAAATGTATTGATATTATTATAAGAGAGTAAGAAAAAAATTATATAAAATCCTTATGAGAATGAAAAGATATTGTAACGAATTTTGTATAGGTACAGTAAGCCTACATTAACACTTTTGAAAGAAAATATTGTATGATACTTTTATTTATAATAAATGACATACGAGTGATACCATTCATGAATATTTAAATTAAAATTTATTAATTCATAATATTTACTTCTAAATTCGGACAATGAAGAGTCAAGAAATTTAAGATACTATAAAAAAGACAATAAAGTTATTGACGAAAAAAAATAAGAATTAAAAAGTGAACTGCATTTAAAATTTATAAAAAAAATGTGTAAGATAAAAAAAATCACTTCCGGTGGTCTGTGGATATCAAGCTACTAAGAGTTCAACAATAACGGCAATAAGACATCTAGGTGGAGAAATTTTTTCGATACGCTCTGAAACCTTCTAATTCCCTTGATACATGATGTCATATAAGAAATTACATTATCGTACAATAAAATTCTGCAAAGTGCATTCCATACATAGAGCATCTCTCCATTGTTAGATCGCATGGCTGTATAATAATTGGGATATGTACAATATTGTGACTATAGCTTCTTTATTAGCTGACAAAAAGAGCGAAGAACCAAGAAGTAGGGTGTTTAAGATCTGTTCGCTTCTTTTACCTGTCACGCGTAAGTTATTCACGATCAGTGCACAAACTTTAGTGTTTATCTGCACTGTAGGCCATTTTATGTTCAATATAACTGTGTTTTCTATAAGCACGCGAATGAAAGCCCTAAATAAGTAAATATACCTTCCATAATTCTTCTATTTGGATTGTTCAGCTGAGCCTGGATTTCTTTTTGAATCTCTTTATCGCTTTATAAATGTAATTTGTAAGTAAATATGTAAAATCCCTGTCTCTCTCTCTCTCCTCTCTCTCTACCTCATTTAGTCTCTCTCTCTCTCCTCTCTCTCTCTCTCTACCTCTCTACCTCTCTCTCTACCTTCTTTTACGGTATGTATAAAATGACGTGCTTATGAAACTGCATCATTTACTTTGTAGAGTAATATATCATTACTCTTAAATTTTTGAAACAATATTAACAACATTTTTTCAAAAAATCTAAATCAAATTTCTATTTGAAAATATACGTAATATTTATTTAAAACTTTAAATATTGTTATATCAGAATAAATCTTATTTTTAAAGAGTTGAGTAATAAAAAGAATGTAGATCAAATAAATACAAAAATGAACATTTATTTTGAAATATATGATGAATTATGAAACAAATATATTATTTAGAGTAGATTAATTGTAATAATATTAATTCATAATATTAATAGTAACTTTAATCAATTAATACAATAACCAAATAAAGTAGTTAAAGTTTTATGTGATTTTTTCTAATATTAATTAAATATATTCTTATGGACCTTCAGTCATTTGATCCCAGACTGTTTATCAATCAACTTATTATAAAGGAAAAAAGCAGGCTCATTCTACAAATCATTTAAAAAATAATTCACCAGTGCAACTATCTGATTACCGGTGAACGTACAATAAAACTAAAAAAATATTATTCCACTAACGATAACCGTACACATAACATAGGCGTATTTTTCCAAGACACTATACACATACATATGTACATTCGACCTGACTTATGCCTTCGTAGTGCAGCCCCCACGAAGAGACACGCAAGACAAAGAAATCTCACCGAAACGCTCTTTGTCGATTCTTTTCTCTTATCCCGAAAGCATTGTGCAATACGTTCCTTAAGAGAGAAAAAAAGAAAAAACGTCACAATATAGAGCGGAGCTCAATAATGGCGGTAGCACCAGTAGATTAGAAGCAAACTGCAAGATTTGCTGCGTCTCGACGTACCTCTCATCGTTGCGTGCTTATAAAGAAGATGGGACGGAGGGTTATATTACCATGAAATTCTCTTTAACGAAGAATCATCGTTTACACGAATATAGCATTCCCACTCTTCTGGATGTGCGCAATTTCGAAATTCATAGCCTTTGTGGATATTGTCTTTCTATGTAGCGTCCGTCGATTCTGTAGTTCAAAAAAGAGATGAAGTGTGACATAAGTAGCAAATTTGGTACCAAAATTACGAAGGTTACTTAGTCTTATAATTTTACCAAAAGAAAAAAAAATCTTAATCTTTATATTGATTTTGTAGAGGCTTTTTTTACCATAATAATGAACTTATTTAATCACAAAGATATTAAAAAGTATTGGACACTCCACTTTGTTTTTTAATCCAATTTAAGGAATCTGAGGATTTGCACTAATTTATATAATTTATAGATGATAATAATATAATTATTATATATAACTGTAACTTATATATAAGGTATCAGTAATAACTAATTTGTTATATACATTCAAAGAATATTTTAAATATGAAATTGAAATATTAAATTGTATACTATAAAAAAATCATATAATTTTGATAATTAACGATTATTAAATTGTTTAATTAAATGAAGTTTTGATTGTTTCCTCAAATTAATTATCCTTTCAAATTTTACTCTCATGTATTTTTATAAATGCTAAAAGTTCATAAAGCGAGAAAGTAATATGTTAAAATTACTTAATTTGTGTATTTGCAAATGCAAATTTAGTTAAATAACTCACAGTAATATAGATAAGAAAATATCTGAGTTAAGAATATTATGCAGTACTTTATGAATAAATAAATTATTTATTAAGAATTAATTCTTATAAGAAAATTGTTATATACGTCAATAAAAGTAAAGTTTAAAGCTACCTCTATGTTTTCTACATTTTTTAAAATAAAAGTACTATTACCTTAAAGTTTAAACAAAATTTCTTAACAACTATGCTATATCTCAATATTTATAAAATTTAATATTTATATTTGTTTCTTCAAAAATAAAGTGTTAAGAAGTAAAAAAAATAAAAAAAGAATCAATTTTTTTAAAATGAATTTAAAATCAAAATTAAATCCAATAAATTTTATTTCATTTTAAGATGAGTAAAATCACAAAGTATAATTAGCTTCACTGTAAGTAGGAAAGTGAAAATTCAATCATACTTGCATATTAAATACTATAATATTATGTACAATTCTGGTAAAATTTATTACCATAAATTTAGAAAGAAATACTAACCGTTTTACATTTGTAACGATAAAATCATGAAACACCATCATATTATATTTTTTTATATTTCAATAAAACTTAGAAATCCATCTTACATCCAGAAATAAAACATTCAAAATTCACTGAGCGTTCATGAAGAAAATGAATTATTGAAATGTAAAATTACCCTTTACTCTATGGATAGTATTTATCCGTATCAGTTAATTAAGAGAAGCTGTTATAGTCCGCACAACTAATGATCCTATACAGCACGTATTGTTCTCTCTTCGTAAACTAAGTAACACAAATAGTAAAGATATTCGTATATTATTTTGCACAGTAATAGCCTCTTGAATCTTCTGCACAAGTTACAGGTACTTGACACTAACTGGCCCTACAAATAGATATATTATTCATGTCGACTAACGAAGCTGTTTATCTACACACATATTTGATGAACTAAATGAGGTATGCTAAATTTCAAGATTCCTAACTCATCCTCTCTCTCTCTCTTTCTCTCTTTCTTGCTCTTGTAAGCCCATAGAAAAGTAGTGTTTCTTAAAGAAGCAACCTTCGCAGCGTAAAATAACATTTAGATTGCCGTCATCATCGTCACCGCTGTCACCTTTCGATGGCGCACAGTCCATTCTCACGATGGTGACACGACTTTATCGGTATTAATGGTAAGTCACACTTTTTGTATGAGAGCATAATCTGCCATGGACGTTTCAAAAACTGTCAGCAAATGGAGCGTAAGGCTTAAAAAATTCTATATGGTGTCAAAAAATCCACAATAGACTTTTCTTTTACAACTTCATAAATTTTTGGTGGCATGTATTTTTCTGGTTGCTGTTTATTCTTCTCGTATTTTTTTATGCCTTTTAACAAACTTCTATTTTATTTGGGTAAGATAAGTTTCTAATCTTAAATTGATTAAGCTATGTCTATTATTAAAAAACTGCAAATATTGTTAGTTGATAAAATGAAAATTAAACTAGAGGCTTTAAGATGTTTACTTACTTGTACTATGTTTACTTGTAACCTAAAGGTAGACAACTAATAATAATTTTACTACTGCTTGAAAAAGTGTTTCATATGAAATTTTTATAAAAGATCGATAAATATTCTAAATATTACACCAAATATATTTGCGAAAGATGCACTAAAATAAAGCTGACACTTAAATAAAATAAGTGAAAGTCGTTTGACTTACTTAAAATTATGTACAAAATCTTGCTTTAATTATATTTAAACTATTTTATTATAGAAAATGACATAATATTTAATATCTAGTTCTACTCTAAAAATTTATAGAAATTAATATGAATTATTTTTACGTATTTAAATCTATAGTTTGATATTAGACTTCAATCACTTTTATTATTAGTAATGGTATTTCAAGACAATTGAATTTTAATAAACGCTAAATTTAAATTAGAGCAAATTTTTGTCCACTTACAAATTAACTTATTGTACTAGTAATTATCTGAAAACACAATTTTGAGCAATCTCATATTTATGGTTAGATTTGAGATATGTAATTTTAATTTGATCTGAAACATGCATTTCTAATTTATGAACCTAAAAAATAACTAGTTTTATTTTAACATAATATAAATAAATATAGTTATTAAAAAATTATAATAGTTAACGAGCTCTATTAAAAAATTATTGTAACTATTGTTGTAATTTTCTTTGTATATTATAAAATATAATTCCAAATATTATGTAGCTATCAAAAAATAATTAAATTTTATGAGCTGTTATTTTTGCTGTTATAAAAAAGAGAATTACGGAAGGTATATCAAATTTTATACATAAAAAAAAGCGTGCAAAGAGAGGTTATGTCATCCGTAGCACGATATCACATCGAGGAACTACGTACAGATACGTTGCAAGAGTGTGAAAAATAATTTCCTGCCATCGATACATATGTCTCGTGGATACGGGGATGAGTTAACAAAATATTATTCGAGGGATTTCTAGGCGGGTAACAGCGGTAGCTTTCCAGCATCATATGTGATATGCATTAGAAATTTCTCTGTCGTCTCTTTCACTCTATTGTATTCTCTTTTCCCATCCTCTTTTTGACTTTTTAATATATTATATAATTCTATTAGAATTTTTCATACATATTATTATTATTATTGATACGTTATTTGGAATATTAGAAAATTTTACTGTCAACTAAATTATGACATTTTCTATATTTCTTTAATTTAAATATACAGTATATTGAATAGATTACAGTTATTTATAATAGTTATTTGTTTGTAAAAACCTTAAGATTTATTACGTATGAAAAAAAAACATCTACTCTTATAAGCATAAGTTAACTACATGCGATAGTATATTTTAAATAAAATAATTTTTAGAGAATTATACACTACAAACATATACAACATTTATTTAAAGAAGATATATTTATTTTTATACTCTTCGTTAATTAAATTAAAAAATGTTTTCTAGTGATTTACTTAAAAAGAATTTCCTGCCACCGATATATATACTTCGTGGATGCACGGATCACAAATTTAAATTTAATATTCGAAATAAATTTTGAACAAATTTTCCTAAATTATTAAATATAAAATATATGGGGAATTTGAATTACTGTTCAATATATATATATATATATATATATATTATTTTCTTAAATTAATAAAATTAATAAACAATATAATTTATATTAAATAGACAAATTTTTCTGTAAATAATGAGTCAGCTTAAATTATATCTTTTAAAGAGATAATAACTGTTAAAAAAGATAATCATGTGCTCTTTTTAGCTGTTCGAACAATATTTTTTTAACTACTAAAATTTTTCATGTGCATGTCTGATATTTACTTATATTCTTGATGATACAAATAAAAAAAGGAAATGAATTTTAAATATATTTAATATTAAATAGTGCTGAATTTAAGTTACTTTAATTTATGTATTTTAATATAAGTATGAAAAATATGATTTAAAAAAATAAAATGAAATTATATATGAGCCATGATTACATTTTATTTAATTAAAAACTGAGGAACATTTAAATGTATTTAACGACATTACATGTTAGATAAGGCCTTAATCATTCGATGAAAAGCGGAAAAAATAGGGATAATGACGAACTTGAATTAAAGTATAAAAGATAATAAACGGTTGGTAGAAACTATAATAGGCAGTAGCAGTATAACTCGTTGGTCGATATGTGGCAACAACAGAGGGTGTGGCATTCGAGGACCTGGGGAAGCATTGAACCTCACGCTCCGGCTTCTTCCTTCCTTACTATTGGCTGCTGCCAGGTGTCTAACATGGCGGATGCTTTCCTCTCTCTTTGTTTCCTACTACTTCCCCACCACCTTTCTATACTTTCTATCTAACAGCAGTAATATGTACTTCCCTCCATCGCTTTCACAACGTTTCTCTCCGCCTCGCGTCAATTAATTGTCTTTTTGTCATAATCGTTTACAACAGCCTGCTTAAACTCAAATCAAATTCTTGTCATTTACTGATTAAATATTAGTGCTATTACTTTTATTTTATGTACATTCTGAAAGTATATCGCAGAATTATATAATGATGTCAGTAAATCGTTCAAGTATCTTATAATATATAATTGATTTTAAAACTTATTTAAATTAAAAAGCAATTTCATGTATAAGAATTCATATAATCTTCTTTATATTTATATTCTTTATCTTCTTTATAATTTGTATTTGCTAATACGTATTAAAATATTACAAATCTAATTATCATATAAGTATCATCTATGGTCTAAAGTACAATAGTAATATAATATATTCAATTAAGGATGTATATATTTATGACAAAATTCCAAGTTATAAGTGAAAATAAATTATGAAAAAAGCAATCTCGAAATATACTGAAATAAACCAATATATTCAATATATAGTTTAATTGGTTGAATAATTTAGAAAAAGGATTAAAAAAATAAGCATTTTCTTAAAATATAATAATAGTCTACTTTAAACACTATTTGTTTCATTTGAATTAATTAAAAATTTTACTCGATAACAAAATTATTTAAAAAGTGTTTATAATTTTTAAATATACAGAAAAAAATATTTTTGTTATTTAAAATTTCTTAACTTGATAAAAGTCATTCGAATTATTAACAAAAAAAGATAATTATAGCAATATAGAACTTTTCTGTAATTGTACTAATTAATAATTTAATAAAATATACTTTGTAACAACTATATTATTGTTTATTTATTTATTTAAAAAAGTGGTAAATTAAAGACTAAAAATACGAATATTGTTTACTTTCGAAATTTCATTCTATCAAATTAAAGTTATTTATGCTATTCGAAATAAAATGAACTAAATCTATTAATTGATTTATCATTTATAAATATCAACCTAGATTTCATCATATATATACATATTTTTTTATTTTATTAACCAATAAAAAAAATTACATACATTTTTCAGTATCTTACATTAAATTCATTTGATTACAATACTAATCATTATTATGAAATTATCAGAATAAAAAAACTGCGTCAGAGCAAATAAGATAACTGTTTTTTATTCATGTTTAAATTCCTTTGAAAGTGTTGATTACTTTGCAATATTTATTAAACTTAAATTTTAGTACATAGTAAGTGTTAATTCAATTAGTTAATATTATATTGAAAACAAATCCATTGTACAATAAATAAATCAATACAATATTATGAGTATTGTACTTTTAACGGCACTAAACAATAAATAGTTTTCCTAGTTATGTATTTAGCAAAATCTTAAAAATAATCCAACATAAAATAATATTTTCAATATTAAAAATCTCAAATTACTTTAAATATAAAATTAATCAATCGGGAATGAAAACTCATAAAATATTCATAAAAAAGATATCATATATTATCATCCATTGTGATTTATTCAATATTTAAAAATCATTTTATAATTTGACCATAAGTACTCACTAAACTGAATACTATATTAAGTTTTAAATTAATTTGAAATAAAGGAAAAATAAACTTTTTCTTAATATGTATTAAAAAGAATATCTGAAAATTATTTAGGAATGAAAGTATATAATTTATTATATAAAATGTTTTAAATATATATTAATATTAATTACTGGTCATTTAGTACTATGAAAAAATCCAAAACTTAATTTAAAAATTAAAATAGAAGGAAAAAAGAACTGTTTTCAAAATTACTATATTTAATAAAAAAATTATTTGAATTTTTTTTAACAAAAACTTTTTAGAACTGTTTAATTTGTTACAACTTTATGCTATTTTAATATTTATATTTTGTGATTTAAACAATAGTCATATGAATATTTCTCACGTTTAATAAGGAAATAAATACTTATTAACTTAGATAAAAATATGAATTAATATAATCGACGATGTGTACTTTAAACTTTAGATTTGTGATTTATACAATTTGACGATAAATATTAAAACTAATTTACTTAAAAAGTGATTATATTAAATTTCAATATTTAAATAATTAGTTATTTGTCCTTATTTAATTTTCTTCTGAATAGTGAGTTATAATTATATTTTATTTCATAAGCATATTCTTTATAAATCGTAATACAGCTATAGTATGAAAGTAATGTAATGTATCATTTCATCAATTTTGATATTTTCGAAAATATAGTGCACATTTTTCTTTTTCTTCCTTGCTATTTGCTATGAAGAAGGTAGACAGTTACGTACACATGTTGAAAACATTTTCAATTAAGGGTTTAGCAAGAGAGATGTTGATGTCGATGATGTCGTGCGCACCAAAGATTGATAAAGTGACTTTGATGTTGAAAAGCGACTACATCTTCAGATTACGCATTTCGAAGAGACGACGCTTAACTAATTATACGGATGTAAGTATCACGCAAAACATTTCATGGGAAACTGAAATACGGGTATATAGCATAGTGTTTTCATGATAAAGAGGATCAGGAGATTATCTTATGAACTTATTCATATACAGATACACAAAATGTTTTAATTTCTATGATCTTAAGATTACAGTGTAATTATTGATTGAAATTAAATGAATTTTATTGATTTAAATAAATTAACATCATGCTTTTGTTAGTGAAATCACTTGAAAAAAGTAAATAATAAAAATGGGCTCACCATTTTTATTTATAATTACAATATAGATAAAGTAATAATTAAACAACGTAGGTTTCAATCCGTTGAGAAAATTAGTGTCGCAATAAACCATATAATAAATGCACATATAAAATTTATCGCACTTCGTTAAAAGTGCAAATAGCTGTAGTCGATATTTCCTATCGTTTAGCTTTTGATTAACGACTTTTCAAACTACATTTTGATTACTAAAAATATTTAATTAATTTGTTTCTTTATAATTTAAATACTATAAATACTAATTCATATAAATACCATCTTAAAATTTATTAATTAAGATATGGATAAATTATAATATAAAATTTATTATATTATTTACTTATTATTGAAGCGTGAGATATATTGAAACAATTGAATGAAAAATGATAAATATAGTATTATTTTTCTGTTACTATACATATATGAAAAAAATATTTTTAATTTATTTAAAAAAGTTATTCATTAAAAAAATATTAAAATTAAGACATTACTTTAATTACTTATTATAATAATATTAATAACAAATATTTTTTAACTGTACTATCCATTATATTTAAACTATACTTCATTAAGCCTAAAAATTATTGAGAAGTATTATTTATACCTATTAATAATAATTTTCTATATTTCTTTATAATAGAGGATAATTTTTATTTATGACTTAAATGCTTCTGCATTTGATTTTCATATATTTTATTAACAAAAGTATAATTAAAAAAGTTTGAAGAAAAAAAATTCGATTTTTTTGTTTTACCAATAATAAAAGTACATATAATAAACTAAAAGAATAGGATAATGTGAGCTTCATTTCTAAGTTTTAAGTTTCACATTATACAAATTTTTTCACGAATGAAGTAAAATATGATTATATTTTTTCTAAGAATGGTTTAAACGTAATATATAATAATTAATACAAGTGAACAGTAGTTACGTAATGGAAATAAAAACGAATTGAAAAATGGTATTTTATAATGATATTTTATCATGATATTAATTAATAATATATTAATTAAAATATATTGTCTACTTATCATATCTGTCTTCAATGAAATATTTTTCAAAAAGCGCTTAAATACTTTAAAATTCTGAAATAAAAATCACTTAAAATCCATACGTTTAACTTTCGTGTGATAATTTTAATATGTAAGTATTCAAAAAATGCATTATAAGGATGTAGCCGGTGAGGGGACAGAATTACGAAATTTTCCTTTTCGTGCGACTGCTTGTTCACTCTCGCGCACATTGATGTGATGGGTTGCGTCTGCCTGATGAAGAAATTAAAACACGTACGCGTTGAGGTTATTCCTGGTTGAACAAACACTGGAATGGGTCGCCTGTTCCACCTACATATTTATAGACTTTATCTCTCTTTTACTTCGGCTCGCTTTCTTTTCGTCCTTCCCTCTTCAGAGTTTAGATGACTTCTGCGTTCTGCCTATATGTGTAGCTTACATACAAATGTTCGTAGAACTAATGTACGACGAATTTAAAACGTCGACTTTCTTCTATTTTCGCTGTATTCATTCTCTATAAGAGTGTATAATATTTAATTAATATCAAATATATTTTAGTATAAAAATTTCATGTGCAACCCTCGTCTTAAAAATTAGTAAAACTAATTTTCCTTCATTTTGTAAAAGCTTACGATATCCTTTAAAAATTCAAAGTTACATACTAAGATTCATCAAAGAATGATTTATTAAATAATATAAAATGTCGCAGCAACAAATAACTATTAAAAAAAAATTTTTTTTAAACAAATTTTGATATATGAAAGTATGTTTCTGTTTATAATTGTGTCACTCTAAAAAAGTAAATCCTTTGAAAAATTTTACATTTAACAACGTACTGCTAAAAATCGTTCATATCATTTACAATTAGTGAAATTAAGCGTTTTGTTCAAATTAAGGTTCATTTTATTTAACAACACAAATTGTAAAGTTTTATTTAAACAACATATTCCAACATTAATAGTTAATTAATATTTTATATTAAATAATATACTTATAATATATTACAAATAACATATTAAAAAATATAATATATTTACAAACATAGTTTTGATAAATATTAACTGAACAGTAAACTTCGTTAAAGGATTGTAATTCTCCAACTCTATATAAAAAAATTGTACTACCTAAAATATTTTCTATACTTATCGTCTATAGTTAACATTATTCAGTTATAATTAAGAACAAAAAATTAATTTTAGTTACTAACAAAAAATAAATTAATTTCCAAAAACTACTAAGAACTTGAATATTTAAGTTCCTTAAAACTTAACTATCTTTACTAAATCTTTAATTATATACAGAAAGTTTCACACATGATAATTATAATTTTATATATAATTAAAAAAAAGTTTTTATATATGACAATTTATATATAATACTAGTTCTGGTCATATTTGAAAGAAAATTGTAAATACATGTTTCACAATATGTAATAACAGATTTATAAATAAAATTACATGTACTAAACTAAATTCGTTTCTTGTTTACATATATAATTGATCAATTTATCACTCACATTAAAATATCATTTTGCTGCATCATAAACTGCATGATTCTTAAAAAGCTAAGAAAGTAAATAACAACTATTTCACCATTTTGTAGTGGGATATAATTAGTATTAAATCAAAACATTACTAAAATTATTAATAACCTTTGTATTTTAAGTAATATAGTATGAATTTATTCATTGACTATAAGTTATAACTATAGCGTTAGAAATTTTTCAATATGTATTAAGAAAGAGAAACGGAAAAAATGAAAAAGTAAGTTAATAATAAATAAAATATATCTATCTGTTATTTCCGATAAATTTCATTTATGTTTTTGATGGTTGAATAAGTTATTTCGGGTAATTGATGCTTATATATATATACATTGAAGCTATATCGAAAATAATCAGACTCTTTTAAGCACTTTGTTGTCCTAAAAAAAAGAAAACGTTCATGAATTTTTATTTCAACCATTTTAAAAAATAAATATAATTATACGAATTTTACTTTCGCTCACACTTCACAACCTTTGGCATCATAATTTCCCAGTCCATTTGCATGACACGTAACGGTTGATTGCTGCGATCCACGATAGTCGTATTTAAGTTGTGACGTCCTGTGACGTCTATAGTTTAGGATGGAACTTGGCCCCGCATAGTCAATTGCAGAGACGAGTGAGAGAACCTCGAATGGTGAGGGGCTGACAATACCACATTTGCTCCAATGTTATTCCAGCATGAGTTCGCTCTTTCGCGATCCTCTTGATGGTTTCCTCTGTCGTCGTTGTTCTCTCTCTCTCTCTCTCTCTCTCTCTCTGTCACTCTCTCTCGCTTACACTTCCCCTTTATCTGACCGTGCGTGTCTCTATTCTGTTCGCTATATCTCTTACTGTTGGTCTTTACAACCCTCATATTCAAGGATCCGTGAATTTCGTCGCCCGCAAAAGAAAACATTCCATTCTCTTTCATCTTCAACTTTTCCTCTGCACCCTATACTCTTATGGCTTTTTCACCTTCTTTCATATTTTGTCTATATTTCTATCAAGTTTCCACAGTTCTCTTTCGAGTCGCCCTACATTCAATGAAATCATTATTGCCTTTATAGATTTCTCTTGACATGCCTCGTTTATTTGTACGTGTGTTTCTTATTTTATTGAGTTATACCGCGATTTTCGCACTTCTGTTTCATTATTTTATTATTCTTTTGCGGTTTCACTCTTTATTCTTTCTCAAGTATATATAAACGTATATGTACCAATAGTTTAGTTTCACCAATGCAAGTATTTTGTTTTAATTTTTCTTTTCTTGTTTAGATTTTATCAGCATAAGAGTATTGTTTTTTTTAAAATAAAAGACTAGTAACATTAAATATGTTACTAGTTTTAAATATTGTTAGTCATTCAGAAAGAAGCTATCAAGATAATGAACTTTAAATTTGAATTTCAAATAACATGATTATTTTTTTACGCTTATATTAATTGTTTACAAATTTAGTTATGTATTTATATTAACTATAATACCTTCATATAATAACTATCTGATGTTCATGAATTTTTATGTTATTTATAATTACCTTATAATTTCGATACTGTATTAAATATTGCTATAATTGAATTTGTAATAAAAATATTAGAATAATAATGTTTAAAATTCGAAACTAAGGATTTTTTAATAGATTAGTAATTCTACAGATTTCATTCTTCAATATAAATTATAAGAAAACACAAATAAAAAAACCGTTTCTAATAAATTTAAAACCTTATAAAGAAATGTTGCATATTTTGGTAAATTTAATAATGTTCAAACATTTTTTCTTGCATTTTCTTCACTTATTAATGTTATCTTATGGTAATTAAATAAATAATTGATAAATCATTGAAGCAGAAAATTTGATTAGGTTTTCGATTCAATAAAATAAAATTAGTATAAATCTGTTTTGAATAAAAATGTAGTTCTTGTATATTATTAAAAACTATGCATGTTCGTGTATTTTTTAAATTAAAAAATTAAAAATATTTTTAATTTTTGTTAAAATTATAATATTTATTTCCCTATATTTATATCTTATAATTGAATAAGAAAGAAAGTTAATATATTTATAAAAAATTTAAAATAATTGAATTTATACAAATTATTTGAAATCATAATACAATGTTTTTCACCTATTAATTGTTTTTAAGTTGAAATTGTAACGAACTACTATTTTTTTCTTCACTCAGTAATTAAACAATTATGTCGCATTCGTATTTTTTATTTATTTATTACATCTAACAGCTTTAGGACACGACAAAACATTATTGTATACAAGAACCGGGACAACTCGGCTTATCTCGATAAATACATTACGCCTTTTGATTCTCTTTAAAAATGTAATGGAGCTTTTAATTGCGATATTAATTTAGGTAGTATGGAAGGATTTTCCCAAAACAGTAGTCATGTATATTAGGGCGAGTTGAGGAAAAATCATTTTTTCGAGTTTCATTGTAGTTAACTCCCCTTTTATTCATCTTTTTTTCTTTCTTTACGTCGAACAGTATTTCTTTCGTCTTTGTGCCTGAAATATACAGCAAATAGTACGCGGCATCTGTAATAACAATCGTGCCTCTTTCGAATGAGCTACAAGTATACCAAAGAAAGACGCACGAGAGAAAGAGAAGAGGAAGAAGAGAAAAAGCGTAATCTTGGATAAAAAAAATATGAAAGAAAACATTGTATAGAAAAACCATAAGGAAGAAAAGAATGAGAGAAGTTTTTTTCATGTATTAGGATACGAATAAATCATTTTTCCAAATAAATTACGAATTTCTTATAAATTCACAACTTTAAATTCTTTTAAGAAATTATTTAAGATTCAAAATTATTTTCATATTTTCTTTCAAAAACTAAGAAATTTATTAATGATAATGGTAATTCAAGAAGTTCTAGCTCATAAAATTTAATAAAAAATTAAGATCAATATTGAAATACATTCATTTATTCATTTTAATATCTATTTATATTTATTCTTTTATATATTTATATTATTATACTCAACCGCTATATATGAATTATTATGGTCACATTTGGACCTTAATTATAAAGCAATCTAAATGGGCAATTTATATTTTGCGCAATTAAAACAAAAATTCATGTTATTAGTTTTAAAGATATTTTAATGATTGATATTGCTACATAATACTTGAGTTTAAAATACAAGTCTAAAAGTGACTTCTTTAGACAGTAATCCTATTTTTTAGAGCGTAAAATCAATATTTTTTCTATAAACGTTTTACTTTCAGTTTATTTTTGCAACTTGATGTTCTTATACAATTATCTATTTATCTATTTTTTAAATAAAATAACGTATTTAACACTACTTTTTATGTTAACTAAATAAACTCATAATATACCTAATATTTCAGTCAAAAGTATTATAGAATAATCCATCATATTCTAGAAATAATAACAGCTGTATATAAACTGATACTTTGCAATTTTTTAAAATAAAATAATTTTTGTGAATGTTTCTGAATCATACAATCTTTTAAAAGACAATAATTTATAATTAATTAACTTAATTAATTTATAATTAATTAATTAACATTAATCGATATTAAGCCGTATATTTCAACATTAAAGAATCATTAAATTTATTTTTTAATTTAATAATTTTTACATAATTATTGTAGAATATATAATTCATTACAACCACACAATTACTTAATAATTTTAATATTTATATATATAAATTTTCAATAACTTCATATAAAAGTGTAAGTTTTATTTAGTGTAATAAATTTATTAAAAATTATAAATTGAACATATTATATCAAATGTTCACTTTCATACATTTTTAATATAAATTTTAATCTTGTATGCATCTACGATGTATCAATGTTTTAAAAGAATCACACTTATTGATAATACGATTGCATTTGAATGATTAATGCTATAATAACTTATTCTACAAAGTTTTAACACATTTTGCATTGCCACACTCCATTTTTTCATTTTAGTTCACCTTGACCTTCTTGAAAATAATATATTTTTTAATCATCAATAAATAGTCAGTGCATCCGGTTATTTTAAATATATATGCTGTCGAGGAAAGTATTTGAAAACATTAATGTTTGCATGGATTAATGAAGTGACACGTTGATTATGAAACCAAAAAATAAATTAGTTCAATTTATGAAAGTTTAAATTCATATAATACTATATTATAATATCACATTGTGTATCTTTAAATCTAACATTATAATATTTGAAAATTTTTTTCTCATGTTTAAGTATTATAGCTTAAGTTAATGTAGATTTTTTTTATATAATTATTGTTTCTAATACATTAAATTTGTAAAGTAATAAAGTAATTAGTATGTATAAAATTATTTAATATACATTGAAATTTAAAAAGACATTCTGAATCAATATATCTATATATATTTATAAATATGTATATATAAATGTATCCATATATCTATAAATATATGCTTGCATTAAAAGAATAAAATTTTACAGTTTCAAAACATTAGTAAAATCAATGTGTGTTTGTAATTACATTATAATAAACATATTAAACAATGAGTTCTTATTATAATAACATTTGTATGCCTTATAAGTAATAATAAAAATATAATTATTATATTTATATTAATTACAGGTATTATCGATAAGCATCTTATGCTTTATAATAATTAAATTTTTAATTGAATATCAATAAGTCTAAAATTATTATAAAAGACTAAGCATGCACACGTCGACATCAAATACGTTTGTTTGACAACTTTAATGCTTAATACACACAACATAACAAATAAAAGAATACTGGATATTTTTGATAATTTGCTAAATAAATTCTTCGTTTCTCCAAAGAAATCACTCAATACATAGATAAACTAATAACTAAGAACTTTAAAATACCCTACGTTTTAATCTGTTTACCAAACGAGTCGCGTAACAAGGCGCAATGCATCAATTTGATTATGCGAAAAAATACTATATATTATATATTTATTATTCTATACAAAAATACATGCATATACATATAGAGACAAAGAATAAACTGAGTGCAAAAAAAATAAGACGAACTGAGATCGACTGAACGATCTTCCACTAGTAGGTACAGATTCAACACTGGACGAGACGAATAGACGATACCAACAGCCTAGGCTTTTGCCAAATGAAGGAGAGGAAAGAAGTCGCTGTGAATGAAAAGCTCCCCCTCTGGCTTAAACGCGGCACGCGCGTAGCATTGTTTTGGTTATTTTGGCAAACCTAAGATAACACCGCTTATTATTTAACAAAATAAATCATTTTGTCGCCTTCCTTTTCTCTGTATCTTATATCTCTTCTTTTCTTTCATTCGCGCGCTTTGCAGTTCCATTATGATTTCTCCTTTCAACAGTCATCCTTTCTCTTTTTTCCGTTTTTCATTAATAAGGTTCTCCCACTTTCTTACTGACAAATTTCTCACTCTGTTCCTACAAATAATTTGTTTATTTTAATGTTATTCTACATGAAATTTGTCTTGTCTTTTGATATTTCTTTTATTTTATAATTATTATCTATTATTTTTCCTTATATATATATATGTATGTGTGTGTAATACACATTGTCTGATTTTGAATAAAAATATTATAAAATGCTAATACACTGTAACAATAAATAATTTATTAAAAGTAATTAGGTATTAGTTTTAGTTTTTATTTATATTTAACATATTTCTTATATTCATAACACAATTTTCTATAAATAAAAATATTAATATAATTTATTATTTGTTCGTATTAAAAATCTAATAATATTTTTAATTATTCAGTTATATATAGATATTTCTATTTCTAAATTTAATATTTATATCTATAAAATTTATGTATATTATATAATATAAAATTTTACAAACTTTAAAATGTGTAATTTCATAAATAAAACTTTGTAAGTAGACTTCAACTGAAGACAAAATTTATTGTAAATTTAATTTGGGATATAAAACATAATTTAACGAATTCTTGTTTTATAATATATTTTTAATATTATTTATTAAAATGTATTCTATTTTCAAATACATTTAATTATAACTTACAGTTTTTTAAATATTATATTATATTATATTGTATTGTATTATTATAATTCTCAATAATTTTAGAATTTTTAACTTCAGTATTAAACATTTCGAATTCATAATATTACTATTCTCACACTTGTTCTTCTATATCAATTATTTTAGCTTAATTATTTCGAGTATCTCTCATCATACAGCTAATATGCACTTATTTATTGCTTAAATTATTATTTGACTGATATAATTAATAAAATCAATAACTTTAAAGGGAGAATTTAGTACATTCATTGTTTTAGTTGTACGTACAGCATAATTAGTAAGCTTATTATGTCTTTCTCAAAAGCTTATTTCATCTTTTATAAACAATGTTTCTTAAGATCAAAGAAATAAATTGTTAAAACACGATTGTTTATCGACTTCATAAAAAAAATTAAATTTTCAAAATATTCAAATGATATTCTTTGATATTTAACCTGCTTTTTTCTTATCTTTTCACCAAACTTTTTTAAATTTAATATAGTTTGAACAAATTCATACGACTTTAGGTATATGCATAAGCGCGAGTTATTCTTTCAATATGTTTTAAGTCAACGAGAAATGATAATGAGGTTAACACCCAAATAAAATCTATACAGCTACTTAGCTTATAATAATAATTTTGTTACCTTAAAAAAGAGTTTGTTATATATAAATTGAAAATTTGAAAAAGATTTGGTAATAGAAATCAATGTTAAATAATTATTCTATATCATTGAAAAGACATGAAACGTATTTTAATGACTGATTAAAATCTTACATTATCTACTTAGAACTTATGACATGATGACAGAACTTTCTATATAGCCATTGTTTTTAATAACTTTGATAATATATATTAGGTATTTCTAAAATCATTTTTTAGCTTAACAAAGTAATTATACCCATGAAAATATATATAGCTCGAAAGTAGTAGATTTTAAATTTCTGAAAGAGTTACGATGATATTTGAACAATTCTAATTATTATAATGTCATTCTTGGCTAAACATGAATATTAATCTTTTCTGTAGAATTCACTTTTTGAAATTATTATTATTAAACTGAAAACATTGATAATAAAAATAAATTCATGTAATATTTCATAATCAATTATTTATGATCTTCTAAAATCAAAATAAAATAATTTTTTATATATAAATAAAAAATTATCATTTTGAATAATTATTAAAATTAACATTACAACGATTTTTTAAAAAATCGTTTACATGACTGCATAATTTTAGTAATTTTTAAAGAAGTTTTTAACGCATTTTTAATATTTTAATTTTAAAAATAGTAATAAATAATTACAATAATGTATCATGTATGATGAATATAAATTTTGATAGAATGCTCTTAAAATGAAAGAATCTAGTAATAATAAAAGATGACATTATTAATACATATATAAAGTTAGAAATTTTCTTTGATGAAAATTTTAAATAGTGTTTAAATAATTTAAAAATTGTATCAATTACGTTATTAATTAATTAATAGAGTTTGTTTTGCATCCATCAGTAATACTATGTCTTACGTCTATCTTATTTTCAAATTTATTCTACTAAAAGCACTATTATTCATCATATTTCAAATTCACTTCATATTGCTCCTAATGTCTATTGCTACTTACTAACAAATATTCAATAATATTACAGAATAATACTTTACTTTGAATAAAAAGAAAAGTATTTCATAGTTGTATGATGATCAATATAATACCATTTGTATTTCTATTGCTGTATTCTCCTTCTATCTTATAAGTATTGCACATACCAATTTACTTCGAATATATATATGAAAATACTATATGGTGAAAAAAATTGTATGATTTAAAATTCTGAATTGATATTTGAAATTATCGTATAATAATCGTTTATAACACTAACACTTTTTTGGATCTTTCTCCAGAATTCTTATAGTTAATATATTTTTTTATAGTTAAGGACTTTATCTTTTATAGTTAAAATATTTTAGCTTATTTTCAAATAGCATGTTTATAAATATAAATGGCTATCTTTACAATTATTTCTTTTCCAAATCATCCGATTAAGATATTTGATTAATTCATTAAACGCGAATAATATTGAAAGTCAAGCTTACAAAGTTTTATAACTATCATTTATAAAAGTAATCATTTTAAGTTATAATTTTATAAATAAAAATATACTAGAATTCTATTCAAAATTCTTTTTGTAATGTATGTATGAAAACACGTATAACTGCCTGTATGAAAAAGTTTCTCGCAACCATATATCGTTCATTATATGCAACCTTCTCAAAATCATCCTAGTCACTTATTTCACTGAAAGTTCCTCTCTTTCTCTCTCTCTTTTAAAGAATTAAGTACTTTGATATTCAAGTATATCCACACATCCTCACTTCTTCTCGTAACCGAATTCCTCATATACCGAGTTTGAAAAAAATAGCTTTACTTTCTCTATAATATATGTAATAATCATATTAAAAACGAGCAGAAGAAAGTAAAAAATACTGCTGTACTTCATTGTGTAATATTATAGTCCATGTTATTTATTATGCTTGTATATTATAAACCATCAAACTATAAACAAGAATAGATAGAGGGGAAGAGAGAGAGAGAGAATGAGAAAGTGAAATAAAGAAAAAGAGAGGGTGAGAGAAAGAGAGAATAGAAGCAAAGGGATCCATTAGGTAGAACACCCCTGGCTGACACGCCCTGATGCTATGAAAACACGCCTTAAAACTTATATTTCGCAGTAGCCCCCGAGGTCTATCATATACATATATGCACATACGTATGTATATGCGCTAGTAGAAAAGACTGTATAGATGAGATAGAATAACAGAGTATAGTTAACAGACTCGGGTAAAAATATTCACGCTACTACTACGTTTTCTCTTTCCTTCCCTCTTCCTCTCTTTCTCACTCTATCTCTCTCACTCTCACTCTTGCTCTCCCTCACTCCTGATATCTATTTCATTCTTATGCACTTTTTACAATTGGTAGTCCTGTTACTTCTTTTGATTCTGGTTTTGACGCAATTTTGCTCTGTAAAATAAGTAATTTTATTTCTTAACTACTTTATTTAACTATTTACATTTTATTTTTAGTTTATTTTGAAATATATGTAAGTTTCCCTAATTTGCCATAGTAATATATTTTTCTGTAAGACAGAATTAATTAAAATAATAATAGTCATACATTTCGTAATTAGTACCACGCGTATTTTTAAATGAACGAATCTAATTTTAATCTAATTTTATAATTTTAAACTATGTATATGTAAGTTTTTTAATGACTACAAAATAAAATATTTTATCGGATGAATATATTTGTAGCTGCATAAAATAATCACTATCTTAAAGTACCTTATTTACTGGAATTTTTATTCAAGTTTGCCTGTTCTTCACAATCTATTGTAGCATCTGCACTTAAATTTGAAATTAGTTTTCTATATTACATCATTTAAAATATATATTTTATTTGAGTAGTCGTAAAAATTAAATAGCAAAATCATATTAATATTTATAAACCAACAAACTCTCAGTTACATTAATGTTTCTTTTCTGTTCAAATATTGAAGGAACACGTACATTATTACATTAAAATATTTGGATCAAAGAGAATTCTTTATTTAATGACAAATCAATATCTCAGGATAATTATAAAATTTAACAGTTCGATATACATTGAATTTAAATTGTTACAATGAAAAATATTACATCGGTATTAATGTATGTAGTGATTAAATCATTAAAAATATTGAATTTATTAGATATTTCAAATAGAATTAGGAACATTTTGATCGTTCATTATATTATAGCTTGATTATTTGTTCCGCAATTGCAATTTAACGAATCTTCTAATTTATTAAAGGATCCAAATGCTTTATTAGAGAAAAATATTTTAGAATGCAAATAAGAATTTCAAATTTTTGGCATAATTTTTTTTTACACGTAAATTAAAAACAATTATGAAACATTTTGAGATTATATAAATATAAATTTAAATATAATTTAATCACTTAAGTGCAAACATTACTTATCTTATACTAGAAATAATTCGAACTTTTAAAAATATATTTAAAAGAGAATATTTATAAAAATTTATGTTTCAATAATTTCAATAAATATATGTTTCAAACTGTATGAAATAAACTAATACTAAAATAACTCAAAAAAAAAATATTAAAACTCATGCAATTAAAAAATTAACATATTTATTGAAATTAGAATAAATAATAATTTTATTTTAGAACAAATTAAAATTTGGAACTAAATTATAGTTTAACATTTTTTAAAAATATTATATATATAATAAAAGACAAACATACAATTTTAAAACATACAATACAATTATTTGAAACTTCATAGAAAAACATTTTAATAATGAACATTACTTTGTTATAAATTACGATTTATATCTTTTTTCGAAGTGATGATAATTAGATAGAATTTCATTTAATTATCATCTTAATCTATATAATTATATTTGAAGATGATAAAAGAAATCAAAGAAAAATAATATTAAATTACACGATAGAATAACTAAATAACTAAAAGTATCTTAGTAAATACTTTTATCAGGACAAATAACGTTTATTTTTCTTACTCATGATATTAATCATTAATAAATATAGAAGGCGAAAAACGTATTTACAAATTGTTATTTTATATTAATATAATTATTAAATTAATTACTATTTAAAATTAGAATTTATTATAATTGAACTCATTAAAAAGTAATGATTTTTTATGTCACAATTTTTGTAAACTAAATTTGAAAAGAAATAATTGAATCTAATTTTTTTATGAAAAAATAAAATGAAATTTCTAATATAACATTTGTAAAATATCAATTCAGGATGTTTCTTTTCTTTTGTAAAAATATCCATAGTCATCCACTCTTCTTATTAATTTAATACGCATGCTTGTTATAAATTCCTAAAAATAATTTGATAATTTGCGAGAATTATATAATTTTGAACATAATACTTTGAGCCGGTTGCTAGTGATTTTGGAGAAAGTGCAAGCAGTAATCCACAGAGGCGTAATTCGGATGATCAACAAACAATTATTTTGACTCTTTACATGTCAAATAAAAATCAAGAAAGTTATAGAGAACTCAACTCCATAGGCTGAATAAATGTTATTAGTAATCTAAAAAAAGACGATTAATAAATTAGTTTATTGATATAATATTTATTTATATTGATAGTAATATAATACTCAATATAAATAATACATGTATATACAATTTCTTGAATTCAGTCTAGTAATTCAGTATATTTATGAATATCTATCAATTAAGAATTAGGACCTTTGTTGAATGCACAACAAAAATACTTTCATGTTCTAACGAATTATATTATAAATTTTATAAAAAAAATTAATTCATTTTTTAGGGTTAAAAGAATAACAGGTGGTATCCGTAAAATCACAATAAATTTACACCGCTATTAAACTACATGAGAATAGTCGCGTTAAAATATCACAAAGGTGTTTATTTATTAATACGTATGTTAATATTTAGACAAAGATAAGATGTGTAAAAATCTCCAATCTTATAAATCATATCTGTGGTGAATTTCAAGTCAGTTTCTTACGTATGAAATTACTTTAATAGATAAGTTCTTATTAAATTTTATAATACTTTATAATATTTTATTATTCGTGTTCATGATAAACGATTTTCAGGATCCTTATTTGAATGCCATGTAACGAAATTATTGGTTTCACAGTGAATAAGAGCGTTCATGCTCTCTTTTCAGGCGCCATTTAACGAAAATACTCATGTTCGCGATATTCATGGTTCCTATTCAGTGAAATGTCACGAAAAGGGGGTCATGGTGAAAAACAATTTCAAGAGGAAGGAAATCGTCTCTTCTTTTTTTCTGTCTGCTATAATAATGCTCGTCCCTTTACATTATTCAGCCCCGTTTTTTTCAGTCGGCCAGGGTTTGTTTACGGGAGAGGGTTTATGCAGAATTCATAAACAAAAGAATACACGGTTAAATATTTGAATTTTATTTATCATATCCTTAAGTTAGCTTGAGGTAAAGGGTGACTAGCGTGACAACTGTTATTTCCTTCTTAAAAATAATTAAATGTAAGAAAGACTTAGCATAGTACACGCGATTAAGCGGGGCCACTAGGAGCGGCGTACAATCACGCAGTTTTATTCTAAATAAAGTTAGAACGCAGCACACACAACTTATCATAAACTGTTTATCGTGGATTCATATTAACGAAAAGCTATTTAATTTGAAATACGCGTTTTACAAAGAGGCTATCATTATCCGACACTTTTTTCGCAAGTGCACTTCGATCAGTATGTTTTCTAAAGCAATAGTGTCGTCGACGGGTGGATCCAGTACGATGCTGCCCCACGGCGCAAGACGAACTTGGCATAGCGAAGACTGTCGCTGAAACTCGAATTTGGTGCTGTAAAGACTGTTGCCGAGAGGCGGACGAGGAGCGACGAAGACTATCTTCTTGAGGTGGGCTTGGCACAACTAAAACTATCGTTGGGGATCGGAAACAGTGCAGCGAAAATCGTCACTGTAGGAGAGGACTTGGTGTAACAAAGACCGTCACAAAGAGATGGACAAGATACGACGAAGACCGTCACCCCGAAGTTGACTCGGCTCAGCGAAGACTGTCACGGAGGATCGGGATGTAGTGCAGCGAAAACCGTCACAAAGGGTAGGAAAGGACACATCGTTTCCAAATGTCGGTCGGGAACAAAATTCCCCGAACAAGGTGTGTAAAGCATTATATTCTTTGGATAGCTCGAGCGTGTCTACGGGGGTCGGTGGTCACGCCTACTCCTGGTTACTTAACGACTTAATTTTGAAATCGTATGAACTAGACCAGCAGTAGTGCAGAGTACTTTAGCCAATATGAGATATTGAGTAACCTTGCACAGGCAAGGTGCTACGCGACTCAGTCGGCGCGCATATTCGTATGGGAGAAACTTTAATCCAGGCCATACGTCCCGTAAATACGCTATGGCGTAGGCCGATGAGGTTCACGTATTTTGTCTCTCATCGGCCTAGACGGCTTGCGCGTTCTCTGTCATTCTTATATCAGCATACACAGGGTACGTGATCTCTATCACTCTTTTTCAGCATACACAGCGCACGCAATCTCTCTCTCTCTCTTAAACGCACTAGGGTATACCGCGCTCACTCCCACAAGCGAGTGCTAACATTCCACAATAAAGCACTATGCACAGTCACTACATATAATGCGATCACCTCTATACATACACGAACATCCGCTATGTGTCATGCACTTATAAAAATATTATGTGACGAACGCTGTGCAGCTTGTCACGACTTTTTAGAATTCAATTTATTAGAATATTAAAAAAATATCTAAATTAATTAATTACCTGAATTAAAAAAGCAAAGAGCAGTGCTTAAAGCCAAGGTAACTAAATTTGTTCATTTTTTAAACATTAAAAAAAATACGTTAAAATCTATTTTTTAAACAGGACTGATGAAATATATAACAAAAGTCAAAAAAATTGAATACTTTAAAAAATCTTTACTTTTCTATAATATGTCGAACATATCATCTTATCAAGGTAAATAATTCAAAAATTGTAGAAAACAAAATTAGTTATATAGACGAAGAAGTTTCAAAGAATAACATTCAATTTCTAAATATAGAACTAAGATCTTTTGATGAAAATATTGACAAATGGATTTTTCAAAATTTTCAAGGCATTAATTCATTAAAATACGCAGCTTTCAAACGAATAAGAACTGCTTTATTAAAAATTATATTAAAAGTCATGGCGACATCAGTTGTAAAATATTAGAATCGTCAGCCGAGAATTACGCGATCGCTTAAAAGTTTCTTGCAAACATATAATACAAAATCATCTTAGAGCAACAATAGAGATACCGAATATTACGTGAGAATCAGCTGATGAATTGTGAAAAATGTTTTATTCGATATAAGTGCATTTAAGCACGTTAAAATCATTAGGCTTAATGAATTATTTGATTCTTGGGATATGTTATTAATATTTAAAATCACATCCAAAGTCGAAAAAAATTCACATAAAGTAAGGGGACGATCATTTATAGATCGAAAAAGTTAAAAATTGGATGTCTTTATAATTTGTTTAGAGCAAATATCAAATTTTATATGCCATAGCTTCACATACCCTCAATAAACAGAATATTGGCGCGTCATACAAATAAAAAACTAATACACATTCTAACGTGATATTAAAATTAAAAATCGATCAAAAAAGATTCTATAGATTATATAATATGCAAAAATTTTCTTAAGTTATATTTATTTGAAATGTTTAAAAATATGACTATACAAGAATGAACCAAAAGCGTTAAAGTAGCAAAATTATATTTTAATTGTATGGATACAAGTTATAGCAATGATAAATGCAACTAAAAAGTATGCGAAAAATGCAGAAAAAAATATAATACTAATGAAATTTCTGTAGAATTCCAATTGCATAGCTTTCAGTGTCATTATCTTATCATAAGTATTATTATCAACTGCTTTGATGAATATTTAAGGAAAAATATGGCGATAAAGTATGAGCCCGTGTATTGTTATAAAATAGCTTGCAATTTAACTTTATAAATGAAAAATTTACAAATTTATTAAATTTACCAAAAAAACAATTAATCTCCCGTTCAAGGATTAAACTCGGATTAAACAATCAATTCCAGTCGAAATTTTCTAATAACATTATAATTACAAAGAAAGTTTATATTTTTTGATAATATCACGATTATGTAACTATTTACCGAATAAATTTATATATAAAAGCAGCTTAAATACACTTCTTAATATTGTTCTCGAAGATTCGAAATTTCACAAATTAAATTTAATTGATGCGTTATTCAGAATTGAAAAATTTTATGATTTATTCTGTACTGGTCAAATAGTAATCACAGGATATAAGGTTACACTACAAAAAAATTAGGTTGGATCGTTTTTAGAAAAATTTATGTAAATAAGATAGTAAATAAAAAAGTGCATGCTAACGAATAATTTATTAAGCAAATACAAAATTAAATTTTTGGAAATAAAATAAATTAAAAATTATGTGTTTCTATCAAACGAACAACATGTATAACATTTCAAAGTGACCATAAGATGCAATAATATCACAGGAAAATATAATGTATCCTCGTTATTCAATGAAAAAATGAAACTATTAGTCACGGTTTTCAACGAAAACACGGTTTTTTACATTAAAGAACCGTTTGAAAAATAATTTAAATTTGTAAAAGAAATGTAATTAACATAGGCAAACTTATAGCATCAGATTCTGTAATAAAAATTAATAAATAGAAAATTAATGTTAATATTGTTTTTTACCACACCATCCGGTGATAAAAGAATTAAGTTCTACAACAAAATTAAGAATAGTATTAAATGCGTCCAAAAAATAAACTCTGGTATTTCTTCAAACAACTGTTTAAAAATAGACACGATGGTTCAAAATACAAGCTTCAAAATAATATTAAGATTTCATCTTCACTAAATTATTGTTGTATTATTTGAAAATGCATCATTACCTGACACTGCAACACGTGTTTTAATACAATTAGGAGAAGATAAACAACATCGATAGCCTGCAGCCGGTCATGTTTTAAAGCATGATTGTTACGCGGATAATAACATTATGGGGACAGATAATCTTAAGGACACCTAGGAAATTCGTGACAAATTAATACAAAAAACATTAGCCTGGTTTAACTTAAGAAAATCAACCTCTATTACGTCTGAACTTATACGATTGCTTGCTAAAGAGATAACAGAAGTTTATATGCTATGCAATCATGATCTAAAGGTAAAAGCATTAGATGTATAGTGTAATAAAGAAACCAACGAAATTAATTACAAGTTTAAAATCTTTAATGCAAAAATAATAGAATGAAATATTCTATTAGAAATTACACAATTGTAAGACTGATAGGTTTAATTACGATATCCGCCAAAATCATCATACAAAATCTGTGCGATGTCAAATGGATTAGGAAAAATCTTTACCATAAGGAATACATACGGCATAGGAAACAATGTGCAAGCAACTACGAGTCCGAAAAACTAAGCTACGTTTCATAAAATCAACGGTATTTCAGCAGTTCTTATTTAGGTATATTTATTTGTAAATACAAATTTCCAAGGTCATTTAATTTTAAGGAATTTAGCGGTAATGTTTCGGACTCATAAATTTATTTATTGCACAAAGAATTTATACCTCCATTTTCTTGAAATCTAAACGTTCCATTATGTGATATTATATTTATCAGCGTTCTCAAGTAACGTTCAATATTCACTTGAATTCTGGCAAATTTATCGGTTTCTACTAAAAATTTGTTATTTCACAGCATTAGTAAAAAAGAGTCTGGTTTAGTATTTTAGAGAGCTATCTTAGTTGTCAATAAATTTTGTAAAGTTATTAGCCTTTATCGTATTTCGTGATCTAAGTTGTTTAAATTTGTTTCAGCCATCTTAAATTTTTTGTTTTGTTTTAAGGATTAAACGATTAAAATATAGGAAATAATAGACTATGCTCTGAGATTATTTACAATATGCTTTGTTGTTTTCTGCTGATGTTGAAAAATCCAATAGTTTTAGAGACCGTCCGCTAACTTCAGTCTAATTCGCACCCACTGTAATACCTTCTGATGACAGCTTATAAATCATCTGTGGACTTGATGCTTTTTAGTGGTTATTCGTATGACTAGTATAAGTTGACTTGGCACATCTCAGATAGATTATAGCACTTTCTTTGTGGCTGTTTGCTTAGCTTAGCAAAATGTGAAGATCACAATACCCCTATCGATGGCCGATCCGATTTATTAGATTATTTACAGACCAAAACATTTCTGTAGAAGAACCAATAATTTGAGTCTTAATGTAAAAACCTGTTCCTAAAACTTGAGGTAGTAATTCGCACTCGTAAACTTCTGATTTAATATTTTATTTTAAGTTTTTATAATCACGACAAAAAATGTAACACGATTAGCAATATTCTTTAAATCGTATGAAAATTACTATACTAATTTGTTTTATACATTGTTTATTATATTTATTGTTTTATAAGAGATATGATTATGTCAAAGTAGTTTCAATTATTTAATCAAGCATTTTCTTTAACGTTAGCTAAGTAAAATTAATGATATTATCATAATTGTTAACTTTTTTGGATTGAACTGATTTTAATAATAATAAAAGTAATAATTTAAATAATAATAGTAATAATGATAATCTTAAAATTCAAGCCTGAAAAGCCTTCGTAACAATACGCAAGGTTGCTATACCTATACCTGAATTTGTTAATCAAAACATGCGCTTTTGCGAAGTCCAATAAACGTGAGATCAGTACTGTGCATACGATAAAAGGCGTCTCATGTAAAATGCTTCTTTAGCCTAGTTTACATTAATTTCACATTTTACTATATTTTTGTTACTTTACTCCTCAGATGGCGCAGTTGAACCTTTATTAAATGATTTTTATCATTTAAGAATAAGAACTTCATTAGAATTCTTTATACAAATAATTTTATGATTAATACAATTATAACAATATATACATGTGGTTTGAAACTTTTTCAAATTTCTAACTTTGTAAGTAAAATACGTCTTTTACTTTGTCAATTTTTTAACCTCAAATAATTATATTCCTATTCATTTCTAATTATTCATGTAAAAGATAAATGCAGAATGTTTGGAGATTGTCAAACAGGAATATGTTCCGTTATAAAGTGAATTTCTTAAATTATTTACATAAACACTTGACAAATGGTAATCAAAGTTTCCGGCAATATTTAAAACATGATCAAATTTGTAGCTGTTTTGGACTTGTATCTCAAAATGTATGTTATGTCATTGATTAAAATAAAAT
This sequence comes from Wiebesia pumilae, assembly GCA_018907045.1. Classification (NCBI taxonomy): domain Eukaryota; kingdom Metazoa; phylum Arthropoda; class Insecta; order Hymenoptera; family Agaonidae; genus Wiebesia; species Wiebesia pumilae. The sequence goes on along the minus strand of JACCHZ010000172.1, from coordinate 143,494 downwards.
TATTATGAATGATTGTACTATTTACTTATATGTATTAATCAATTACATTTTAGACCATAAGGCTATTTCAAACAAAATACAAAACAATACATTCAATATTGGTTCATAATTATTTATTTGAAACATCAACCATATATGAACATAATCATAACCAATATTTTAATAACCAGTCGTCTAAGAAACTGAATCAAAATAATGCAAATGATTCAAATAATTCTTCATTTAATAAAAATAAAAAGAAGAAAAGTAGTGATCAAGAAAAAGAAGAAAAACTAGTTAAACTTAAAATGCTTATAGCATTAACATTAGTTTACTCATTTACTGCAATAACAATCAGTTTCATTGCTTCTAATACTTTAGTTAAAAAAAATGAAGTGAGTATTACCTTTATCTTCCAATAAGTAAAATACTTTAGAGTTATTAGTCTATTTTCTTATTCTGAAATTATTTTCAATTATATTCTAAAATTTATCAGTATATCAAATATATTGTTTCATAATATTTATCAGCATGTATTATATTATTTAATTTTATTTTTGCTTTACTTTAGATATTTATATTCATTATTTTTATTGATTTAATTTAGCACATTTAACTCATATTTATATGGTATATCTATGTTATTAAATATTTAAAATTTGTTAAAGCTTTCTCGTGTACTTTCATGGAATGAATTTTTACATCAATTTCTATCAAAAGGAGAAGTTAAAGAAATTGTTATTATACCAGAAATTGACGTAGTAAGAATTAGGGTTCATGACAATGCTATTATTAATGGCCAAGAAAATAGATCAACATTTTATTTCATGTATCTTCCTGATGTAATAAAAGTAGAAGGAAGAATTCGAGAAGCAGAAAGGAAATTAGGAATAAAACCTGGTTAGAATATTAAAAGAGAATGTTTAAAGTTTTAATGAATATTAGACATAGTAGAGTAATAAGATAATTTTATTTCTCAGAATAAAAATTTATAATATTCATATCTGTTTAAAAAGTATACTAATTTAAATCTATAAATGAATTTAATATATAAGTTCTTCTGAGAAATAAGAAGTTTCAAAATTTAATGACAGTAGTATAAAAATAGAAAAAAATTTAAAAATTCAAACCAACTTTATCATTTTTAAATTAATTTTTACATCACTTATTCTAATTCATGTTATTTACAGAATTTGGAGTTCCAATTACATATGAAAGATCACACTTTCCTGGTTTTTTTATTATATTACTAGCTATGTCGATCGCCCTACTTTGGGGTATTACGAGACGATTACCAAAGCTACGTGAGCTGCCACCCAAATTTTATAATCACATAACACGAGCAAACTTTACTTTAGTTGATCCTTTGACTGAAAAAGGAAGGGGTATTAAATTTGCTGATGTAGCTGGATTACGAGAAGCTAAGATTGAAGTAATGGAATTCGTAGATTATCTCAAAAACCCTGATCATTATAAATCTCTTGGGGCTAAACTTCCAAAAGGTAAATTTCATAGATATAATAATATTGAAATAGTATTTTACTTTATTAATGAATAAAAGTTACATTACTCTATCAATTTTGTTTCGCTATTAGGAATCCTACTACTAGGTCCACCTGGATGTGGAAAAACTCTTCTTGCAAAAGCTGTTGCAACTGAAGCAAATGTTCCATTTTTATCAATGAATGGCTCTGAATTCACTGAAATAATTGGAGGACTTGGCGCTGTTCGAATTCGAAACTTATTTATTGAAGCAAAAAAGCGGTATGATTACAATGAAAAATAAGAAAGTTTTTAATAATATTTTGTTTGAAACATGATAATCTTTACAGTGCTCCTAGTATAATATATATAGATGAAATAGATACTATTGGTAGACAACGCTTAGACTCACATTTTAGTAGATCGACTGATGAAAGTGAACAGACATTAAATCAACTTTTAACAGAAATGGATGGTATGTCAACCAAACAAGATATCATTGTTTTAGCTTCAACAAATAGAAGCGAAGTTTTAGATAAAGCTCTTTTACGACCTGGTAGATTAGATCGACATATTCTTATTGATTATCCAGATTTACAAGATAGAAAAGAAATTTTTGAATTGTATCTTAAAAAAATTAACTTAAATCACAATCCATCAGACCACTCAGAAAAATTAGCCTCTATGACGCCAAAATTTACGGGTATGTGCATTTTAATTATTAATAAGTGGCCCACAATTATGTTTTAAATAAAAAAGTAGAACTATACATCTCTTTATAATGTACTTATTAATTAAGCAGTACAAAATTTACTTTAATTAAACTACATTAATATGATTTTTTAAATTGTAGTATAACTTAATAATTACTCATTTTTAAATTAGCTAGAAATATATATTGCACAATTATAAAAATAACTATCAAATTATTAGATATGTAGAATGTAATGTCTTTGATAATAATTGTTAATTCTTATAGAATTTATTAACAGAAATAAGTAATTAAACAAGAATATTTTTTTTTATTTGATGATACATGTAAATTGTTGTTATTATTCTAAATGATTTTCTTAATATTCACTATTCAATTACAGGTGGTTAAATACTAATAACTCAACTGCTAAACAAAAATAAAAAACTGTTATTTATGAAATAATTTTATGAAATATTTAATTTTTATTTAAATAATTTTTTATATTCAGTAATTAATAAATTTTTTAAAATATCAGCTCTTATAATGTTATTTAAATATAATAACTGGTACTGTGTTTGATTGCATGTTAATAGTTAGAATTATTTTTGAAAAATTACATACTTTTATTAAAACGTTTTGTTTAGTAACTTTTAGAAGTTTGAGTATAAAAAAAATTGAATTATTAATTAGTACTGTATCTATTTTATTAGGAGCTGACATCGCAAATGTGTGCAATGAAGCAGCATTGCATGCAGCCCGTTTGATGAAAACGCAAGTAGAGTCCGACGACCTGCTATGGGCTACAGAACGAATGCTAAACGGGTCAGAGAAGCGTAATAGCACCATTATGAAAAATGAAAAACGTATCATTGCTTACCATGAGGCTGGACATGCTCTTATAGGTTGGATTCTTGAAACCATGAATGATATATATAAGGTTTCAATTATACAACGAACAAACGATAAAATCGGCATGATTACATTTAGGGAGAAATGTGAACGAAATATATATGGCATTGACGAATTGGAAAATGAAATATGTTATTATTTGGCTGGAAGAGTGGCCGAGAATTTGATTTTTAATATAAATACCACACATGCGAAAGAAGACTTGGAAAATGTTAAGGAAATGGTATACCACCTAATATGTGAAATGGGTATGAGTAAGGCTCTCGGACTAATGACATTCTTGAAACAGGATCAATCAAATGTAAGTTTCATATATTATTTATAATTCGTATAAAAATCCAAGTTTTCTAATCTTTAGAAATATACTATACTTTGTTATGTTATGTAATTTCTCTTATATACATTCATTTGAATAATTTAATTAAAGTCTAAAAGTCATTATAGATATAAAATTACCTCAAATGATTTAAAACAATTTAAACAATGTTTAAATTGTTTTAAATGAATTAAAAAATTTAACATGTTTCAAAAATAGTTCAATGAAAAATATTAAAAATTTGATTTCATTGGTATTTATATTTTAATTACTTTAAAAATCGAACAACTATATTGAACAAATAATATGAATCTTGTAATCTTAACTGATGTAATTAAAATATAACTTAAACTCTCATTAAAATCCGTTCATAAGGATAAGTAGAAGAATAAAACGTTTTAATTTTTATCTAACAATTTGTTATCAAATAACGTGTGACTTTCAATAATGTAATTTAAATGAATTTTAATATCTATTTAAAATAGTACTTTAAAAAATTACTTGCTTTTTTTGTTTATATGAAGTCTGCAATAATTAATAATATTATTTTATACTCATAGAAAATATCAAATCACTATATTAAAAATACAAAAAATATATAATTAAATGAAGCAATCTTAATTTATGTTATACTTTTCTTTATATGACTTTCAACAAATTATTTTAACACTCACATTATTACAATTGTATTTAAAATAAAATATAACAGATTATAGATTAATTTCATGTAAGTTGACTACATATTATATTTTCAAATTTATTATTATTAAAATATTATTTAAATCTATTATTCAAATAAATAATAAATTAAGTATTAATATATTATTAATTTTTATCTTTAACTTTCTAATTGATGAAATATGTCACAAATATTATTTCTTAAAATTATTAGGATTTTTAATATTTTTATGTTTTTTTCAGAATCGCCGAATGTATAGCAAAAAGACGAGTAATATGATAGATGAAGAAGCAAGATTAATTATTGCTAAACTATATAAAAGAACTGAAAAGTTGTTAATTGAAAATAAAGACAGATTAAAGCTGGTATGTTTTATTAACTCTTATTTATTTCTTAAATTATAAAATTAAAAATAGTATTGAGTTTTTATTTATACAATAATTATAAGTCTTAATTAATAAAATTAGATAAGTATATTATAGTACAAAATAAAAAAGTTAATATTTCTAAATTATAATTTAAAAAATACATATATTATATATATATATATATATATCATAAGATCATAATAAATTTTTTCCATGCTTTTGAAGCCCTAACGAATATAAAATAATATATTTAATATATTTCATGCACTTATAGTCATATTTGTGTAAAAATCAAATATCTAAAGTAATATCTTACAATATCATACAATATCTACAAAATTGTATATATTTATTGAATTCTAAAAATAAAGTTTAAATTCTGAAGCTTTTTTTTAATGAAAAACTATAATTTTTATAATTTTATAGAATTACACAGTGACATTTAAATGTAACTTTCATATTTTGTTGAAATTTATAATTAAAAAGAATTCGATCCTTTTAGAACATATACATTTTAAAATAAAATTGGAAGAAAATTATTAATTAATAATCTATATTACTAAGACTATGTACAATACATTATTTTAATCTGATTAAAAATTATCTAAAAGATTGTCAATCTTTAAAATAAATTAGCGTTTTTAAATATTTGGCAATATATTTTATATATTCAATAATTTATGAAGAATAATTAATGTAAACAATAGTTAGAGGATATAATACTTTTTTAGTAATTATATCAACTCTACTTTAAAAAACACTATTTAAACTCTTAAATTTGTTAAATATAATTTTTTAATAATTTTAAATAATTAAATAATTAAAAGTTAAAAAATATTTAAATATCAATATTTCATTTTTATTTATTCTTTTATTTTAAATTTCTAACATTTTAATGTGTAAAGTAATATATAGTAGCAATAACAAGAAGTGAAATTCTTTTTTAACACTAATTGTTTAATAATAAAATATCATAAAATAATATATTATATTACATTTATTTATGACATAAAATATTTGGAGATGCGCAATATTGATTTTTTATAAAAAGAAATTTTAACAAGTTTTTAATAAAGAATTACCATATGATTGAAATTGTCAGAATTTAATGTATTTATAGAAATTTAAATATGATCTAAATGAAAAAAGTTTATCTTGTACATGAATTTTAATTTAGTAAGTTGAATTTTCTTTTTTTTTCTTTTGTAGGAAACTAATTTATTCAATATTCCCTTATAGCAAACTACATTTAAAAAATGAATTTGTTAATTTTTTTCATTTTAGCTTGCTGAAAGTCTTATGGATAAAGAATCACTTACTTATGAACAACTAAAAGAACTCATAGGACCAAGACACAATAAAAGAAATATTTCTGAAATAACGGTTTAATGAAATATACTTTTTCCAAGATGTTATTCGTATTTTCATATATCTTAATGATGTCACTGACGTTTCGAACATAGAATCGTACTTTGATAATAAAATAATATTAAAAATTTAAATATATTGTGAAAAGATGTGGTAATTAGAAGATTTTTTACGGTAGTTAAATTAGCTTTTTCTATTTCATTTATAAAAATTTTAAGAATTTTCTAAAAACAACTTTAGGTTCTATCAGTACATGATAAAAGTAAAAAATTCAGAATCTAGTTAGCATATAATATTCCTTTAGTTTTAGCACAAATCACATTTACTTTTTGAGGTCAACATTTTTAATATATTTTCCTTATTTTAGGTAATAAAATTCTTTGTATATCGTTAAAATTTTCTTCAGTCTTAATTAATTTGTTACTAAAAAAATACTATTAAATTGAATTATTTTTTAAGAATCTAAATATTATTATAACATTAAAACGAAAAAATTTTATAGGTATGGAATAAAAACTTTTAAATATTGTCATTTTTTAAGCAGGAAAACCAATCTTGTACTTTCAAAAACACGAAAATTTTATGTATATGTTTGTATACTTGAGGATTTCAGAAATATATAAAAAAAATTTTTAGGCAAATTTTTAAAGAATTTTTAGAGGTACAAAACTATTTGTGTAGATATCTCACTGCTTTACACATCCCAAAAATCCTTAAAAGCTTTTTCGAAAAAAATTTTTCAATTGAAACTGCTGAAAATGAGAGACTTTTTAATCATTGCAATTGAAAATTTTAAAAAAGCTTTGCAGTTATTCAAGTTCACTTAATCTTAAAGTTTTAAATATGAAATTTTCTCTTAGAACCTTAACAAAATCAGTAATTTGAAAAACGCCTTCTACGTATCGACCAGAGCAGTGTAGAATGGTTGTCTGGAAAAGGTGGTTTAACGTTTAGGTCTGTAGTGAACAACTAGTAGGTTATTCCTTGATTATCTATGTTAATTGTCCTAATAAGGCGGATTAGTTACAGTCCCCTCGCAATGACTACCGAAAAAGACGCGCCGTAGATTGATGGTTGATTTCGATTTTCTCGCATAAATGGCTGTAAAAAGGGCGATTTTTTTGCAAAAGCTGTCATGAAAAAGACGGTTGATTTCTAATAAAATAATTCTAAAATTTATGGTAAACAATGTTTGGGAAGGTGAGAAGGAGAGAGAGAGAGGAAAGTATTAATATTCATTCTAAAAAATTAATTAATAATGAGCTTGCACATAAAAATATAGGTTAGAGAGATTAGAATTGTTAGCTATAAACTACATTATTTTAATAAGTCTGATCGTAATGAATAACATGGATACTGATACTTTATTAAGTTGATTTAACAAAAAAATGATGTTTTCTAATTGTACGCTTGTATTTTTTCCATAAAACCGATAATAAATATGTTTGTATTGACATAAAAATGTCCATATCTCGAAGAAGAATCATTATTTTTTTTTCATTCTTTTTTAAATTGTGTCATAGAATCATTCTCGGTGTACTCCTGCGAAAAATTCAAGTATTTTAAAATTCTTTAAAATTAAACATTTTAAATCGTACCGTGTACTATTATGCAAGCTATGCATTAATATAATCGCGAAAAGCGATAATTCATAGAACTGAATGTATAAAAATTAGTAAACTAATGAGACAAGTGAACTAAATATATACGAACAGATTAAAGTACTGAAAAATAATATAAATAATTGTTAAAATACCTGGAGATTGTATATATTTTAGGAGTCTGAAATTTGCAACGTTGTTGCGTTGTTGTCGCAACGAAAAAAGAAAAATTTTAAAATCGAATAATTTCTAAATTATTAATAAAATTATTAATTGTCACAAAATGACAAAATAATGAGTTTCACAAAAATTCTACTCTTATAAGCCACCCTTATTAAGGGTTGAAATTTTCAAAAATTCATAAAAGTGTAAATATTAATATTGCACAAAATTTCTTTTTAGAAAATCGTTACATATATTAAAAGACACTCGAAAAAAATTTTGAAAAAAAATCGATGCGAAACTTTGATTTTAGTGCATTTATATATCATGTATATTCACCACTATGCATATACCCACGTACAAGTGCGTATAATATTTAATAAAAACTTTTACAAAAACGTTTTACAAAATCCGTTTTCAGATTTCGATGCATCATTATATACCAAATGCATTCATAAAGTTTCATTTCGAAATTTGAAGATGAACTTGAGTTTTAATGTATTTACATGCATATGCAGTCTTGTACCAATAGGTATAAGAGGACGTACATTTGTTAATACTCTCACAAAAACATTACACACAATCTCTTTTCACTTTCCGACGTTTTTTTACATAACAAACAGACACATAAAGTTTCATTTCGAAAATCGGAGTGAAACTATGTGCTCGTTGCACTTGAATGCATATAAATCGTATACACGTGTCTATATGGGGAGCCGTATATTTTATACCAATTCACACAGAAACATTGCCCAAAATATTTATGCACTTGAGTTATAGTTATTGTCTTGTTTAATATGAAAGTAGAATCATTTTTTTTAAGGTGCTGTAATTAAAAGTTGTGTGTCTATTAATGTAAATTATTAGTCAAAACTAATTCTTTTATTTCTGTATTGAAAATTTAATACGTTATCAGGAGTTTCAATATCATAAATAAAATTATTGAATGAATACATCCAAAGTTGAATTTATATTTTTGCAGTTTATAAGAGGACTAAGAAATGTTTTTTTCATTGGATGTTCTATTCATTAATATATAATGTGTCATACATGCATTTTTTAAATATAATTAACTTGGTTTTATTTATATTAACATATAGTACAACTATTCCAAAGCCTTTTACATATTTTATATTTCTTAAAACGTGTATTGACTCAATCAAAACGCAGAATATAAGTTCATATTATTTTATATTATAATTTTTTCATATTATTATTATTGATGTCATTAAACTAATTACTAAATTATTATAGAAAATATAAACAATTCATTATAATTATCATTTATATTAATCAAACATGTTTTTGAGGATTAGCGTACATAGTCGATTTTACTAAGATGAGTATTGTAATACTATGATTAAACTTTTTCGCGGTGTAGTGACTCGAAGTAAATTTGAGAAATTTGTTTAGAAAATAAGCGACGTTTCTGAGGCGCAAAATAGAGAAGCTACGGATGAAAATCTTCGGGCCACGAGCCTTGCGGAGTTTACTGGTTTGTAAACCTTTCTGCGTGCATTATTCTTGTGTGTATGTGTATTGCCACTTGAAGCAGATCGGCCAAAAACTTTGGGGTACACTCACATAATTTTTAAGTACAAATTTATCTAAACGCATGTAACGTAGTTTTGATATTTTGTTTTATTATTATTATTATTTGAGAATAACTTTTACGGATGTTGAAGTGAAAAAAAATCATAAGTTAAACTTTTATTTTCCATAATACGGAAATTTTTACCATACTGTAATATTATTACATTTTTGTATTCTTTTTATTCATCTGCTATTAATTAACAACAATAATAATAGTAATAACCTCTAGCTTCCTTAAATTTTATAAACTTACGTATGAGATATATTTAATAAATTAATTATTTAGGCATTGTATCTTTTTTATGGGATGTCTTTCTAGCATTGAAGTGGCTACTTACAGTTTTTCAAAAAGTAAATTTATTTAAACAAGTTTTTATAAATTTATAATTTATTTTTAGTCAAATTTTCTTTTCAATAGTTAATATTATATATATACTGAAAATCTTATTATTTTATTTACGTACTTAATTTGAGTACCTTTGCCTTTTAATTAGATCTTATGCTAAAATTTACGAACTTAAATTATTCATATATTTTAAAAAATTACATATTTTCTATAATCATAATATTTTGAAAATTTTACAATATTTCTAGATCTTAATAACTATAAATTTGTCTATTCTCGCTCGGGTATATGAATATGTTCGTCTCCAAGTTTAACATGCAAAATATCTTTTCAAAGTTTTTTAACGGTCGAAGGTATTTTTGATTACTTGTTTCCATAATTACAATAACTTTGTAAAATTGAATTATATAATTTCTTTATCTAATCTAATTTTTCAATTTATGATATACATAATAATTTTGACTGGATCAACATATGAGTTAATGTTTAGATGATTTGTCAGTGGCTTAATGAAAGACAGATCGAGAGAGAGAGAGAGAAATGAGAAAAAATATCAGATTAAAATTCTTACATTTGTACAATATTTAACAACAAATTCATAAAATTTTTAGTTTTTTAACTCGTTGAATATTAGAAAGTATTTATATCAGTATACTTAAGATATGATTATATTTATTCATGGGTAGTGGATATGAAGTAAATTTGAGACGTTTGTTTAGAAAAACAAGCGACGTTGCCGCGACTCAAAATAAAGAATCATCTTATCGACTCGTAAAAATCTTCAAGCCCACGAACTTGCGGAGTTCAACTGTCGCTTGTGAGGCCTGTCTATGAGTGCTAAACATGTGTGAATGCGTATACTAGCCATTTGAAACAAGATCGTTCGAAAATTAAATGAATACAATTTTTCATTTAACAGCAAATTATATTTTTACAAAAAATTAATTTTAAGTTTACAAATGATAAAGCAAACTAAATAATATATATAAGAATTTTTTAATTCCTCTTGGTAAAATAAATTATTTCCATATACTTATCTAGGATTCTTAACTATAGAATTATATATTAATAGAATTATGATTATTTCTATAAGAAACTCATAAGCTTAAACAAAAAATAACTGTTCTATACCCATTAATTGAATAATTATATTTTCAAATTTATGTTATATATATATGCATATTTGTAATTACCTAATTTATTGAGTTTGTGCAAAATCTTCATTACTATATTAAAAAAGTACCGATAGAAGTTTCATTAAATATATATTGTTAAATTAACATTCCACGTTGAAAATGCTAAAATTTAATTACCTATACTATCCAATTTTTTAATTATAAGATATAAGTAAATTAAAATAACTTAAAATAAAAAAATATTTAAGTTTGGTCATAATAATGCATTATCATACATATTTAATATGTGGGTGTTGCATTTAAAGGCCATCTTATTACCTATTTTATTTATTACCTATTATACCTATTTTATTTCAACTCATTCTACAGTGTTAATTGCATTTAGTTTTATTACCGATAAAGGATGTTTATTCAGTTGTAATCCTTTTATCGATTTCACTTTGTACCTAGCTATAATAACAAGACTTATCATTTCTAGAGACATTAGGATATCACATTGAACCCACCTCCTTTCATTCAAATGAAGCATCGTCCATATTGGCCTAGTAAAGCGTACACAATCGTACGTTACGATAGGGGGAAGGTAATACTCCTTGTAAATATCTTTTCGTGACTTTTTCAAGTTATAAGCAAAATTAAATTTTCATATACTGGACAAAAGAAATAATATGAAAAGTTTTAAAGTCAATTAATGTAAAACAGGATATATGATTAAAAAAAATATTGCTTAGAACATTATTATAGATGTCAATTAACAACGAAGGTCACCAAATCTTTAAAGTAGAATATAATTTAAAAACAAAATTATTGTTTGAATATTAATTAATATATTACTTAATAGAAAATTGAGGATTTTAAATTAATTAGTACATTAAAAATAACTTTAGTATTAATACTTGCTTAAAACATAAAAATTTGAAGAATATTATTATATTATATTATTAAGAGCGATTTAAAAAGTTTAATAAATGACATGACTAAAAAAAGAAGAAATACATGTTTTCTCATTCAAATAAACTTAATACAGCAATTTTAGTTTAAATATATTGTTTCTATCTTTGAATAAGAGAATTTAAGAAAAAAGAAAAATGATCAGGCATGGAATAATAATGAAAAATTATATTATATTATTAAAAAAATTTTAAATATAAATATATTTATATAAGTAACATATATAAAATTTTCTATGCCAAACTACAGATTTTTAATAAGTAGAATTTCAATATATTTTAAATATAGAAATTCCAAGTTTTTTCGTGAAAGTAAAGGAACAGATCATGGTGTACATAAGGAACGAAAGAAAAATGTCTTTTACACATTCATGTTCTTCACTACTAACTGGTACATTAATACTTTTACTTATTTTATATAATGTTTCTTGATCTAAATCTGGAAGAAATCGGTAAGTGTTGTGTTTTTTAATTTAATTAAATAGTATGTTAAATTTTAATTGCAAAGAAATTGTATAAAATTATTTTAACAGTCAACAATAAATAATTCTTAAGTAAATGTAATAAATTAACTTAACCTGTAAATCATATTTATAGGTTAAATAATATTTAAAAATTTATGAACAGATAGTAATGATTTATTGTAGACCATAAGAATGTAACAAAACGACGAGCAATGTCTTTATGAGTTCAGCGACGAAGAAGGTATCGAAATCTTAAAAAATCCTGTGACGACTGATTCGAATTAGTAAGATGATGGAAACAATCAACGCAACTTTCAGAATTATTAAGAAGTTAAAAAAATATTCTTAAAAAAAGAAAATAACAGGTAACTGCAAACCCCTTGCAGAAAATACATAAAAAAACGAAATTTTGTATTAGATATCAGTCACAGAAAGCCCCAATAAATCATAAAAATCCAATTTCAATACCAATAAATTATACAAAAACCACATTTATAATCATATAAAGCGTTAAAACTCCATGATGTAATTTTATAGATAAAACGATATTATTAATTATTATAAAACTATATTATGTAAATATTTTAATGCATATAACGAATGTGAATATAACTAATAATACGTAGTCTCAACAACACGAATAAACACTATGGTAAATTCTCAATTTTTTATCTAAGTTTAACTTCCATAAACATACGTAAAATATAACTATGCTCTGAATGCAAAATTTCTTGTTTCACAAACAGGTTATAACAAATTAATTCGAGAGTTCACAGAAACACTAAATTCAATACCAGTTCGATTAAATTTAAACCAAACACTAAGAAAATCCAAACGTAGAACAAGAGTCTAGATAAAATAATAACTTTTACACTCTGGTAGATAACGCCTTGTTTCAACTAAACAAAATGCTATGTGAAAAAAGGATAATAGACTAATTGAGGAAAATATAGAAAATAAGATCAAACAACAACAGACGGGAAGCTGATCAACATGCGTAGAGAAAATAAGATAGAAAGTATGTAGGTAGTATATATGAGTAGGTAGTATCATGACACGAGCAGTATATAATTAAAAAAAAAATTAATAAATCTATAATGGGCATGCAGGATGCAACATTTTCTTAATCTAAGAAGTAGAAGTATTAGAATTTTCATCATATCGATCATTCCATCGAAAAGCTTAATTGCACCGATGTCAATGGTTTACTATACTTTAAATTTAAAAAGAGGATTTCTTTTACGTGCTAACTCGGAAATTTAAGGGATGAAAAGCATATTGAAAATATACCTTCGAAAATCGTTTTTTTTAATATCTCAAAAACGAATTGAAATTTTTTAATGAAACTAACGCCACTATTTTATATAAAAATACGCTTTTATAGTAATTACTTTTACTCCAAAGAGTTGCATCCCTTATTTTTTATAAGGGTAAATATGACTTTTTTTTCTTTTTTTTTTCTCCAGATATTTTTAAATTAAACGAGTCTCACGAAAAATTATTCCACTATGAACGATATTGACACTTGAAGTTGAAGTATCTCGAAGTTTTTAAAAAAACATTCAAAGGGGTAATTACCCTTAACAAGAGACTTCTGACATGTTCCATCATAATTTTCTTAATTTTATGACATATTTTAGAACATGAAAAAATAGAGATATATTTTACTTGCTCATATATCGATTTAAGTAGAGAAAAATACTGTTACAAATCTTTATCTGAAAAACCCATTTTTTCGTCATAAAACCGAATTAAAATTTCTTATAAAATAAAAACATCAATGTATATTGAATCTTATCAAAAAAATACATGTCTAATATTTTTTGATGTGCTACATCTCACAATATCAAATTGGTGAGGTACACCTCAGGTAATTTCTTTGTAAGTTATATTGATTTTACATTCATAAATGCTATTTATGAATGCTATTTATGCTGATATTTCCTTTGTTAACAATCGATCACTAATCACTTTGAAACATACTTCGATTCATTTCTTCTATTTTGTTATAAAATAAAGTACCTTATTTGTGTTTGAAATATAAGTCTTGAATTATTTATTATTATTATGTGTACCAACATATACCCGACAACCTATTCATTTAAACTCATGTATTCTCGCTCATTAAACAGTAAAATATTACAGATCCATGAAAGCGACAAGAAAGCGGGAATAACACATTATCTAAAGGTAATAGAAATACAAAAAAGCCCTACAATAAACAATAGTGTCACCAATAAATAACAGTTTGTGATATGTTCGCGCGATCGATATAATACATATAAAAAATAATAATACATATAAAAAGACCTCGAAATTAATTTTTTACATTACGATCTGAGAAATTAAGAATAACAGCATAACTCAAATGAATATATAGAAAAATTATTTAGATAAAACACATAAAGGATAAAATTTTACGTAAAGATACGAAAAGTAGAAGACAATACAAATGATAAAATTCACCAATTTAAAAAAAATTAAAATAAAATAACAATCATTTGGAAAATAGAAATAAGTTACTTTTAAATAGCAAAATATTTTTATTGTAAAAACGATGATTAATTATAAACGAATCAAGTAAACTATAAGGTAAACCACTTCAAAAAGATTAATAAAAAATATTGTGCAGATAATGTGATAAAAAACTAAGAGATAATAATTAATATTTTTAAAAATATAACATAAGAGAAGAAAAAAGAAAATATAATATAAGCGAGGTAAAAGTTTAATTATATCAAACTCTGAATAAGAAAAATATAATATTGTCATTTATTGAAACTAAATTTATTAACATATAATTTATAATGTAACTTATTTTTTTTAAATTCACTCCGAATTATTTTTAATGTAAAATTTATATTTTATCCTATAAAATTTATTTTATGATTATTTAATATTATTTAACACTATTATAAAGTATGTTTGTTCTAGAGAGTAATTAAAAAAAATCATTTTATATATAGTGACGCTTAATTTTCATATCTACTTAGGACATGAATTAAATATAAGAAAATGCTATAAAGTATAGTTTAGCAATAAATTCAACTCAATACATTAAAATACAATTATTTAAATTTTTACAAAATAAATAATTCTACCTTATATGTAAGTGATTGAATGAAAATAATACTGAATATTAAATAGAGGTCTGGTCTATATGTAAAAACAGAATGAAATCTGAATATTTATTAAGGAAATAATTTGATACATATTTACGTTGACAAATAGGACTATTGTTATAAAAAAGAAAATTCCACTATTTACTCATGTGAGAAAACTATTTTAATATAGATATAATAAACAAATAATTATATAATATAATAGGACAACATTTAAAGTCTTTTAAACTAATCTAACTACTTATAATTATATTTAATTCTTTGTATATATGCATTTTTCTTAAAACTGTTTAACTAAATTGTGATATACATGTTTCTGAATTTCATTTTAATTTAAGTACAAAGCAATGAAAATATTAATAAATAATTACCGAAGATAGAATGTTGATTCATTATTTGAATAAGTATTGTTTATGATATAATTAAAAATATTTAAATATTTATATTCTATCTTGTGAATAATCTGTGACAATGTCTATTTACATACTAAAAAATTAAGAATTAAAAAAGGTATTTATATAAAAAAACTATATAAGCTTTACAAAAAAAAAAGTACAAACAGGGAAGCTTTATGAATCCCTGGTGTTGCTGCTATGGACCTATTAATAACAAAATATAAATCAGTAAATATAATCAAGCTTTATAAAAAAAAAACGTATTAATATTTTTTTCAATTTAATACGTTGAACTTTTAATATATAGTAAAGCATTTTTATAATACAGTTGACAATTTTTTTTTATTATAACATCCATTTATAAAAATTTTAAGATAATTCATTAATACTAGAATTAAAAATCATAAAATAAAATTATTTATAATCCATTTAAATTGTCTTGGAAAATGTAATATTTTAAATTTAACATTATACCAATTTATTTTCAAATATTTAAACAAATTATTAATACATTACAAAATATCATTTACTTTATATTAAAGTTTTAATTAATTTATTAGGTAATACAAAATAATTAAAGAAATACCTTATTACGTGACTTTTTCGTACGTGTTTCAAAAAAATTGTGATTCTCAAGATTTATTGATAATTTGGAAGATGGATCACGTACATGATTACACACATTGTGGAAAGAAATTCCCAGAAGATCACATTGTATAAGTAAGGCATTGTAAATTTCTAGTAAACAATAAGCATCTAAAGCTGCATATATAATTTGACTTTCACGCAAAGGTCTACGTTCCCAATTTGAAAATTGATCAGACTTATTTAACCTTAGTCCAAGACAAAGTTCCACTAATTTGCTTAAGTTTTCATTTGTAAAATTTTCGTCGCCTTTATAAGGAAATGCAAAACGCTCCTCTTTCGATAATTCCTTCCATAAATGACTCAGATCCAAATAATCTTCACCATAAGCACGAATATTTGAAAGAGCGGGTAAACTTCCTCGAATCATATTGATGTCTTGAGCTATAGCAAAACCTAAAATATAAAATTATTTTAATAAAAAATTATATAAGATGGTTATTATTTAAACTTTTTTTAATTAGATGATTAATTATCAGCAGACAACAAAACACACCCAATTTCAAAATATTGTCATTATTAAATAATATCATGCTTAATTCTGTCCAAAGAAACTGGACAGTATTTCCCAATGTTGTAACATCCAAAATATATACATTTGTATTTGTTGCAATTTGTATTAGAGCTAATTCCGATTTTTTAACCCCTGTAAAATAATTTTCATTTAATGAAGCTTAAATATTTTGTGACCATTGGTCCAAAATATTTTAATTTCTTTACCAAAACTTGGTTTCCATTCAGAATCAATACCAACAACATTAGTGTTTTTCAATGCATGGTCTAAGAAGTCCCTAAAAGACTTTGTGTCATGGATTATTTGAATACATTTTCTTGGTAAATTTAGAGTGTAAAAAGTTCTATTTTTATCTATATTGCAGTTATCATTATTTGTCGAATCATATTCATTACTTTTGTTAGTGGAGTTGTTATCTTCAATTTAAATATACAAAAATTAGGATTTTTAGTTTCGACTATTTTAAGTGTAAAATATAAATAAAATATTACAATCTGGATTGTCAGTAGCATAAGATCTTAAAGCCCAAGGCCATTTACTTCTAGGTACATTATAAATTCGTGCAAAATATAATGCTTCCGTAGAATCATTTGCATTTACAAGGGATACTATAATTTCTACTTGTAATTGTGGATCATTACCAACTGCTTCTTTTACCATTTCTCTCCAGCCTTCAACACCTAGAATAAAGAAAAAAATAATTGTTTAACTTTTTAAGATAGTTCTGTACGTCAATGTATAGCTTAGAAGCGATTTTTAATTTTTAACTGTACAATGAAACTTATTGTATAGAATAAATAAATAAATGAAAAAATGTAAATTATACCTATCTTAACAATATTAAATGTTCATTTAGCATTACAAATATTTTTGTAAAATTAGTTTAAATTTATAGATGAATTGTTTTTAAATATTTGTAATTAAAAAATTTACATATTTACAATATTTAATTACTTACTTAAGCTTCCATCAACATAACGTTTGTAAATTAGAAACCGAAGTGCTCCTTGGCTTCTTTTAATTTGTA
Organism: Wiebesia pumilae; assembly: GCA_018907045.1. Classification (NCBI taxonomy): domain Eukaryota; kingdom Metazoa; phylum Arthropoda; class Insecta; order Hymenoptera; family Agaonidae; genus Wiebesia; species Wiebesia pumilae. Next base: position 125,744 of record JACCHZ010000172.1, on the reverse strand, counting down.
AGTATGGACATGTTTCAGGTGGAAGGTCATAAAACTTTATAAATCGTGCTAATAATTTAGCTATTGGCTTGTGTTGAAGAGTTGTCATTTTTACATCAGGTATATCATTATCACTGAAACAAATTTTCAGTAAAATAATGAAATTAAATTCTGAAATTAAATTGAATATATTCATGCAATAAATATACATTATAAACCGATCCAAAGTCTTTTGTAAATTATTATCAGGAGCAAGTAAATTATCCAAGTAAGTCACATATGTACGTTGCATATCTGGATAACCTTTTAAAAGATCTTTTATAATACTAATTTTATTTTGCAAAAATAAAGGCAATAACAATGTTTCTGGATTATCAAATGACTTTTGAAGTTTCAACATTTCTGTAAATTGTCCTGCTTCTTTGAACTTTTTATTTTTAATTAATTCCTAGGTTTAAAAAATTAAATCTATCATGTTTTAGAATAAACTATTCTTTTTAAAAGAGAGTTTTTAAAGAAGTTACCTTTATGAAAGGAATGAAGTATTTATTATCTGTAGTAAATTCGTAAACATCCGATACCATTTTCATAAATTGTAAACATTTTTGCTTACTTACTAATCGAAAGGCAGCAATCTTTAAATCAATACTAAGACAATATTTATAATCATCCTTGAATGGAGTAATCCACTTTGAAAATTCTTCAATTACTATATATAATTTATTATATGAATTATTTTATTGTTATTTATAATAATATGTAAATAATTCCATTTATAAATAATCCTGAATCTATAAATATTAGTGTTAATAATTCTTTTTTATGAATACAGAAAATTAACAAACCTGTGACTGCCAGAGAAGATTTAATTTTTATTTGGTAAAACTGATTTGTATTTACTAAAATTCTTAGAGTACTTAAATAAGGATTTGGTGCTGTTTCAAAATATTCATATAAAGTTTGTGACACAGCAGCGCTTTTTTTCCCTGGGAGTGCATTATTTTTAATTATACAAACAATACTTAAATAATGTCAAATTAGAACTTTTTAAAATATGTTTAACTTACATAAGCTCCAAATTTGATGTAGAGAATTTAACCAAGTTCTTGTTGCTTTATCAATAGATGAAAAGAATTCTAGTTCAGATTCTAAATCAACTGTTTGATTTATTGAATATTCATCAAATTCACAAACTTTTGGTAATAATGCCTTTGCCATTATCAATCAAAAGTTTTAATTCAATAATGTGTAAAGTATAATACTTGAATCCTTACTGAAATATTTTATAAAATAAATTTTAAATGCATTTATTTTCAAATTATGTATTTTACTACGTATGGTATTTAACAATGTTTAATACAATAAAAACCTCTTTACTTAAATACATAAATACATATATACTCATTTATATTGCTCTTATACTTTTTAAGGTACAACTTTTTTGGTATTTTTTATAAATATATATAAATATATGTATTACATGCAACCCGCGCGCGCACATACATACGCATACGCACATTGTATATGCACATATACAAACTTACAAACATAAAAAATGTAATATAAGAAAACCAGTTATATTAATTGGAAACACCAGAAGAGAAGTGTTACCTTAAAAATGCAAGTGTAACCTTTGTAAAGATTGGAGTATATTTTAACCTCAAACTCCAAAAATATTGTACTAGTCTCTTCTTTGGCTCAAGTCAGCTTTTAAGTACCCTTTGACTTTGGATATTTTTGCTGACTAGTCTGGCAGACTGTAATATAATTGAAAAAATGACCACAGTTATGTAATTATTGAAAAAAAGAAGTTTTTTTGATTTCCTATGGTCGAATTCTTTGTTAAGTGGCCATTTTGTTTTTCGAATACTGCCTCTTTTCATCTACGAACCTTGATTCGAACTATTACGGCAGATCGCTTTTTGGTACTACTTACATCCTTATCAAAATTTTAAAATTTCATGTTAATTTACATATTTTTAAATTACAATGTCAATAGTATTTTAGATATTTTAGATAAATACTAAACCTCACATAAGTAGTGATTATCCTTTTTCATGTAGATTAAGTAATTCAGGTAGTTTATAATTAAGTTTATAATTTTAGTATTGTAGGAATTAATGAAAACGTTGCTTGAATAATAGATTTAATTATTTCGTACAAAAAATTAGTGTTATTTTGATTTGTTTTACTAAAAATGAAAATAATTTAGATTGATTTGGTTCACTATACATTTAAATTATTTAATGATTTAATATATTTATTTTCATATTTTTTCTTGCATTTAATTTATATATACATTAAATTAATATATTAATGTTTATTTTAAAAGCATTACTTCAAAAATAAATTTTAATTAATTACTTTAATTATAGTTAAAACAGTATTTGATATTATTTGGATTTACTCTAAGTTTTAATATTATTTTAATTAAGTGTTCACAGGTGTATGAAATTAATGTATAGTTATTATGGTCAATATAATTTTGCAAAATTATTATTTTTCAACTTCATCACAAATTAGAAGCAAAATTAAAAGACAAATATTATTTACATTAATTAACAGAAAATACAGAGAAATAAAAAATAAGCCTATCACTCAAAATTTTTAATTTTTTAATTGGATAACGCAAAGTAATAATTATATGATAAACAAAGGTAAATAAAATAAGTTCATATACACATTTACATTTTTATCAATTTTTACTGGTTCTCTATTAAGAGAAGTTTTGTACGTTAGACATGAGTCAAATGTGCCACAGTAACTATTTCATGAAGCGTATGAATCAAATAGCAAAATTAATATCATTTTGGATTTTTTATGCAGAAAATAAATCAATTGTAAGTATTTATGAATTTAAATTTTAATTATTTATATTTTATTGAAAAATAATATAAAAATAGATTATAACTGTAATAAAATATTATATATAATTAAGACTACATTTTTCTAAACGTAAAATAAATTTAACAAGTATTTAAAGTATTATAAAATTTTATAAAAATTAATGAAAGATATCAGAAAAACAAAAATCTTATCACATAAAAAGACAGTAATATTTTAATATACGAATAAAATAATTAATACATAAATAAAAATACTTTCAAGTCTTAATTTAATTCAATTAAAAAATTTCATTATTGATTTTAGTACGTTTAAGCAAAATGCTATATTAGATTAAACACTGTACTACGCATAAAAATGAAAATTTACGAATCAATTTATTAAAATTCCATCTTGAATAAAATCAGAAGCTACTAGTTTTTTATGACTAAGAATTACTGAATTATAGTAATTATTAATATAAAATTGAATATATTCCTAAACTATAAAAAGTTGTTATTAAATTTTAAAAATAAGTATAAGTTTTTTATTATTAGAAATATATATTAAAAAAAAATAGTGTTTATGGCTATTGAATTTGCATATAATTTGAAATAAGAAATTATCAGGAGTCTTGTACTCTTATTCTTAAGCATTTGCGCTAAAGTAAATACTATTTCGCAACATGTCCAAATTTTGTTTAACAGTTAAAAAATGTAGCTAGACGGAATACTAATCTGAACATTTATTTTCTCTATCCTCGCGGGAAATAGCTTTAGCAAAGATTAACGAAACAATAGCACATTTCAAGGCACTGAAATCTATAGTTCTGGATATTTATTTTTGAGTACAGGATTTAATGAAAATTGTTTTAGTCTTGTGTGGAACTGACATAAAATAATGGATTAAAAATATTTTAGTATAATATGTATAATTGTATTATAATAAAATTAAAAACATTTGTTGAAAAAAATAAATTTTTTTAAATAATAGTTTTTACACAACTCTGTCAAGAATGAATGTGTAGTAATCAAGTTATTATGTTGTTTAATGATAATTATAAAAAGAAAATTATTAAACAAGTTATATGTTTACTAAGCTCTATTAATAAAATGAATCAAGAATTTGTTAAATATACAAAATGGTTTTTTTATATTGAATTAAAAAATTGCATTATATTCTAATATTAATTTTTATTTTTGGTGGGCAAAATGATTTCATAAAATTTTATAAAGGTATTTTTGGTATCATTGATCCATCTAGTTTTTGATTAAGGCTTGAAGTACTGAACTAAATGTAATAACTAGATCTTTATTAAGTCCTTAATCTGTACAAATACATTCTTCTTGATATTGTTATAACTATTCAAAAATATACTAATAGTTTTATATAAATATAATTGGAATTATACAGATTAGTAAAATAATTTGTACATTGAATGACTTAATGTATTGTTGAACTATAAACATAATGATGCCACTACTAATTTCTGAGCGAAGTATATTAAAATATTTTTCTACATATTCGAAAATATCTAGGTGTTATATTTTTGTAATTTTATACAGAGATAATAACTTTTCTATACAGCTTCTTGCTGCATCAATTTACTAGGGGTTTCAAGTAATAAGTAAGATGCATCTATCTGTTCTTGTAAATATTACTTGCCAATATTATCTTAACATCTGAATTTTCTCCAGTATCAAATTTTGAAGAACTTGAAAATATAGTCTGTTGAGACCTGGGTAGCTTATAGAAAAGATTTTAAAACTTTTGATTAGGTACTCGCCTGATAGTCATTTTGATTGATATTGTTAATGTCTTTTTTATTTATATAGATTGAATGGTACAGTGTTAATTTTAATTACATAATAATTTTGCACAATAGCATCCATAGCAACTTATAGATTTAATATGCACTGGTTACTATGATGTCTCTTACTTTTTTTAATTTTATAATTACACTTTGATTGAATTTGATAATCCAGTTTTTATAATATATTAATCATATTGTGTCAATTGGCGTTTTAAATTTATTTATGTTATTATAGGAAGGAAAAAGCTGTTGAAATAAAAACTTATTATCTTCAAACTACACTCTTTAGTATGGCGACTCATGACATTAAGAAGCTAAGCTCTAGTACTCATATGCCTCTATAGTCAATACTAAACACACGGCTATACTATTCCTCGTGGTTGTAATTTTTAAGTCAGCCGCCAGACAGCCGTCGCGTAGCAGCAGCAACGGCAACGGTAGTAGTTAGTAGTTGGGTAGTATACATTTATCTGTCCCGCTCTCGATCCTTAATAACTTTGATTAGAAAGCAAGCAAAATAGACCCAGTAAACGAGCTACCACAGATCAACCATCTAAGCTTCAAGAGAGGATACTAGAAGGTAGTTGCGCTTGTGCTTGTTAGGGCGAGCAGGCAGCAGTGGGTGTCAAGATGGCGGAACAGTGACGAAGAGCGCGTGTGCGCAAGGGAGATAGAGAGAGGTCTGTTTTTGTACGTAAACTATTGTTATTATCATCGCCAACGAAAGATCCGAGGATAGAAGGAACGCGAACAGCGGTAGTGCATTCGCGCGGTTATGTCCGGTTGGAAGGAGGATTCGCAGATAATGGCTTAGCACGCGCATAGGGCGCTACATCGTATATACTTTAACTATCCCCCCTCCCGCCCCGACCCCACCGATTGTCTCCTGACAACGTGCTTGTGCGTTTGTGTCGGTGTGTGTGCGTCGTCGAGGAGAGTAGCAACAGCAGCCGCAGCCGAAGTGGTGTGAAAACGTTCCACGACGTGATAAAGGCGGTGGAGACGCTGGCGGCTACGACGACGACGACGCCGACGATAACAAGATATGACCGAGTTCAGCGTCGACCTCGGCAAGCTCCCCGAGGATGTCCGGGAGAAACTCGCCGAGCTGGACCTCGAACTCTCGGAAGGTAAGTAACTTGGACATTCCTCGTTTTTTCTAAATGATTCTTGCGGCATTTTATGCGATCAGTCTGTTGGCTCTCTTCTCAGCTTACTCTATGTACACTATCTTGTATGTCGTCTTACATGTATATACATATATACACGTATGTTCGCCTCTGTGTCGTCGCCTCGCGACTGCTTCGAAAGCTGCGGTGGTGGCGGCAGCAGCGGTTCTGACTCACCCCGTTCGGTCGTCGCGCCCGACGTTTGCAAAAACATCGAGGAATAGGACGAGTCGCGGAGTCACTGGTGCACTACGCGAGCTCCAGGAAAAGTCGTCATTTGTTTTCAGCTGTACGACGCCGTGGTGGTAGTTTTCCACACAGTATACATAATGGTGAAGAGTGGTGAAACGGGGAGAGATTGAAGGGAGAGAAAAAGAGAAGCAGACTTTAAATCGATAATTTCTCACGCGCTCTCTTTCGGTCAAACATGTGGATAGTTATTAACGAAAAGCCGAAATAAGTAAGAAAAATCTGTGAGAAATGATTTAAATGTATGTATGCGTGTGTCAATATGTGATTTTAACAATGTAGAAATGTATATATTTGAAGGAAAACAGATTTTTCTCTCCACCTGACGTCATTTTTGTTGACTAACTGCATTATTTACATACTTGTGATAGATTTGTAAGAACCCTGTATTTTTATTATGAATCGAGATTGATGCACGCGTCAATTTTTATTTAATATACTCTTCAAATATTACAATATTCATATAATCCTTAGTTGTAATCTGTGTACATTTTTATAAACTTTCACGAGCAAAAGAATATTTTTTAGAGTATTCTTGTTCGCTCAATAACATGAGGTTTAAAAATATGTTTTTAACCATGTTAAATTTAAAAAAAAATATTTTATTTTTATTAAATCTTAAGTATGAATTACATGCATAGAGGCTAATTTTAATTGTTCAAGGTTTGTATTCTTAGAATGCAGTAAGAAACTTAATAAAATTTTAAAAATTCTGTCTTCAATATTATTCAGTTTCCTGCATATTTAACTTTGCTCTATACTTTTTTTATATATTTTAGATGAAACGTTTTGATGTGTTTATAATAGCGTATATTTAAAATTTATACTATTTACTAAAAGTGTATGTTTTGTCTCATTTTTTAATTCAATAACGTTTGGCTTTCACTAATGAAACTTTGTAAGTCTGATTACGATAAAATAAAAAAGCATTGGCAGTCCATTTCGTTTTAAAAGATATATAATTCTTTATATTTCATTTGGTAGCATTTGTAAAATCATAAGATTTTTTCATAATCCTTTTTTTCGACAGAAAAATATTTAACTTTTAAAATGCATATTTTCAAAAACGAATTTAATAGTTTTTCTTTTTTTTTCTATCAATTTCTGATAAATTACTGAATTTTTTATAACATGAACTATTATTTTATTTATAAATGATGGTTATATATTATTTAATTACGCTTATTTAAAGATCAGTTATGAAATATAATTTATGTTATTTATATTCAATGAATGAAACTTTTAATTCATAAGTAAGTGATTTTAATTTTGATATCAAGATTTAATTCAAAGTTTAAATTATCGATTGAATTTTATTTCCTTTAATTAATAAAGAAGAATTATTTCTTATTGTGCAATATTTTACACATACTTTGAAATATAAGGCTTGCTCTCTTTTAAACAAAAAATTATTATTGAATGCGTTTAATCCAATATTTTGGGGAAATTATAAGGCGAAAATTTACTTCACATATACAACATAATAAATGTTGCGAAATTATTATTAATAGATTGTATACATTTTGTATGCTACCAAGTAACTGATATCATTTTTAAACTACTGTTTTTAATTTTTAACACATTGCATGAAGGATTAGTACTTCTATGAAATTGATTGTAATGTAAAATTTCTTTAAATATTTTCGTACAAAATTATATAATTCAACTGTATTTCTTAATATCTATTTTTCTAATTAAATACTAATTTTTTAAATTTAATAATAAATGTCAACCTAAGTACGACGTTAAAAAATTCTTTTTTTATTTAATTATCATGTACTACTTTAACATTAAAATAAGATTTTTTATCTTTCATTTATTAATAAAAATTTCATAAAAATATAATAAAAGCATTTTTTCGTATGTTACACAAAAATATTATATTTATTTAAAAAAAAATTTCTGCCTTACTTTTGCTTAAAAGTATTTTAGGAAGCATCTAGTTAAAAAAAATACAAATAAAATAAAAATACATTTGTTGCTACTAAAATTTGATTGTAAAGATTAATATACTATAATATATTATAGTAATTTATAATAGAAATTGTTTTTCTTACAATTTAAATAAAATTATATGTAATAATATTTTATCAATAAAGATAAATAATATTAAAAAAGTTTATTGACATGTTAAATCTTCTATTAATTATTTGTAACACAATTTAAGTTTCAATTGAGAAGTGTAAAACACTTTAGAAGCGCTCACTAAATATTTACTAGAATACTTTTCAATTAAAGGTTCGCAATATTTTTCAACAATTAATAAAATAATAGGGCTAAAAGTGGTAATTTTTTCATCTTGAGTTTTTACGCATTGAGTTTTATACTATTTAGACTACTTAAAACATTTAATATGTTTCTTATCAGGCTCGAATAAATTGCATACACATTATAAATATATGTCTAACACAAATTATATTTATATTATGTTTATAATATTATGATATAAAAAACAAAAAATCTAAAACTAACTTTAATAAATTATATGTTTTTTTCAAATCATTTTAAATTGTATTTCTGAAAGTGTTATCTTATAAATACGCAAAAAAGTGCGAGGAAAACATGATAGACGGTTTCGATTTTTCATTAGATTAGATTTCGGATAGTGTAGATTTGAATATCGATTACATATACATATAAAGTTCGAACTAAGTATACAGTGTCGTTAAATGGTAATTTTAGCAATAAAAAAATCAGAATAATAACGAAAAATATACTTTAAAAATAAGCATTATAATTTTGTTAATGTTAATAAAAAAAGAAATTATTCGCTTTCATTTTTTTATTTTATAAAATTTTACATTCTAAATAAACTAAGTGGAACATAATATTTTATAAAACTTATTATTATAATATAAACATGTTGTCAATGTATTATAATGTAATTATATTTTATAATAGAAATTATAATATCATTTGCAAAATATTAAATAGAAGTATATTAGATTAATGTACTTAGCTATCCTACGTTTCTAATTTTATTTATTTATAATATAATAAATTATCATGTTCCCTTAATATATAATTGATCCAATTACAAACAATATTTCTCAATAGATTGAGCATAGTAATAAGAGTTATTCATTATTGATTTTAAAATTTATTTTAAATTAATAAATAAAGAGTACGTAAGTTATAAAGTGATAAGATTTTTTATTTTATCTTATATTCTTTTAAAATATGACATACAAGATTATGATGTCATTTTAAGCATCGTTCTTAATAGCGACTTACAGCTTGTTGTTTTCAAGATTGGGAAAATATTAAAAACTATTGTAAAAGTAAAAATATAATTATTTGTACATTTTAATATTGTATATTTATCTTCAAAAAATAAAAAAAATTTATAATAAATTTTACGATCAAAGTAATATTAATTTAAGATTTCATTTTTTCTCTTTTATTTACTTGTAAATTTCACATTCATTATGAATATCTACAGTTTTATTCAAATAAAATTTGCAAAAGCATTAATATTATTAAAATTATTAAAAAAATATTTAGTAAATATAATAAAGATAATTTATTATATACACTTGTTAAAAAAATATTTTTATTTTGTTTAAATAGTTTTAAATAAATGAAACTAAACTAAATTTATTAAAAGTTATATTTATTTTCAGTAAGCAATTTATAGTTTTAAAGTTTAATGTTTAAAAGCCATTGTCTATAAAATGTATCTATAATCTGTAAAGTTTATATATATCCCAATGCAATGTTATACACATTCAGAAAAATTAATTTGAAATATAATTTTAAATTAATTTTATTATCACCTTATGTTACGTTGACAAGTCAATAGTTCAAAATATTTAATAATTTCATTTTAGCTTAGCTGTATTATTTTACATATGTAACAAAATGATTTGATTGCGTAGTTGAAAAGAATTTTCTTTAGACTGAAAATTTAACTTGTGTCTGCTATTTTCCTAGAAGAAAATAAAAAAGTAATGCTAGAAAAAACTAGAAAAAAGGAGAGAATTTATTTTGATGAATGAAAAAAGAATTTTTATGCTTGTATTGTACGTATGTAACAATATGCGTGTATGACTAGACGAACGGAAGAGGGATATTTTGCTCGGAAATTTTCTATGAATATGAGTTAATAATATACGTATTCATACTTAAATGGCTTTCTATCTTTGCTTTGTGTCTGTATTTTATTGACTGTGCGAGAAAAAGGCCTTGGAAACAGCTGAAATCATCACCACCTGCATACAACATTTTTGCCTTTCGTTTCTCTTTTACAATTTCCCACCTTCACCTGGTTCTTTCAAACAAACCTTCCACATTTATGTTACTAGCAACAATCATTTTGTACCAAACTCATTTTCTGAAGTCATACATATAACTTTTATGAAAGAATTAAGTCATGTTTATTTCACATTAATGGACAATTTTCATGTCAATTTTTTTCAATGCAGTTGATATATAAAAATACGGATTAAAGATATGATAAAATGAATTAATTTCAATTCAGATTTATGGAAAATTAGATCAATTTAATATTATTAAAATGTAAACTATTAATTTATATTATAGAATTTCTTATAATAATTAGGCCACAAATACAAATATAAGCTAAGTAGTTTATTAAGTAATTAGTTAACTAAAAATATTAACTAAGAAATCTGTAAATTAAAAATATCAGCTACTTTTAAGAAAAAAGTGACTTTATTTTGTGCAGGAAATAATATATCTAGCATTTACAAAAGCGATTGGATACGTAATTAATGATTAACAAATAAAATTGAATTTAATATTAAGAGGAAGCTACCGATTAAACTAATTTATAAATTGTTAAGTTTTCGAAAATTATAATTTATGAAGTACATTCTTATTACAGCTATGTTTATTCAAATAGTTTATTTGAATAAATTCGAACGATAAAATACAGGCAGTCTATGAATATATTTTGTTGACAAGACCAGTACAGGAATAATTGATTATTATATATGTAATTAAGTGAGTGAATCTTTAGTTAATACACTACGTAAAAATTCTTATCCTATGAAATGTATTTGCCTCTTTGAAGTAGTCAATGCAATTTTGAGATCTGAATATTTTATATCATAACTTTATTTTGAATAAAAAAATCTATATTTTTCGTTTTTAAAAAATTTGAATATTTTGATTTAGATAATCATTTACAATAAAATTAAATACAAGTAATTTATTATATATTTATAAGTGAAAATTTTTGAGAATTGTAACAACTTTTTCCTTTTTTGCTATAAATCTTACTTAGTAATTGTTTTTATACGATATTTAAATAAAAAGTTCAATTAAAAGTTACTAGTAGTTTTAGAAATATAGCAAATGATTTTTATATGGGTAATAGTGTCATTGTTGGATAAATAAGAATGTGGCTTTCGTTTTAAAAATTTTTTTTATATTTTATCTCTTACTGTTGTCCTATTTCGTCACTTACTCTCTTTCTCTCTCTCTCTTTCTTTCTTTCCGTTTCTCTCTTGTTCTTCTTAATTTTAGAGAGTGAAATAATTGAGAACTGTATTACAGACTTACGTAGTTACAGGTGGTAGATTGTTTGCGAAAAAGTGCTGAAGAGAAGAAAAGAATATCGAAGGACAGACTTTTGAGAGCAGATAGTAAAGCACTGAGCAGTATAAATTCTGGTATTTTTCTCATTGATTCTTATTTTTCTGCTACTTGTTTAAAACAATCACTGACTCATTTTGTAGAATAATCTATGAGTGATAAAGAAAAAATATAGAAAAAATGAAAGTTGCCTAAAACTTTCTTAGTATTATTTACTTGTTTGTTTATTATTGATGTAAAATTTGAAAAAAATTTTTGTAAAACAAAAATTATAGTAAATTTTTTCTCAGAGCTGTAGATTCATATCTTTATGTTTATAAATATACTTTAACTTTTCATTTTAGAAATAGAGATCAGTAGAATAAAATTTTATTTTTACTTATGTTTATATTAAATTAATCTTAACTTCCTTTACTAAAGGTTAAAAGAGATTGATCGAAACAAATATGTGCGCGATATTTACTATACATAAATGATCTCTATTTTTAATTCTTTTTTATTTAAGTGACAGCTAAATATAAATTAACACATTCAATTTTCAAATTTTTAATATTGAAATACAATAAACTATTGATAATAAACCTGTTCTCTTAATAAATAAAATTATCATTCTTTGAGACAGTTAAAACATTATAGAAAGAATGGTTTCAATCATGGATTTTATGTGTATGGATTTATGATTTGACCATTTTTGTTACTGAAAATTGTAATATTATGGTAAAAATAACTAATGATGTTTTGAAAATTTTCGTGTATATATTAAGTACATTTTCATCTTTCAAATACATTAATTTTTTTTTCATTTAATAATTTTATTCTTCTTTTTTTGATAAATATTTTTAATATATATTATATTATATATTATATTTATAGTAATTATCAGTACATAATTTTTAAAATAAAAACTATACAATTATTTTTATTTCAACTTCTCAATATTAAGAATTAACGTCAGAAACTTGACATAGAACTATAATTTTTTCTCTCAAAAAAGTTGAATTACTACCAGTTTAGTTTTGTACTCTATAAAATAGAGCAAATATTGCTACTTTTATTAATCATTTTTATTATTTATAAACTCTGTGGAACCAATTTTGATTTACGTAAATTTTGCTTTTAAAGTATGTTTTAAATAAGACATTATGTTAGTAAAAAATTTTGAAAACGTAATATTTATCTTATTACCGATACTCAAAATATTGATAATTGTCAACGTATCGTTAAATTTCTTTTTAATTTAAAACTAATCAGTTTTAAATTATAAAGTAAGAAAACTAATGTTTTAATTTTATCATATAAAAAATTACTGATAAACTAAGTAAAAATATATTAAAACAATATATTTATAATATTGTTATTAATAATATTTATTATTGTTATTTATAATATTGTTTATAAACAGTATATTTATAATATTGTTTATAAACAGTATATTTATAATATTGTTAATAATATATTAATAATAAACCAACTATATTGACATAATTACTTAATATATTAAGTAAAATTAATTGTTTTATATAATAATTTTTGGTAGTTTTATAGGCAACTTCTCATTTCAGTTTTATTGACTTAACAAAAGCTCTGAATAGATTTGTATATAAAAGTTTACATTTTAACTAAAACTAACTTAGATACTTATTATTATAGAAAAATAATTTTTGAAAATAATATAAATATATGGAAAGCTTGAAACAGCATTATTCAAAGAGTCTGAAGTTTGCAAAGATGCTTCTACGAAAATTGAAAAATTTCAAGTCTTCTGCGAGTACTCTTACGCAGCGCAAATTCTTTTTGTTTATAATAAGTTTCTATGTGCAATAACAATTTTCTTTTTTCAATTTTTCATCCTTTAAAAAGGGTTGTTTTTCGGGGTGTTTTTAGGCTTAAATAATTTCTTTGTCAATATTATATCATAGTTATATGATATAATGTTGTTTTTTTGAAGAAATTTCAAGATTTGAAAAATTAGATCTTTTGTTGGAGTTCTAACGTTGAAAACTTTAGACTCATATTAGTTTAAATATTTTATTTTACTACTTTATTATCTATCAATTTTTTAAGAAATCAAAGGTTTAGTTCAGAATTAATCGACAAGATCGAAACCAATATTTATCATGCTTTTACATTAATTTAATTTATTTAATATTTAATTTATTTATATTTAATTTACATTAAACTTCAGACTCATATTTCAAGATGAAATTCATAACTTTAAATTATAGGAAGAATTTAAATTGTTTTTATTTGTGTTTTCAATATTATTCATTGATAAAATTTTTAAATAATTTATATATTTATTAGAATTATTTAAATAAAATTTGTAAAACAAAAATTTAAATACATTTAAACAATATAAAGTTTATAAAGTATTAAAAGTATTATAAGTTATAAATCAAATATTGAATGAATTACAAATATGAATAATCAGAATGAGATTAAGAAATAGAGCCCAACCACCTAAATAATGATGACAAATGAAAAACTAAAGGAATAAAGTGTTACAAACCTGGATAATGAAAAGTGAAAAAGACTACTAGAGGGGCTTGAAAAGTTGAATTGTGCGATCTAATTTGTCACTACTCTCTCTTAAGAGAGATCGCTTTTATGACTACAGCGTTCAAAGCTGCAATGTGCAGTCATTCTTATCTAATTTAAAAAAATGGTCAAATTAGTGCTTGCACTTATGATAAGAAATAATAGCAATAACTTGAAACCGATTGTTTTGTGATTCCAATTATGATTCGCTCGTGTTTGTACGTATTGTCGTATTTGAAATTAAAACACGTAATTTATATAAATAAATAAATACTATATGTACAAAATATCGCACAAAAATAAAAATTTAATAGTAGTAAATATTTATAAATAATAATTTTTTTTATACTTAACTTAATAATCTGCTTCAATTGAAGAAAAAGAGTTAATGATTAAAAAAAAAATTAATAATACTCCGCATTTACTGTCATAAGGTTATTAATGAGAATTAAGGCATTTAGTCTTTTATCAATGTTATTACGTAACAAGAAAAAGTAAAACGTTTGAAATTGATTAAACAAATTTATTGTGCTTTACATTACGGTATACTAAATTGTTGTTCTGTAATTCTACATTATTATTCTTTCTTGTATAATACCAATAATTGTGGTCTTATAATTTTTTAATTCCTTGAAAGTATTTTACATTATAATAATCATTTTCTTGCTTTATAAAAACAAAGAGATGCATTATAAGCAACAATTTTTATATAAATATTCTACATTTTTAAAGTAATTTATATAAAATGCTTATTTCTTCATTTATTTAGTATTGAAATTTCTTAATTTTTTCTTCTACTGAAATAATATATTAGTGACTTCTGGTATTTTTTCTATCTCTTCTGAATAGTTAATGGCTGATTCGGTCATGTTCAAAATACATGTTTAATGTAATAATATTAATAAACATAAAATTAAAACATAATCACATTGTAAATTTATCTATATTTTTTAAAAATAATTCAGTATATAAAAATAAAAAAAAGCTCATGATTCATGCATTATTCTAAAATCATTTTTTAAATTAATTTAAATTTGAAATTAGATAAAACTTCATCATTTTAGTATTCTTTATTTTAGTTTCAAGAAATTTTTATTAAGGATGATGTAAGAGTCACATAACATCTTAAATTGCTCAAGACTAACACTAAAAAAATTAAATGAATAATTAATTATTTAATTTAATATAAAACAAATATTTTATGATCAGAGTAAAATAAATAATAATGATTGAATTTTTACAATTTAAAAGTTATTCTCAATTAAATTTAAAATTGTAGCTTACATAACGTGATATAATAGTAGGATTATAAAAATTATTTTACAAAACATTTGGAGAATAGTATAATTTTCTTACATTAAAAATTGTTTACTGATCGATAGATTATAACAGTACTAATATGTATTTAGATGCTGATCTATTCATTTCCAAATTTGAAAATACACTATAAAGAGTTCATTTACTGTTGGAAAGATTTTATAATATAGTTCGAGAGACCTTTAATTGAAGGCTTGCAGCGTAAACTGAAGAATGATATCAATAATTGTGTCATTATTCTTTGAAGTCAGTGGCAAATGTCTATATAAAAAATTCTTATTGTTGATCAGTTTGAGAAAGTAAAAGCTTAAATTAAAAATTCTATAGTTTCTGTTGGAATAAAAATATCTTTTTATTTTTATAAAAAGAACAGTAACATAAGCATTTACCATTAAAATAATATGCCTAAAGGAATAATTATTTCTTAAAATATTCTTTGTGATTAAATAGAACAAAGAAAATTTAAGTATTATAAGCAACATTTCAGTGTTTTAAAGAAGGAAAAAAAATTCATAATATAAAAGAAGAAAAACAAGTAGTATTATAAATATATTTCATGGAAAAAAAATTCGATTAACTTAAAATTTAATTTTAATACATATTTAATTATGAAAATTATTTTTATATATGCATGTGTAATATGTGAAATCTTAACCCTACATATAATAAGAACAGTAAGTTACTAATCAATGTCTACACATTCCAACTGTAATATAGTTAATAACATAATATTATAGAAAGCGGTTTCTAATAAAACCAATAATAAAACTGTTGTTTCTACAAAACTTAACGTGATGTACATTGCAATTATTGTTAACTGAAATAGCGTAATCTCAAAAAATACATATTTAAGCAAACACTTGTTGCTAAGAAATATTATGTAGCCAATGAATTTTTGATAAAATAATTTGATAAAGCTGTGCCATGTTTACTCCTTTGATTTCTCTAACTAGCTTTAATTGATATATTAAGATTCTAATATTAAACAATGTTGCCTTATGTAAAAATAAAATTTATTATTTCTTTTTTTATTATAATTGATTGTTGGTAATTTAATCGTCAAAACAGTATAATTTAAATTAAATATTAGTATTCTTTAGGGTTAATAAAATTTGAATTTAAATTATTTTATCGTACTTTCTACTCGTTAAAAATTTATAGACCAGCTCCGGATTTTGAAAGATGTCGTTTTCAGTTTGATATGCAAAGAAACACAACAATTGTGTAACAGTTACGTATCTTCCAACATCCAAATAAGTTTTCTTTTGTGATATGTATTTCTTCAAAATTTGCAGGCGTAGAGGCGTACGTAAGCAACGCAAGACTGGTTTGTGTTCCATTCGTATACATAAATACAGAGAAATAGACTCATAAGTGTCACATTGCTTTATGGATGCTGCAGTTTAAGTTCAGACTCGATGATGGATTTTTATTCTCCAAGGCCACCTGCATATTTCGTGAGCGAACGACTTCGAGTTACCTTGGTTTAACTTTTTCTTTTTTTTGTGCTCTCTTTTTTCTTCTTCTTTCTTAAAGTTAAAAAATCTACGCACGTTTGCACCCTGAGGAAGGACATTTCGTTGATATAAAATAGTATTACGTTATCATTTCTCTAAATGTTTACTATTATGTGAAACACTGACGGCATATTCTCAATGCAATTAAAGGAGAGAAATAAGTGTATTAAAGAATTTTAAATTAAAAAATTAATATTATAAATTGTCTTACATCATATATATTTACTGATGCTTTTATGTTTGTTTTCTATGTTTCATATTACTCAAACGACCTTGTTTACTGAAAAAAAGAAAATTATAAAATTTTGATAATCTTTCGATATTTATAAAATTAATTTAATATAATAACAATAATAATAATAATAATAATAATAATAATAATAGTTTTGTATAATAAATAATAATAAATTTTTGTTAGGTTAATTATAGTGTAAAACTATTAAGTATTACGTTATCGATATATGTATTTAGCTTTTAATGTAGTTGATTTCCATTGTAACCTTTTTTAAAATTAATTGTTAAAATTGTATACATCTAAAATATACTTAAAATTTTGAATTATATAACAATTGTTAATTATAATGATAGTTCACAGAAGAATTAATAAAAATTTTCAAACAAATATTAAATTATTATCAGTATAATATGAGCATGTATTGACCTCATCATAAATTATCATATAATAAATCAGATATTCTTTGGAGGACAATATTACGGTTCATCATAATGTTAAACGTTGAATAATTTATTATAATTACCCGACTTAATAAATATCACTAAAGTTATTCGTAACCGTTAATTAAAGCTATCAAGGATCTAATTTTTAATCAAGTATTAATTTAATAATTTTTAATACATGTAAGTTATATGATATGCTGTATAATATTAACTTTAACAAACTATTATTTTATATTATTATTTCAACGTCATATAAAACAATAAAAATTAATAAAAATTTAGGAATATATAGATATATTGATGATTTAAATTTATTCATATTATGCATTTAAGAATTGGTTGCAACTACTATTTTCTAAAAACATTATCTTTTATTATACATGCTTCATTTATACAACATTAAGTAGTTAACTTCAAATTTAGTTTATATAAAAATTAAAAATTTTAATTTTAAGATCATACACAGACACTAATTGTTTGAATGTACAGTTTTTATTGCTTATTATGTTATAAAAAGTAAATTTTGTTTTCAATATTTATATATAGAATTTTTTATTATATATTTAACGTCGCTTCTAACAGTACACTATTTAATTTAATTTAGATTAAAATACTGGATTGATACAAATTTTCAGTATTATCAAATACAAATATATGTAGGATAGAGTCAAATTTAACATTCCATTTTTGGCGCTAAATAATATTGCATCACAAAACCGTAGTAGTTTTATCTACTTAACACATACATTTTTGATATTTTTAGACGGAAGAAAATTTAGCAAGCACTTGAGAAAATATGCGTTGTGTTTTAAAAAATAATTTTAATTTTTTCAATTTTTTGCTTTTGTTTTTGAGCACATATCTTCTTTTGCACGTTGCCTTTTTGAAAACAGAAACATATTCGGAAGAAACATACTATGTCGAAATTGATCTTTACTTTCTGTTATTTTTATTATTTAAAAACACATAAAAAATAGAACCAAATAACACAATTTTTTTCGAAGTACTTTCTGAAATATCTCTTTTCAATGGTAAAACCTTTTTACATATTGTAAGTAGATAATATTTCCATTTTGTACTGTAATGTCTTTCAGTTCAAAAATCGGACTTCTCATTTATTAATGTATATCTTAAAAATATGCACTTCTAAAGTATATATACCCTTTTATTTATTAGATCCCATTTATAGAAATTTTTATTTGTCTAGTGTAACATCAAGTAGAACGGAATTTAAATTAAAGTACTGTATTACTGTACGACATTACCAAGTTCCACATTTTTTAATTCTTTAGTTTTTTTATTTATTTAAAATTTGCATTTCGAACTAATAAAAATAGAAGGATATCGTTGTAAAAAATTATAATTTCTTGTTTGGAATTTAATTTACAGTATGAATCATTTCTCAACATTAAACGAAGTGTAAGGTATTTACACAATAGTTTAACATACGAATAAAACAGATGATTCTGAAAAACTTGAAACAAAATTATTTTTTGTTATATTCAAATTTATGTACAATGAATTTACTGACAATTATGAGGTGAAAAATGAATGGAAATACGAATGAATGAGCACGTAATCGGAAGTTCAGTAGTTAGTTAATACATTTATACAGTACATTAAAGTCCGTTAGAAATGAACAGAAGCGACTTTTCGTGAGAACGGAATATGCGATGTAGATGCGAAGCAGTAATAAAAAAGAGTAAGAGTGAGAAAGAGAGTTGTAGAAGGGGATTATTTGCTGCAAGACGGCTTCCCGTAAGGAGACTCCAAAAGACAGCGAGCTGTTTTGAGCTGACTGAAGTAGTAACAGCAAGAGTCTCCGCCGAATGTATGGATAAATATTCGTCCATTTCAAGCATGAAAAGACGCCTTCCTCAGGCTATTAACGTAAACGCGATTTAGAATCGTTGTCGTTATCGTAGCTTTTCATTTCATCGTTATAATCGCTTACAGATTTGTTTTTAACGCATCGTGAGCCTATTTTTCTACAGGTCAGATACATTAATTCATCAAGTAGTGTGAAATTTATGAGTCTGAAGTTAACAATGAAAATTGAAAAACGACAATATAATGAGTTTCCCCAAAATTCCACCCCTATACGCCACCTGTAGGGGTAAAAATAGGGTAAAAATTAATATTGCACAATATTTTTTAATGAAAATCATTAACTGTATTAAAAGACACTCAGAAAAAATTTTCGAAAAAAATGGACGCGGAATTTTGATTTTAGTGCATTTATATATCATGCTTATGCACCGTAATTCGTATCCCTACATACCGGTTTATTATATAAAATATGAAAAATATATAATATATAAATGTTTAATAGTCACCATAATTTGAAAAACATTTTGTGCAATGTTTCTGTAGGAGTTATTATTAACAAATGTAGCCCACCCCGTATGGACATATGTATAAGATACATATGCATTCAAATGCAACGAGCACCAAGTTTTGCTACGATTTTCGAAATGAAACTTTGTGTACATGTTTAGTATGTAATAAGACGTCAGAAAATGTAAAAGAATTTTTTACAAAGTTTTTGTGATAGTTGTTATTAACAAATGTAATCGTTCACCTATACCCATATGTATAAGATTGCATATGCATGTAAATTTATTAAAGTTCAAGTTTCGCGCCCATTTTCGAAATGAAATTTTGTGTGTACATGTGGTACATAACGAGACGCTGAAATCTGAAAACGAATTTTGTGCAATGTTTCTATAAAAGTTGTTATTAAATATTATTCACGCCAGTATGTGGTTGTATGCATAAGGATGCATAAGCATGATATATAAATGAACTAAAATCAATGTTCCACCTCTATTTCTTTTCAAAATTTTTTTCTAAGTGTCTTATAATATATTTAAGTCTTTATATTTAAAAAATTGTGTACAATATTCATATTTGCTTTTATGAATTTTTGAAAATTTTAACCATTAATAACGCTGGCTGGATAGAATTTTGGGGAAACTAATTATTTTGTTGTTTTGTGTTATAATTAATAGTTTAATAATATATTAATATTATACGTACAGTTCTGTTAATACATAGTGTATGTATAAATATATTTACAAATAAAGTGCATAAATATTTCGTGTAATGTTTCTATGAAATTTGTTATTAAATATTATACCCTATTCATATGCTTATATGAATAATTTTTGTTCTGAAGATAACTTAAGAAATGTTCCATAAAATATCAAAGTTTTTTAGAAACATTTCATTTTACCTTTATCTGTATTGTTACACTTTTTCTCCCTTTTATTAGGCCACTCGCAAATCTTGTAAAGATTTGCTATTGCATACTTGTGTTTGTCACGTAACAAAAAAATACCGATCATAATATATAAATTATTAACATCCAGAAAGTTTATAAATTATAACTATTGTAGTATAATTATGTCATAATACAGTAAACATATATGTTACCTACTTGTTTAAATAAACAATTAATGATTATGAAAAAAATTTTGTTTGAAATATTATTTATTTGTATATTGTATAAGCAATGGAAATCATTAATAAAAATTTATGGAATGCCTATGAAACAGTTGTTATAAACAATCAGTTGCAAATTATAAGCAATTATATACAATCGTTCATAAGTAATCAAATAAAATAGTAATCTAAATCTAGAAGTTTTCTACATGTATATGTCAAACGCCTTCGCACAATGGAATCATATGATATTATCTAAATAAACTTCATTTTTATAAATTAATTTTTATAATTTATTATTTATATAAATTAATTTTATACTACAACAATTTTATAATTGTACGTGTAAAATATCAATAATTATTGTTGTTGACGATTAATGTTGGTGGACGATTCAGTACATGTACTCGTGCATGTCGCATTTTTGTACATGACACTAAAGTTACATATATAAACTTTCTGTTTATATAACATTTTTTTATTTAGTAGTGTTAATTAATTATTATTAATAATCGTTTGTTAAATGAAGGATTTTAAAAATCATAAATACTTTTATTATTCATTCCATAATTATAAACTAGTTATTTAAAGATAAAATTACGTTATAATTTTCACATCTTAATTATATGGTTTAAAAAGTTCTTAAAAGAAAAATCCCATGTTCGAAAAAAAGTTTTTTCCGATAGAGTTTCAATGTTGGAAATTTTATAATATAAAAATTAGAATTTTTACGAGTTATAATATTTCGCAATAAAATGTTGAGGCATATATTTAGTTAACAATTAAAGCGTGCTAGATGTTTTGATAGGCGCATAAGAGTTTTTATGTTTATAAAATCTTAGTATAACATTAGGAATAAAGTTGTTAAAAAAATGTTCCGGGTATGAAACTTTTTTACTCATTTTCGAACTTACGATTGTTTGCATTTTTTTTTTTAATATGTGGAGTTTTTATGTTCCAGAAGCTATAGTGAATTCTGTTTTTATGAAATTGGTGAAAATGTATCGTAAATTTTATATTTTCTATATCTTATAAATATTTAATAAACCTAAATTATGTAATGAATAATTAAATATATGCGCTGAGAGCTTTTAATATTCTAAAACTTTCATTACATAATAACATGCATAATACAATCATGAAGCACTGAAGAAAACTTTAATTTAACTAAAAAAACATATGTTTTATAATAAAATTCATTAGTATGATTTTTGTGTTCTATTAATAAATTGTCTTGCATGTACAATGACTATTCGAATAAAAATGTTTCAATAAGCAAGAGAATAAAAAAACATCAAAATTCGACTTTTACTTTTTTTTATAAATTCGTTTTTAATATTTTACGTTTCAGTTTTAGTGATTTGAATTTGATTGTATTACTGTATCTACTATTTCATTCATTATTTATTTTTTATAGATTTCTAGTGCGTAAATTGTAAAAAAATGAAACCAGCATAAGTTAAATACGTATGTGGAATTTCAATGGGGAGACACTGGCTTAAGAAAGACAACTGGTTTCATTATTCATAATTATTCATAAAGCCTCAATCTAACCAATATTTCCATTGTAGAAATTGAAATATTTTACTTCAATTAAAAATATATTTAATGGAAAAATTGGAAATTATTTACAGATTCGATAAACTTTATCGACAATTGAAATTTAACTCCGCCACTTTGCGATCGGTCAACGTCGCTCTTTTGTTTTTCTAAATAAACTTCTAAAGTTAGAGCAGCCCCCCATCTTCATAACAACTAATGTGTTACGATAGCACATAACATATCGAATTTTCGAGAGTTTCGAATTTAGACGCTCATTACAATACTCTTTCATTCATTCTTTTCACTATTTCTCTATCTTATTATAATTACTTAGTTTGTTTATTTATAAACTATTATTATCAATAAATTACAAAAATTAATGCGGTAGCGTAAGCAATAATGAAAATTAATAAATTTTTTAGATAACAAAAATTAAAAAAAAATAGAATATTCAAATTTGTTGAGATTTAGTTTATTTATTTTTATTCATTACACATTTTATGAATAAACAAACCTAAAATCTGATATATTTGAAAAAAAAAATAAAAAATTTTGTTTGTATATTATAAAATATATCAGACGTTAGGTCTTCCATACTAACCACTGCTCTACTCGC
Source organism: Wiebesia pumilae (assembly GCA_018907045.1). Taxonomy (NCBI): domain Eukaryota; kingdom Metazoa; phylum Arthropoda; class Insecta; order Hymenoptera; family Agaonidae; genus Wiebesia; species Wiebesia pumilae. The sequence goes on along the minus strand of JACCHZ010000172.1, from coordinate 102,500 downwards.
GGATTACACATGGATACATGTACATATTCTTGATTACAAGAGTGAAAAAAAACTAGAATGAATTTATAAATGAATAGATATAAATAAAAACTGAAAGATATATATGTATATATTCTTTTAATTATAATTTTTTTAATTTATCTTTATTTTTCAACTATCTTATATATAAAAATAATAAACGTCTCTACAATTTTTAAAAATTTAAATTTACTTATTTTATTTGATTAAGTTATTTATTTATACAAAATTTTAAAGAATATTTTTTATAATATTTTTAAGGGTTTTATAAGAAAATTTAATAAATTTATTGTAATTTTATTTTTTAACTCACTGTTAAGAAGATGTTGAAATAACTTTTTAAAATGCCAAATAATGATATATTCCTCTATTCAGAAATTTTGGTACGTTCTTATATATTTATACATTTATATTATAAATTTATAGAATTACAATTATATATATACATTTATAATACATTTATACTATATATTTATAAAAATCGTTCGAATGATATAGTTTATTATTGATTATCACAAAATAATCCAACAGTAAATGCATGAAATGTTTCGAAATGTTTGCGATACCGACTTCCTTTATCACGTAATCTGCTATATCGACTGTCTATAAATGGACAGTTAATAAACAATCTAAGAAAAAGTTTGTTTCATACTAAATGTAAATAAGGAAGACTTTATATGAAGCTATATTAATTAAACAAATTTTTGATCATTTTTTTTCAAATTCTGTGTATAGTAGTGAAAATCTAATTGTTTTTAATCACTGTATATTGTCGATATAGTAGATCGCGCAGGGAAATTTAATATTGTACATGTATTATACCATATAAATTTGTTATTTAAATGAAGAATTCATTATTTTTGTTTATCTAAAAATATTTATAGTTTTTAAAAATCTACTATGTTAAGGTAGTCAAATTGTACTTTACTGTTATTAAAGAATTTTGATTAATGAAAAAAAAGATTATTTAAATATTAGTGAAATCTTTTTTAATGTATATATTTCTAATTGTAAAACATTCAACATTTTATTATACAGTTATTTGATTATATGATATTTAAAAAATAAATTATGAGCATGATGTAAACTTAAAAGAATGTACCAAAAATATTACAATGGTTTCTATAAAAAATTGTACAAAAGGTAATATAGTAATTATGATATAGTAATTAATTATTTAACGAAAATTTTTTATTGATATAAAATAATTTTTTGGATTCAGAACGATAAATTATATATAATTAATAATTATTAATTGCTATTGCAATTTCTTCTTTAAGAGTAATATTTTTTACTTCATATATAGGTACTAGTTAAAAATACAAATTTAAATTTAAGCAGAATAATAATAATATAGTAGAAAGAATTATTCATAGTTTTTTTATTTTATATATCTTTAATAGCTTAAGATAGTTTTACTTTCTCAATTTCTAATATAAAATCATCCCCAATTAATTAAAATTTTTTTTTCAAGTGTTATATTTTATTAAGCTTCTATTTATTGAAAAGTATTCATGAATAGTAAAACAGAAAAAACATTTTAGTTTTAATAAGCGATCTAAAAAGAATGAAAGCAATCGAAACAGAAAATCAAATCGAAGGATCAAATTATCGCACTCAAATAAGTAGAAAGATTAAATTGAAAGAGTTAAGTATAAAGAAAATAAGAGTCGACAAATAAAAAAATATTATGGCATGCCGAGAATGTAACCAAACACACACCACACGTAGCCTCTAATAGAATATACAAGGATGAACAAGGGCACAGAGTAAAAAAGAAGCGATGAGTGGGGAAACAAGATATGCAGGAGGCGAGTAGCAAGAGTACTAGCTAGGCGGATGAACTGGAGGAAAGAAGAGAAAGAAAGCGAATGAACGTTGCATGTGCGAATAGTAGAGAGAGAGAGAGAGAAGAGTACCTGTGAATATAGCATATAAGAAGAGGAAGATCAGAGAAAATATCTGAAGATTGGAGAGAAGAGCAGTCCAATAAAGCAACTACTATACACCTCTATATTTTCTTTTACTCTCGATCTTTTAAATATTTTCTGGGTACTTCTGAATTTTTCCCATTCGCCTATTCATATTTATTTTCGGTTAATTTCAATTTCATTTATTTATTGTTCTTTTGTCTTTCTATGTACTTATTTATTTAATTTTTAAGAATTTATACAATTAATAAAAGCGTTTGCTCTTAAATAATTGTAAATAATATTTTTACGTGTTAATTAAAATATCAGCATATTTGTGTAAACATAAGCATATCAATTTTTGTATACTTGATTTAACTTTCATTTGGTTTGAAATTCTTCATTTAGTTTCATTCATCAAGTTAGTAAGTGTAGTAAATGTTATTACGAATATATCAAGTATTTACTATCAATCAATTTGTGTAAATTAATTACCGTCACTTGTTTTATTTCGATTTTTAAATATAAATTTAATATTTAATATAAATTATAAGTTCATTGTTTCAATGTAAAATAATGTAAAAAATGTAAAAATAATAAAAATTTACAATTTAACAATTTAATTAAAAATGTAATTATTTAGTATCACAAAACGTATCTCAATTCCTTGTTCAAATCTTTTGAAATTCTTCTTATTAATATTTTCAAGATATTTTATAAAATTTAAAAAGACTTTTATTTTATAGCTTAGAAAGATGTAAACATAACATATAAGTCTGGATATAATCGATCACTAATAAATTGAAAACCATAGAAAATAATGTGCATTGAAGAAAATCAAACAGACTTTTAAAAGTGGTAGGCTTATTTCTCTTAGTAAATGACAAGCAAATACGTCATACTTAAAAGCTACAAGTAGAAAATGGAAGGCAGTGTATGCAAGTGTAGAGGATTTCCGAGGACGGTATGAGAGAAAGAGAAGCACGAAAGACGCCAAAGCGGGACAATAAACCATTAGAAAGAGAGAGAAAAAGAGTGAGAATAAGCAACGGAGAAAAACATTTTAAGGAAATTTATATCACTGTAATAGTAAAAGAGAGAAAGAGAATATAATCAAAGATAGGTGCCCATACACACGCACAAACATGTGCGCACGCGCACTCATACATATACAGAGAAAGAGAGATAGAGGAATGAAGGTATAAAGTAGGAAGAGATGAAAGGGAAAAACTTATGTACGGTGCAAACTACGGCACAAGAAGAAAGGAGAAAGAGAGTTGGTATATGCAACGTGTGGGAGTCCAACTTGTAATGCCGTCTTAATACGTATTTCTACACTAGTCAAACTTGTTTGGAGATTTTTGGATAAGAATGTATTAATAAATCTAAGAATGATTGAAATCCAAATGAAATAATAGTAAATTCATTCGATTCTATGATTTACATTTATCGATAATTCATGTACTGGTGATAATAAACCATTATTAAAAACCCGAATATAGTATTGAAATTCATTATGATAAGGCATGCATTGTAAATACAAATGAGTCACGTAGGTAATCCAATTATAAATTTTACAAAAACATTTCTTACAATATAAAGCAACATTTATATCCTTTAATGCTTTCAAAGTATTAATATAATGTTTGATTTTTGAGTTGGTTTATATTTTTTCAGACTTGCCTAGGATATAAGCACACGAGGAATATAATTACAAATAAAATATTATAGAATGAGAGAGAGAGCGAGAAAAAGTGAACGGAGTGAAAGAAAAAGAGAGATAAATAAGAGGGGGACAAATATTATAAATCGAAGATATAAGAGAAAAGCATCAGCATCAGTCTGAAGAAGGAAGAATGAAATAACCGAAGCACACAAGGGCAGCAGAGGAGACGAGAGAAAAAAAGATGAGAAGAGAGACAGAAAAAGATATAAAGGTACGAGAGCGAGAGTGGGATGCTGAGCTGAAGACAGAGAACAAGAGACTCGCTTGCTTGCTGAGCAATAGTGGACGGACGGCATGCCGCCACTCCTCCATGTAGCTCTCCATCTCTTTTTTCTTCTCCCCCCCCCTCTTACCATTTCTTGCTTGCTCGCTTACACGCGCGCTCCTTTACTCCCGTGTCACGACTTTTATTCGCCACGGGCCGCCCGGCTGCCTGCCTTCTCCACGGGTTCTTACCTCCTCGGCGGCTCGAGTCTCTTGCACGACGGTGCGCGCGGCAAGGATAGCCAACGAGACTAGCCAGTCGAGTGCCGCGTCTCGTTCGCGAGAGCCGCGCACGCACGCACTTACGGAAATTATCCGCGATTACGAGAGAAGAGATTCTTTACAATGTCGAGGCGTGAGAAAAGTATTAAAAGAATGCTGTTACTCTGAATTGGATTTTTTGATTATTATCACGAGAAATCAAATTTTATCTATATAAAATTATTGATTTATAATGTTTATATTATTATGTAGTGCTATGTAGAATTTTGTTTGATTGGAATGAGGTGAAAAATTATATTTAGTAACTGAAATGGGAAATATTGTTTACTTTATAAGAAATAAATGTGATGATGTACTATTATTATAGTGATTAGTACTTTCGAAAAAGAAGATAGTAAAAAAAAATTTTAATTATTTCAATAAATTGAAAAAATTCTTTTTCAAATCGTCTCTCTTAAGAAGTTTAAACCATCAAGATGTTAAAGATAAAGATATTGAATGTATCATTCAGAAAAATCACAATGAATAATTTTTTGTTAATTCAGATGAATTTTCCATGAAAAATCTTCATAAAACAGAATAGAGAGAAAGAATCAGAAACAGTGCAAGTGGTTGGCGAACGTTTGCTAAGGCACTGTGGTCTTGGAGAACGGCACGGCGCAATTCTCTCTTCGCTCTGCCTTTCCTGCTACTCTCTCGCAAGCTGGCGCAGATTTGCCCGATCGAATCTCCTTTGGAATTCTCTTTTTCTCTTGCGTTTGTGTAACTACATATGCGATGCAAGAGCGAATGCGAAATACTAAAGATGCATCCAGTTTGCCTTAATTAGTGTAATGAGAAAAGGTTTGGTTTGTTGGTTAAATTTACTTCGTTAGTTGTGTCATCATGAATAGCGGCAACGCAATTCTAGAATGTTTACTAAAAAAAGAATAAAAAACTGCGAATGAAAAAGAATATACGCACACTTAGAGTCTTTATTGACTTTTTGTTAGAGGGAGAGAAAGAGAGAGCACAAGAAAGAGCGAGACTGATAGAAGGTTGAGACAAGTGAAATCGAAAACGAGCGATAAGTCTACAATGTTGTCTACGTAAATCAACGTGAGGTGTATTTACCCACGAGACTTAAAAAGTCTTCTCTTACTTGCTTGCGTGGGCGAATAAGTGGGGAAAATGCAACGAAGAAAGTGAAGCAGTGAAAGAATCACTGCGTAATCGGTTAGAATCTCCCCTTTAGGATGCTGTCCTACTCCCTCGGGATCTCTTGCAAAATAAAAATAAACAATAATTTATAAAAAAAAACAAGTTTTGTTTTGAATCTTATCCATATATCTTTAATGGCAAGGATAACGTTGCATGTGATATATTCTCGTGACCTAGAGAATTGAAAATACGTCATTTGCTTTCATTAAAAATTCTAATAGGAAAGATTAGCCTCGCACTGTCTTGTATATTAAAAGAATAAGGAGTGGAGAAGTAGAAGTAGAAGAGGAAAACGTTATAAAATATACGGAAAAAGAAATATTAGTATTCGAAATACATGAGCCATATAATTCGAGAGTTTAAGAACGAAACGGGGATAATTCGAGGTCTACTCTCACTGACTGGATTGTCAGGGTCGAAAAGATTAAATCCAAGAAAGAAGAGAAACGAAGAACAGATCTGTGGGATAAAAAATTCGTCCAAGCTTTGATTGAGCGGCTTTTCGAGATGCAGAGGATCGATAAGTACGCTATAACAATCCCGTTTTAAAAAGAATAAAAGAATGAGTTTTAAATAAAAGTAAAGATAAAGAGACCTAATTTTTCATAAATTATGTGAAATTAAATGATATCCACAACTATTGATTGTTGATAAAAAAATCTTAAAGAAGTTAATAAAATATGTTTTTACATCATTTGTGAATGATTGAAAATAATATATTTTCTATTTAACATTGATAAAAAAGCATAAAGAAAAAAACAGGATGAAGAAGAAGAATTGGAATAATAGAATATTGATTAATAAGCAAAAATTATATAATGTTTTTCATGATGATTAGAAAAGAAAATTGCATGGTATAATATGACGAAGGAGAAATAAGTAAGAGAAATAAGAATCAGTAAAGTTGCAAGGAAGAAAGAGATAAGAATGAGATAAGAATAAGCAATTCAAGTTTATTTTGAACAGATAACGTTAACGTCTAAACAACGAATGAAATGTGCAAAGTATACACAGTGTTGTGTAAGAAATAACTAATATGAATTTGTGATTTTAAACGATATTTATTTAAATAATTAATTTTTATATTAAAATATATAGACTTTTCATTTTTTACTTTATCCAAGACGTTTTATCGACTTTCTCAAAAATTAGCTCTCGTTAAGAAAATTCCATTTGGTCGTAGTTAATTCCTTCAACTGTGCAGTTCAAGAAAAAAAGAAATATCGGTAAGATCGCTTGTGAAAAATGAGTGAACCTTCAGTTTAGTTATATTATTTTTTCAGGAAAAGTTTAAAAGAGAAACTCAAATAATGCTAGTTGAATGAAACATGTACATTTCGGATATCTGTGTCGTACATTGTGACTAGTCTGTTCTTAGTTTATTATAATTTGTGTGTACATCGTAATAGTATTTCATTGAAATGATTAAAGTATTTAGATTATGATTTGCAAATTGAATAAAAAATAACAAAATATATCTGTGAATCTGATGTAATGTTATGAAATAAACTACTTGTATAGAATATATGACGTTTTGTGCATCATATCATTTTAAAAGTGGTTATAGGTTAAATAGAAAACTTTGGTAATTGAACGACATCAGATGAGGACGCTCTCATTTGAAAATCTTAGGAGGCTCGTCGGTCGTAAGAAGGACCGGGACGAGCCATCCTTCGAACGTAGTGAGTCCTTCAAACGCATCTCTATTCGAAAAAGCTATTTGGATCGTGGTAAAAGACGTACAAGATTCCAAAAGGCTAATGATGCTTCTAATAATATAACCGCTGCTCCAGTTGTAACAATCGAAGTGTCCTCGCACACTAGAACAAAAAATGTCGTCGGTCCAACGATTGTTCAGGTTCCCGGTAGTGACAATGTTTTCGAAGACTTCAATTTGGATGAGAAAAGGGAGAAAAAAATCAATCACAATGACATAGAAGTGGTTGGAATTAATGAAAAAGTTGAAGAGGATGACGATGATGACGAGAAAAAAGTAAGAAGAGATACCCCTGCAGGCACAATCGTATACGGCCAATGGTTGAATGATGTTGACTCTTCGTATTCCTCTCGAGATAGAAAATCCAGAGTAGACTCTTACTCTTCGCAAGATTCCAAATTCAATATTGACTCCTCCAGAGAAAAAATATGTACTTCACAGGAGAATCGTCCATTTACTAAACGCAATATTGTTCTGCCACCTGTTCAAAAAACCAATGATAATGAAGATATTAGAAGAGTTTCATCAGTACTGATAGAACTCGATAAATCTCCTCATTTTCCAAGATTACAATCTAGAATTCAGCATAGGGATGAGGTGGAAAGCATTCAGACGAATGTAGAATGCAAAGTCAGAAATATTTCCAATGATTGTAAGTGCGGTGGTCTTACTACGGTAAATGTCCATTCAGACATCTGGAGAGATTCTACAACAGTCTTAACAAAAACCAGCTATTGTCTTACATCTTTAAATCAAGGTATTGAGTCTAATATTGATGATAAGTGCACCGAACGTGCTGCCATCGCTAAAACGGTTTCGGTACCGGACAAACCAATTATTAATAAAACAGACACAACATCTACGAGAACATCTGGATTCAGTTTATCTCTTTCCTTTTCTAGATTAACGACAGATATAAGAGCAGCAGCTCTAACAACCAAAAATGGATTATTTAGAAGGCATAAAAGAACATCACCAATGAAGCCCGCTCCAAGTGTTAGTACTGAGGGTTACTTTGAGCGGACAGCTGCTGCAGTTCCATCTGCTAGAAGATCTCGAAGAAGTTCTATGGGTAGTGGTAGACGAAGACCAACATATGTATCTAGAAGACGAAAAATTACTACGAATAAACCTGGACAAGTGCTTGATACTTCTGTTTGGTTTGTGCCACCAGAGAGGCGTAGATCTAATCGCCAACATGGTAGAGTCTGGAGAGAAGTTCGATGTTTGCCGCAAGAAGATGAAAAATCGGATGGAGACAATGCAGATAATAGAAGTAATAACTGGTCAAATGATTCAAACCTTTCTGATGAGTTCGATGATAAGAAGCTTTTACTATCAGGAGATTTCGAAGAGAAATCAGAAGCTTTACATAGTCCAAGAAAAGTAGACTCTGGTTCTACTCTCGATTCCTCATCCTTATTGTCAAGTGCAGCCAGTTTAATATCTTTGAAACCAAAAATCAGCGACTTTAATGAGGAAAAAATTTTCTACGAAGGATATCGAGTCGATAAATCAAAATCTATCAGGCCGATGGAGAGCAATTTCTTCGCAAGTAGTCAGTTTCTAGGTTTTGTGGCGAAAAGAGCTGCCGAGAATGCGGTACACAATCCACGGTATGATTGCATGTCATCGAGTGAAAGCGAGCTTGAAGAGCAGCGACGAGTCTTATTGGTCGTCGGTGGCAATAAAAAGGATACACAAGATGCACTCAACCTGAACGTCACTGAAGCCAAGACAGCGAATGAGAGGAGAAATTGCTCGGTTGTACTGGTAGTCGAGGGGCAGAGGTCATGTGCTGCCAACAAGCAACAAGAGGTTGGTCCTGGACAGAGAAGACGACCCCTGAGGAGAAGGTCGCAGTTGAAACGAGGTGCTGGAGTAGGAGGCAATAACACCCGCGGACAGCCGGTTTATCTAGCAAGAAGACGATCCTCCCTTCCGAGAAGACCATGCAGTAAGAGGACTTTTAAAATACATAACTGTAATTACTATTTAAATAAAGAATTGAGAATGTTGCATTAATTTAAATATAATTTCATATATTAGATTAATTATTTTTATCGAATTATTTATTTTTATATAATACATTATATATATTATAATGTAAACTATATATAAAAAATATTCAAAATAGAAGGATGAACAGTGCATTGTGTATAACAATTCTCTAATAAAATTAAAATTTTCTTGAATTTATATTAATAACAAAGATTAGTAGTCAGTTTAATGATCATAAAATATTTCATTACTTGTACGGGTTAAAAACTATACTTCTTTGACTTTTATCGTAAGATATTAATCAATTTAATATTATATGCCTTATAATGTACTAGCGATACTAATGTAATAGCGATCAGTTATATATCAATTTTAAATAAAACAGTATAAAAATGTTTAAACCAGATTGGAAAATATTGTCCAAAACTTTGTTAAATTAAATAACGTAGTACATGCAGTTATAGTACTTTTTTAAGATATTAATATATATTTAAACAAAAGAAATATTAGTTATAGTAAATTTTGGATTTTTATACTATAAAAATTATCAAAATTGAAACAATTGTATTTTCGAATATTTCTTATGAAAGTATATTATATCTTAGAATATATGTATTTATATAATTTTACAACTTTGAATAGGGATCATTTTCTTGCTGTATTCAGTTCAATATTACATAAAAGTATAAATTATTAAATTTCTATTAAAAATTCTATGAATATCAAATTGAAAATATAGAGCATCATATTTTAATATGATAATAAATAATTAATTCTTTATTATTTTTAGTACTTTAGAGTGATATTCAAATTAGATTTTCATTTTTATTTATAGATAAACGTTACATTTTTTAAAATAATAATTACAATTTAACAAAACTTAAATTTTTTTTTACGTAAATAAAATATAGATTTATAAATTAAACGTTAATAATAATTATTCTTTTTAATAATTTTCCAATAAGTATGTAACACGAATCTTTTTGTAGAAGAAAATTCATTGATAAGTTGAAATATTGAAGACAATTTATATTTGGCATGTATTATGATATAAATATTGTATAAATAATTAGCTATATCATGAACATTATTACAAAAATATTATTGTACGAAATCTTCGCTATCACACATCATTAAATGTATCGTAACTATACAAGCATCTCATTAGTCGTCCGTTACAAAAGTGTCTTCACTTTGCTACTTAAAAAACAAAAGTCATTACCGCGTTTTCTAATTTTCAGAAAAAAAATGTAGACACAAACAATCTCATGCATCATTCAATTATATACACGCACGCATATTTGTAAGGCTCGCACCGTTTGTATAAATGACGTTTTGCGAAGCTCTTTTTCTCTCTTACCACATAGCGGATCGAACTCACGCGTATCGCCTGAAATCATGCATGTACACATAGATGCACATAGCACCTACATGATTTCATATTTTCCTAAACCATGTATTTCTCCTTATCGCGAAAGATTTTCCTTTTTCCGTGAAGTTGCCGTGCGTGACGACGGAGCGTTCTGCTCGGTAAAATTTACTTCGCATACTATTGTGTTCTTTTTTCTAATCTCTCTCTCTCCCCCATACTATTTGTTTTTCTATTTATTTATCTACCTATCATATCTATCATTTCATTTTACTCTGAAATCCTTTTCTATCTTTCTTTCACTATTGCACCTATGAATGCTCTTTATTCGTCATTCTTCACCTTAATTCGCCTCGTATTGTGGGTATTCAACGATATTATTTATTTCCTATAAAATTAAATATTTAACTTCCTCCCGTTTTTTTATGCATATGCGTATGTATATAAAATATATATGAGTGTATGTATTTATATAAGTTTGACGGAATTTATCAAAATCTTTGCCAATGATTCGAAAATTACAATTAGGCCATAAAATCTTTTATTAATGCTTTATATTGCATTTTTAGCGTTTACTTACTCCTTCATTTTTCTCGTAATATTTCGAAAAAAGCTTGGAATATACCTGTGAACTCGATGAAATGGAAAGTTTTAAGGTATAATTTATTTTTTGATAAAGAAATAACTGCAATATGAAATTATTTTCGTTCATAATAAAATTATAAACAAGATTTCCGTATTGATTTCTAAATTAAATCACCAGTTGAGAACTTAATATTAAGCTTGAAATATTGTACTGAGTAGTTTTATTAAAAATTATTAGATTATTAATTTATCATCTCTTACCATAATTATGAGATAATTATGAAATAAGTTATTTTTTAATATTTTGTTATTAAATGGTTATAATTAATTCGAAACACCGTCTATTGTAGGTACATTTTTTCGATTACTACAATTATTGGATTTTATCATTAAATTTTTTTAAATTGAAGTTAAGAAATATTAGTATACACTTGTAATTATAAGATAATTTTTAATCAGCTGGATAATAAATAATTTAAAATCAATAAAATTAATTTACATTTATCGTTAAAATTGAAAGTCGGTAAGTGATTTTCAGGAGATACCGAAAAAAATATAGTCAAACATAGTTAATAGCAGTTTGTATTAAAAAAACAGTATGAAATTTTTATAAAAATAAATGATCTTTGAGATTATCTGCAAAATAAATTGATTAGTTAAAAGCAGTAATACGTAAAATTGATATTTTTCATTAACTTTTAGTTGAAAATATGAAAAAGTAATAAAATATTTTACTTTATATCTTACAATATTTTCTTTTTAATAATATTTTCTTTATAGTACTATCATAAAAAATCATTAAAAAATTGAAAGAATTAAAATGATTGAAATTCAAACTAAAATATATAGTGTGTAATGTTCAATAGAGTATTTTCGAACAAAATTAATTTTAAAATAATATTACACTTTTTTTATATGTATTGCAATAATTTTCCTGATAATATAATTAATAAATAAAATTTTGTGATTAAATGAAAATACAGATCAATGTCCGTTGATATAAGTTTATTTTCTTCCTCCCCTTTTTTATTTTTCTATTACTGATTCGCGGGACATTTACCGTGTTACTGAGCATAGCTTCACGGTATAAAGACATGATATATCTCAAATAACGCATAAATAATTAGATTTACATAATGAATAAAACGATCACTCACTGGTAAGTATGCTTTGCATGTATAAGTAACCGTGTGTATATAAACTATTTTGTTGTTATATTTAAAGATTTGCTACATCAAGCATTTCATTTAATGCAGATAAGTTCATTGTTGAAATGTTATTATTAAAAAGGTAGAATAAATTCTGTGATAAATTATTTTTACGTAGATCTTTAAAAATTTAGGAATTGATTTTAAAAATGTATAAATTTGAAGTTAGCATTAAATAGTAAAGAAATGTTTATTCTCATAGTGATCTTTAAAATTTTTGGAATATTTTAATTGATGAATGATGAAAAATTTTTGATTATATGAATCATAGTATATAATTCGACACTTTTTTTATTATGCAACAAAAATTTTAATTTACTTTATTTTTTAAAGTAAAACGAAATATTCAATATTTTATTTCAATTCTACCATTATAACAAAAGTAAACGGCATTTTTATTATGACGTTGCATAATGTTTTTATGAATTTAATTTTCGCTTTATGTTCAAAAGGTTACATGATGAAGATGGATGTACTTGGAATCATTTTTAAAAAATTTTTTTACATAGTATCAAAATATTGTCTTTTAGAATTTGTTCATTCTGCATTAATATTATATCTGTTTATATAGAATTTTTAGGAAAGTTTGTAAAATGTCATTTTTTTAATGGATGTTCAGTGTATTAAATAGTACATTAATAATTGTAATACATATACTAATACATATCTATTCATAATCTAATACATATATTACAATTATTACATAAATAATACTCCTACTTTGAAAATAATTTTTTGTAATACTATATATAGCCGCATATGCTAACTTATGCTAACTACTTAGAGATGTTGAATTTTGAAATGATATTTCAAAGTTTTCAAGTACTTGAATTCAAGATATATTACATTAAACACATTTTAAGAATTTAAATATTATTAAACAGTTTAATTTATCGAAAATAACCAAAAAATCACACAACATTTACCAATTTTTAAGAAAGGCCAATCATTACAGCTTTGATTTTTCTCATTCATCGAAATATTAAATTGAACTTATGCTATAATATTAGGTCTTATTAGCTGCTCGATACACGGATGAGCGATTTCTCTTTGAGATTGTCGATGCGGTGGTGGCGCGATCCATTGTCGATCGCGTTCAATATATATACTGGTTGATTTTTGCACAATAATGAGATAATACTATTCATACATTCGTTGTGTTAAGAGTCTTCGGTTGTCATTTTGTGTGCATATGTGTACTTTACGAAATCTGCTTATGTTTATATATCAGCGTCATTATAAATTCGTAGTTTGCAGTTACTGATTTTTTTTATACAGTATTGAATTCTTTTTATTGAACCTATTTTATTTGATGAGTTTAAATAACTATTGTCAAGAATTGATTATGATGAAATAAATTATACGTATACACTATGAAATTCCATTTTAATCTACATAGCAAATATATTTATATCTTTGTAATCGTTATTACGAATAGTAAATAAATGTTTTCTAAAATAATTTCATAATATTTGTAAGTGATACCGTTAAGATGCGAATAAAAACGAAATTTCAACTACTTTTTAAGTATTTTCTTATCGGTAAACATTTTACAGAAATATAAAACATTAACAGAAAAAAAAATTCCTTAACGTAAATTTCATATGCATGTTTTGATACGAGTAAGGCTTGATCATTACACATTTGTAAAAGTATTTGATCTTGGCAGAAAGATAAAGATTCGCATGAAAATTTTTTAATTTTATATTATTATTTATTTATTTATTTATTTATTAAAATATTTATTTTTATATAGAATAAAGAATAAAAAGTGTTAATAAAATAATTAATTATTTATTAGATTACAAAATTTTGTCAGTATATATTTATACGTTAGCTTCTCATCGATATTAAGTTGAAATTAAAATTATTCTTACATAATATTACCATCTTCGTTGGAATTGTATAAAAAAATATAAATTTTTATAACAAAACTTTTTTTGCTTATTTTGTCATACGATATTGAAATTATATTTCAGGAATAAAATATACATTATCTACGTAATAACTTTATAATTTTTTTGACTATTATAATTATTAAACTGAAAAAATAATGCTATATTGGCAACGTTGCTATTTTATGTAATATACTATTAAATTATGCCGTTAATATTTTTCTTAATAATATAATATAAAATTATATTCATAGTTTATGGAAATATAATATACTCGTAATTTAAATATTTATAATTATTTATACATAAGCATTTACTGTTGAAATAAGTGAATGTATATTTAAAAATTGAATTTTTTATATAATTTATATAATGTTTCGTCGTTGCAAACTTCAAATTTAATTTAATCACTTTGAAGGTAATTTTATACGTGACAAAAAATGGTTAATTTTGCTTAAATACATTTCTATTATTCTTAAGTAATGTATTCTAAACTAAGGTAAGTATGAATGAAAAACTGATTGCAGTAAGTGACAATGATTATAGATTATATTAAAATTGAATATTACACGACTTTTATTACTTTACTGAATTAACTGAATTATTATCTTTTCTATATTATTTTCCTTTTGTTACAGGAGACATCACGCAAAAAGGTTACGAGAAAAAGCGGACGCGTCTACTACAACAGTATGCATCAAAACAACTTGGTGAGTCCCTTAAGACACTTTTCCTTTTTTCTCATTACATCACGTCTGTTTGTTATATCTTGTGACTTCACACTGTTTATAATTACTATTTTTCTTTTCACCGTTTGCTCTTGGTCTGGTTCATGACTTGTATTTTTTTCTAACATTTTTTACTTCTCTTTCATTAAAGCAACAAAAAACAGTTTTTTAAGTTATGCACTTTTGCACTAATAGTAATTAAGAATTTATTTATGTTTGAAAAAATATGTTGTATTGAAAAATGAAAATAAATTATTATAATCCACACGAGAGAAATGTTAATACATAAAATGCTTTAAAGTTAATATTTACGTACAAAATATTAATTTTAAATATTTTATTTTTATTTTACTCTTTTTATAAATTTTTTTAACAATTAATTAACAAAATTAAAAATGTATTTTATTTTTAACATTTTAAAGCAATAAAATAACCCATCCTGAAATCTTAATAAACCAATTCAAAATCTTATTGCAAAAGTATGAATCTAAACAATTTAAAATTATTAATAAAATTTAAATGAATTTATTCGGTGTTAATGCGATTGTCGCATGAATAATCGATTCCTACAATCTTTTTGAAGATAAAAAGGGATAATGTGAATATTTTTGATCGCACGTAAATATTTTGAATGGAGCTCTTGTAGAAGCGTTTGAAAATTCAGATATTTAGTTGTATTAGATCAGAACAAATTATTTAATTATATTAAAAAAGTTTAATGTATAGTTGATATTAATTTTAAATTATAAAAAATCATAAAAACTAATATTACTTATTTTTGTTTATTTTTAATGAAATATAAGGTCCTTGAAATTGAATGAGCAGAACATTGTAAAATAAAAATTTTATTGTATATATTTATCTAAATATATTACAGAATAGAAAATATCAGTGAGAATTAATAATAATTTTCATTATTAAGAATAAACTATCAAAGAAAGAAAAGGGTTATGAAATAATTTGCCTTAGTTCCATAACTTAAAAAACTACGAAATATATACCTTTCTCTATTTATGTTGTAGAAATCACTTCTAAATTATATTCTTAAATATTTCTTTTCATTAAAATACGATTTGTCATGTTCATGCAATTGAAAAAATATCAATATTGATTATTTATCTTTTACTTTGATCAACTACTCCGAAGTTCACGTATCATACAAATACTTGGTTCTTGCGATTAAAGAAAAAAGAAGCGTTTTTCCAACCACGCATCTTAGTGCCTTCTAATTATAATCATGCATAATATCTATACACAATTGTTGCACAATGTCGTTCGTACACCTTCAATCACAACGAAAAAAGCAATGATAATGTACTAACCAAGAAGTATACCATTGACGATAAAAGGCCAGCATCTAATATTGGCGCGTTAAAAAATGTCTGACTGGCGAATCGTAAGGCAAACTAGAGAAAAATGACAAAGCTACTTCCAAGAGAAGCTGAGAGATTGGACTGTGCATAACGTGTACGTGTAACATGGGCGACCATAGTCCGACGGGTATCGTGGTCGTGGCGCTTATTACGATAGACCCTCACAAAGCGATGCATAATATAAACTGTAAACAACTAAGAATGTTCTTTGAGAATACGAGTGTATTTTAACGTCGCTTTTTTCATTTTTTAGATTTTTATGCAATATGTTTTGTATTTAAATAATTCATCTACATTTAAAAAGTAATTTTAAAGCTTAAAACTATCATAAAATGAGCTTCAAATGTATTATTGTGGATAATTCCATTAAAGATTATGTTATAATTTTACAAAGACTGAGTATTTTATATGATCAAGTGATTTTCCATGAAATTAATAAAAGTAGAATACTCTAATCATAAGAATAATTTATAAATTGTAAATTGAGCTATCTAAGATTTTTAACTAGTTATTATCTAATTTATTTGTGAACATTATAAAAAAATTTATAATGATAATTTATAAATTTAATGATGGAAAAAAGTTGGTTTCAAATAGTTACTAGATAATTAGTGAATTTACATAGATTGATTTGAATTTATGTGATATAGTATATATCCTTGGAAATATTGCTTAATATGTAAGTAGTAATTAAATGAACAATTCGATGACTCAAGGTGCACTAGTAGTCAAATGTACTAAAAAGAAAAAATTTTTTTTATTGTGATGCAGTTTTCAAGATATTGTATTAATTATGTTCATTAAACATTGCTCCAAACAATTCATTATATAATAAATATTTGTAAATTTATTTTTTATTTTTTATTATAATTATCACTATGATAATTTAATCTAATATAAAACTACTTATTCTATCTTCATTGTGTGTAATCCCTTAATATAAATATAAATTATATCAATTTATTTACACGTGACGACAACATTAAATAACATTCATTTTTAATAAAAAACATTTAGTTTTAATTAGAAATCATAAATTATTTCTATTATTCATTTACTAGAATATATATTTGAATATTGAAATAACTAATAGAAATTATGAATTAATTTTTATGAGTATATATAATTTATGATGAATCTTTACAATGCAAAGTTTTTATGTAAACAAAAAATTCAAATTACGTACGTGTTTGTTCTAAGTACTTCATAAATTATTTTTGAAATTAATCTAGTAATGAGATGAATACTTAATAATTCCGTATACTATTCCTGCTATATTTTTAATATTAATGTAATTTTTGTAAAAAGATTTTTGATATATTTGTCAGAAAAATTTTTAGTTTCCAAGACATTCTACAACGCTACCTGTATCGAATGCCTTTGGCCAATAATGTGAGTCATCTTCTCGGTTTGCCGACACACGGGTCGCACAAACACACTTATTTTTCTTTTTCGTTTTTCACTTCAATCAAATCCGTGTTCACTTTTCTTCACAGTGCCTTATAATTCACGACGCGTGTCGTAATCGATTCTCTCTTCGTCTTAGCTACGCTCAGTCTCGCACGTTATTATAAACCCGTATTGTCGTGGCCACTGTACGTGCACGCGAATGTGTCCCTAGGGAAGAGAAAAAACAAGCGTCGCGTGTCCGCCTCGCTTGCGTAAATTTTTATGCGTTGCTTTTGCAGCATTCCGTGAGTAAGTTCTGCTTTGAAAAGCGTGCGCGTACGAGAGTTTGATACACGAGGTGCGTGTTCCGATTCACAGAGGAAGAGCATGCCTCCTCGGAAAACAATAGCATGCGCGTTCGTACGATTTGATCTTTGGTAGTTCAGGGCTTGAATAATAAAACAGCATCTCGGGCGCTAAGACACGTTGCGATGTCGCTCTTTTTTCGCGTAACGCATTCTTGAGGAGAGTACGATGCACCATTCGTAATTATCCTCGTTAAATTTAATAAAACGTGCATTGCAATATTAACTAACTTCAAGGTGCGCTTACACTATTAACACTTTCCATAAACAGAATTTTATCCATTGTATTAATAACCAAATATCTGTCCATTTATTTGGTAAACTTTATACAATATATGTATGCACTCTGTAGTTTTATTCAAAATCTGTTGGCATTTTTATGTTTATATATTCTATAAATGTTGTATCAAAATAACAACAAAAGAATAATCCAATGTCAACAAATATTACTGTTATTTCGGTTATAATATTACTGGACGAGAAATGTTAAAATCATAATTGTATTAAAAACTAATATTTATTTAATTATTAGAATTATATGTTAAACCAATGATTATATTATTGGTACGACGATTGAATTTTCATAAAAATATATTTGGGAAACAATGCACCATTATTCAATATGAAGACATTCCTCTTCCATCAATATTAGTATTAAAATTAATCTTTTAGAATAGTATCCTCAAAATCAATTCGATAATTGCATGAACCAATAAATGATATTTATTGTTTAAAGAAAAATCAATATTTTTAAATAAAATAATAAATATTATTTTTGTTCAATATATAAACAAATTTTTTATGTATCTTCATCTTCTATGAAAATATTGGAACGTCAAAACAATGATAATTTAAAATTATTATACGGTGAATGCAAAAATAATATTGCAGTACAATCATTGAAATCAACGTTCCTAATTATAACATAAAAGAACTTATTTCATGATACGAATATAACAAATACATATTCTCACGATATTATGTGCATACGAACTTCCACATTTTTTGCCACGAGACACTTCCTTGTCTCTTATACTATTATATTCTTAAAAAAGGGAAACTACTTTAAATATTTAAAAATATTTTTAAAATAAAAAATGATAATTAAATACTACGAATTGAAAATTTTTTAAAATAGTTTAATTTTATTTAAACAATTAAAAATCAGTACAATTTATCTTCTGATATGTTTATACACGTATATCATAGGAAAAAATATATTTAAGCAATTTTTAATCCATGTTCATTACATATTTCTGTAAGTATTATAAGCTTCTGCTATTTAAAATCATGGTGGAATCTACAGAAAATAACAAGATTATGTATTTAATTTAAATTGTGTACATCCCGTTACTTAGTATAAAAAGTCTTGTTAGATTTTATTTTTGTAGTGTTTATATATTTAAATTATTTTATACCGTCTTAAATTAATTAGTTCTCTAAAAATATACGGAGATTATAATAAAAATTTGTTATTTTAATGATTATATACATTTAATATAATTATATATGAGTTAATAAAGTATTTAAAAAATATTCATTTCAGTATTTCATACTTTATGTTAAACAAATTTTCATACAAAGTATTTTATGTGTTATTATAATCTTTTAAAAGCTTTCTTATTAGTGTATTAATTTTTTATTAAACCAGTTAATAATGTATTTACTATATTTTATTAATATCTAAAATATTACATAATGTACTTAATTATTTGTATAACTCAAATCATTAGTAGTATTTCTTGATTAATTTGGGTGACTTTCACTCTTAAAAAGGATCAAGTACTGCACTTAAAATTATTGCTTATTTTGTGTAGTGCAAATTTAAAATATTCCGTGAATTACACTAAATTCTAAAAATATTTTTTACTGGTTATTATTAATTTTTCTTATTACTTTAATGTTATAAATTAATTAATTAATACTTTTGTTATATTCTAATTTTTGTATAAGCCTTACTTAATACATATCTTTTGCACTATTTTAAGATTTAAGTTAGTCAAAAACAACATTCAAATTATTATTTAAAATTATAAAATTATCATTAATTGAATTAGTTGATTATTACATATTTACTGTTTAAGTCTACATCATTTGTTTAATATTTAATCTGATGTATTGATGCAACGATAAGGAACTTAAATATCCATTCGCCTTTTAACAAGTTTTTTTATTATTCTTATAAAACATTGAGGGAATATTCAATAATCTCATTTACGGTTTTAAAAGTCCGATTGAATAATAATTAATCATGAGTGTGTATGTAGTAAATAAACATAGAAGCCATCTGCTACGCAAGTGCGATCGTTGTACTCTTTTTACTCCTTCTTATCATTTTTTTTCTTTGTTTTACATGACAAATAGAATATCAGAAAATTTCGGTGTGGAAATAGCAATGTGTCGGAATAAGTTACAATGAAGTTTATCCCGTGTTAACAGCAAAGAACATTGACGGTAAGCAGGCGCGTCACGCAAAATGACGTTGAGAAATCTGTAAACTGACTTATTGCTATTCTTGGATTGTTTAGTTTTTGTGCGCGCGAGGACGATTTAAAGTATAGAAAGAATAATATAATTGCTATGAATTGCCGCTGTATTCCAGTATATTTTTTTTGTTTTAGAGCTTCAGAAGAAACATGTCCCTTGTATTATTTGTCTTGTTTGTTTTTGAAAAAAGAAAAAAACAACAATTAATTAATATATTGTGAAAACTTATTATTCTTATGAAGAAATACAGTGTCAAACAAAGGGATTTTTAAGTTTATGTTTAACTATATTTAATATCAGTGTTGATTGTCAAAATTTAAATGACACCTTTCAATGATATTTTTGATTGCATTCAATGTTGTAATTTTAAAGACAGTTCTGAGATTTTGTATAACGAAGTCATATAAATTTAACAATTTATTTGTTGGATAAAGTTGATTTGTTATGAAAATTTTCAATGACTGAGACAGTTTGGTCCTTTGTATTAAAAAAATAATTGTTTTACTTTTTCCTGGTTTTTAAGATTTTAATAAGAAATAGTTAATTTACTACTAACTAATTTTTTATTAAATAATTTACTTAAAATAAAAATTAATTGTTTTAAAAAGCAAAATATATTTTTTGTTTTAATATTATATTTTATTATAATATTTTGTTTTAATAATATTTAATTTGTTTGAATATTAATTTGTTTGCAAAAATGCTTTAAAAAATTAGTTTCATATTATAATAATTAGTTTTCTATCATTAAAAAAAATTTTATGAATTATAATATTACTAAATTTCCAATTTTTAATACAATAGTTTGATATGTATACAAAATCCAACATCAGAATAAATCATTTCTTTTAAAATTCAATCTTAAGGTTATCTTTAACACGAATTTTTAAATTATCCCCCTCAATTTGCATAGTAATTTTAATTAACGAAGTAAATTTATGCGCATATGCGTAAATGTGTAATCAAATTCCATTAGTGTCAATTTTCTGCAAGTGAAATTTATAATAAAAAAGATAATAATTCAAGATTGTTAACTTCACTAAATGTTTTTATAAATTATACTTTTAGTAGTGCATAAAATATTAACTGACAAAATTTTATTTCTTATACCAATAACGATTTTTTTACAAAGAAAATTTTTGGGGGCCTCTTATAGATAAAAGAATTTAAAATGAAAAAATGTATTATACACGAACAAAATTTTATTATTTAGAAATAGATGACAAATTGATGACACAAACATGTGATTTCAACAGACCCTTTTTATGATATATAAAATAAAAATTAGTGATTTATTAAACGATGCTAAATGTCCAATTTTTTCAACGAATTCAATAGTAAATAACTAGATATTGATTTAACGCTTATAAGATATAAACAATTTATGCAATTGTACATCATATTAAAATATTTTTATAAAATCACATATATAAATTTAACGTGTTGTTGTATTTTTTTTAGCAATTTAAGTTAATAAGTTGAAGACTTAAAATACAAGTTTATCTTAAGACTGAATTATATTATATTATTTTGAAATAAGATCTCACTATTAATGAATCTAAATTAACTTCACTTAATAAAATCTTACGAAACTATAATTAAGATACAATTAGTATATAACTATTAAACTAATTATTTTGCTAAAGCGTTTTTATATTGATCAAAAATTGCATTTATATCCTTTATTTCAAAGTATATACTCTTCCATGAAAATAGCGATATAAAAACATATCCATCAATCATGTAATTCTGCGTTGCGTTTGTAAAATAAGATGAGTTTAGTAGAACGAAAGTATAAAAAAGCGAAATCAAGCTTGTTAAAATCACCTACATGGATGTAGGCGCTAATTAATCGTATTAATAAATGTCTTACGTACTGAAGTCCTTTGCCTTATATACTACATAAAATTTAGACGTATCGTTTGGAAGATATCTAATAAATGGATCCTCGTTTTGTGTTTCTGAAAGTTCTAGAAATCTGGTTGTATTGAAAAGGTAAAATTTTTATGACTAAAATTGAGTTTGAATGTTTAAGGACTACGTGAAAATTCGACTTAGCGTGTAATTGCTGTGTCTGCTACTCTTTCAAAACTATCGTTTTTATAAATTTATTTAGGTCATATTTAAAAATAAAAATTCATTTTAATGGGTAATAAATATTAGTAGGAATATTAAATGATATATTTGTATACCACTGGTTTGTATTGCACTAATATAATTTTATAAAGAGTAAAAAATGTAAATTGAAATAAAGATAACTAAAATTATTTCAAATGTTTCTTTTAACAGAACATCTAAAAAAAGACAACTAAATAATTTAGCAAAAAATGATAATTGGACATTTTTATTTTAAACCAATATTTTAAATCCAATAATCTAAAATAAAAATATGTTTACAAAGTGTAAGTGAATTGTTATCATATTTGTAGATAAAATAGTTTGGAATGTTCTCTGTATTTTACTAATCAAATTCTCACATCATATATATAATGTATATCAATTTCTGATTTCTAAATATAATTTTTTATTATAAATATAATTGTAAATACTTTAATAGTAAAATTTAGTTTTCTTATTACAAAAAAACTTTCCTGTATATGAAAAGATATTTCATAATAATATTGGAACAATTTTATAAAGTATACATACGTATAAGCGTAGTACCTTATATAGCATAAATACTTTCAAACTCATCAAGTGTACTAATTAATTAATTAATTAATTTTTTTATTCATAATAAAAAATAAATCTATTCTTAATAATTATTATTCATATATTATAACAGTATTATGTTGAAAAAATTAATAAGTAACTTTAATGATTAATCATAATAAGTAACATCTTTTTATTTGATTTCTATAACATTTTGTAAAACAGTATTCATAAATTATTTTCAAATAATGAAAAAATTTAAGTTTCCATTTTTTCGAAAAAACTATAAACATCTCGACATGAAATAATAAAATTAGTTGCAATAAACGATTTTTCTTTTATCACAAAGTTTGTAAAAAGGTCGAAATCGTGAAAATACTTTTATTTAATTTATATTCTAAATATGTAACTAGATTAGTTTATAGTTTATAGATAGTTTTTTAATAAATTTGAAGTAAAATAACGTACGATTAATAGGTAATAAATATAATTATCTTTTAGAATTTTGTTAGATGTTTAAATTCTTTCGTTATAATTTTTCAGTTTTATAAATTTAAGTTAGGTTACAAATATTGAGATTATGAAAACTTTAGTATCAAGTGTGTTTAGTAGCAAATTAATTGTATTATTAGGATCTTATTAATTATAAAATTGGAAACAATTTATACATGAATGCAATTAGTATCCACTCTGGTTTTTAAATTTTTTCGCGCCTAAACTATGAATTTTCTAGATAATGTAAAAAGAAGGGTTTATTTTGTTTAATTTGACAATTTAATGCATAATTTTCTATGGATAAATTTTCTATAAATATCAGATAATATTTAAAATTAATAGGAAAATATTATCATGGGAAAAACTGTTTGATATTTTATCTAAATACTACAGTTCAATTTATATTGTAATTCAAAATAGAATTTCGATCAAGTTCCAACGCAGTTAAAGACTCCTTAGTGTAGATTTCTCTTTTATTCAGATTTCAAAGTACGTTAAGAAAATGTTTTGCCTTAATAAAAATTTTTCAAACGCTCACAATTCACTCGAAGAAAATTACATTTGATAGCAATAGAGTGTGAGAGTCTGAGGCTAAACCTCTAGCGTCCAGCTACTTCCTCAAGATCATTTTAATATCTCTCACGGAAGACAAGAAGTCCTGATTAAAATCGCATCCGTTATACGTCGGCCGTTCTTGAGGAACATGTTGGGCCAAGACTGGTTTGATGTAATTTCGCTTATTCACGAGCAAAACGAAAGCTATCATTGATCAAAATGGAAAGCAGCAGGCGGGCACAATCGGAGTATTTTGAAAATGCAATGTGCGCAAAAGCTACCCTTCAGTACACGAGTAAACGCACGGCAGCATTCCTCGATGAGTCGTGGCTGTGATCCGCGCGGTAGTCGCTAGAAGCATGGCTCGTAAGTGCATCTCATCTACACGTGCACTTACACATGTGAATAGCGCACAAAGCCGCAGTCGGTATTATACCTGCCGGCGAGTAACTGCATATAACACGCGGAAGAGTCGCGACAGCCGAAGCCTTTTACATAAGGTGATTCCAAGGTGCGATCGCTTCTCCCTTCCACTCACTCTCTACACACACACACACACACACACACACACCTTTAATTCTGTTGGCATAACCTCTTCTGAGATTTGCAACATGCTCTACACTTGTGTTGTATACGTTCAAAGTCGATTTTTCACAGCCGCCAGTCAACTGCTTCTTCTTTTACTTCCCATAGTTCTTGTGGCAAGGACGAGTATGCATACATGTGTACGTATATTAGGCAGAGAAGAGTGGAATCTTTCACTGCGGGAAAGGTACAAAATATATCGCAGATCAATAGACTTTTGGAAATTCATAAAGCTACGTCAAGAAATTTTCCGCGCTGTACGTGTGTACTCGCACTAGAGCGAAGGAAGATGCGTCGTCAAGATTATGCTGGTGTGAAATATTCGGCGATATTGATATTATTTCGTATTTCTAACTGTTATTTATGATTTTCTCTGTTTCGTTTTTCGAAGTCTTATGGATGGGAGGTAGAAAGCTGTAAATAATGCTTAGATATAAGTAAGTAAGCGTGGGTCGTTGATAGGGTAACGGCAATATCATGTGCTGCAAAGACTAGTAGAAAGTGATGGTTTTTCATGACATTTATTGTTCAATGCAATGCACTTCAATCAATTCTTTTAATTGATAATGATAACGACGGAATGCTATGAAAAATAGTGTGAACCTAATTGTAAGAATCATAATATTAATAAAATATTATTATTTTTCCTATTTCGTATAGTCGATCACTTTATAGCAAGATTATTAATATTTTCAGTAAACTACATTAATTTTGTATATGATACATAAATTAACTAACTTTATTAAATCCAATATTTAACATACTTTATTGTAAAATTACTATGTATGTTTTATCGAGAAAATTATGTATAAAATACATTTAAAATAACAAATTCTGTAAATAATTAGTATCATTTTAATTACCCAAGTTTCAAATATTTGAATTGAAAAATTGATAAAAATTTAAAAAGTTTGATATATCAAGCAATGTAATAATTACTAAATTAAAATAGCAATAAAAATTTAATATAATACAAGTTTTAAAATTAAACCATTTACATATTCTTTTAAAAAAGTATATAGATTAAATAAAATCAAAAAGAATAAATGGAAATGTTGCACGATAAAATATAATTATAAAAAAAAAATTGACTTAGTAAAATGGCATAAAAAAACAAAAAGTGATATTTCAAACTAATCGATTTAAAATTATTTACTTTAATTGCATAAAGAAACAAAAAAGAAACAGAAAAGAATAAAAATGAGAGAGAAATATGAGAAGAAAGAAAGAGAGGAAGGGTGAAAGTCACAGAGATAGATTGAGTTGGAGAGGAAAAGAAAGAATCATTGACCAAGGGGTACTTAGCTCACGTAACGTATGTGCAAGCCGCTCATACCTGCCAATGTAACTGCACATTGAATACTTCCGTATCTTCTTTTGGGACGTATTCTCGCTCTCTATCTCTCTTTCTCTCTCTCACTTCTTTTTCATCTTTTTCATTTCTAATTTTAGTTTTCTTTTCATCTATATTTTCATTCACTTCTTTTATTTTTCCGTTTTTTATGTGTTTGACTATTATTAGGTTATTCATTCACGTGATAACTTATTCTGTCATCTTATTGTAATCATGACTCTTGAAAATTGCGTTTGTATCGAATTATATAATTGTAGTAAGGCAAGATTAAATAAAATATCTTTAAAATTTTTTTTTCTTAATATTATCAAAAAGTTTTGAGAAATTTTTTTTTTAAAATAAAATATGTTATTTTTATTACTAAATTATAAAATTATAGAGCTAACAAAATATTTTAAGTAGTTTTTTAAATTGAAAAATATATGAATAATTATTTTAATAATCTAATTTGTATGTTAGTTGTAGAAGAAAAATAAAATGAGAAGTTCGAACGTAAAAAAACGCATGACACAAATTCATTTTTATTATTTCTATTTATTAAAGTTTCACTTATACAGCTTACTGATTTGCCTGTGTGGAATTCCACGTCAGAACGTGGGCGACAAATACCTGGTGATACGAGTTGAGAAGCGACATCAGGGACGGGCGAGATCATTCTAGAGGCCTTATTGTGCAAACGTTCAAAATTACGGCATACGGGTAAAATGTTGAGCTAAGCGCGTTAATCGCAAACGCATAGCCTTTTGCTCTTCTCGCCTTATACGATACTCGTAAATGAAGTTGCAACACGATGCGACGCCATGAACCAAAACCGAAAATGAGCGCAAAGTCAGCCTTATTATGCGCTGCTCTGCACATTCATACTTTAGTGGGAGCTTTTCTGAGAAAACTAATATATGTTAGTGATAAACAAACAATATTGACTTAAAGCCTAGAGTGACGACATATTAATGCTTCCGTTATTCGAGGCACACTTAGAACATTTGTCTATTTCACTTCTGCTCTCACTTCTATTTGTGTTTATATTTACGCTAGTCATATTATGGATTGCGTAATGAGAGTAAAATATTTATATACTTATTTTATGGCTACATCATCTGCTTTCGTTTATACTACTTTTATATAAATTGCTTTTTTGGTTAGCATAAGGTGAAAACAGACTCATGAGTTTTAGTTTTTTTTTAAATAAATATTTTATGATAATATGCATTGTTTATTATGTTTTCTTTATAAAAATAATGCTTTTTAAACGTTCACAAACAAGTAAAATCTTTTCGTATTTATTGTATATACAATAAAATGGCTCCCAAGCATTATACAATTTAGTCATAATTAATAGTTTATAGTAATGAAATATTTTGTAATATGTATGTATTATTTTGTAAATATTTTGTAAATATAGTATGTAATGAAATATTTTGTTTCAATGAACAGAAAAATTCCTGATTATATAATTGACACGTGCTTTCTAAATTTATTACATAGAAGTTTTTACTTTTCACGTGAATTATCCATTCGGAATTTTATGAAAAGAAACATTTATAATGAATGTATTTTCAAAAGAAGAACGTTTTTAGCAGCATCAATGAAACAACAGGATAATATCAAAGCACTATTTTATAAAAATTAAATTATTTTTAAACAATATTGAACGAGTAAGTAGTTTAACTCAAGTTACGAATTTTCAAAAATTTTTTATTTTTTATTTAAATATTGTTTTTTTTTTGTTCTAATTTCAGAAAATTATAAAATGAATAAGTATATTATTTATGATAAAAATCTAAATATTATATATTTTTTTATATCATAATTGCATTTTTAAAATAACAGAAACAAAAATTATCAATTTAAATTTTATAGAAATATTAGATTAGATTATAGAAAAATATCTAAGTGTATTTGCTCGTAAATAAACTTCCAAGATTAGTTTTATGTAATCTTCTATATATTTCATATATAGGATTTTATTTTGTCATTTCTAATTTTTATTTTAAAACTTGACTGATTTATCTACCAATGACTATCTGATTTTCAAACAATCGGTGTTAAAAAGAAATAATACATTTTAATTATGATTGCCTGAATTATTTATAATTAGATTAATTTATATGTTTTTTGTGGTTTAGAACATAAAATTTTTCGAAATTCTTATGAACTTCAACACATAAATATAAATAATTTTAATAAACATAGTTATGCATTTAATTTACAATATCATTGACTAATTTGTTGTTGTATTAAATATGTTTTAAAACGTATATTTCTTATGAAATCTTATAGAGATTTTTTGTACTGTACTCTAATTATCAAAATGTAATTTTTTAATTTCAATTCTTTTTAACAATGAATGTTTTAGCGACAAAAGATTATCTGAAAAATTTCTGTAAATAAGAAGTATGCTGTTTTACTAACCAAAATAATACAATACTTTACAAAAAAATATTTCTTGAATTTAAATTACTCGAATTATATCAGGTTTACATCACATCACGTAAGTTGAGTTTCAATAAACTAATTTTGAAAAGTTTTCAATTTATTCACAAAAAAGTGTCAATAAAGTGAGGAAAAGCAACTATACTTTCAATTCCTATAATAAACTTAACGATTCATTTAAAACTTATATGATTTCAGTAAAGTCTAATTTTTCGAAGTTTGTGTCGAAAGAATATTCCATCTGAATATATTCCTAATATTCTAATAATTTCTTGATCCATGATAAAATATATCTCTTTAATTTAATTTTTTATAATAAATTCATTTTTATAAATTAAAAGATTACACATTTGAAACGTTCTGAATGGTAATTGA
Source organism: Wiebesia pumilae (assembly GCA_018907045.1). NCBI lineage: Eukaryota > Metazoa > Arthropoda > Insecta > Hymenoptera > Agaonidae > Wiebesia > Wiebesia pumilae. Next base: position 73,594 of record JACCHZ010000172.1, on the reverse strand, counting down.
TTTTAAAGAATTCACATTATTTTTACGTATTTGCGTATTACAATATTCGAACTTACACGTTTAAAATAAAATATTCAACACGATATATGATACTATGAAAGAAATTTTTTACTTACATTCTAACAATGAAAATTTTGAACTTATCGCATTTCTCTATGCGTACATACGATGACCATTGATGGTTATACAACCATGATAAAATGAGCAAAATAGCAAATTCTAAGCACATACTTCTGTCTGTTCTTTTGAAAAACGCATGCGCAGGCGGGAATAATGGGAGCGGTGGCGGCGGTGGTGTTGGTTTCGAAAGGACAAGTTTCGGCAGTGGCAGCGGCAGCGGAGGTGGTGGTGGTAACGGGAGTGGCGTCAACGTCAGCGGGCGTCCGCAGCCACGCGCTCGACGCACTCAGCGTCGCGTCACTCACTCTGAAAAGCGCTATCACTCAGGTAGCATTGAAAACGACGATTTTTTCTTCTTGCCCATTTTGTGCAGTTGCATAGATAAATTTTCATCTAGATGTGCTCAGTCGAATGTTTTATTACATTTTTCACTTCTAAAAACTTTTTTAAGTTTTAAAATAAAGTCATTCCTTAAAAAATTTAAAACATGAATTAAATTTTTGTTAGTAATGTAAGAGTATACAAGTGCATGCTCCATAATGATTTAATAACACGATAACTAAAATCAGTCAAATATAACCAAGCTTGAATAAGTGTACGTATATGTGGATACCTAAGTTTGTGTACTAGATAATTTCATTAATTATAATCATATATTACTAAACATTTTCTATAATAAAAAAAAAAAAATCGTTCTATAAAAATAAAATAAACCAAAAAATATTTTATGTAATGAATTTATTTATTATAAATTTCTGATTATAAGGAAGTTGAAAGATGTAAAATGAATCAATGTTACTTACCATAAACCAGTGGCAATATTTTGCTATTCAGCTATTCTTGTTTCAATACGATTATCCCCATGGATTACAAATTTTTATAGTGCAAATTAAAAAAAAAATAAGTACAAATAAATTTATTGTATCGTGGCTTCGTTATTATAAAGAATGGCATTTAAAAGATTTAAAAGTACATTTAGATGTAATGAAATTAAATCTTTCTGATTTGCTTGTTATTGCTCTGTCTTAAATTATAAATGTTTTATAAATAATTGGATTTATTTAGTTTAAGACAACTATTTATATATTTATTATTGCGATATGTAAAAAACCTTTATAAATATTAGTTTAATTCACTTTTTAAACTAATAATATCATTTTATAAATTATTAACTTATCATTCACAAACATTAAATTAAATACGAGATTTAAGATATATTCGATGATTCATGTGCAAGAACATTCTATATAGATTGCTTAAACTGAATAGTCTATATATTTAATTGTAGTTTTATTAAGTTTAATATTGTGATTCAGAAACTATTAAATGATATTTTCTTACTATTACAAAACCGACTTTGACTGAGTCTTCTACTTGAACCAATTAATTGGTGTCGCATGATATTTATTTCCTTTTTTATATACTCGTTATTGTTTATTTTAAATATCGTATATGCATTAGAGAGTTTCAGCAGAATAAATGATAAATAAATAAATGTTTATAATTGGACTATTTTAAAAAATGAATTAGAAGCGTTTAAAATGAACGAAATTTACAACTACAAATATACAAAATGTAACTTGGAAAAAGGTAATTATTTCAGATATTTTTAATAATATAAAATAGTGTGATTTCTGGTAATTTAAAAATAAATCGTTAATAATTTAGAATTACTGTATTAAAAATAACAATGTTATAAAATAAATATTGCTTTAAAGTATTCAATTATTTTAAATGCAAGGTTATGTGAAATTTCAGCTTGGGTTAACATATATGACTTTATAAAAATTATCTGTAAAAATATGTTATTATAAAAAAAGTATTTTCAGTTTTTAGAAGAATAATAATAATTATTAATGAATATTTAATCAGTATCGTTTAATACGAAATGAAAGTGAATGTAAGTTTTTTTGTAATAATTTTTTAACTTTACCTCATTATATCAAAATTTTCTGTATGAGCTATAATACCTTTCAACAATTACTAAAGTATAAATCTTTTGATTGAATATATACTAAGTTATCTTCAATCACCAGTATTCATATTTTAAACAGAAACCATGCTTCGATGTGCACATTATGATCAGCGTTTAAAAACAGCCGTTCTCCAGAATCCAAAAATGTGCTTTACCCATTGACGTTTTTCAGTCGTACGTCACCTTCTTCCAGAAAAATGGCTTTAATGTACAATAAGTTTAGATTAAATCCATGCGCTATTATCTCTTGTATTTCAATTATTTATTTTTTTTTATACAGTTATTTTAGGTTTTCACGCTAACTAATACACATTCAACGACCCTTTAAAAACAATTCTTTACGGGAACTTTTCGATTTATCTGGTTTTCAAAACCCCCTAATACTTTATGTGTTTTCCTGTTTTAGGCTTAAAATGCAAATTTAAAAAGAAAAAAGAAAAACGTACCATAGAATGTCATATCGTAAACTACCTTCTTTCATCAAGAATGCCTCTTACATTGTTACATCTCCGCTTTATTCGTTTTTCATTCATATTCTTATATTTCTGTTTTTATCTGTCTTTACACATCTTTCTTTCTTTGTGAGATCTAATGATAATTTTTAGTAGTGTTATAAGTGCAGCTAATAATCTCTTGGTTTTTATAACCTTCTGTTTATTTATATGGTTACTAGTTTCGTCTGTTTCTTATCTTTCCTAATCATTATTTTATTTATAAATTAATTTGTCGCATTTATGTTTTTCTAATTTTAGGAGACACTCACTATTAAACTTAAAAAAATTTTAATTTATATTACAATATAATAATAAAAATATTATTTTGTGATTTTTAATAAAGTTTATGTAATTTAATTAATGTTACATAAAATATAATAAAAAATATAATATATAATTAATATATTAAATTTGTTAGGATATTGTATAATTTTATTTACTTATTGTGTTTTGTTTATGTTTAACAATATTTTAAAGGCTGAATAAGAAGTTATATTATAAATAAAAAATATATTACCATCTAATAAAAAAGAAGATAGTGTAAATTCATGAAATAAATAAAAAATCATGTAGATTTAATTTTAGAGTTATCTTATTCAAGAGTTTTTAATTTTAATAATAAACTTGAATTTAATATTATGAAAGTCAAATAAAGGATAATATAATTCTATAATATTCATCCATAGACTTCTCGATCACATAAAGAAATTACTAATAAGTCGTACACACTGAAATATGTAAAATATGTAAGTATTTTTTGGTTGAATATTAAAAATGAAGATTAAATTAAACTACTAGAGCAAAATAATTTTTTTTTTCATAAATTTTATTATTTATTAATAATTTATTTTCCATGATAATTTTGTATATATTTATGTCGAAATTACTGTATTTATCAGTTTTGAACTTGCTATTATTTTATGTACAAAATAAAAAATAATTTTTTGCGTATTTTATAAAACAGGATTAATCATCTCTGGAAAAAATCTAAATATAAATTGTCAACTCTATAAATTTGTAATTGAAGTAATCCCTCAGTTTTATTTAATATTTACGAATTTAATATTATAATATATCATATTTTAATATTTTTATTTGCAATAATAGTCTCACATTGCAAAATAATGTTATAATATATTATAATAATGTTAACTACATGAAAGTATTGGGTATATTTATGAAAAATGTGTAATTTATGCATTATGTTGAATTATATCAACTTCAAGTCACGAAATATTTATTATATTTTAAATATCAAAAGTTTAAATATAAATAAAAACAATATTATTTTTCAATAAATAAATGATAAATGAAGCTCTATAAGTAAACTTAGTCATGATCATTAAATACGATTTATCAGCCATATACCGTTAGTCTATTCAGTTATCATTATATCCATATTTTACAATTAATAAAGTTTATACGAATGATATTAAGAAAGTTGTTATAAATGAAAATAAACATGTAAGAAAAGAAGTAGTGAGTGTCTCAAAAAAGGATTAAAGAGCGATTAAAAGCTTCTTATTGACATCAAGTTCCACAATTATCCTCTCCAGATCTCGTGTCTATGTTTTTGTCGTTGTTGTTGCATGCACAGGCGGCCGCCTAGTACCTAGTGGGATTGCCAGTCCCTCGGGATCTGGCGGCTCAGCGGGCAACAACAATACCGGAAACTCAAATTCGGCAGCCACGAGACGCGGAAACCGCAGGCTCACGCGCAACGAAAGCCGTTATCATTCCGGTGAGTATGCTGCGTACATGCAGTCACTTACACTAAAGCCACCAATGAAATAATGAACGCATTGTAAAGAGGAAATTAGTATATGCAAAAATCGAAATATAATTCAACTCTTAAGAAGAGTCATGTACTTCCAGATAATGAATTTCTTTATCATGCTTTCAGAGCAATTTTTATTCATTCCTAAAAATCACATTTAATATGTGTTAACTCGTTTCAAAGGCTTTGGCTTTAGAGGCACAAAATAATAGTAGATAGATTTTTTTTTCATTTCGTATGTTTGTTTAAGCTAAAATTTATTTAATGTTTTATACTTGTTAAAAATTTTATTACTTGTAGAGTTGTTTAAGACTGATGGATGAAAGTACTGAATGATTTCTGAAGATTAATTTTTATTGCATAATCTATTTTTATGTATATAATGAGAATTTGCAAAGGTTCTATATAATTACTTTAAAAATAAATGTATTATAAGTCTACATTTGGTTTTTTCTATGAATAACATTAATTCTTAAAATGAACATTCATCTATATCAGAATTTATTCTGAGTTACATACGTTTTCATACACTATCTATAATAAAAAACATGATAATTATATAAATCAAAATTATTTAACGAAAAATTAATAAAATTATACATTGTTATTATTATGAATGTTGTTGTCGTCGTCGTCGTCGTCGTCGTCGTCGTTGTCGTTATCATCATCATTATTGAATGTCATGTTTCAAAAATTTTCTACTCAATAAATTTTATTAATACATTCCACTTGTTGAATATTTTTATAACATAATTATGACTTTTATTTGATTAAAAATAATTCTTTTAGGTTTAACATTTATTCTTAATATTTGACGATATTTTATTTCACTAAGATTTTCTTTTAAACTAATATTAAAAATTACATAAAAATTCAAGAGGTTGCATATTAAATATTATTGTGTCTAGTTTCATTTTTTCTTTTCATTTTAACAGTCTTCAAAATACCTAAATAAAAAAATATGGTTAGCTTAATATTAATTAATTAAAATGATATTTTGATCAATATAGTTTATACTATAAATCTTCTGAAGTCAATTTGTAAGTACTAGGTTTGATACTTTTGCAAAATTGATAAAAATTTATTTTCCAGGACATGATACTTTCATTGCAGAAAAATTATTTGGAACAATTTTTAATTTGAAATTTTAATTCAGCCCAAGTACATATAAAGTATACTGAAATTTCATGATTATTGATAAATTTGACATTTTTTAAAATGAGTCTGAAATTGAGTTACATAAAAGTATATGTATATGTAAGAAAAATTTGTTATATTGCTTACATATTATTAATATAAGTTATATACCAATTTCAATTGCATAGAATGTTCCACTATTATTGTTCATTGAAGAAAAAATATCAAAACTATAAATTTAAGGTCTAATACTCAGTAAATTGTTAATTTATTCAATATTTTGTATTTAATTTTCAGTAATGTCAACTTGCTTTTATAATTTTATATATATAAATAGAATTTTACAATATTTTTATCATACTATTATATAATATTTGCATTCTTTATAAGTACATTTTATAAAGATTTAAATGTGTAAAAATCTTGGAAAATGATACAAATACGGAGTTGAAAATTGTTCATTTTTGTTTCACTTTCGTAATTTATAATACGATGATTAATTTACGTTAATTTTATAGCTATATTTAAAAGTGTTAAAAAAAAGATAATTTTTCATGAGATTTATATTTCTTTTTAACAGTGCGTTAGTTTTAGTGTATGTGGCTTTCTTTTATTATTAACTTAAAATATATGTTTGATTTTTTAACATTAAAGTATATACTCAATTTTAGTTTTGTTTACCTATTTAAAATTTTTTTCTATTTAGGATATCAATCATTTTTGTACTTTGTTTAAAAATGGAAAAATATTATTTTCTATAAATTTTATTCGAGGAATTATGAATTTTTTAAAAAAAAAGTAATGTCATATTATATAATATATTTAGATGTTTAGTTATCTGTTTTATTTTTTAATTGTCCTGTATACTATGTTTCCGTATTTGAAATAATAATTTGTCGTTATTATTTGTTTTGTTTTTATATTATTTATATTTTAATTTGTTGAGAATGCCGTATTCTGTATCTTTTAATAATTATTCTAAATTTATCTAGTTTTTATTACAGATAGATATTGATATAATTTTCTTGTTGAATAATTATTTCATAATTTATTTTTTTAGGAAATAAAATGTTTCTCTGATAATATAAAAATCTGTCTTACGTAAAATTACTTTGTAAAATAGATATTTCTCTTTGATTAAGAATAAGTCATTGCGTATTTTATATAAGTTGCATAATAATGAACTTTTTTTTTTAAATATTTGAAAAGATATTATAAAAGATTTGACAGAAAAGATACTCATTGTAAAACGCTATTTATAAAGCAATCATTTCTTAATTATTTTATAATAAATTTGTTAAAATATTAAATTTTATGAGTTTTATAAAATGTATAATTTGTAATTAAAAGACTTAATTTTCAATATTAAAAAAATTTTATTTATACACTTTGTTAAAATATCTTAAATATGTCGAAAGTTATAAATAAAAATTTGGAATTTTTAATTTTTCTAGTTGCTATTAATTATTGTTTTTCAGTATAAGTTAATTAATCGAATTAAAATCTTCAACGTCAATATTAATACATAAACTATCGAATTTGGTAATTTTTTTATAATGTTTAACTTTTGACTATTAAACTTAATATTAAATGTTAATGTTAAACTTTAATGTTAAACGTAGAAATATTTTATTTTAAGCAGAGTTCTTGAATTCATAAAAGATTTACCATAACAATAAAGTATCATTCATTTAAAAGTTATGTTTCACAAAAAAATGTTAACTGACAGAAGATATAAGTATATACGTATACATATATATTGTTATACATAATATAGAATATTTTGTATGTGCTATTTGTCACTATAAATTGTATTACGCGCATGAGATAACACAAGAAATAACTTCAGAAAAGAGAAGCATAATTCAATGCACCTACAGAAACACATCTGACGGGTATAAGCTACGAGTCATTGCAAAATAATTCCTTTAAGATTTTTGCAGACCATAAAAGTGCGTTTTGTAGGCACAATTACACACGCAAATTTAAGCATACAAATGTAGCACTGTTCAGTTACTGCCTCGCTAATTGAATTTCAAGTTGCTTTAAACAGCGAATTCCTATTCATTTCGTCACATTCTTGTCTCTTGCCTATTTTTAAACGATGCACACAGCAATATGTACCCCCATTACGCGATGCATCTTAAGTAGAACGATTCTTTTTATAATATTTACGTTAATTACTGACAATTTCGATATTTTTCTGGCGCTTATCGCTGGATTTGATCACAACATGTAATTGACTCTGCAAAATATGTATTAAGAATATCATAGAGTTGATGTTTTGCTAGTTTGCTAGTTTGTACGTTAATGTAATAAAAAAATTTGTTCTAGTTTTACGATAATGTCCTTTACTACGGAAAAGATATATAATATTTAATAAAATCATTAAAAAATCCTGTTTGAAAAATTTGATTAACTCTAAAATTCTAATACATTTCTGTTGGAAATAAATTGTGGAACGTTTGTAAGTGACTAAACATATTATACATGTGATTCAAATTTCAATTATATCACAATACAGTTTTTTACGTACATCGTTTTTTTTTATTTTATAAATTACAGTATTGAATACTTTTATTTGAAATATTTATAAATATTTATAAATCTTAATTTTATCATGACTTTATTTGAAGATAAAAGTACTCAGTAATTTTATATATTATTATATTATAATTATTGTATTACAGAGAAATGGGCCTTAATTTTGAAAATTGATTTTTTCAAAAGTAAAATTTATTCATGTATTTTATAAATCAAAGAACTTTTTCTTAATGAATTACTTTTTACAGTTTCTTAAAATAAATAAATGCTTTGAAGATATTTAAAAATTTTTTTAACAAGTACATTTTAAGTGTCATTGAAATAACACAAATTTTATATAAAAATTATCATTTATAATTGAAATAATTAAATTACATATTAAGGAATTATAGCATATTAAAATTTTATTATTTTTTTTATTTATTTTTTATTTTCATAATAAATATTAACTATAATTATTAAAAACCAATAATGAATATTTTATAACTTAACAGTTGAAAGTAGTTAACCATACCTTCAATGTATAACTAAAAATACATAATTCGTAAAATTAATAGAATAGTTATTGACATAAATATACATAAAATATGGAATATTTTTACAAAATCTTTGGAAATAAACTTTCAGAAATAATTAACTTTATCTTATTAAAGACGTTTTATGCTGACATTTATAAATAAAATTCACCGTAATGTGTGATTTTATAATCATGTAAAATTAAAATTAAAACTTCAAATACTAAAGTAAATATTGTAAACTAATAATTATTACAATGTTTTAAATTTACTGTTAATTAAATGATAGATTTTGAAAATTATAAATACTGAACATTAATTCTTTACACAGTAAAACGAGTACTTGTAAAGAAATATATTGTTCAAAATACTACAATATTCTATACTGGATTAGATTATGTAACAGCAATGACATTTTATTGACTTCGAATAGTAAGAACAGATTTTCTCTTAAACATTTGAAATAAAAATACATTTTTTTTATTCCAATTATAAAAAGATTAGGCAGTGTTTAAATAATTGAATTTAGGTTTAGATAAAAAAAATTTTTTGCTTACAAGTGCTTGTAAAGAAAACGTATAAATAAGCTTCTTATCAATCAATTAATTATTGAATAAAATTATTACAATTCAGAAACTTAAAGATAAATTTTATATTCAGTAAAAGCCACCTTATTCGAAATAAAGGCATTTCAAATTATATAATATTACTAAAATTAGCGTATTATATAAATAGTATCCAGTATTAGAGGCATATTTTATTTTCCAATTTTAAGTTAATTGTACCACTGATAGCTTATCTAATTATTTTTCTGTTGTAATAAAATGATTAATTAAATTCAAAATTACATTCTGTAGGAGTAATTACAATTATAAGCTCGATTTTTATGAAAATTGCTTTGTAGATTACAAACAACTTATGCAATAATTGAAAAATTATTTTCGATTGTATTATTTACTACGAAAATTTATAATTTCTGAATGATGTTAACTCTATTAAATAGATGGAACACCATGTAAAATGACTAATGAAGAAGAGAAGTATCCTCGCAAGTTTTCCCGTAATCTTTGCACCCTCTGAGATTTATCAAAACGTCATAATTCATGTAATTCTACCTTTGTATAATAATACGTCAATAACCTTTGTATAATAATGCACGTGATACGCGTATCTATAATGAACTCTTGACGAGTCTACACGATAAATACGACACAGCAACTGCACGCGATCATTCGCGAAATTACCAATCGAAGTCGTTCTGCGGGTGCTCGTGGGGCATTCCACTCTCGCCGAAAAGGACTTGATGGAGCTAGCGAGAATCGTATGAAATGCAACAATAGACCGCGATGCACCACTGCAATGCAAATCTAAGTGTCCTCACGGGCAGCGTTGAAACAAAGCCGACCGGGCTGCTCGCCCCTTAGACGCGTGCGTGGGCACGTGAGGAAAGTCGCAGCTCTATCGTGTTACATGGCTGCTCGAATGAAGGAGCAAGGGGGTAGAGGCTGTGAAGGTGAGAAAAAGAGAGAGTGAGTGAGTGAGGGAGGGAGAGAGAACAATATAGAAAGGTCAGCGCGGTTGCAACCGCCTCGGTATGTCCATTCCGTTTTCTGAGATCTACGCACGATTATCGCCCCTTCTCTGTCTCATTTCGCGCTTTCGTAAGACTAGTGTACCGGTTAACGCCTCGAGGATAGTGAAATACCGACGGATTATATATGAGTATAGGCAATTGCGCGAGAGCGCCATTCGTCACTTGTGCGTATGTTGCACGCCGAGAGAATTACCGTACGCTGCTTTAATTTTAAGAACGGAGACTTGGTTATCCCGGATAGGCTCGTGCTAACGGTTGCCGTGGAATTTTACGTTCAGTGTGTAGTATAGTTTGCTTTAGATCGATCTCTCTTCTCGATCGAAATTCGACAACAGAGCAAGAAATGATCTCACGATTCACTTGGCGTGGAGTGAACATTATTTCACCGTACGTGACGTGAAAATTCATTTTAAATAAAACACTTATATTCTAATTATTTCAGAGTTGGATTTAGCTGGTAAAGTTTAGTTCGTTTTCATGCATTCTTACAAGCAAGACGATTGTAGATCCTACCTTTATGAATGATGAATTTCATCTGAAGTAATAAACAATAATTAGTTCTTTTAAAGTACTTTACAGTGTTCCGTATATCTAATACGTCGTTATTTAATCAATACTTTTAAATCGTTTAAATTTAAAAGCTTTGGTTATTGTAATATATTATATTTAATTTTATTAGCATAATATAATTAGTGAGCCTCGTTATATTAAATTAAATAAATAAGAATGCGTTACAATAATTCATTATTAGCACTATTTTATTGTAAAGCTTACTTTTGCATAAAAGTGCTCTCATAATCCATTAATTTACACAATCTTTCTTATTATAATAGTAACCGTGACTTTACACATTATAATATAAAAAATGATAGTAGTTATTAAGCAACTAATAAAACAGATTCTTGATAAAAAAGATAATTTATTTTATTATTAGTAAATTGTGCAATTCCATGTATAATGCTATTAAATTAATAAAAAATGCTATGCTACTAACAATCTGATCATTAATTTATGAAAATTTTAAGTGAATATTGAAATTGATTTCTGCAAAACAACTGGCCAAAACTTTCAGTTTTTCTATGTATTATTAATATTCTTTTAAATTCTTACATGAAAAACTTAATTTAGTATATAAAATAGAAATAATGAATTGAATTTGTATATAAAGTAAACTACGTGTTAAATTACAAAATTGATCAGTATTATTTAATTACTAAATTAGTAAATTAGTAAATTGTCATAAACGAAAGTATTTGAGAGTAATGTATGTAACATTCATTTAACAAAAATACCAATTAATTTTTAGCGAAAGGTTTCGGATCCTATCTATTTTATACAATCTTTTTTTCATACTTTTATAAAATATAGCTAATTCGTATTATTCCATCCTACTTTTATTAAATTGAAAACAATTAAAAATCTTTTATGGAATGAAATATTGGAACAACATTGTCAGGTAGTCATTTAAAGAATATTTTAGAGTTCTATGCATTTTTTAAAATATAAAATTAACTGTTAATGATTACTTACTTATATAGCTTTTCTCCTAAAATGAAAATATGATATTTATTATTTTATTAGTTTTATAAACTGACTTATAAATTTCCTAAATTAAACGAAATAATATGAATAAATGATGTCATACATTTTATCGTCAGTAAATAGTTCATTAAATTTTTTTATAATATAATAACTAGTTATTATATTATTATAACTAGTGCTGACAACAATTTAGAAAAATAGTGAATGAAATATAATTTTGATACAAATTGCACGCCGAGATATTGTAATGTTTGTGATGTATACTTCATAAGATATAATGGTGTTTTATTAAATATATGACGTACTAAAATATTAGTATTTTTATTTTTATCAAGCGTGTCAAAAGCATCATAATGATTTTATTATAGCAGTTTTTGTCTAAAATCTGCGAGATAACATAGAATATGGTTCCAAAATATTTAAACCGTATATCAATAAATTCTTACCTTAACATTAACATAAATAATCCAGTTACGCGTTATTGCATGATTAATGATGATTAGCTGGACGTGCAAAATTGTACTTTGAACATATTTTCGAGTTTATATCACACGCATACATAAATATAAACAACTTGAAAATGTATTGCATCTTGCTTTAAAGATGCCATTTAGTTCAGTACTGAAACAGAAACATAGAAATCAGTTAAAGTTTTTTCAAGCATAAAAATAAAAGCAAAATTAATGTTTATAAAAAAAAATTTAGAAATGGTATGAATAAAGTTGTTTGGTTTTTCGAATACAGAAGTGCGGCAGGAGGCCGTGCAACAGGCGCTGGCGGCGATGCAAAGTCGACCCAAACCATCCTTACCGATGCCCTCGAAGCGGACGTCAGTAATGGCACGTAGCCCGGAGCGGCATGAGCGTGCAATTTCGGGTCACATGGGCCACTCGGGTGGAGGTGGTGAATCGAGCAGCGACGAAGACAGTGTCGTGACAGAGGAGAGTCCCGGGGCGGGTGGGCCCAGTGGCACCGGACTTTCGGACACAAGTAGTACTGGCTCGGCGAGGGACACGCCACCGCCACCGAGACCGCCTGCGAGGAGACCACCCGCTGACATCACCGATATCGCCGAGTACACGCCCCACGCCTACTGCAACGTTGTACAACCGCCCGATGTTACGCACACTAGCACGCAGTCAAGGAGACCCGCAGGTAACCATCATCTACTCGAATCACAATCGCTCGAAATTGTATAACGTTAACATGTTTTTTCACTCGAAATGAACAGGATTAAATTTGTATATAATGGGGATGAATGTGTCACTCGGAGAGTAAGTTTTTTTACTACATTTACTACATTGGGATTGATTTATTTTTAATTTGGGTTAACTGTAAAAAGATTTTACATCTAAGGATGTACAATTCTAATATATATCTCGCATCCTAAACGTTTCTACATTTATCATTGATTTAATATAATTATTTTCTAATAAATAAATGTCCCTCTGAAAATTAAATAAAATTATTAATTTTAGTTTCATGAAAAAACTTTTTGAATCAATATTGTACAAATTAATAAGTAATAATCGTATCATTAAAAATTTTATTTAAAAAAACTTTTCAGAATTTTTTTATTTATGTTTCATTCATAAATTTGAACTATACTATATTTATCATATAAGATAAAGAACATATTTATTTTCTTATCCAGTAATTTTAATTACTTCCACACTAATGAATGATGTATTCTTAAAGATATTCTTGTATTTTTAAGAATTAAAGATTCTTTTTAATTTGTAAAATATGTTTCTAGTATCCTTATACGGAAATTAAGAAGCTTAAATAAACGCTTCTTTGGGAAATGAGTTACTTATTTAAAAAAAATAAAAAGTATGAAAACAATTAAATATACAATTTTTACGTGAGTTCTTAATTAATACATTTTCATTATTTATTTTCTCCTACAATAGTTTTTTAATAAATAATAAAATATAAAAAATAAAAATTCTTGAAAATTAGATTTAATTCAAAATCAATAAAATTTATATATTCATTTTTATAAAAAAATTTAAATTTTACATTACAAATTTAATATTATCAGTTATCTTGATTTTGTATATTTAAAAATATATTTTTTGAACACAAATATTTTTCTATAAATTTTTTCTAAGATATTTATATATTCAATTTTCAATTTATTAATGACTATCATGCTATTGTCATTAATGAATATGCGGATATAGCGCATAGATTTCATTATTTCATTTTTGCTTCTCAATAGTCATAATTATTAAATAATTATATAAATTTTTAAATGATAATTGAAATTATAAAATCTCAAAATTACAATGATAGTTATTATCCGTATAATTATTGTGTTATATACCTATATAAGTCAAATATTATATTTGTTTCGTGGCGATTCAATTTAAATTTATTAAAACCAGAAAGGTATTATGATTTTATTAGAAAAATTAACTAACCATACTAATTAAGTTCTTTAATATTTAAAATAATTAATACTGGATGTATGTTGATATTCATTCAATATTAAAAATTCTTGTTGGAAATACCTTTTTCTGTGTCATTCAAAAACGTAAATCTAAATTGCTTGATTTTACTTATAACTAATTGTTTTTTAAATACGCATGACTGTAAATAAATAAATCACTTGTTTTTAAAAATTAAAATAAAATTTTTAATCAGTAAAAATATTGAATTCTCAAAATTTATTATTATTATTATTATACAAAATTATTTCTTAAATAACCGTTGATTTTTTCTTTGAACTCTTATAACTGCTAGTTAATACATAAAATTATTTTTCTTGAATCCAATATAATTCAAAATAAAATTTTCAATTTATATTTAATCTTTTAAAAAAAATGTAAAGAACTTAATGTTTGTAAAAATTTGTGAATCATTCTGGCGAATATTTGTAAATATAAATAAAAAATACCTTAATAGAAAGATTTTTTAGATAATTTAGATAAATTTTTATAAATTTCTGGTCAAATATCTAAAATGGTAATCTACAAATTTTTAAATTGAGCTAACAAGTACAAAAGATAATTCATCTTTAAATCATATTTCATTATGATTTTTATTACCTTGGGGCTTTTCTTAAATAATCAGGAACAAATCATTGAAGAAGAAAATAAAAGAAATTTGTTCCTTTTATAATTTTATAAAACAAAAGTAAAAATGCCTTTCCATTTCATAAATAATATACTTGTAACATTAACTACTTATAAAATAATTAGAACTGCTCAAATGGAAATTTTCATAATAACTTAACCAAAGATCACAGTTTATTATATATTAAAAAATTTTTAAAAGGTGCAGATCGGGTCAACAGGTATCACGTAGTAGAGGAAAATAATACTGGCACAACTGGTCGATGGAAAGTATCAGCGAAGATTCAGCAATTGCTTAACACGCTTAAGCGCCCCAAACGCAGACCACTACCAGAGTTTTATGAGGATGATGACATTGAATTGGAAATTGCCGCGAACCCGAAGGATCCCAATGCTCCCAAGCCAGAGGGTGGCACAATGACACCAGCAGTCGGCGAACAGTTGTCTGTGCCTTCCGGACTCCCGCGATCTGTCGAAGCTTCCATTCAGAGGTTCGTTGTTACTTGTCTAACTTCGCCCTTTAGTCCTTCTATTATCAATTGCATTCCCGTCAATTATTTATCAAATTTGATTTCTCAAAATTGTCAAAAGTTGTATCATAAGATAATTGTGATAATTTTGCTTAATATCTTTATCTTCTAATTTATCAAATTATACTAATACTTAATATGTAAAGTATAATATATTTTTACTTATATTTAAATGATTGTAATATCAAACATGTGTATATTCTGTTGAAATATATACCTTGATGATAACTTTAATTCCAAATTTTACATAAATTAACATCTTAAGAAAGAATTTAGGTAAAGTAATTCTACTTGTACATTTCACGTTGTTCTATATACTGAATGAAATCATAAATAATCTAGAAAATTTAATATGTTTTACATGTAAAATAATTGAAAATTGGTGTACCAGATATAACTATAAAAACTGTAACTTATCTAGTTACGGTAAAATGTAGTTAAGCGCGTGGAATAGCCAGTTCCTGAAGCCACGAATTCAAACTACTCGAAAATGACTGAAATTGTCCCACAGGTATGGTTCTGCGTCGTATAAAGCACCGGCAGCGACGGTTCTCGATCCCAACGGCAAGCTCTGCGTGACGCTTTCGTACGGCAAACTACTTAGCCGCTCGTACAAGATTGCCTACACGCTATTGAACAAGGCGTTAAGTCGAGTCGTCGGAGAGTGCTGCCTTAAGCCCGGTGACAGGATTGCCCTCGTCTATCCCAATGACGATCCGATCAACTTCATTTGCGCCTTCTACGGCTGCTTGCAGGCAGGAATAGTGCCCGTGCCTATCGAGGTACCGCTCACGCGCCGCGATGCCGGCTCTCAACAGATCGGCTTCCTTCTTGGTAGCTGTGGCATCCAGGTATATACAGTTTCAGATTTAAACATTGTAATACAAACTAGAAGAATTTTGAGAATACTGATTTTAAAAAGATCAGAGGATTTCGAATGAAAAAATCTTTCATCGTTCCATTTGACACGAGTAAAAAGCCTTTTATATTTGAATGCGATGAAAGAACCTTCATTAAATAGTTTTATATTTTATTTTGCAAAATTGTAGATAGAATATAAGATTTATATACATATATATATATATATTTCCCTAAAAGTATAATTAATTATACGAAAACTTTAAGGTAGAATTCAGGTGTAAATAAAAAGAAAAATTTTGTTTCACTTCTATTTATGTTTCAATTATGATAGCAATTATATTTATAAAATAACTTGTAAAGGAATTAATGCATGAAAGCAAGTTTCAATTATTCAAATTATGCTTGAAAGAATTTTCATTTAATTCAATTATTCCAAAAGTAACTTTTAATCGCATTTAATCAATTACAAATTGATAATGTTGTGTAAAATAATCTTTTATTTATATAATTCTGTATAAATTTTAAACTGAATATTTAAACAACTTTGAAATATATTTTTTAAGTTAATATATAAATTACTATTTATTCGATTCATCATTTATTAAAGATTTGAAATACACCGTGATAGTTAATGAATATAAAAAAAAAATATTTTATAGACTGATAATTTTTTATTAATGTGTTACTATTAATTTATATTAATACTATGTTCAACATTCTAAAATTAAATTAAATTAATTACATTGAATGTTAATAAGCAATATAATAAATATGTAAACGAAATTTGCTTTGATTACAGGTTGCGTTAACAAGCGAGGCATGTTTGAAGGGCCTACCAAAGACCACTGCCGGGGAGGTTGTCGCATTCAAGGGATGGCCTAAGCTACATTGGTTCGTGACGGAACATTTGGGTAAAGCGCCGAAAGAGTGGATGCCAGCTACCCGACTTACTGACGACACTCCAGCCTATATTGAGTATACTACTGACAAGGATGGTTCGGTCATGGGTGTTACAATCACGCGTGCCGCAATGCTCGCCCACTGTCGGGCCCTTACACAGGTAACATTTGTATATGCGAATTTTGTCTCAATATTTTATAGACTAAGAAACGCAATTTACGAATAAGTCTATACGATCTCAATGCTATTTTTAATATTAATGTATAATATATAATATTATTTCCTAATTTAAATATTGAAAGCTCATTCTTACCAAGTTACGATTAACTGCTATTCTCTTAGATTTCAAATTTACTGCTTTCGTTGCAAGATTGATTTTTTATTGTTGCGGTCCCTACATCCTAACTTAAATAAAATTAATTAGCATTATCAATATATTGTACTATTGAAAAAGCACTAATTACAGTTTGCTTAAAAATAAAATAAAAATAATTAAAAGTGTAAAAATTCAACAAAACAATCAATTTTTAAAAACATATTTTTTAAAAATAAAAACATTTAATAAATTATGATGCATTAAACTACAAATGTGAATATAATAATTGAAAACCGAGAAGGTTGGGCAAATTTATAATAATAACAGAAAGCAGACAACGGTTTAATACTTAAAAATTAGGATATTTGAAGACTAATAATATTTAATAAATAAAGATTCCTAACTATTAATAAACAATTAAATCTTCAAATTATACTTATATTGAATAAACTTTTCTATTTCGAAACATTTTATCCTGTTTATTCAAATATGATATAGTACTTTTACAAGCTGTATTCGATATTATTTTGTTTAATATCGTTTACATGCAGGGAAATAATTAATTTGTATTAAATTTTTAAGCTGCTTTGAAAATATTATCATAATACATAAAAAATAAATAATATATCCAATAATGTTTTGCTTCGACTTAAATTTTGTTTTCAGAAGCAGTTAAAGAATGACAAATTACGTAAATAAAAAGAAGCTTCTCTTTGTCTGTACAACATGGGTATTGAATACATAGAAATTTCTCTTTTTGATAGGCCTGCGGTTATACTGAAGGCGAAAATGCAGTTTGCGTACTTGACTTCAAACGTGAGGTTGGCCTCTGGCATAGTACACTAACCAGTATCTTGAATGGCATGCATGTCATTTTCATTCCGTATGCCCTGATGAAAGTGAATCCCGCCAGCTGGATGCAAATGATAACAAAACATCGTGCTAGTGTAGCAGTTGTTAAATCTCGTGACCTGCACTGGGGTCTTTTAGCAACGAAGGACCACAAGGACATATCGTTGTCAACTTTGAGACTTCTATTAGTAGCTGACGGAGCGAATCCGTGGTCTTTATCATCGTGTGACCAATTCCTCTCAGTCTTCCAATCGAAGGGCCTGAGACCTGATGCAGTCTGTCCTTGCGCCTCGTCGAGCGAGGCTCTGACTGTATCGGTGAGGAGACCTGGTAGGGCAGGGGTTAATGCAACAGGCAGGGGCGTTCTCAGCATGTCCGGTTTAAGTTATGGGGTCGTCAGGGTCGACCAGGAGAACTCACTCACATCACTCACGCTGCAAGACTGTGGACAGGTTATGCCTGGAAGTCAGTGAATTTGCAAAATTATTTTATTTATATTTATATTACTTTCAGCAAAATTAACCATCAAGTAGATATCTGTATAACTTGCAAAGTAGACATTATTTTATACAAAAAATTTGTTGCTCATTTTAATATTAAATACGTAATGCTTTTATAATTACAATTAAATAATTGTAAATATTACTTATTAATAAAATTACGGATTTATTTCTAATTATATTGGTTTATACGTCAATATTATGAATAAATCATATTCATTACCTTAAAAATATTATATAAACAGAAATCAGAGGTAATAAGAAAAATTACTCAATATCTTATAATGCTATACAATACTTCTGAATGATAAATTCTATTTAGTCCTTTATAATTTATATTATAAAGAATATAAAATTAAAATCTTATGCTTAAGATTAATAGATATTATGAGGCGTCAATGAACACAGAATAATCTGTTCTAATGCACTAGGAATATTTACATAATTATTTTTTACTGTGTTTTGATTTATCGAAAGTATAGACTACTCTTTAATATTTCCATGTAATAAATACATTATACATTTATTAGTGTGTATTACTTGTAATTTGTTCTTCGTAGATTTATTTTTATACTTTTTTTATTTTTTAATAATTTGAACTTAGTCTAAAGTATTAAAGTATTTCAATAATAAGTAATAAATACGTTATAGTAAACAATTATATTTGGAGATTTAATTTTAAATACTGTTATATGTCATTCTATAATGTTGTAAATTATTGTTATCTTCTAATAACTTGATTATTTTTATCTTGAAAAAGGAAAAATCAACGATAGGTCAACTCAAGAGAAGAAAGTAAACTTATCTAATTATTTTCTGCTCATACTGTTATTAGGTATCGTAACGGTTATAAAGATGGAAGGCCCACCACTAATCTGTAAGACAGATGAGGTTGGCGAGATTTGCGTACACAGTGCAGCAACGGGTAGTCAGTATTGGGGCCTCCAAGGACTTACCAACAACAACTTCAAAGTATCGCCGCTACAAATCGAGGGTCAATCGCTCGGTGACGTTGAATACGCTCGTTCTGGTCTCCTGGGTTTCCTTGGACCCGGGAATCTCGTTTTCGTTTGCGGCTCACGAGACGGACTCATGACTGTCACAGGCAGAAAGCACAACGCCGACGACATAATCGCTACTGTATTGGCCGTCGAGCCTATGAAATTTATCTACAGGGGAAGAATCGCGGTATTTAGCGTAAGGGTATTGAGGGATGAGAGAATTTGCGTTGTTGCTGAGCAGCGACCGGATTGCAGTGAGGAAGAAGTAAGCATGCAATTCTTTTCTTAGATTAATTTTAGAAAATATATAGAATAAAACCATTTCAGGAAATGTTTATATGAATATCGCACGGGTATTTTATTCGAAATTATGATTATTTCTCTTGTAATACTCAAAATCTTTAGTCACTACAGTTGATCTAACCACATTTAAACTATTATCAAATTATCGTATTCTAGTTGCAGACGTGCTTAAATGCTTCAAAAATGAAAAAATCTTTTTACTTTCAAAACGTATTATTTTATTCTGTGAGTATTATTATATGATTTTGAATTCAGTACCAAATAATTTTGTATTTTTAGAGTTTCCAATGGATGTCGCGAGTTTTACAAGCTGTGGATTCTATTCACGCAGTTGGAATCTACTGCTTGGCGTTAGTACCACCAAACTACCTTCCAAAAACGCCCCTTGGTGGTATCCATCTCTCCGAAACGAAACGGCGATTCCTCGAAGGCACGCTTCATCCAGCTAATGTCTTGCTTTGCCCACACACATGCGTCACGAACCTTCCAAAGCCACGTGAGGTTCATTCGGGTAAGTCAACCAACGCTAAAGCTCAAATCGAGTGAATGCGCTCAAAGAGCGATTAAGTTTTATTGCATTGTTTCATTTTCTGGCTTGGTCGCTATTTAAGTCTCAGATTGATCAGTGTATATCAGCTGCTTGAATCCTATAAATTTTAAGTTAAAAAATTAGTCAAGATTTTTTATTTAGTTACCTTTAGTTTTTATTAAATGTTTATAGTTGTAGGAAAAATGAGTATCTTTAAAAAAGAAACATGTAAAAATGTTTTCTGGAGATCAAGTATGCTTTCTTTGTTAATTTAATTATAATAAAAACATTTTAATACTAATTAAAAAATAATATTAATGAAATTTTTTAAAGATACATTTTTGTCCAAAACGCTACTAGATATATAGTACTTAAATAAAGCTTCTAATTGAATGATGATTTATCACCGGTCCTAAAATATAAATATACATTTCTTTATTCAAAATTATTAAGTTTAATTTAGTATAGTTGTTTATTATTTTTAAATACTACTTTTTATGTTAATAACTTGTGAGTGATCGTAAGATATAACCTAAAATATTTGTTTATTTTTAAATAAATACATTATATGTATGCTATGAGCCTATTCATATATTCATATTTGTTTTAAAAAGTTATAAAATTTATGCCTATTAAGTTTTTCATTTGTTTAATAATTTTGATAAATGTGCATAACAGAATGTTAACATAGTATGACTAAATAGATAAAGTTAGTCATGTTTATAGAATGTAGAAAGATAAATCATTATGACAATTATTGATATTCCAGCAATAAGAGAATATAAAATTAAAAGGAAATTAAAAAATCTTATATAAGATTGTTTGATAGTTAATAATTGACTTCAATTGCTTTTTTATTTGGGGATTATAATATATTTATCTTATAAATCGATATAATGATAAAAACAATTTGCGAATAATAAAAATATCTAACTCAATTAGATTCATTAATATTTTTATTTTACTGAACCAGAACTATGATTAATTTGAAATTTTCCAGAATTAGATGTACCACTTTTTAAAAATATTTTAACTAGTTGTTTCTTAAATTAAATAGAATGGTTTTAACCATTTTTAAGTCAGTTTATTAGATTTAAGTTAATCGGTATATTATTAACTAATTATTTTTATATTTTATTTTATATTTAATTATAAACTATCATTGCGTGCTTAATAAGATTAATAAGATATTTTACAACTGAAAATTTTTGGGTTCAAACGCTTATACTGGTTCTCTGGTACTCTAATACGGCCAAATCACTTTCAACTATTTTTAATCTGAAGGCAATTAGAGAGCAGACTTCCTAAACTGAGTAGAAAATGTAACACAAATGTCATATTATAAGTATATCATAAATAAAAAAATTTGGCCCTGATGATCGAATCCAAACGATGGCACTAGTATATGCGATCGTGGGAGATGACGCAGGATTATACTCTGACAACTCTTACAGTTTTTATCTTTTATGTTTTATTTTATAAGATCCCTTTGCTTGTTTACTATCACTTTCAACACACTCCTTCTAAATTTAGATTTCAATATTAGTTATTTATTTTCTGTTTTCTCCAAACTCTTTCGGTTGCCACTCTTTCTTTTGGCTGAGTTCGTAAAAAACCCCAAGTCTTTGTAAACCATGTATCAATAAGTACTCCACTACAAAATTATTTTAAATACTTTTATCATTTTTCTCATAATTAACAATAAAAATAAAAATTCTCGAAATAACCAACACGAAGAGTATGTCCTACTTATTGGAAATCTTATTATTCATATGTAGTATTACATTTCATAACAATTATAAAATTTATAATTTTATAAATTTATTTTTTATTATTATTTTTTTATTATTATTTTTTATTATTATTTTATTATTATTATTTTTTATTGTTTTTTTTTATTATTATTTTTTATTATTATTTTTTTATTATTATTTTTTATTATTATTTATAAATAATAATTTGGATCTATTAAAGAAAAATTTATCTTGCACATATCAAATCTTTTCAATAAAGCGAAGTCTTCAATTATTTGATAATTTGTGTGCAGGTAGCTTTTTTATATAACAATTTTTAAATCTTTCAATTGATAACATGATTAATATAACCAAATTTTAATTGCTTCTATTTAGTATATAAAAATTAATTGTCTCTCGTATAATCGAAAAATAGTTTAACTTGTTTCATGAATTAATTTGAGACAATAGGAAAACTCAGAATAAAAATTTATCTTTTTTGTAAATTATGATATCAATGAAAAAGCATTCAAAAAAATATTGCGGTTGTTGCTTCTCGATTTACGTTCAAACCTCAATATTGGACATTACGACATGTACGCAAATACTAACCTACGAAAAATGCAGTGACTGATCATTACGCATAAAAAATTGGATTTGGTTGCTCAAGTTATGCCGAAGTAAAAAATCGTAGTTTTCGTGGGCTGGTGGTTCTAAGTCTACGGTTTCTCCGGCCTCAGTCAGGGAAGAGTCTTGTGCAGCTGCTCTTCTGAAAATGGATTTTGAGCGTTTGCGTTGGTTTACTAACGGCAAGGTCGCGGGGGCGTGTAGCGGGGGATTATGTTTCAGATGTGGGTCCGGCTAGTGTCATGGTGGGCAACATCGTCCAGGGCAACAGGTTAGCCTCTGCACAGGGCAGAGACATGGGTGTCCTCGACGAGGAGAGCGATAATGCCAAGAAGGTAAGTGATCCAAGATAAATTATGTAGTTGTTAGTTGTTTTTTGAAACCAACATACAACAGTTTTTGTTGCAAGAAACAATCGAATTTTTAATATAAAAAATTCGTTTTAATTAATATATTTTTATAAGAGATAAAAATCGCGAGTAATTTACTATTTCTTTGATTAATAATTATTTGTCGTATTGAACTGATTTTTAGTGATGGATAATCACGATTCCTATCTTCATGCGTATACTTTCATTGAAAGGCTATTTTTCCAGTATCAGTTCATCTCTGAAATTTTACGGTGGCGCGCCGTCGGTACCTCGGACCACGTGATATTCACTCTACTGAACTCGAAGGGTACGGTGGCGGCTTCGCTATCCTGCTCACAGTTGCACAAAAAGGCTGAACGCATCGGTAACCTCCTAATAGACCGTGCTAGGTTGAATACGGGCGATCACGTAGCCCTTCTCTTCCCACCCGGGACCGACCTCATCTGCGCCTTTTATGGCTGTTTGTATGTGGGTGCAGTGCCCGTTACAATCCGACCTCCGCATCCTCAGAATCTGCAAACGACATTGCCAACAGTACGCATGATAGTTAACGCCAGCGAGTCCGTTATTATCCTCACCAATCAGAATATTTTAAAACTGCTCAAATCTAAGGTAATTAGCGATTTTTTAAGTATTATTTCGAAACTTTGAATATTTTGCAATCATTTATTAAAATTAAAATCTTTTCAAAGTATATATTAATGCTGCATTTGAGACAAATATAACTTTTTTTTTCATTTCATAAAGTATTTTTTG
The DNA here is from genome assembly GCA_018907045.1 of Wiebesia pumilae. Classification (NCBI taxonomy): domain Eukaryota; kingdom Metazoa; phylum Arthropoda; class Insecta; order Hymenoptera; family Agaonidae; genus Wiebesia; species Wiebesia pumilae. The sequence goes on along the minus strand of JACCHZ010000172.1, from coordinate 49,537 downwards.
AATTTTAAAGTATTTTATCTAGAATTCAGAAGTAAATACAAAATATATTATAATTTACTGTTTAAAGCAAATCTTAAGTACCACTTATTTTTAAAATAAATTTTATTTTTTGTAAATACTTTTATTGTATTACACAAGGAAAAATCTTGTTTAAGCGTTTAATTTAATTAATATACACTAATTTAGAGAAATATCGCGAAATAAAATAAATAATTAAAGAAATAGATTGTAGTACAGATATTTTTCAAAAAGTAAAAGAGAAATATCAAAAATTATAGTAATAATAACAATTTTATTTCATAAAGTAGTCATAAAATTTGTTTTATACGCAAAAATTTTTTATTTTAAATTTTTTATTATCCACTTGATTATAACTAGATAATTTAGATATTTAATTTAGATATTTAATTTAGCTTTAGTTAAACTCTTCTATAGTTTTTTAAAAAGAATTTTTTATCACTAAATGTTGAAATTGTCATTGCTAATTTAAGTTATCTTTAATTTTTCAATTTTATGTACATTTATCGTAAACAATTATAAAATAATTATTTATTTGAATTTTATTAATATTATGACATTCTATCTCCAATAAAACTTTTATTCAAAACCAATATAATATATGTATATAATATAAGTGGTTTCCATATACATCTCAATGTCTAAATAAATGAGAATAACGAGGTTTTGACACATTTCTACCCCTGCAGGAAGCGAATAATGTTGTCGAAGTTAAGAGTTGGCCAATGATTTTTGACATGGACGACATGCCAAAGAAAAGGGTTCCAGTTTTTTATCGAGCCCCGACCGCGGAGATGCTTGCTTACCTAGACTTTAGCGTATCAACGACCGGTATGCTCGCAGGTATAAAGATGTCTCACGCAGCTGTTACTTCCCTGTGTCGAGCGATGAAACTTGCTTGTGAGCTTTATCCATCCAGACATATAGCACTCTGTTTAGATCCATATTCTGGACTGGGATTTGCTCTATGGTGTCTAAGTAGTATATACAGTGGCCATCATTCTATACTTATACCCCCATCTGAAGTAAGTATAAATACAATTTTCAATTACGTAAATTATCAATTTTTTTAAAGATAAATTAATTTAACAGATTTCTAAAAGTATTTCAATTCTTAACTAAATTTTTTATTTTTAATCTTTTAATGCTTACAAATTCAAAATATGAATCATTTTCAATTTTCTTTGAAAATAAACATTTTCTTACGTAATTTAAAGTTTAAGTTAATTGAATAATAAAATATTTTGTAAAATCGGTACAATGACTGGGTTAAGTTTTATAAAGTTAACTTCGTTACTAATATCCTATTCATAACAATTCATTGGAATTCATTTTATGTCAATAAAATAATTATATCTTAGCACAAATTACAAAGACTATTTTATAGGTTGAAGCAAATCCAGCACTTTGGCTATCGGCTGTAAGTCATTCAAGAGTGCGCGACACCTTTTGCTCTTATGGTGTAATGGAACTTTGTACAAAGGGTCTTGGATCATCAGTTCATGCCTTAAAAGCGCGAGGTGTAAGTCTCGCGTGTGTAAGGACCTGTGTTGTGGTTGCTGAAGAAAGACCAAGAATAGCATTAACAACTAGCTTTAGTAAACTCTTTTCCGCTCTTGGTTTGAGTCCTCGGGCAGTATCTACTTCTTTTGGTTGCAGAGTCAATACAGCCATTTGTTTACAGGTTAACGATTTTCTTTTAATTAAGATTGCTTATTTTTCGTTCATTTAACAAATTTTGTATCAAGTTATAGTGTTCTGAGTATCACTTTAATAAAATGTATTAAAATAAATATACAAAAATATATGTAGAATTTTAATGTATTTTAAATTATAGAGTTGCAATATTATGTTTGTATTTAGTTTTAATTCTAATAAAGCAAAAGAAAATACATTTCTTTTGCTTATATAAACTTACATTGTTTCTATAAAAATAATATTAATTATACTTTTTTATTCTAAAATAAAATATATTGAAAAAAAATATATTTCATTGCTAATTTATTACTATTCAATATTCACATATTTTGATAAATTAGATAAAGAAATTTATTTTATAATTAGTAAACTTTTCTAATTGTAATATTATAGTTTACTTCTTTTTTAATAATTTTAGTACCCATCACTGAAATTTTTTGTAATAATTAATCGATTAATTTAAATAGAAAACTTTATTTTCATTTAATATAATAAATTAAATATAATCTATTTTTTTAATGGAATTTATTGCTGTTGCTTAAATTTTTATTGATAAGAACTTTTTGCAAGAAAAGATTTATTTTGTATGAATGTTAGTATCAAAATATTATCCACTCGATTGCATATTTAAATGATTATTATAGTTTTATTATAGTTTCTACTAATGCTAACGATCTGAAATTAACCATTTTGAAACTAATGACTGCTCTTTAGGGTGCCTCGAGTCCTGAGCCTTCGACGGTTTATGTAGATTTGCGGGCACTACGTAACGATCGCGTTTCCCTCGTGGAACGAGGATCGCCGCATTCTCTTTGTCTGATGGAGTCTGGAAAACTACTGCCAGGTGTTAAGGTCATCATTGCTAATCCTGAAACTAAGGGACAGTGTGGTGACTCTCATCTTGGTGAAATTTGGGTACAGTCTTCGCACAATGCTAGTGGTTATTTTAGTATATATGGCGACGAAAGTGATTATGCAGATCATTTCAATGCACGCCTTGTAACCGGGAACACGAACGAGGTATACGCGCGCACTGGCTACCTTGGTTTTCTAAGGCGAACTGAGAACGTACAGCAAGGCAGTGGTCCCGGTGAGGTCCCAGGTGACAACGGCTCGGTATCGGAAGTTGACGTGGCACCCGGTGACTCAGAACTTCATGATGCTGTCTTCGTTGTCGGTGCGCTCGATGAAGCAATCCTTCTCAGAGGCATGAGATATCATCCAATCGACATTGAAAATAGTGTCATGAGATGTCATAAGAAAATTGCCGAATGGTGAGTTGCGTATTATTAGTTATTTTAACTTTGGTAATTTGAAAAATATATAATTTAAGCTTGTATTACGCGATTTATTAAAGCTGAAATTCCTTAAATATATATAATGAATGGACAGTTTACTTAGTTTATTATTTATACCGATACGTATCATTTAACGATTTCTTAATACTTTCCTTATGTTTTTTTGGAAAACCCGTAAATACAAAGTGTAAAATGAATTACAATTACAGTAATTATTTACTTTTTTCGTTGTAGTGCTGTATTTACATGGACGAATTTACTGGTAGTTGTGGTTGAACTTGACGGTAGCGAAAGCGAGGCACTTGATCTTGTCGCTCTCGTTACTAGCGCTGTCCTTGAGGAACATCACCTCGTTGTTGGCGTTGTTGTCGTCGTCGATCCCGGAGTCGTGCCCATAAACTCGCGAGGTGAAAAGCAACGTATGCACTTACGCGACGGCTTTCTCGCCGATCAACTCGATCCTATTTATGTAGCATACAATATGTAAACTATAACAACCGCTTGTGTTCTCCAAGAGAGAGTCAAGGATAATAGAGAGAATAAGTATCGCACAATTTTATCATATTCCTTTAATTTTTTGTAGTGGTTTCATTAATTTATTTTAATGAGAACTCGTCATTCAATTTACATTTGCCTTTTATTTATTTCGAATGACTACATAATTTCTACGTAATACGTGAACACGAGAACACTTTTTTGCTGATATTTTTGTGATTCTGTTGGCGCATATTCAAGCTTTGACTTGTTTGTTTATATAATAAGCACGTAGATGTTTTATTAAATAAATGCGTTTTACTAATATTGTGATGACAATGCAGAAAGAAGGAATAAAAGTTTTAGAAATGCAAGTACCTTGACCATCGATAACAAATTGTTCTCTTTTAAAAATGTTGACATAAAATGTTTACATTTTTTTATAATAGTACAGAAAAATACGACAATTAGTGATAAAGAAATAAGAGCTTATATTACAAGTCGTTTTTAAATTGAATGATTTAAATTGAAAGTAATGTACCAATTGCATTTTTTGGTGAAAACAACTTAAGAAAATTATAAAGATAATTATGCAGCATAAAATTATATTCAGTCTTTAATTGTGCTCAAAATACAAACTTTTTATTTCAAGAAACTTTGACTGTATAATCATATCACATACATTAATTTACGCATAGTTAATTATTGTCGAGTTCGAGAAAAGCCAGTGACAATATATTATCTTATCGTGATAGCTTATTTTATGATTTAGCTTTTTATACCTATGAATAACCTAAATGAAAGAAATAATTACCAATTTTCTTGAAATTTGACTAATTATTACGTTATTCTCTTCTTACTATAGATATAAATGTCTGGTTTTTTAAGGAGATGTACATTTGTTGATACTTTGTAAACTTTATAGGTTTATTTTGTAAAAAAGCAAAAATAAGAACTTGTAAGGCTAGTTTCGCAATGTCTAACAAGTTCTTATAACTGCTTATTCTCTATTTGTTTTCTTGTCATAGTTCAATCCTTCTATACAAATATTTAATTTACTAGTTCAATATTCAGAAAAAAGAAAAATATAATTAGACAGTTTGTACATAACGATTAAATAATAATTAAGATGGACTAGAACTTTCTTTTTCAATATGTAAAGCAAAACAGTGCCATCGTGTAATTTCTTATTATAATCGGCGTCATTTGCATCGCCTTCCCTGTGCTCCTGCGTAGGTATTTTTATTTTTAGAGCGCCGATTATATCATCATAATTTGTGCAACTGCTATTAAAGACGATCTTAAAAAGCAAAAACCAAACTTCAGATCATATGAAATAACCATGTTTTTTACTCGCATGGAATTTAAAGGTTATTTTAATAATTGAGAAAAAAATTTAGACAAGTTCAAAAGGTAGAAGAGAAATATTTAAGAAAAATATACTGAAAATTTGTTAAATTTTCGATAGTACTTATTGCAGTATATCGTTAGTCAATGCACATTATTTATATATAAGCACTATAGAATTTTGTATGTCAAGTTCTGAAACCGAATGAAATTTCAAAAATTTTCACATTTCAGAATAAAACAACTAATTCTTATATTTCTTTTAACGCAGCTTATATTAGTAAACAATATTCGAACATTATTCGCTCCCAATTTTAAGATCGCCTTGATCTCATAGCGTGTATCTGTAGATTCTATTACAAAGTAGAGGAACAGCGAATTTATCTGGATACCGATAAATTTTATAACGATCTGCGTTTTATACATCGGAGTCAATATATTTCTATAATATGGTACATTTGAAGGGCGCTCGGCGAAATTGGAGATCGATCGTCTTTTGGCGCAACCCTACCTCTGCCAGGGCCGAGTATGTATGTGAAGCATTTTATGTTAAATTTAATTAATTTTGCAGTATTAAATTTTATTCCTTTATGTTTTCTGTTACTTAAAAAATTAAATGGATAAAGTACAATAATTTAGCATCACTTATTTTAGCATATTATTGCATTTAAACTTTTATATTTTTTGTGCAAAAAATATTAATTAATTTCAATAACGATGTTCATTATCTGATATTAACTATTATTATTAAATATTGTTTGCAGTACCATAATATCTTAAATAATCGGTTTACTAAAGAATTAACACAAAAATGTAAGCAATCTTGTAAAAAAATAAATTTTTTAAAATACTAGAATTTATTTTTATTAATACCTACATGAATTGATAAATTATAAGTAAATTAAAAAATATATTTTTCTTTTCGAAGTTAAAAAAATAATTGTTTTTGTTTTCAAACAAACAACGATTTAACAGACTATTGGAATATATAATCGATTTAACATAGAATGACATGTATGAATCATTGAAGAGCGCCTCCTAATTTTTTTCGTTGATGAACGTGTCATGGTATTTGGTTGTATAATGTATAAATGTTTATATTAGTAGTAGTGATAATGTGGAATACTTGTCATACCAATTACATTATAAATTTAGGTCCTGATCTGGCACATGTCACAGTCCGACGGATGATATTTTAGTTAGTTTTTTCGCAATTATTTTACGACTAAATGAAAGATAAAAATGAGGAGAAAAGCAAGAAATAAAGAGAGGGAGAGAGAGAAAATGAGAGTAAAGTGCCGTGTATATATTATTAAGATTATTCGAGTCGTAGAAGTTTATTGTTTTTAAATAATATACGATCATAGATTGTATTTCGAGAGCACACTAATTATATTATTGCAATCGAATGGTGTACTATTAAATAATTGTCACTTATCGCATAGCGTTTAAAATTCCGTCAGACTAATATGTTACTTTATAAAAAGCGCGCATTGTATTATTATTATTCTCCTATCAACGTTACCTGTTGAATAAAGAAGAAAAGAAAAAAGAAATGTCGACAAATAATAAATGGAATATATATTGTATTGTCAGCGATATACACTATTTTAAAGGCGCTTGACAATATTTTATATTTTCCTACGTAGTAATCCTTGTAGCGAAAAAGTTTTAACATAAACTGCGAAGAAATGAAAATACTGCCGATTTATATATTAACAAATTATAACAATATCTAAATCATCTTGTGATGATTAATTATTACTCAAGGTTATCTCTTTTTATTTTAGAAAAAAAAGGAGCAATTAACTAAAAAGACTGTCTTAGCAGTTTTTCATAGCGCATTTTTAATTAACAAACTGATTGCTTAGCAATCACCATACTCTGTCACATATTTACATACTGACACACCGACTGCGTAATAATAAACATAAAACAAAAGATAAAAATATAATAAAAAGAGCCGTATATAATTATACGTGCACATAGGACACAATTTGTAATCCATTTGATATTTACAAGAAAACATCGCATGGACCGACACACAATTATTAATAAACGTAATGTACATTTTTCAAAAACTTGTATTTATTTCATTTTTTCCTATACCATTAATATTTTTATAAATTCGCTACATATATTATATCTAAGAAAAATACAAAATGAAAGTACATGAGCACATTTATTTAAATATTATTGTTTTTTAGATTGTCTAATTTCTAACATTTGATTTATAAAAAATTAATTTCAAGATTAAATTTAAAATATATTTTGTATAAAGTTATTTAATATAATGTCGAAGTATAATATATTTTTCTATATACAAATAGGATTTAGAGAATCCAAAATATTATTGAAATTTACATAATTGCTTAGAAAATATAATCTTCGAGTATTTTATTGTATAACGTCATCTTTTAAATAAATTTTATAAAAGGTATTTGAATAGGAATAATACAGAAAAAATTTATAGAAATATTTGTAAAAATATTTTAGAAATGCTTTAGTTTAATTTGAAAACTTTCAATATATATAATTTTTAAATATTAAATATAAAATAAATAAAATCTGTTGAAAATATTGAAAAATTCTTATTATTATTTTGAAACTGTATATTAAGATTTTCGATATAAAAAAATCTTTTAGTTGATAATAATTATGAACAGAAGATATTTCTAATACTAATAATATCAATTATATTTTATCTTTCTTCATTTAAAATTATTATATTTTTAATTTATATAATATTTCTATTATATATATATATATGTTACACTTCCACCTAGGTATATATAAATTTGGTTATATTAAAATTAAAATTAAAGTAATTACATATTTTAAAATGTACTATTTGAACGCTTTTCTACATTTTGATAGTGTTAATGTCTTTATTAGTTTTTGTTTTAGTTTAATGTTTTTATTTTAAATTAAGTTTCATTACAATTATAATACGTTTTTTTTTCAATGGAGATATCTGTTATTTAATTATTTGAATAACATTTAACTGTACTCTATTATATAATATAAAGGATTACTAAGTGTCATTTTTTAGTAAATTGCCGATATCCCCACCTAACTGTTTCGAAGAAAGATTTGCTCTTTCTTCGGATTTTTTAAGCAAAAATTCAGTGGCATGTCAATTGCAAGGAGCGTTGGCAAGATTAACGCAAGCTGGAGAACATTTCTGCTGCAGTTATATTGACATTTGAATCGATCCAATTTTTAGATTTGTAATTACTTGTGCGATCCGCTATTAGAGTTTCAAGTTATAATTTTGTTTACTAATAAAAGTTTGTCGCAAATTGAACAATCATGTTTTTGAATAATTAATTTTTTATTTTAATTTAATTTTAATTTAATCGCTAATTTTATTTTATTCGAAGATATTAAAGATGCTGATAATTTCCTGTAATTAAAAGTAGAATTCATTATTAGTAGCTAAGGTCATTAAATAATAGTGTAGTTTAAACTCAAAAAACCTAAATAGTTCTGAAATATTAAAGGTACGGAAAAGTATTACACTTTTTGATGTAAAATTAATTATATAACGAATTATATTTTATATAATATGATTACAGTTTATACAATAAAATATATAATTTGCATAAAATATTTCAACATCGTATAAATTTTCACTATTTAGTGTATTATAAATTTATTATTATTATAAATTTTTTTATTACAATAATTAATATTCCATTACATTTACATTATTATTATTCGATATAGCAAAGACTTAAAATTTTTTCTGCAACACGTAAATAAAACATGCAAATGTATCCGTTTGGCACAGAGGTAAAACGGTAATTGCATGTGTCTTTAAAAATATATGTTTTATGATATGTGCATACGACATTTTGTAGATCACTCCAAAGTATTGAAGTTGGGGAATCATATTTTAGTATTATATTACGCGAAGAAAATGACAAAGGATATTAACACGAGTGAATGTTTCGTTCAATTATGTAATATCAATATTAACGATTAATTTTCGATTTTTCATTTTATTTTTATATATTTTAGTATTAAAAATTTGTCTTTTGTTGCACTATTCAGTAACAAGAAACATGAAAATGTAGATTTATTTAAATTATATTGTCATATGATTTGCTTAAGGCACACGTGAATTTTTGATATATTATTCAATTTGTATTTTTCTAATTTTCTCATTTTATTTATTTATTTTTAAAAATACTTCATTACATTTTCTTATATTTTCTCGTATATCATTTTTCATCGCTAGTAATTTTATATAATTTATTTGATACATTTTGTTTTAACTGGATCTTTGTGGTAGAGTTATACAACTGCATGCTGTTATCTTATTGATACGATACGATTTATAGCCGTTTCATTTTTCAGCAATAGATTCATGCGCTGAGTCTAAATATAGTGAAGTGTGAAATTAAAAAATACGTATACAAAATGTAAGAAAATATCTTTGATTAAATTTTTATATAAAAATATTGTAAACATTTATCTTATGCACTTTAGATGAATTGAAGCTAGGTATATATATGTTGAATGCGTCTGCGAGAAGTACTATAGTTTCATCTTATTCAATAATCACTTTACCCAATTCAATGTGGTATATTTATTATTATCCATCTAAGCTCTTATTTATCTTTAACTGTTATGATAAAATTTACTCTCTCTTCCGGAAAACTACCACCCATGCGGGCATATCAAGTTTAACGTTTCGCATGTAAACCAAATAGCCTTTGTAGGAGAATACGGGAAGCATGTGAAAGGACTTACAACCTATTAGTCGAGTGGCAAAGTTAAATACAATGTGTATTCCATGTTGGACATGGAACACGCGAGAGTAAAATTCGACCGCTCTATATCTCAACTATCTTGAATTAAACGCACTTTTTTTGTTATTTTGAAGCTATGAATATCTTTAATAATAAATAAATCAATACGAAGTATTAATGTAAGTAGTCTTAATATTCAGAATTTCAAATAAAGATATACTATAAAAAAATCGAATTGTTATTTTTAATCGACACGTAAAAATTATTTACAAATGCCAAGTATTTTAAAATATAAATTGAATTTTTATCGTACTTAAAAATTTATATAGTTTTTTAATAGAGTACTCAAAGAAGATGATAAAATATAATAAACCTTAATTTTATTATACAACTATCTATCAAAAAATTTTACGAGTCAAGCTTATTTGAAATATCTTTTTAAGTGAAACGAGCATTCAAAAAGTTATAACGAGTATATATCTATACATTTATAATCTATTTTTGTTAAAGTGAATCTATAGGTTGTTTCATTCACCAACCAAAACTTACAGCCAATGCTTAGTATGGTAACATTTCTAAAAATAATTTACAAGCACTGAATAATGTTATTTTTCTTTAACTAATAAGATTTGAAATCTAAATTAAAATAATTATATTGTCCAGAGATTGAATTTATTCGATTAATATTTTTATTAATCTACTAAATAATTATTAATTATCTAATTTTTAAAAACTGGACTTTTTTTTTAATTATTTTAAAATGTTACTAACATTACTGGATGTATATGCTTCTTATAGAAATGATTTTTTTATAGATCAAATGAGTTTCACTAGTTTCATTTTAAAACTCGTTGATACATCTTAACTTAATAATACTACAATTTCTGAGTTATTATCAAAAAGATTTTTTGAAAATAAGTTTGATATAATACTCAGTTACTCCTGCTGCACATTGACTATGAGAAAGATTTTCATAAGATCCACATCATGAACTCAACATCATTAATAATAGCGTTACAACTGGTCAATATATTTTCAAGCACGTTCTAGGGGTTAAAGCCGTTGTCAAGCTCAATACCCTCGTAGAGGGATTTGTCCTTTTCCTCCTATACTCCCTTATTCTTGGAAAGCCGGAACCTTATGACGTGAGAAGAAGAGGGAAAGTGAGAGAGAGAGAGAGAGAGAGAGAGAGTGAGAAGCGACGCGTGACCGGTAAAACATACGAGCACACTTACACACGTCAAGAGGCTACAGTTGTTGGTACGCAGCAGAGCAGAGCAGTCAGTGAATCGCGCGCGTCTCATAATTGTGTACGTGTATAGTACTGCATACTGCGACTCGTTGCTCGCGTGCCGTCGTCCAGCAGTCTAAACGCGGCGCCGAGCGATGAAACAACTCCGAAGTAACATTTTCCCTCCGTTTTTAATTTTCAAAGCGCCTTTCCTACGTATCCACACTTGCGTCTTCGCCGGCGATACTCCACCGGAGTGCCTCTGAAAGTTGAAGGTGAGGCAAATGCCAGCACAGGTTATTACGAAGAACTTCGCGTATATATTGTTTTACGCTCGGTATGAGTGTGACTTGGCGAAACAGACAAAACGAGGAAACCCATCAAGGGTTGTTTGTTTATTTCTTTTCTTTTGCTTCCGTTGGTCGCAGGCCTGTAGAGAGAAAATAATTGGTAATATTACTAGGTGCTTGCGGCTGATAATAGAATCGCGAACACTCGATAAAACTGTGGAATCCAGTGATTCTTAGTATATGTCAACGTATGTTTGCCTAGTGTAACGCATTGTTGAGGTCTCGAGGAATACCAAGCAAACAACAACGTGAGTATGCATTCACACACGTACGCAAAAGTATGCGCTTATGTAGAAGCGTACACAGAGCCACGCTTAGTACCTAAGAGCGATTATTTATTTTTACTTGTTTAGCATATTTAGAAACTATTTTTTTATCGAAACCTCTCATCGAAATTCCAAAATTTTTAATATACTGTGAATTTTTTCGCATTAGTAATTTTTTTCTGTTAAATGAATTGATTTTATACATTTTCGCATTGTGTTTTCAACTAAAGAATAACAATGGGAAAATAAATGACTTCACAAGAAAAAAAATTCCTCTTGAGATTTTCGTTTAAACTGTGCATTACAGAGCTTAACCAAAGATCTAATTTTTATTTTAATGCTTCTACATTATTTTAGTTTTAAATACATTAAATTAATATGAATGAATAATAATAAAAATACATGTATGTGATTATACATTTTATAATACATTAGTGTATTACTTTTTGTATTATCGATCTATTTATTCAGCTTGCTACAGAAAATTTAAATATTTTTAATTTAATAATATTTCAATTATTATTTAAACATGTTTATGACATACATAATCATAATATTATTAAATATTATTAAAATATTAATCTTGATATTAGAAAATTTTATTATGTGGTCAAATATAAAAATTTTTTCTTTTCACGTAGTAATGTATTATTATTTCGGCATCTAATGTTATTTTAATCAGAGTGCACTCGTTCCTTCATCGATTCGATAAAATACGTAGAGTTTGTTACAAGAGTTTTTTGTTTGAAAAGTGTTATACAAGTAGTAAATAGATTTGATCGATTGTATAATATCAATAATATTTCTTTTAAAAAAAAAATTATATTGCACAGTTGTAGCATATCAAATCTTCTAAAATAATCTTAAGTCAGTCGATAAAATAAAAAAAATGTAGCTACCTTTTGTACATGTGCCATTATAAAATCTAATAACTTGTTCTTTTTCTAAATAAAGTTGAATTAAACGGATGTTAAATACAATTTTAGCTTGATAAATAATTAATGTAAACCCATCGTTTTCATATAATTACTTAATATAGTATCACAATTGGTTTATTTAATATAGTGTTTTAAAATACTTAAAACCAAAATAATGTAAAATAAAAAATCAATGATTCAATGCTCCAAGCCATTGACGTAGATTTGAATATATTTTTAGGATGTATATACAATAATTGTTATCTTTGTAACAATTTTATAATAAAAATTTTGTAAGAACAAATTTTAACCAAAGATATAAACTTTTATAGCATCGACATCTAAATTGTAACTTATGTAAATAAACATAATAGACATTCAAAAAAATGTTTCTAATAAGTATGTCAATAATCAGACATTTGATGTATTAATATGTCAATTACTGTTGTGATTTTATTGAAATTTTTATTTTTATACTTTAGTATTTCAGATAAAATTTAAAAAATTGTAAGGAATTAATTTGTTTCTCCTTTTTTAAAAGTATAAGGTATATGGATTTAATTGTTTTCAAAAATCAAACTTGTTTTATAGAGGAATTGGAATATTTGTATTTAAATTTTTTATTAAAGATTTATATTAAATAAATATCTAATAATACATATTTAATATTTTTGAAATATCATTGTATTTTAATCTTTTGTTTATACATTATTTAGCTACAAGTATTACGATTTTATAACTAAAGTACCATTTTTTGCCACCATTTTTTACCATTATGGGTGTTATTTTATAAGTTTCAGTAATATTAATAAAATTTTAAAACAATGGTTTCAATAACTTTATAATAATATTTGTTTTAAATAAATTTTAAATAATTGTATTTGTTTTTATACGTATAACTTAAAGAGAATGCAACTATTTTAGCTAAAGCAACTTTTTAAAACATTTTAAATCATAGATTTTCCAAATTAATATACAATTACAGTCAAAAAAACTTCAGATTATTAAGATTTAAATCGATACATTTCTTTTTAAAGTATTTAAATTCATTATTTAATAATTGAAAAATGAAGTAAAAAATAATTTAATAATATATTCAGGTTGTGAAGAGAATATTAAATTGGATTTATGAAAAGTAAATATAAAATTATATTGGATATATAAGAAAAAGAAGCATCTTAACATCGATAAAAGTTGAAACTTTTTATTTATAATCTCAAATAGTAATCATTGATGATACATACAATTAATATAATATTAACGTGTAAAATCATTGATATATTTTGAAAGTTTGTTTACATGTAAATGTTTATCTAAAAAAAATGAATTTTCGTAGCTATATTCGAAGTAACTAATGGGTACATATAATTATGAAGCGTAGAAATGGTACTCACGCTAGAGAAATTTAAAATCATGAAATTTAATCTTATTCATCACTACATTCAAACAGGGTTTAAATTTAGTGTTCATAGGATAAAATTGTATTATTTACGTGTATCAATCGTGATTATTGTTTATACTTGAGTAGGCTCTCATCAACGTATGTTGATAGATTTAAATTATGTATAGACATAGTCTGTTTACTTTAAGATAAGTAAACTAGGAATTTTATTTACTCTTAATGTCATGAAAAAGAAATTGCCATCAACAAGTAAATTGCCATACAAGATAAGTTAGTTCAATTATATTTCCAATTAGGTTTTTTGGATAATTTTTTGCATTAAATTTTAGTCTTTAAGGAATTACTAATTCTAATAATAATAGTATCTTACATCAACTGAACTAGAACTTTCACAGGACCATAATTGTTTAATATTTAATATTTAATATGTAAACTTTTCATATTACGGAAGATTGATGAATTCTATAAAATAACTATATTTGTAATTTATCTCCTAAGTATAATTTTAATTAATATTGTAAAAAGATTAGTGTTAATATACTATCATTTTTTATTTAAAAGTACTTTAATTTATATTATATTATAATTAATACTATAACTAATTAATATTGTAAGGTTATGAATTGGTTTTAAACTGTAAATTTTAATTTATTTTTCTAGAACTGCAAAAAATCTATAAAGTAAACCAAGCCTGTATAACACATATGTTGACAAAATAATAACAAAATGGGTTTCTACAGCGTTGACATACTTTTGCATATATAACTATTGTTTTCAAAAGAATGTTATTTGTTGGCAATTAAGAAAGTATTTTTAAATAAAATTTCTTTTAAGTAAATTAAGTCACTCTCAATTATTTTCAGGATTACTCTAAAAGGAAAGTCGAAACGTAGAGGATAAGATGGATATAAAATATGTATGATAAGTAGACATTTTTGTGTTTAAGATGACAATATCTTGTTTTTTCTAAAATATTTATTGTGCTATATGCAACATAATTGCAAGAACGTTTTAGTATAATTTCGTGGAATGCTAGTATATACGATCATAGTAAATTTAAATAGATCTGTGATAACACGTTTCAATACAGTTGTACCTTAATAAATAGATTTTCACTTGAGAAAGTATTTAATTTTTGTACTATTGTGATTGTTTTTAGTTTATATTATACTTACTCATACAAAGTATATAATAAATAATAAATTATATATATAATATTCATAGTTAAATCGTTATCAAAATTTATATTTTAATTTTCTAGAATATAGATTATCTTTTACATCATACAAATAATATTAAAAACGTTTTTTAATCACCATATTGAGCTCAAAATATTTGGAATGATTTTTGAGAATTTCCATCAACTAGTGATTGATTTTAAATAAAAAGTTTACTGTAAAGAATTATTTATATATAAATATATTTTAAAACTATACATTTAAAAGATATTAATTAACAAAATTAATAACAATGTAAAATTATAGATAGCTACAGAATAGATACTATTCTTTTATTGAACCAAATTGGTGTTTCTATAAACTTAATTTTACTGTACATATCATCGTATTGTAATGTTTTTAAAAACTAATAGTTTATGTTCACCATGGTGCTCTGTACTGTGGAGATGCAGCCATTCCAGATGTTGGCTCAGATTCTGTTTGAAAGTTGTTATGTCGTCTTCACATTGTAAAGACATAGGAAGGAATTTGTTGATTAAGCGAAGATACTTTTGCCATTTCTTGCTGATCGTCTTTTTAAGTCATTCTACTTTTATGATATTTGATTACAGACATTAGTTGTGGATGAAATCGCTCGGTTATACTATTTCTTTGCATATGGTAAACTGATATCTTAAGTCGAATCATACCTATCAATCGATTCAACGATTGAAAATAGTGTACGAATATAAACATGGATGCATGTGTGTTGACAGAGGGTCCTAGTTCATGTATCTAACTTAAAATGTAAGTAGGATAAAATACGAGCCTTATAAGCTTTTAGAATTTTCCAGAAGAAACTGAATAAGTGACAAAAGAAAAAAGGGAAAGTTGATTTTGATGACAAAAGAAAAAATGATTTGAGAAGACAAAATTTTTTCGACCATTATACAATAAAAATCAGCGCGATCAATTTATCTTCATTGTTTATTTTCTGTTGAATAATAAATTTAATTGAATATTATTTTTTGAAAAAGTTTTGTAAAGAAAAATACTGGATAGTAATTATTTTTCTCTAATATCACTTTAATAATTTGTGTATATTTAAACATTAGTCTTTCGAGCCGAATACAAAAAAAAACGTAAAAGCGTGTTGGATAATCGTTAATAATAATAAATATCTGAAACTGTAAGTGACTAAATATTGTAAATTGATATATGTAAATAAATATTGAATTTTGATATCAGTGACTGAAATAATCTATTTGACTTACGTTATTCACATAGGTATATTGAATTTATAAATGAACTTTAATTGGACTTTTTTAATGTGCAATTTGTTATTAGACCTTAATCTATAACTATTCAGTAATAGAATATATATTAATTTTGTGATAAACTGTAGCCATAATCTTAATTAATAGTGTACGTTATGCTTTCTGAATATAGTATATATATCATCGTCTGCTATTGGTGTTGAGATAATTTTCAATGATCAGAATACGACACAACACTTGCAGCAAGTAATACAATAAAACAATTACTCGAATCATTAGAATAGATAAGTCGTAATTTTTATTTATCCTTTCCTTTCTTTTTCTTTTCGACAGTTTTCTTGCGTTAATACTGTTGTAAAAATGGAAATTAAAAAAAGGAACGCTCTAACCTCAAGGGAGGACTTACTCGTGTTTCTAAATATATTGAGATTTAAATTACAGTGTCAAAAATTAAAGTATTAAGCTTTAAACATGAGACTATACAGGATTTATTAAAAAAATACGACTAGATTCAATTGAAAATCGAAGCATTAGACATTCATCATCAAAGCATTAGCGAATTCTTTAAATCATCCAAGATCACATTCTCGAGATCTGGATTGATTACTTCTGGTAGTGACACTGAGGATGACAGTGTGTTCGGGGATAATATATTTTTGACGAAAGTAAATTTTCGTTTTATTAATTCATGAAAATAATAAATTGAAAGACATATAAAAATATCATTATTTGAATAGTTCCTTAATTGAAAAAATAGCGCAATCCATAGAAGCTCTTGGTGTGTTTGCTGCTAATTATCAATTCATGTGTAATCGTTTAAAAGGCTACATTAAACGACATAACAGACTTTTTCGAAAAATTTTGCAAATATTTACATAAAAAAAATCTGGGAAAATTGGCTGTAGACAATGAATTTGAAAAACATTTAACAAAAATTAACAAAATAAAAAATACGGTAAATGATCAAGCAAAGGCACACACAATTATGATAACGGGATGTCCATGCTGCAATGGAACGTACGCAATTGACAAGTGCAAAAAATTTAAAAACCTCTTACCGTCGCAAAAAATAAAGAGGAAAATTAAGCTAAAGCTTTGTTTTAAATGATTAAGGACTGGATATCAACAAAAAACTGTGATTTCGGACCACGCAGAAAGTGTAGTAAGAAGCATAATTTTTTACTACATTTAGATACAGCTAAAACGCAGGATAATCAAAGCCAACTGCATAGTGAAGTTTCAAAAATTAATAACGCAAAGAAAACTGTTAGCGTGAATGCAATACGAAGTAAATCATATGTACTACATGGCATGGAAAATGTTTTATTATATGATACAAATGGCAATGCAAACGAATAACGAGCATTGTTAGATTCTTGCTCACAAACGCATATAGTAATGTATGCTTTATGCCAGCGTTAAGACTAATGAAAAAGAAAATTTGCTGTTACAATTACAGGAATAGAACAAGATGAGACGTTATGTTCCAAGTAACGACTAAATTAAAATCTAAGCTTTGAGATAATTCTAGAACAATAATTCCTCCTATTGAAGAAAATAAGCAATGATCACTCAAATAAATACGTGAATGTTGCTAGTATAAAGTATAAAAAACATTTCCGGATGAGATCGAACTGGCAGATCCACAGCATGATAAATTAAGTCCAGTCGATCTGCTAGTCAGAACCACACTTTTCTATGAACTCTTATGTAAAGGTAAAGTTTAATTAAATAATAAACAATCAATTTTGCAAACGACCATTTTTGGACGGATACTGGTCGACAATATAAACTGTCCTATACAGATAAAACAAAAAATTACTTGTAATCTTAAAAAGAATATATCAAACAGTAAATTTAACGAAAAACTTAAATAATTTTGGGAAATTGAAAACATCTTTCAAACAATTTGTACCGAAAAAATTATTTTTACGAACAAGTATTTTCTTAAAAATACGAGAATAGATTCATTGTAAGCAAACCAGTTATTGGAAAATTAAATAAGTTTGGATACTCAAAGTAAATTCCAATGAATCATTGCATGTGATAGAGCGAAAATTGAATAAGAATGTTAACAAACCAATACATAGCATTTGCAGAGGCCTAAGGAATTTTGGAAAATATAATTGAAGTAAAGTAAAATATTTCTAAAGATCAGAAGTAAGAATATTATCTTTCATATCATGCAATAATAAAGAAAGACAGCTTTACTACGAAATAACGCGTTGGGTTTGATTGTTCAGGAAAGACAACTCGAATTTTTTTAAATGATGTGCAGCATATTGGATCTTCAGTGCAAGATGAACTATTCGCAATATTATTAAGATTTTGTCATCGTCATCATAAGTATGTTTTATCAGTTAACGTTACAAAGATGTATCGACAGGTATGAATTAAAAAAGAAGAAAGACCAATGCAGAAAATTTTATAGCGCACGGATGCTTCTCTTCCCATAAAAACGTATGAATAATACAATTACCTTCTATACCTTTTCTGACAAGATGCTTGAAAGAATTAGGCGAGAAGCATAAATAGGTAGACCCGGACATTTCAGAAATAATAATACACGATTTTTATGTTGATAATCTTTAATAGAATTTATAATAAATGAAATTTTATAATAAATTGCAAGAAGTTTTAAGCAAGGCAGGATTGCAGCTATGTAAATGGGAATTTAAAACATGGACACTTCAATATCAAATAAATTATGTTTGGATATTTTTGACGCGTTTGTTAATGTGTCTTTGTTAACGCGCCTCACAAGAACTATCGCTTTTTCCATTCGATTTTGCAATAATTATAAAAGAGTATTGCAGGACAACAAAATTAATAAAAAATCTATTAAATAAGAAATATTTAAAAATAGCTCTTAAAAATAGCTCAGTTGAAATCATTTGCGAATGATATCGCGCAATTAAATAAAACCGAATAAATTGTAAGAAATAATAAGCTTAAATGTATTCCTCGATTAAGCAGAACTGCTACGAATCGGAGGCAAACTAAAAAATGCACCAATATATGATCAACATCTTCCCATTATTTTATCGGCACTTCATAAGTTAACAATAATAATTATAAAAAAATTTTTTAAATTATAAATATCTCAATGGCTATTACTGATATAATTAGAGATGCTTTCTTTAGATTATCGTATAGCCTATAATTCAGAACCGATTAAGTTCACGTTATTTCTGATATATATAATCTGAAGAAAAGTCGAGTAAGTGGAAGCAAGGAGACGTTAAAAATTTACATTATAATTGAAATATTATAGAATGTATTCAAATAGTTTATACAATAATTTATCAGGTATTTGCAAATATCAAGACTAATTATTATTACTAAGTATTAAGCTAGATTTCTTCTTTTTAAACTTCTCATTTATATTACTTCATCTTTAAGTAGTTATTATTGGCTAAGACAGTATTTAAGAAAGTTACAAATATAACGTTTAATGACGAAACCGATATGGCTTAATAAGAGAGACCGTTTATATATAAGTAGTGTATATAAAACGTAGTTATCACAAATTTTTTAATAAATTAAGCATAGATTTTTTCAATAAAAGAATTGTTGCTCTTAATTTGTTAGCATTTTGTTAGTATTTTGTAACTCGCATTTGTATACATTTGTTCCTGTTACATACAAATAGTAATAGACAGTGACATTTTATAAATTCGTACATAAAACGTATATTTGTCATAGGCTTAGAACTATTAGTAAATTGTGCTACTCAACATAGTTTAGCATCATGTAGTTACGATCATTATGATCCTAATGACCAACCTTATTTTCAATTAAATTCAATTATATATATTATAAAACTATATATATATTATAATATATATAATATATATTATAAGACTCTGCAGATAAGCCTCGGTATGAATATCGCCTCATCGAGGGATCTTACTTTATCCGTTTCTAGCCTTAGAAGTTGCCAAAGGTCCTCTAAAATCTATTAATAATTTCCTTATACTATCTTATTGTATTTATCTTATTAAAAACTGCTGTTCAAAGCAATTTTTAGGTAACATCATCGATATTTTTTAAAGAAAATCCATTTAGATAAGAATCCTCAATCGACTTTTTCTTAAATCAGATTATAACGAACAGTACTTTAGTTTTGTTACATTGATTATATGTCTATTAATTAACAATATTTTTATTGAATTTCCATAATATTCTAAATAAAACTCGTAAGTATGTAGTAGTGAACTTCTTTTATCAAGGTTAGACTTCACCTTCATACACCTGTGTAAATATCTCGTTGTTACTAAATATTCTGAGTAGACAGTCCATGATCAAATACAACAGTACCAAAATAGGTTCTGATAGATATGTTCTGCATAATTCCCATTCTTTTAGTACACATTCTAGATCTATTTATAACTGTGAATGATACATTTTGTTTTTACGATCCATAAAAAAAAATTCCTGAGGTAGAATGAAACGTGCGATCTACTTTTAATGGAACATCGAGCATAACCTTTGTTGAATTGTTAAAAAACACGGTTTTTGAAATTTAGATATACTTAATATCTATATAACATAAACTAATACTAATGTATGTAAAAAAACTCAACACTGTTTTCAATAAAATTTTTTCAAAAAAAGTTGAATTAACAGGTACCTAATATAAGCGAGAATTAAAATAGTATATTTACTACAAAGTTAAGTAACTTTAATAAATTACAAATATAAAAATCATTTTTTTCGAAAAGAAAACTTTTTCTCAGTATAATGTAGTTCAACACTAAAATAAAACTGCAATATTTGACATCATTACAATTTTTTTAATGCATATATATATATATATCAATAAATTTTGTATAAAATGTAACAGTTTTTTTTATAATTGAATTATAAAAAGCCTATTCTTTAGCAAAAATTTGGCAATTTATATGAATTTTATTTATTTCAAATGTTATGATCCATACAATAGTTGTTTTGGTTTCTTTAAAATACTTAGTTTCACGTAATCCTTTGGAATTAGAAGCGATATAAGCTTCTTCAGTCATAATGTCTGAACGTCTCATTGTTCAATATTAGATTCCAACAATTTTTTTATTTGCAAAAAAATTATTATATATCCTTCATTGAATATATCTACAGTTATATGGAAACAATTTTAATGATATTAGCATTCATATATACATGAATTAACAATCATATATACATAAAATGCAAAGTTAAACCATAAGCTACAATTGCTGCTTTATTAAAATTTCAAATTTGTTTATATATTTCAAAAATAAGAATTTTCGTACAAAAAATAGTTAAAAATTCAATCATTCTATAATGTAATTATAAAGTAGATTTATAATTATATCCTCATCAATGACAGCATCAAATTTTATACGCAATAATGCTTTTATTAGTTTTTCGTTGCGTTTGTACCTGTATCAGTTACTATGTTTAACTTATATTACGTTACTTCAATTTTTATCTTTTTGACTTATGATATAATACATGTATTTTGTAGATATCACTAATCGATGGGAAATTTAGCACTGATCATAAAAAATTTGAAAAAGTATGACTCTAATTAAAACCTATAATTAAAACAATTATTATTAAAAAATTTTGAAAGTAGAAATACTTTTAGGAATAAAATTGAATGTTCATATTAGAAAAATTTAAAAAAGTTATCACTAGAAAAATCTTATAGTAGAAATATTTAATAATAATTTCTTGGATCTAATGAAATATTTTGAATTAGCCTTTATAACTCAATAAACATATTTTTAAATGGTATTTAACAATTTGAACAAAAAATCAATTTTTATTACTCTAAACGAGATGGCTATTACAATGAGTGCCAATAATCAAATCATGAACATTTCTTACTTAAATTTAATTTTTGATTATAGGTACTTCTCATATTTATAATTCTACTTTCTAGTACTTTTATAAAGGTTTATAGTTTTTCTTTGAACTTAATTATTATTCTCATAATACTGATTATATCTTCAGTTATTATTTCTTATTTTTTTTAAATACATTTTATTAATAAAGATTCAAAATAAGAATATTGTTAAGTTTTTATACATTTTTATACATATTTTTATACATCTACACTAAAAGTAAAACAAAATCTCAATAAAAATAAAACTACACTGACTTTTCATTGCGAATATTTAATTAAATAAATGGATGAAGATTGTAATCCTGGTTCATAATTGAATCATTCACGGACTCATTCCGTATCTGAATTACAATCATTCAGATTACGGATAAATATTTGTTATTCATCTAGAATATATAGAATATATAGAATATAGCAAATTATATGAGAAAAAAAGCCATTGAATATGAGTATTGAAGCACCAACAGTTGTGTAAAACAACAAAAGAAACCAAGTTATACATCAATGCGATGTATTCAGCTCTCTAATAGAGTACCTTCAAGCTTCTAGACTTAATGCGTATTACGAAAAATTATCTTGGCTTTAATATAGGATGAAAGTATTCGAGTATTAATGCTTTCTTCGGAAAGCGAATTGTGATTGTAGTTATTGTCAGTCAAAAAAGTAATTTAATTTTTTAAATATAAGGTAACAGTTAAAACGGTCAGCGTTTAAGAATATTTATTCAAATTTTTTTTCTTAGAATTTTGAATTATTTTCATAATATGAATTATATTATAAGAATTAGATTTGAAATGCCTGTTAAAAATGTTCTTAAAATTAGAAAACTGCTGCTTTTTATTTTTTAATATAGTAGTATCTTTAAAGTAAATATAACTGTATACACAAATTTGTGTAAATTTTTATACTTTTTTAAGTTAATCATTATGTCAGTTGAACATATTTGAATACTTTAATAATTTTTTAAATAAATAAATATAAGAAAATTAGTAAGACACAAAACATATATAAGCAGAACTGAAATACTTTAAAAAATATTTATTATATATTTTATTCTAAAAATATTTTGAAAAAATATTTTACTTTCCTTATTTAAAAGATTTATTTTTCTTAAATATTAATTTTATGTTTAGAAAAATAAGAGATACTTAATTAGAAAATTTTTAAATATATAACAAAAATCGAAATAATAATCGAAATAATAATAAATAGATTAACATATTTAGGTTATAATTTTAATTATTATAAGGTCAGTTATTTTGAAAGTGAAAGAATCATTATAATAAAACTAAAGCAAATCAAAAAATATATTATTTAAAGAAAAAAATTTACTCTCAGGAAGTATTTATTCCCGTTGAATTGATTTGAGAGCTAGAATCAATGTATACCAACTTTCTTTTATGATATCTTTGACAATTGAAATTGAGAATGAACTTGGTACGGAGGCTTTACACGAATATAATTGACAATTGGCTTTGACCAATCGTGCACAATCTGTTGTATAACGTGTCTGAAGTTTCAACCAGTTGGGTCTCAACAAAAATTGATGTTTTTTAAAAATGAATATTTTTTTACAAAATCAATTGGAAACGCTTAATCATTTCATAAAATTAACTAATTATAAAAAAAATAACATTTCCACTTAAAAAACCTTAAAAAACCAACAGGGGATTGAACAATTTAAAATATCATAAGTCCCAAATTATTTGGATTCCACATAATTTTATTTTTAATTAATATTAAGTACCTAAAGAACTATACCTAAAACAGATTTCATATTAAAATTGATCCGGAACATTATTTTTAATTTAAACCAGAACAATTTTATTCAAAATGCCACGATACGAGTCTTGTAAGCGCATCAGTTCTTATGCGCATAACTGTATATCTACAACATACGACTTATACAAAGTACGATATACACCAATATATATACCAATTTTGTCGTCAAAAATTCATCAACAACAATGTCTTATACATTGCTAAATAAAATCATATGTGATTCAATGACTTTACAGTGTATTTATTAAAATGTTTATAACAATTACAATTTTTGGATTTAACAAAATGTTTTTTCAGATAATCGTTCCTGATACAAAGCCAAGTAAAACCGCTATAATCTCAATATTAAAACCTATCCGGAACATTGTCAAATTCATTGTTAAATAAAGAAAAAATCTTGGGTATAAGTACGTATACTGTAGATTATTGTTAAAACAATCACAATTATGAAATTCAACAAAATTTTATTTCGGAATATCGTTCCTTATATAAAACTAAATTTTACTTATATTTTTCCAATATTAAATTCGATTCGGAACATTGTTGTACAACTTGTTAAACAAGACCACATGCTATGCCTATACTTCCCTGTGTATCCAACTTACTATTTAATACTTTACAGTTCAGGGATTCCACAATTTTATTCCATAGTTTCTAGTGTTCTTTTATATATTAAACATACACACAGAATTTCATTTCGAAAATTGGTGCGGAAGTCGGTGCTCGTTGCACTTGAATACTCTTGTACGCTTATACATATGTGCATATGAGAGCCGTATATATATTCTTTTATACGCGCGTGTGCATAGACGTACAAACGTTACGTAACATTAATATAGGAATAATCACGTTAACATGTGCTTTAAATTCGTTTGGGTTCTCCAGATGAGTGTGGGATGGATCAAACTTTTTCAGCCACTTTACTTTTATGGTGTAACATTAATACTGTTTTGATAACAGCATACTAATATAATAATATAAACATAATACTGTTTTGTACATTCGAATATAAATAATAAATATAAATATGAATATTTTAGTTCAACAAGGAAATAAGTCTAAAAGCATTCATTATTTTAAATGCAATTGTTATTATTTATATTTAAACATTCAATATTCATAATATTAATTGATTTTAGCTTCTATAAACATATGTAAGATAATGTATTACGAACAAAATTTTTTAGTTTTGATTTGAAATGACTAATATATTATATTAAAATACTTGTCTAGTATAGGTAATTAAATTCTTGCATTTTTAATTTGGAATGTTATTTCAACAAAATATATTTAATAAAACTTTGCTCTGAACATTATTCAATATAGTAATTAAGATTTTCCATAATAACTGAATAAATTTGGTATATATATAGAAAATATGAAATAAGATTGAAAAATATAATTACACAACCAATGAATACAGAGCACTATCGTTTTACTAAAGAGGAATTAAAAAAACATTTTAAAATATAGTTGTAGGTTACTTTATTATTTGTAAATATAAAATTAATTTTTTGTAGAAATATAATATGCCGTTTAATAATTTATACCTTTAATTTTCGACTGATCCTGTTTCAAACGGTTAGTATAAATATTTTCACATGGATTCCATACACAGACAGGCCTTACAAACGATAGTCGTACTTCACAAGACTCGTGGACACGAAAATTTTTACGAGTCGTAAAGTAGATCCTCTTTTGCGCCACGGCAACGTCGCTTGTTTTTCTAAACAAACGTCTCAATTTCACTTCATGTCCACTACATCACGAAAAATAGTTAAAAATAAATATATTTCATATTATTTATGAATCTATTATGAATTGTGAATTGAATATTATGAATAGTAATAGTAGGGTACTAAAAATTTAGCAATTCTATTTTATATCTATATTTCTATAATGCCTAAATGAGATACAAAATTGCTATGTTGATTATAATTAATTAAGTTAATATTTCTATTATGGAAAAAATTGGAAATTTACTAGGCAGATGTTAGATGATTATAAAAGTAAATGATTTATTGAATTTTTTATTTTACATTAAAAAGTAGAAAATTAAAAAAATAACAAATAATTGTTATTATTATGTTATAAATAATTTTATATTTTTATATAATAATATTTTAAAGTAATTAAATACAAACTTATAAGATTGTATAATAAAATAATAAACAAATTAATTTAAGTAATTATTGAAATTTTCTGAACATTTCAAATAAATTTTTATTTCAATATGCTTTATAATTCAAATTTTGTTTAGTTTTTTTCTTAAAAATGTATTATATTATATAGTTAAGTTTTTATTATTTAACTTTCAAAAATTATTAATTATATGCATAAAACATTTTCTTTCATAAAATAACTTCAATTTTATAATAAGCTTAACTGAATACATTTTCTAAGATATAGAGATATAGATATAGAGATATATGGTGATTATAGAAATGTTTTATATCTATCCAAATACGCGTTAAAAGTTTACTTCATGAATGAAAATAAGTTTAAATATTGGTGTGTTTATACACATGATATTCACGAAGAAATAATAATTCTATTTTAGTATCTTCCGACTTCGTTTTTATTATATACTTGTAAGTAACAAAGATAAATCAGTGCAAGGTTACTCAATCTAACAGTCAAACCATATAAGTTAGTTCTTCTTAAAATAGTTACGCATAATACTTTACAATATTGCTAAAATGAAATTTAAATTTAAAGTTAATATTTAAGAATCAACGTAGGATATAATAAAAACGATTATAATAAAAAAAGTATAAAAAAATTGTTTGCGTGTAAATAAAAATCTTTTTTATTGAAGTCAAATATTATCTTAAACATGATTCAATTTCTACAAATAATACATGAATTTATTCTTTGTGCATTTTTTATTATATATATTAGATAAAATATATATTAAAATGGAAAATTACATATTCTTTTAATATTTATAAAACTTTATTTTGATGAAAATAGTAGTTTAACAATATTGTAAGAAATGTAGAGATATTATTTCATTCAAGCTAAAAGAATTTGTTAATCAATTGATCAATGTTATTAGGAATCGTATATATATATTGATTAATATGATTAATGTTTAACATTTTAAGAGAATATTAAGAAAATAATATTTAACATATAATAATAAAATATGGTCATAATTTTCTATTATTATTTGACATTTTCTGTGAATATAAATAAAAACAATGTGCCGAATCCTTACATCATAAAATTCTTTTTATGTTAATATCTATATATTATATTACCATAAGTAGTTTAGATTTCTGAATTATGTTATGTATTTAATACATAATTTAATACATACAGTATTTACATGATTGAAATTGACAAGAATATGGTAAATAGTTGTAGATCTCAAATATAGATAATATATTAATCAAATATAAATAATATTGTATAGTGAACAAGGAATAGGTCTTAATTTCGATCACAAGATTGTTATGGAAAAGTATATTTGTTTAAAAAATGCTATATATAACTATATGATATACAACTATATGTACATAATACTTATCAGTTATATATTGCAAATATTTATGAAATCTATTACATACTTTTATACCTATATCATGTTTGTCTAATGACCCAGTGATTTTCAGTATATTACATAATGTAAAGAGGTTATTTTTGTATATTAGAACCATAAAATTACGAATAAAATATCTTTTTGAATATGTATACCAGTGTAAGTGACAATTTTTGTGATAAAATGGATCGATAAATATAAAAAAAGATAAAAGAGAGGAAAGTTTGTGTACTTAGTATTAGAAGATTGTCTTAAAAAATTATTTTAAAGCAGAGATAAATGTTTATATTTAAATAAAATCGTCTCAAATTAATTAACCAATCTAAATACTGTTATAAATCCTCAGTTCATGATTATAGAAATAAGGTATGAATATAAAAAGTTTTCTTTGATTGATTGTCTTTTCATTTTTGAAATTTGTAATTACCTTCGATTAACTAATTTTATAATGATGAATTAAAAGCTAATAGATAAAAAGAAGTAAAAAAATGATCAAAATATTTAGGAGCAGCCAGGCGTTTCAGGAAGGGGTAAGAGAAGCTCTATACGAACCGTGGAGGAATGACGCTGAAAAAACGGTTGTTGATCTTCTTTTATATTGTTCTTAACACGTATTTTGATATCTAAAAGACAGATTTGATTCCGCTCCTCTCTTTTGTCTACAGTTCAAATGTTACGTAGAATAGTGAAATAGATAGGAAAAATAAGCAAAAGCTATTTCGCTATTGAGAAGGACAAGGCGCGTTCCATCGGTCTAAATAACAGGTAAGCTACGAAATTGGATCGCTCAGGTGATCGATAACAAAAAGTGCGTGTCGTGATTTTGTCTTCGTCATCCTTCTTTATTCGGAGAATTCTTCCTTCATAGCGATTTGCTTTTCTTGCTTTTGTTTTTCTTAGAAACTCTTTCCTTAGAAGGAGTAGGAGTAGGTTGGAGCTGTTAGCCTACGAGGCACTCCTGGGAATGTACCTCCTGGGCAAATTCAAGCTACAGCTCTCCCTCGCCGGTCATACAATGCATCCGCCGATGTTGAAGAGCTCGATAGGATCTCTGGGTTTGAAAACGCTAGAAGAAGATGAACAGCAATTGTTCGCCAACATTTGGCAATTGTTGCCAAAGAGTAGGACCTAACAAGGGGAAAAAGAGGACCTACCGACTTGATCAAGTACGAAATCAAACTACTTGATTCTCGTCCAATTAAACAACAATATCGACCTTGGAACCCGGCCATGCAGGCAATCATCGACAAAGGAGATCGATGACATATTACAGCAAGAAGTGGTCGAGTCGTCTGAAAGTCCTTGGAGCTCATCGGTAGTTCTCGCACACAAGAAAGATGGATCGTATCGCTTCTGCGTGGACTACAGAAAGTTGAACATAGTAACCGAGAGGAATACCTACCCCTTTCCACAGATCAATGTGACATTAGACAAGTTTCGCGGAGCGAGGTACTTGTCCACAATTGATCTAAAGAACAGCTACTGGCAAGTTCCCTTAACCGAAAACAGTAAGCCTCTTAAAAGTGAATTACATTTGGATTACATTTAGCTCCAGCCGTGTTCCAGCAGCTAGTCGACCGGATCGTAACTCCAGAACCACACGTATTCTGATACCCGAACAATATTGTCATCGTTACCAGCGACTTCAAGCAACACGTGTGCCTCGTCAAGGAAATCGCCAAGGAAATCGTCAAGGAAATCGACAAGGAAAGGCAAAATTATAACCAAACTGGCAGAAATGTCAGTTTGGTAGGAAACAGCTGACCACCAGGCTCTCCTATGGTTATGGAGAATCGAGAACCCGTCCGGACGTCTAGCCCGTTGGGCTATTGAACTAGGCCAATGTAACTACTCGATAACCTACCGGTGAAGGATCCGAGAATATCCTAGCTGATGCACTCTCCAGAGAAATTGGAGTAGTAGATAGCGTAGAAATTACCTGTCAGTGGTCCACAAAATTGTACCAAACCGTCAAGGGTGATCTTCAAAGGCAGCCATAATACCGAATTGAAAAGCAACGGCTTTTCCACCGCGTTCTCAAGAAAAGAACCGGAATGAATCAACAAAAAGAAGCAGCTTGGCGAGTGTGTATTCTGACCGAAGAGAGGGCCATGGTACTCAGAGAAAATCACGATCTTCCAATTGCTGGACATCTCTGTATCGCAAAAACCATAAGAAGGTTAGTAGAAAAGTACTACTAATTCCGGATGTTTAAGGACGCCAGCAGCTACGTTCGAGGATGCCAACAATGCCAGGAAGACAAAGCATCGCACCAGGCTCTGGCAGGAAAAATGTTGCATACAGTGGTAAGGGAGATTAGGGGGCCTACTAGATCTCTATGTATCTAGTAGGCCCCCAGCCCAGATCCAAGAACCAAAATGTATGGCTGCTAGTAATCCTGGATCGATTCACAAAATGGATTGAAATATCAGCCCACCAGAAGGCCACCGGCGCAGCCATAACCTCGAAATTCCGAAAGCTGGTTATCCTTCGTCATGGCTACCCGGATACAGTGATCATGGACAAAGGACGACAGTTCACCAATCAAAAGTTTGAAAAATATCTTAAGGAATCGGGAATAACGCATCCTAAGACACCCCCATACACGCCACATTGCAATCCAGTCGAGAGGACGAATCGGGTAATTAAAACCATGATCGCTCAGTACACCAGGAACCACAAAGCCTGGTATAGGTACCTGCCGGAATTGGCTTTTGCCTACAATACCGTGAAGTCCGACGCTACGTGCTTCACTCCAGCGTATTTAAACTACGGTCGAGACCTCCAGGCATCAGGAATACTTGACTAACTAGCTCATAGTTAATTAACGACTAGATTAACGACAACCGTGGAAAACCGTCTAGCTAACCTGAAGGCAGCACTGGAAACAACAAAAATTAATCTCGCTCGGAGATTCAAAACACCAAAGAGGCACTACGACCTTCGTCGAAGAGACTGGCGTGCGGCGAAAGGAGACGAGGTGATGGTGAAGACACACGTGCTCTCTGACAAAAGTAAAGTTATTAATCAGAAACTAGCGTCAAAATTCGAAGGGCCGTACGCGGTACGCAGAAAAATCTCATCCGTAATTTACTCTGTGACGTAGAGAGGGGGAAAAGAAAAACAGGCCCACCTACAGGACATGAACACGTACCATTCTCAGCCGGTAATAACCACGATAGCAACGATGCTATGCCCAGTCCAAAGGAAACTGCGGAAAAGAGAAAATGTACGAAAACGAGGAAGCTATTCGGGGTCAGGATCGCCCGCTGTTCGACGCCATGCATCTGCAGCAGTTATAGGGATATTTCCCTGTCCAGCTATAAGGCGTGCAAGTCTCGGGATTGATCGACACAGAAGCCCGGGTGTCCAGCATCAACGCAGAGCTGGCACGCGTATGCATCATTTTAATTAAAAGGATGTTAGAACAAACTTTTATAAAAGTATAAATTATGTGCATTTTTTAATTTAGTATAAAATTTCTTTTAGATCACGTTTTTCATTTATATTTAATTGTCCAAAAAGTTTATTTATTTAAAAATTTATGTATTATCATATACAGGAATAGCTTTTCTATGCCGTCAATGTCATTCTCCTTTTCTTAGTGTTTACTATTTTTATTTCTATATAATTTAGATATATATTCTGCATCTTATAGTAGAAAATATTCTGTAATATTCTATTTTGTTCTAAGTATTATTTAATATTTTAATTCAAGAAATTACAGTTCTTTTATTTTTATGTATTACAAGAAATTCAATGATATTTTTCGCCATTCAAATTTATTATATATAACTATTAGATGAGCTGCAGAGTGATAATGTTTTGTGTTTTATTTATAAAAAAATGAAAATAATATTTATAATATTTTTTATAATATTTCTAGATATTCTATTCAACTTATCGAAAATACTTGTAGATAGTTAATACGAATGCAGCCAGTGTTATGTGATTTCCTTATTGTTCAATTAACTATTGTCTTCTCTATTGCAAGATAGAATGTTTCTATCCTTACTTTACTCTTCACTTTTTTATTTTTCCTTTTCTCTTCTTCTTTCTTATACCAACACTATTTGTTTTCTCTTTTGTTATTTAATTATAAATTATCAATTTCTAAATTTATGTGTACTGTCGATTTCATCATCTAATAGATCGTTTTTACATCAATGATCAACTTCAATATTTTGTAATTTTCAGAACATTTTTTAAACAGTAAAGAAAATTTTATGTCACTTAAACAACGTTGAATCAATTCTAGAATTCTACTTGTTTTTATAGTAATTTGATGATTTTACTTTGTTAAAGCTTCATTAATATGTTTTAAATTAGTTTAGAAGATAGATTTTGTTAAAGAGTAAAATTTCTTAAACAACTTAAAAATTTCTTAATTAAACTTTTTTAAATTTTTCGCTTACAGTGCTTATTTACTAATTTTTATTACTTAATGCATTTTTATTATTTTTTACTTATTTTTATTTATTTATTAACTAATTTAATTTTTTTACTTGCTATTCTTCATTATTATTTCTTTGCAAGATTATAAATAGGTTTTCTCTATTGAATGACTGTTAATTTTAACATTTATAAAAAACGTTATAGATTTATCTTATAAAAATAATAAAATAATTGATAATGATTTTTTCTATAAAAAATAATAACAACAAATAAAATTTTAATTTAGTATTTAAGATTGCGCAATGTAGTATTTTCAATTTGAGTAAATTCCTATGCCTTAACATCCAGTTTTTGAGTTTATTTATAAACTTAAAAAGTCATTGCCTTATTGTAATTGCTAATTTACACTGACAGCTCAAGAGTTTTCAAACGCATAATTTCTTAATATTTTCTTGCTTTTTTATTGCCTTTTTTATACAATAAATCTTTTATATTAACTTTTATAATAACAATATCTTTGGTATTGTATATAATAGTTATAAATTATATTTCCAAAGAACATTTAATTTATTCATTAATTGCTTCTGTTTACTAGTTTATAATAATACTTTTCTGTATCTCTAAAGATATAATTCAAATTATGATATGTACATATTATATCACGAGTAGTGAAATACTAGCTCACATATATTAAAAAGAGATAAAAGTTTTTAATGTTTTTATTTATAGATGATGATTCATAAAGACTATAGAGAAAGTTCTGACAAGGTCGTTTTCATATAAAAATTTGAAATAACATTGGTTAGGATTAGCAGTCTTTACAAAAAAAGCTTACAATTGCTTGTTACCTGACAGCCTTCATGAATCGATATTTATGCAAATACGTTACCATCTACTATCTTAGAATTTAATTTATTGTTTATATGAAAAGCTTACATCAAAGTTTATTTTTTTTATTGTATTTCATTTTTATTACATTCTGTAGAAAATTCAGTATCTTTATAAAGAAAAATTGACTGATTATAATATATCTGTTAGTTTTTTCATTACTTTAAGCATAATGAATCTTAATAATTACTAATGTAATAAACAAAAAACAATATTCTTCCTAGTAAAATTAAGAATTAAAAATAAAGATAATAAAAATAAAGTTTAAATATTTCAAGTTAAATAAAGTTTTCGACATTAAAAGTAAGTATTAATTAAAGTATTTTGAAATTTTCTCAATATTATAATATACTGATTAAATTTGGCGAAAGTAATGGTTATGAATTTCTTTTATATGAAGTTTTAAATAAACATTTTATATTTATAACAATAATTAAAGTAAAATTTGATGTTGATAAAATTGAAGTTTGTTCGAACAAAAGTTTTTCTTCGATAAATATTTATATTAAATTAAAAGAATGTCATTTATTGTAATAATAAAATATTGTAGGAATTAACTTTTTATTTATATTATTATTACATAATTTTGTAAAAAATGAAAAACGCGTTAATTTATAAATTACAGAAAAATATGCAAATAAATATAAAAATATCATATTTTTATTATTCATAATAATTTTTGTATTTATCAAACAAATTATAAAAACTAATTTACCTTAAAAGAATAAAATGTACGAAGATTTTTATTATGAATGGCAGGAATTATATAATTAATTTATATTCACGTTTGATACAACAATTTACAATTTAATTACAGTATGAGATCAATAAAATTATTTCATTTTTGTACTGTTCGAGAGAATGAAGAAGTATTAATCTATTATTCTTATCAACGAGACAATAGTGATGTCGTTTGATTTAAAAATGACGTATTATGTCAGGTGAAATTGAGAAGTAAATGTGATCACTAGTGGAATTTGATCCTTTAACCATTACGATACGATTATTAATTCAATAGGAATAGACAATGACAATCGTTTAACTCTTGTGAAGTACATACATTAAGTATGCGATATGTAGTCACAATATAAAATTATTTTCATGCGCATATCGTTTTCTTGTCTTGATGCAAATTTTTATTACTACATTCTGTTTTTTATGAATGAATTTTTAATTAATTTTTTATGAATCAATAAAAATATGTAAAATTCAATTATAACAGTACTTCTGTTCCTATTTTAAACTAACATTTGTTGCTCTTTATTTCAGATTCCTTATTAAATTTATTAAATTTCTATAACTATGATTAAATAATATCAAAACGATGTAGTAATTAATAAGTAATAAAATCATTTATTTTATTTGGGTGCCTTACAAATAAGCTTATATGTGTAGTTATATTTATGACCCGTGCTTAAAAAAACTAGTCTTATATTTATAACAACTGTAAGCTCTGCTGTTTAGTTCATTAGCATAACCAGTAGTAGAATTGTGATAAATCACCAAAAACCGTCGTTCTGAGAGAAGTAAGATTTATAAGACCGACAGATTCGTAAGTCGCGTCATGAGCGACGTTAAATGTGTTATCACTATGCAATGTTATTGGTAAAATATAATGTAATTGTAATGTAATGGTATTGTAATGAATAGTATGATTCTTTAACTTGATAGTAATAGCATTATAAAGTTCTTGTAATTTAAGAATGTCGAGCATTGACACACTATTTTAGATGCGGACCTGCTTAGCTTCTTGACAGAGTTATGAGACGGTGTAGCGTTATATTAGTACTAGTAATCAAGACTAATTAATGGGTGAGACACAAAGACATATATAAGACTGAAAAGCCAATAGCAAAAATATGCTGCCAGCAATTCAAAATCTTATAACCTAAGAAAATATTAAGAACATAGACAAACCGTGTTACCTTGGAAAACAGAGAATAGCAGCTAAACTAAACAATTGGAAGCATCCACCACTGGAGAAATGTTAAATCCTGAGTTAGCGTCTAGGCCAATAAAACATTCTAGAAATTGCAATAGAATAAGTTTTAAGACGATAGGTAAAAACTCAACTTAGGTTTGTTCTAAATTTCTTCTGCAGTAACTTGAGGAGACGTTGAGGAGGTTTTTGAAAAATTTATTATATAAATGACAACGTTTACAGCCAGTGTCAAGCTTTACCAAAACCAACAATCGGGAATACAAAATAGGCATATATTTTTGTAATTGTAAATATCTAAGACATAGTTGCACTACTTGCTCCGAATGTTCAGGAAAATCCAAAGGGAGTAAATAGAAGAAGTCATCCTCACCGCGTTATTAACTGATCTTACTTTTAAGACTGAACCTAATACGCATATGGAAACTATAGCTAAAAAGGAGTCTATACCATCACCTACTTTAGGAAGGACCAAACAGTGTCTAACGGGTATGTTTGCACAAATATACCAACAGCGGTGTACACCCATCGAAATAAACGAATTCTATGAGTACACATTATTCGATGCCGACAATCGCCTTCTTTCAGTACCAGCATTCATCTCGCTCACGTTAGTGCCAAACGTTTTCTAAAAGGAATCCTATTTGAGATTCCAGATAGAAGGAAATCTAGACATTATTATCCTAAAGAAATTCGAGACCAGTTTCTTATTTAGAGCGGATTTTAAGCATAAATTCGATGTGATTATATATCTACGGGAAAATAAAAAAACTGTTCTAAAGGCAAATGAAATGATACCTTCAATAGAACTTGCATTCTCACCTCATTAATTTGTTGACTAATAACAGTGGCAAGTACTCTTCGATCACATATTATCAGCCACTAGTATTCCATTAGATTACATTCATCTTATCGAATATTCTACTGATACGGGCTTCAAGTTTACCGATGATATAGAGTAAAATGCACATATAAGTCAAACAAGTGCTCGATTATGGTATGATTTGTAAATTAACAAGCAAGTAGTCAGAATGCGTAAAAATTATGGGTCATATTATTTTAGTGTTGATTGTAGCAAAATAAATACCGTTTATAAGGTTAGTGCATATTCTGCAGACTACGTCTGCAGAAATTGTGTGATGCTCGGTATATCGATTTTAAATTTAAGTAGAATATATGATCAAATTTTTATAAGTGTATTCCGGAATTTGACTCATACAAAGAGATGCAAATATTAGTATTTATCGTCAAAAAAACGATTTTTTTCTTATACAAGATTGCCTTGTCTTATTTTATAAACTGCCACAAAATTCAAAGTAGCTTCCAAGATTCTTTAAGAGGATCTGAATATATTGTAATGTTCTACAGAATTTTGTGACCATCACTAAGCCATTAATCTATCTCAGGGTAGAAAATATCAATTGTGAGTGGGGATCGAACCACAGACGGCTCTTGAGCGCCTCTCGCACTATTTCTGATCCTGAACGAAATTATCCTTACTTCGAGCACCACTTTGAATTATAAATAAATGTCAGCAACACTAACTTAAGTACTGATTGAGTTATGTCAGCGCAGCATGACTGCGGTTTATAAAAAAGGTACGCATCAACACTACGTACTATCCTTGTGGAAAGTTCTACTCTGTTAAATCATATTACCAATATTATATTGATATAAATACAATAATCAAAATAAACAAATTAGTTGTCTCTCTTATTAATACATTTTGTCTGTATTTTTATTTTTATATAATTTCTTAGTATTACAATGTTAACTAGAAAATAATGAAATTATTATCATCTTTAAATTTCAATCTAACGTTCTCATTCAAATAGTTCTGATCATTACCAATAGCTTATGTAATACAATGACTCTTATTATTAGTTTATAAATTTTTATAAAGATACATAATTAATTATTAATTTTTTATTTATTTATACGCGAATAGGTTATTTTAACTGAACATTAGAAAAATACTAGAGATTGTAATAAGTAAATTAATTTTCATTTTGTCTTATCATTTCGACAATTAACTTATTGATTTTATACAATTATATGTTTATGATGAGTATTGCTACTATGTTTTTAACAAATATATATATATATATATATATATATTATTTCTTTTACAACACAAGAATGCAATAATATATATTATATCTATAATATATTTGTATATCCTATATAGGTGGTATTTAATAAAATTTAATAAAATTAATAAAAAATAAAACTAAATTCGAAAACTCTATAAAATATTTATATAATAAGGTAAATTATATAGATTTACCAAAATAAAAAAATTTCATTCTAGTAAAAAGCCATTGTGAATGATAAATTTAGATAATAATAAATCACTCTTTATTTTTTAATTTTATTTTTAACTGGTTTCAACGAAAGTAATTTTCATTTAATAAAATTAAAATTTGTACAAAGTAACCTACTATTAACCACTAAGCTGTTGAAAGCGACTTTTTGTTATATTATGTTGATACAATTTATTTTAGAAGACAAGCTTGTTATAAAACTGAGGATATGTGTATTTACGTATTGTAACTTAGATAAAAATTTGATCTACACGAAATAACAATCGTTTTTCAAAAGTATATAAGCCAACGATAAGGTAGGGTAATGTCTAACTGTATGAAAGACTTGGGATAATAGCACGAATACACCCTATAGCTTTTATTGATTTCCAGGGTCATTCTCCTCGAGACACAGACACATACTCATAATAAGCATATGTAACTAAGTAAATAGATAGTGAAACGTGCTTTAATCTTAGACGCGAAAGTGTTAAGTTTTGCGCCATCATTTACAATTCATTAATTTTCTATGCATAAGTATGTAAGCTTTAATAATTTAATATTTATTTTGTATAAATAATCTAAAATAAATTGAAAAGTTTACTAAAACTGGTCAATTGTTACAGAAGAAAGAAAATGTTTACATTTTCAATTATTTTTGTTGTGTAGTATTTTAATTCATAATTATCATTTGTTCACCCTTACTCATATAGGTTCAAAGTAAAATAAGTTTCTCGTAATTATATTAATTTTTAACCATTTTTAATAAAAAAAATACGTATATTGTTAAATAAAAATTTCTACTTAAATGAAACTAGTACTGTGAATTATATAATAGTTTCAAAATTATTTATGCATTGTATTTATTAAACAAGAATAATAATTAGTCATTGAAGCTCTAATAAATCTATTGATGAAGACTATCAAATTACTTATTTAAGGAATATCGGATTATATACGCATGGCGATTCGAAAATCTATATGTTTAGGTGCGTTGTTGGTGGACACAATATTTCAATGATCTAACTAGCTTTAAGACGACGGGACTATTTCGTAATATTTTTGATAATAAGTACGAATAAAATTAATAATATCACAAAATTTCTTTATGATATTTTTATAATATTTTTAAAAATGTTCGATTGATTTTACTTTTTCACAAAGTAAATATAAATATCTAAATTTAGATATATATATAGATGTAACGAATGAAAGTAATATATACAGTGATAGGTAACCAGAAAAAATAAATAATATATTCAAAATGATTGACTCTAAAAGATTCAATAATGCTTAACAAATAAATTGTATTTTTATTTTTAATCTAATATTAAGGTATAGCCATAAAATTGTAAGATACTATTAATCAGCTTTTTGAAGATAATATTTTTTATAATATAAGAATTATTTGATTTATATTTTTATAAGAAATATTTTAAGTAATAAAAGATTTTCAAAAATAAAAATTGTACAAACTTGAATGTTTAATATTTAGAATATATTTTAAAATAAAAACGTTAATGAAATAATTCTTTTTGTAGTTGTAATCACAAATTACTTAAATCAAATCCATAAACTGTAAAAAAATACTTACTATTTTTTTTACAGTTTTTTTACATAAATTTTTTACATAAATACTAATACTAAAAAAAAGTACTTACTATTCCATAAATTACTTTATATTCATTAACTGTTAGTAAGTTTATTATTATTTTTTTTAAATATTATACAATATTTAATTATATATTATAAATAATTTTTATTTAAACACTAAATATAATAAAAATGGTACATAATTGCTTATAAAATATAAAACATTCTAATATATTAAGTTATATTTATTTTTTAATTCTGTACATGCTAATTCATAAATATAAATCAATTATAATAATTTTAAGAATGTCTAGTTTATTTTATCTTACTTTGAAACTAACAGAACCTCGAAATATAATAAGTAAAAATGTGTTTCTTAATATACAGATTTACAGATTCATAAATAGTTATAAAATTTTGAATAATAATTTTTCAAAAAATATTTACTTAAATTATAGAATATTTTAATCAAAGTTGAAATGAGTTATAATTATTTTATTATATATGTGGAAATTACAATTTATTATATTTTTTTATGAGCCGTATAAGTTTTATTTCACTTAATGAAAATTTAATATTATTATAAAGTCATGTATTGAATCAAACAAAAGTACAGTAAAAAATTTTTATAGGCCGTATTATAGTTAGAATGTCTATAACAGCAATTTCTATTGTGACAAGATTTATACTTGATATTACAAATTTATTCTAATAATTCTAAAATAATAAATATTAGAATTTGTTAAGCATAAAATTTGAAAAAGTACTATATTTTATAAAAATAGGTTTTAAAAAATAAAGGTTTTTGCGTTAACGAAATATCATGTGATCATGCTCTATGTATGTCCGTATGACGAGTAATGTTCAAATGTGATAATTTAAGACGATTTGTCATCATTTAAAATCAGTAAATAATATATAATAAAAATCTATTAATTATAGTATGAACAGTTTTACTAGACATTAAATTAAAATGCTTTTCTAATAAATTAAATGTATATAGTTTTATTAGTTAAATATTTAAATCAAAATTGTTTAAATTATTAAAATATATTAATTAATTTATACCTCTAATATAAAAATTGAAATAAAATTCTGTGATTCTTATATTCAAATATAGTACACAATTGTTAAATAATGTACGAAATGCTCCAATATCTTAAAAAATTCAATCATCCATTATACGACAATAAGAAAGTTATAGTACGAGCCTAAATTATTGAGTCAGTCTGACCTTCTCTGTGGTCGTTCACGAACTATTGTTCACCTCGAGCTTAAAAATATTTCTCTTTTACGAATTTTCTACGAAATATTATTGCTGATACAAACAAATAAAACCTAAGAACTAGTAGATAAATATGAATATTTAATGATAATTCATGAATCTAGAATATTAATACGAATTTACGAATTTTCCTTTACCTCCCTCAATATACAGCTATTATCAATAAATATGTGTGGAATATAAAATACTAACTTTCAGTAACCGGATTACAAGATTCTTCTTCATGACTAAACTTGTTCGATATAACGATTATCCTAAAGGTGAGTATAAGATAAAGAAAGTTAGAAATTTTGCATTACAATCGAAAAAAAATTATTTTAATAAATTTTCTGAACTAGCCCTCTTGATTCGAGATGTTGCGAGATGTTGCGTGAACATCATTGTTGTGCATATTTTGCATTATAGTCGAAAAAAGAAAATGATTTTAAAAAAATTTCTGAACTAGTCCTGTTAATT
This sequence comes from Wiebesia pumilae, assembly GCA_018907045.1. NCBI lineage: Eukaryota > Metazoa > Arthropoda > Insecta > Hymenoptera > Agaonidae > Wiebesia > Wiebesia pumilae. The sequence continues at coordinate 9,291 of JACCHZ010000172.1, read as the reverse complement.
CGAGATGTTGCGTGATATTGCGTGAACAGCATTGTTCTGTATATTAGTAAGCTGCGCAGAAACAAATTGCGAATTAAGCTAATTGAAGGGGGAAGGGACAGCGACTGTTGACTATATGCCAGACATAATGTTGATTTTATTGCTGTATATCGTACGTTCCTTGCGCTTACGTCATAATAAGAGATCTCTTTAATAATCTTCTCTAAAAACATCCAAAGAGTGCTACGGGGAATTACGTCCCTCTTTATTTTTATTCTCATACTTCTTTTTAACTGGAATATTCTGTCTCAGTCCGGCGAGATTATTGATGGACGACAATGAAACATTTATGAAACAGTTTTTTAGGATGATGTGTACATGTTTTTTCGAAGTTAGACTATTGCGTGTTGAATAATTGAAATTAATAGGAAGATTTTTAAAAATATGATACGTGTTCTGTTATTTTATTAATTAATAGACCTGTCACAGATGCCTTATAGGATACAATATTTTAATTATGAAAATAACAGTCTGCGTGTAACTCATCTTTTATCATGTATATTAAAATTATAATTGAAGGCTATTCGATTTATAATTGTGTAAGTTTAAATATTTACATTTTAAAAATTTAAATATTATTATTTCCTAAATAAGAATATTACTTGTAATAATAAATAATACACTTTTTAATTATATGTAAGTATATTATAATTATTTCTATATTTAATTTGTACTAAATATAAAAGAATAAATAATATTGAATTACTCACAAGTAGTATCCAACTAAATACATAAAAATCCAAATTTTAATACCATAAATAATATATACATATTATAAATTAATATTACATAGCATTAACTATTTAGAAATTCAGAAATATAATTTTATGAAACTATATATATTTAACTATATACGAAAAAATTATTTCATATTATATTTTATCCGGTCAGAAAGATAAAATATTGTAAGAAAAAGTTTCACGACAAACTTATATTTTAATGAAAAATTTTTATTTTTAATCTAATATTAAGGTATAGCCATAAAATTGTAAGATACTATTAATCAGCTTTTTAAAGATAATATTTTTTATAATATAAGAATTATTGGATTTATATTTGTATAAGAAATATTTTAAGTAATAAAAGATTTTTCAAAAATAAAAATTGTACAAACTTAAATGTTTAATATTTAGAATATATTTCAAAATAAAAACGTTAATGAAATAATTTTTTTTGTAGTTGTGATCACAAATTATGCAAATGATACAAGTGATAGAATAAAATAGTCTATTTGCACACATTTTACTATATATATTAAATTTTGTACATAATTTCATATAAAATTTCTCACACACAATTAATTGTATTAACATAATCTGGTATAAATTTTACAATATCGAAAATTAATTTATCAGGTACTCAAATATGTACAGCTCAGCACTATCCTTTTATCAAAAGTATCCAGTTACCTATTTCAGATATTAGAACAGTGAACATATCTGAACTTTTTTGTTTCAAGAACAATCATTAATAAGAGATGGATCATGTTCAAATTACACAATGAATTATTAATTTACGTATGAGTGAACAAACATTTTTCGACAATAATATTTTGAAGAATAATTATGCATAAATTAAGAACTATTTATTAATATTTATATTTTTACACATGTACGTATTTATATTTATTATTTTTAAATATTTTTTTCACATTTGTATGACACATACTTGACCCTGAAATTTAGTACTTGAAAATAGATTTCTATCTTTTTTCTATCTAATAAAAATTATATATGCAAAATATTACTAACATAATTTGTGGTCACAACTAGAGAAATTATTTAACTAGATTTTTAGTTTTAACATATACAAAAAAAAATTAAACTTTCAAGTTAATAAAATTATTTTTCAACTACTATTTATTACTTAAAATATTTCTTATAAAAATAAAATTTAATAATTCTTATGAAATAAAGATTATTGCCTAAGTTAATATCAGAACTATTTTAAGATATTAAAAAAAAATTACTTTCTAGTCAAATAATTTTTAATATTTTTTGTTTTAATGAACTCATTTATATATATCGAAAGATCCTTTTGATACTGATTGAAGTTTTTAACACTACAAATATCTATAAATTTAAAATTTATTATATAATATAGTAGTTGATATAATAAATACGGAGTTAATAACATTTTTTATTGTTTTAAGCATTAGTTAAATGCATAATCAAAAACAATTTTCTTATATCTATATTTGTACATTATAAAGCTACTAAAAGTTAAGATGCTTCGATAAATTAGAACACACAAAATCTAATAAATGGCTCTAGAGTTATAGGCAGTGCATGAATGGATAAGTGATGACAAGGATAACAAGGGCTATCATTTATTTTATATTTTGAGAAGTTCTGAAAATAAGCTTTTATTAATAATAGATGACTGTTATAAGCGTTTGATTACATTTATATTTAGTTAGGCTTTATTGCATTTTAAATTAAGTTAAATCGGATTCGTAATCTATTAAAGTAGAAAAAATGATTGTTACAATCTTACGGATTCCGAATTTATTTAATTTATTTAACTTATTACTAATGCATTTTATCTCTTTTTCAAAGATCATTCGAACTAGAAGTAATATGTAAAAGATAAAAATATGAAGTTCGACAAGCGACTAGCTAGGTTGCAACCGTATTGAACAAAATCTTGTCTAATATAAGCATTCGTTTCATCGTTTCAGAACTAGATACAATTCGTCACGTGTGTATATGAGCGTGAGACATTAAATTGCAATAAATTGCTTTTAGATCTATAAGTATGATTAAATAAATTTAGTCATATAGAGTTACAACTATTCTTCTTTTTGTATTGATATTATTAACAAAGTTGCACAGATTTTATTCTGTAAACTCTTGGGTCTATTTATTACTGATATGAGTTTCTAAATTAAATCATAATTTGTATAAATTACACCTATATTTAATTCATTCACTTACCATTATATCATCTGGTCTACTTTCGTAGTTTGCGACAATATCATTATATTGGATACACTCTGAACACAAGGACATTTACCTGATTGAGAAATGTACATTACTAGACATTTCTTTATACATGATATTATCTAAATTATAAAAATATATTGTTGTATTTAAATGAATTAAAAATATTAAGTATTTAGTATGTTGTAAAGTACTGGGTAAAGTACTCATTACTTCTTTTCATTTTTATATAATTTGATATGTATTGAATCTTAGAAGTTTCAGGTAATTTATTATAATATTTGTGGGCAATAATACATTTCTTTTCAATAAAGTTGTTTGTATATCTAAAACATAGATGCTAGTAAGTTTGTATTTCCATCTATTTAACTTAATTAAGAAATATTAAAAACTTTTTAACTTTTTGATGTGTTCAATTTACAGACTTTGTTTACTAATTAGTCAAAATCTATAGTAATTATTAAGAAATAATTATTTATAAATTTATAAATTTATAAATAAACTAATTATTATTAAATAGAGATTTTATGGGTTGAAAAATATTGATTTCAGTTAATACTGAATCAATTCAGAAACTGAAATTAATAAAATAATCCAAAATTTTATTAGTTATAACTTTACACATTTTTGTACAAAGTAAGAAAAAATATGTCAAATAATAATTAACGCTAATTATTTAATTTACTTTTATAAATATTTTAAGTATTAAAAAATATTTAAAACATACAGTATTATAAAAACTCTAAAAAAATTAAAAATCTGTGAATTCAATTGGCCATTATTATATATTTCAAGAGAATACGAAATGTAAAATAAAAGTTGATTTAAAACAACATTGAAGCTTTTCAATATTTTATTGGTTAATTAATTAATAAGCATTTTATTTTAGTTCTTAATATAATCTAACTGAAATGTATTCAAGTTTATCAACTATTTATCCCTTACAACGAAAATCTGGCGTGGAGAAGTGTCTTTTTGAATGAGATAAAGTGTTGCCTTATGCATATTCATTGACTAGTGCATATTACCTTTCACTATTGCAGATTAAGAATCAAGATTAATACTGTAGGTATCTCCTAACATTTATTCCAAAATATACAATATTAAAGTGAAGATTTTATGTTTCAAAAGTTTTATATCTGCGATGTGTAATAAGAAAGTGAGTATGGAACACATCTTGACCAAAATTTCCGAATGAAATCAAAGTAAAATTGGGATAAACTTCGACAATCCTATTAGATTCTCTCTTGTACCATAATCAGTCATATAGTACTGTACTTATACATAATAAATTTTAAATTAATACTGAAACTCTGTGGAATTCTTCTTTACACTTTAATAAAAATTAAACATTGTGTAATGGCGAGAGATACACATGAGAAGTGGGTATTTTAGTAGGAAGCTAATCACCATCTAGGTTATAAAATAAACATTTATTTATTCCACCTCATACAGTAACAAGTACCTATATTATTTAAACTGCAAATAATATTATTAAAACGTACTATAATTAATATTAGTAATACTAACTACAAATAATATTAATAAGAAATTAATTATTTTATAAATACGAATTTATAAAGAAATCAAATTACTTATTATTATCAGTCTTATACTAGTACTACTAAATCAGTTTGTTATTTCATAATATTTAATTTAAATTGAATACATTGAATTTTTAATAAAATTCATGATTTTACTTATTAATATTTATTAATAATTTAAATTATTAATAATTATTAAAGTTTGAACCTTAACCAGAAGTTCGAATTTTTATTGATAAAATAAAATCTAAATCTTGTAAGCCTTATAAATGAAGACAATTTTTTAATAAATTCAAAATTCACATGAATTTTAAGGCATCTCTGTAAGTCGAATATGCAGGACTTAATATATTTATCTTATCCAAAATCTTAATTTTCTTTTATATAATGTAATTTTTACGTATATTCTAATAGGAAAAGAGGTAAAAAATAAATAAATTTTCTATGCTAACGTGAAATAAACTATAATGAGGATAATTTATTAATTAATGAGGACTAATCAGAAGATTAATTAAATTAATTAAATTTAATATCTTTAATATATTATATTATAATAATAATATATTATATAATAATATATTATAAGTCATAAAAGTAATATCTTTTATGAAAATAATTTATTTATTGTAAAATTTGAAATGCTTGTAATATACAAGAAATATTAAAGAAACAATGAAATTATTTAAATAATTTGTCATAATATACTATTCGAAACATAAGCTTGAAATTTGAAAATGAATCAATAAAATATTAGAATGATCTGTTAAACAGTAATATGTAATATCTGTTAAATTGATTTATGCATAGACATACATGACTAAAATATACAACCGATTTTGCTTTCAAAAAGTAAATTAATATACACGTAACTTTCAAATCTTTAAAATTTTTTAATTGAATTATTCGTAGAAATTATGAATCATAATTTGCGTATATTTTTACTTAAAAGGCGGACTATTTCGTTTTTGTAAAACTTTTATCTCTGAAGGTATACATTATTAAGAAGATTTATAAAAAGATTTATTTAATAAAAATTATTAAGAAGCAAAACAACATATTTTATTATAAATACCTTTTATATAAATTTATTTAGTTCATTATTTTATGAAAATGCATCTTCTTTTATTAATGAATTTGATATTTTGTATATATTTAATTAATATAAAAATTTCATGATAACATTTACTTGTATATTAGATTGTATTTAAAATTTAATATTTATTATATTTTATATGATAATAATTTTTATGTTAATATAATTTATATGATCATATAATATTTATATGAATATTAAAAGAAATAATTACTACAGTTAGAATTTGTGTATAATAAAATTAATATAATGTAATTATTTATTCATTAATATATTTTTTATTTTTATTTATTAATACATATTTTATATATCTTGATTCAATAACTAAGTTTATAATTTAAATCATTAAGTAGTGCTTAAGAAAAAATAATAATAATTTGTTGATAGTATTTGGAAAATAAAAAAACTAAATTAACGTGCTTTATTGTTATAGATTACTTTTTATTTGTAGCGTTGTAATTTAACATATTGCATTTGCAGCAATCAGTCTCATGAGAATCTTATCGTGTTTTTCTTCGTCCTCGCTGATCGTTCGTGCGGAAAAACAATTGGATACTAACAATTGAATAGTGGACAGAAAAAACTCGTGCACAAGTTCGTTAATGATAATTCTCACCAATGTCATATTTCCACTGCGTATCTCCGCGTCAAATTCGTCATGTGACCATTGCCAGTGTATCAGCTACGCATAGATCAATTGATGTTACTTTAAATCTCACTTACATCATTCATTGGAATCTAAAGCTGGAAAAGTAATCGTGCATCTGCTTTTGTATGGGATTAGTCATGATCATTGATTTTTTAATTAAAAAATTTTGAAGAATTAAAAACAAAATTTTTATACGTATGGATATATACCATATTTTTCTTTATATGTATAGTACTCCAACTTTGATGATGAATTTCTTTTTTTTAATTGTTTCATGAATTTCTTAGGAAGATTTACTTTCCTTGATACTTTTATTAACAAAGTCAATAAATTTATTAATTTAATTTTTATAAATAATTATATAATTTCACAGAATTTAAATAGTATTTATAAACGTATATGTAGTCGTTAGCTACATTTTCTGCCAATATAAATTAGAATTATTAAAAGTAAAAACATTTTACGTTGATTGAATATATCATAGTATAAAAGCGTCTTCCTTTATATTTTATGTATTCATAAAAGATGCTATTTCTAGTTGGAAAATATTTTCATTCTAAATATAGGGTTCTTAATCTTTAGAATATTATAATTAAATTTTTTTATTTAGTAATATAAAATAATAATTTTTATATAAAATACAATTATTAATATGATAATAAAGTAATTTATCAAAATGAAAGTTTCTGGCGTTTTTTTAGTAATATTTTTAAACTAACAAAATTAATACATAATACATTAAATGATTGCCTCCAAACGGTAAAATAAATAATATATTTATTACATGAATAGTAGTAAATTTTGTTACTGTCACAATTTCTTATTTATAGCAATGACAAAAATCTAAATGTATATAAATTTCATACTTTTGTGATTAAATTCCATAATAGTTTATCTTATTCAGTGTCCATTGAAAGTAGCTTGGTTTTGTTTCTTTCAAGGAAATAGGCCTTCCATAATTTATGTTTTGGATCTTCGTATAGCCCTCGTGAGTAACAGCAGTAACAGCATATGATGGTCGAAGAATTTCTAAGGGCCGAGCGTGACTGGTTCACCCGTTCATTCGGCTTAGTTCTCTTTCTTTTTCTCCTCCTCTCATTCTTCCTCGCTTCCTTTGCGCTCAGAGGTAGTGCGACATCAACGTGAGTCAGTTGCGTTCGCCGACTCGACGAGTTCGCGCGTGCCGCGTAGCAGTATAGGAGTTTGCAGTAAGAAAGAATCATTGGTGAACGCTCATGAGGCAGTACGTTGATTATACGTTTACAGGAAGACAGGGACATAGGAGTCGAGGTCTACGAAGGGAGAATAAGGGAGCTACTAATCACCTCGCGTGACCACGATCGTAGAGGAGAGGAGGAGTACTTCCTAGGTTCAGTTCGCAAAGCCACGGAAGCAGGTAAAACCAGATTCTCTGATGTGCGAATATTTGCCGACGTGTATATAAGTTACGTAGTTACCGAATAATGGCGCCGAGTCATGTATTGTTGTGCCGGCAAATGTATGAAAAGTTGCACATACAGCTTTCCGTACATAGTATTACTGACGGGTAATCGTATTTATTTATTGAACGATGTAACCACGCTTAGCATAATTATTTATTAATATAGGTGAGTAAGAACTGCTTTAATAATAGACTCTTATACAGAACTACAAATGATAATTAATTTTAGTAAGAAGTGCCATTTTGTATTTCGTTTAAATATTATAATAGAAATTAATTTTGTCTTTATAATGATTCCTATATTATTTCCATTAATTATTTTTCTGTTTCATTAAGCAATTGTTTACGTTATAAAAAAACTATATTCCAAGGATGTTATCTTCTATTTAGTTTAATTTTATATTTATTATATTATATAGTAGTATTATATCATATAATACTATTATATTATATTTAGTAATACGTTTGATCAATATATGCGATAAATCAATATACATACTAGTCAATATAAACATAATATTTGAATACCTTGACGAAGATGATAAGGATACAAATACCTAAAAATTAAGAAGAAGTTCTATTCATCAATTTAATTAGAGGATATTTTAAATATGAATAAAAATTTATTTACGAGCAAATAAAAAAATATTCTTTATATAATGTATACATTTAGAGAAGTATTCTAAAGATGATTGAATATGTTAAATCAATGTTATAAATTATTTTTATCTCTTTTTACAAAGTTTAATTATTTGTTAATTTAAAAGTATGATGTAGCTTTCGGGGCATTTTAAAAATTTTAAAAAACGATTCAATACTAAATTAAAAAATATATAATGCGAATAAGACATGTTTTAAAAGTGTATTAATGAATAAATTAAATATTGTATTTATTAACAATAACACCAAAAATAAAAATTATTTAATAAGAACCAAATTGCTTTTAAAAATAAATTATTGAAAAAAATTTATTTTATTTTTATTAATCCTTAGATTAAAAATGTTATAAATATCCACGATTAAGAAACATTTTCATTTCTTTCAATATTCATTATTTCATTTAAAATAGATAATACACTTATTACGGTGTATTGAAAAAATTATTATGAGATTTATGCCTTGAATTATGAAAATGAAGAAAGTGTTTATATAATATTTTAATAATGAAAAAGATTTGATTAGCTACTTGAATCTTAAATTTTAACTTTTTAAAAAATATTATATTAATTGCTTTGTATTATATTAATTTTATTTCAAATATTTTAGTTTTTTATACAAAAAGTAGAAAAATATAAAAATACTTGGAAAAATTTTTACTAAATTTTTATTTATAAATAGTAGAATTTACAAAATAAATTGTTAATTAGTAAATGTAATTATAATGATTTTTATACTGCAACTAAGCACTTGAATATTTTTTAGTAGTGAAAATTTCATCGTTGAAAAAGCTCAACATTGTTCTCTCAATAATGTTTATACTTGGTATTAATAAAAATATAAGTTTTATACATAAATAAAATTTAGTTAGGAATATTTTTTAATCTTTTGTACGTTATAATGATTCTAATCATTCATTATTTTCT